>JAHRHZ010000077.1:17884458-17914656 GCA_024137785.1 Ginglymostoma cirratum | reverse complement strand
CTCGGATTCTCCAGCGTCTGCAGTACCTTTTATCTGAGTAAATGAAGACTACCAATTTTAGAACTTAATATTTTTCCCATTCATTCAGAGGACAAAAGGTTTGCTGGCTCAGCCAGCTTCTATTGCCCATCCCTAATTGCCTCCAAGAAAGTGATAGTGAGCAGAAAAAAGTGAAAAATCCCCCCAAAAGCTAGTAAAATCAAATAACACAAATATCTCTAGCTCTTTAAAAGCCCCTTTGTAGACTGGACATTGTAAGCGATAAGAAAGTGTGCGATTGCTGCTTTAAACCATATTTTGATATGTTCACATATAGCGAACAGAAAAATATAAAAACACAGCAAGAATTGAGTGAAAAATTAGTCAAATTGGTCCTTGACCCATTTCCCGAGCCACATGCACATTTCCAATGTTCAGAAAATGTAGCTGGTATTCGAGGCAGGTCACATGAACTAAGGCTGTTGAGAGTGCATGGTTTGTACCTCAGATTCTACAAGGAGATGGCCTCACTGACTGAATTATTGTGGACCCGAAGAGGCTTCTTGGTAATAGCAGAGAGGAAAGCTGTCTTACAGAACTTCTCATAACTGGTTGGAAAAATGACGCTGGCCAAAGCCTGGGGAATAAAGATGTCATTCGCCCTCCTAGCCCAAGAATGGTGCGAAAAGGTCACCTAGTGAGGGAGGTCCTAAAGAGGCTCCAATTCTGTTGAGTATTTCATGCTGACTAGCACGAAGTAATGATCAAGATGGCCAAGAAATTACATATTAAATCGTGACGTTGGAGCATGAATTGAGAAATTGTAAAGGAGGAAGGGAATTGGTTTTAGTTGAAGTGACTCATGAATGCCGGCATGTAAAATAAGTCAGCTGCTCAGCAATATGGTTTTCCATGCTCAGTCATGATGAAGCATATTGGAAATCTAAGAAGAAATGAACGGTCCTCTGAGACGGCAGTCACCTAATTGTTTTGGTTGTCATGACAACTATTACTAAGAAATGTGTAAGCTGACCACTGGTTGACATTTTAGTTGTTAGTAATATAAATATTCCCAGGGTTTTTGGAGTAGACCATTCTTTCATCACTGCTTAGCAATCATGGCTTAGCCACATCCCTAGGATGCAATCAGTCTGGCTATTGATACACTGATTCCATTATCCATGTAACATCTGGTTTCAGTGCAGTCTACACCAGCTAACGGTCATACGTTATACTACCTTAACAAAGGATTCCTGTCTTTCAATTAGCTTTTTTTTAAATACTGTAGTCGACACTGTTTCAATCGACTTGCTCAGCCCAAACAAAGAAACAAAAAAAAAAAAAAAAAAAAAAAAAAAATCGCTTGAGGTACCAGGAGACCCCATATTGATGAAAAAAGTGATGCTTTACATTTTGTGGATATGTGCATTTTGCAATTTCCTCTCCAAACCACTCACCATCTTAACTTGAATTTATATCGGCATTTCTTCGCTGTTTTGGGGTAAAAATCCCGGAACTCCCAGTCCAACAACATTTTTACTGTCAGTAGAGTCTAAGAATTGCAGATGGGAGCTAAGAAGGGAGCTTACCATCACATTCTCAAGGGCAATTAGGGATGTGCAATGAATACTGGTCCAATCAGTAAAGCTCATATCTCCTGAATAAATAAAAAATGTTAAGCTCCAAAAATTAATCCCCTTTATTTTCACCCTGGTTGCTTACGTGGCTGGCCTAAAAACATTTATTGACGGAGGGAGGTTGGATGATAAGCCCCTTAAGAGCTAACTTTCACTAGTGGATATCTACATTCAAGACATCGGCAATAAAAATGTTAAGGAGCACACCTAGTTGTTCAGCAAGGTTCAATTCTGTTACATGGAGATTGAAACTAAAATCATAAATTCATATTGTACAAAGGCAAGATCTTGAAGAGCTAAAATTTAACATAGTTATTCCAGTTAAAAATTAAGAGGATCTTGTGGCACAATGGTAGAGTCTTTGGGACAGAGGCTCTAGGTTCAAACCACATATCAGAGCTTCATAATCACAGATGATGTTTGTTGTCTGTTTATAACCATGTCACAACATGGTAAAGCAGGTTGATGATCAATCTGTAAATCCTTCCAATATTACTACAGTAGGTGGTAAGAGCAGCAGAGGTTCCTGGTTAGCCAGACCTGTGCGTTGACAGCAATAATAACAGCCTTCCTATGTTGATAGACTCCATGTGCAAGTTTTTTGCCATGAGTACACAAGTGCTCATTCTGAGAGACTATTATAGACAATCAAAGATTAGAAAGTCCTCCTTTCTCTTTGCATTTTGCCTCCAATTGTCAACATCCTGGGGTTACTTGACCAGAAACTGAACTGGACTAGCCATATAAAGACTGACTACAAAAGCAGGTTACAGGCTAGGAATTGTGCAGCAAGTAACTCACTTCCTGATTCCCCAAAGCCTGTACATCATGTAAAAGACAATTCAGTAGTGTGATGGAATATTCCTCACTTATCTGGATTGGTGCAGCTCCAATAACACTGGAGAAATTTAACACCAACCAGCCCACTTGATTGGCACCACATCCACATTCACTCCCTCCACCAATGACATGCAGTAGCAGCAGTGTATACCATTTACAAGATTCACTGCAGAAGTTCACCAAGGCTCCTTATTGACAGCAGCTTCCAAACCCATGACCACTATCATCTAGTAGGGCAAGGGAAACATGCATGGAAACACCATCACCTGAAAGTTCCTTCCAAGCCACTCACCACTCAGATTTGGAAATACTTTGCCGTTCATTGGCATCGCTGGGTCAAAACCCTGGAACTTCCTTGCCAAGGCACTGAGAGCCTATCTACAATAAATAGACTGTAGCAGTTCATGAAGGCAGCTCACCACAACCTTCTCCAGGGCAACCAGGGATGTCAGGAATGCACACATCCCTGAATAAGTAAAAACAAAACCCTCTGCTAAAAATGAGTTAGATCATTTTCACACTATAGCACAGATGGATGCTAAACCAATGGGCCAAGAGTTGGTGAAGCTTTCTGCGGGTAATGAATAGGTTAGACCTACTAGTGACAATGACGATCACTATTGCTTGTAGCCTTAATGCCACAAGGGAAGAATACAAATCAGACATTGTTCCAAAGAAGCCACAATCTGCCGGAATCATAATTTTGCTTCTTTCTACACAGATGCTGTGAAGTATTGCTGAGTTTCTCCAGCACTTTCTGTTTAAACTAGCAGAGATTGTTTGGGGCAATTTTTATTTGTAGATGTACAGAACGGGTTTCAAAGGTAAGACTGTTCAAATACAACAGGAGCACACCTTTTTTAGCGACTGGTGCACCAGTGTTCCAGTCTGCACTGGTATTGTCAGTGGCTACTTTCATAAACTGCAGTGACCTTTCAATCCCGGTGCAGATTTAGATTCTATTTCTTGTGATCCTTCTTTTTACAGCATGTAGCAGCTTGTGATGGTTACCAGTGTAACCTTAACTTGTTGACTCAACTTAAAGGCTGTTTCAAGATCCCACTGATTCTTTCCCATCTTAACCATATAAAAAGAAGATCCACGTTACAAACCTTTATTCACAGCTGTAACCCCTAACTAAATCTCTGAGGAATGTAAGGTAAAGCTTTATGATTTTGCACTCTATGCCAAGAAATGCCTGCCTGGAATCTAAATCAGGATTTCAGGCACCCACCCAAATTCCTGATGTGCTTCCATTGATGGAGGCTCTATAACAGTAACGTCAATTCAAAAACCTCCAGATGGACTCATTACTGTCACCAGAGTTCTGAGACTGCAAACACTGTGCAATGAAAGACAATCCAAATGCACAAAAAGCAATAAAGGTATCTTGCATAAATCCAGCTAAATACCTTTCTTGGAGCTCATATACTGAGCTAAAAGCCTGGATCTTGCTTGCTTGCAGGGCTGAGACAGCACAGCATCAAAAGCTAGAAATAAGGCATTTGTTGAGTCCAGGAATTATAATACTATCGGTGAAGTAAACAACCTTTGTTGTTGTTGTATCCCTAACAAAATTATGTTTATGCTTGATCAACCTCTGAAGCGTGGTATAGTGCCATTATGACACACACAAGCAAAAATGGCAATATTATATAAACTGGAGTAATTTTGTACAAAGTTACTTTTGCGATTAAAATGCTTCCTTATTAACACTAGTAAAATAAATGCTCTAGTTGTTGCATATACGTCATTGGGGAACCAAATTTCCAGGTAGCTGTCATTCTAACATCTTAATTATCTGCCCCACTCCACTCTGACCTTTCTGTCCAACCTTCCCACACTGTTGTAATGAAGGTCAGAGTAAGCTCACAGAACAACACTTCATCTTTCAATTACACAAACTTTATAGCCTTTCTGAATCAATATTCAGCTGACCAAATGCAGATGATAATCTCATTTTTATTTTCATTTTGTTTTCAGACGGTAGCAGTTTCTGATGACTTTGGTATTCAGCTTCAGATCTCCTCAGATGCATAGAGTGGTAGAAACAGAAATTTCAATTCAACTGTTTTACAGCAAAAGAGGAGGCCATTCAGACCGCTGTTTCTGCTGGCTTTTTGCTCAAATTCCCCCGCCTGTCCTGCTCGGTCCATGAACTCCTATATCTCTCACTTAAAATATTTACCAGCATCTTCAGTTAAAAGATGTGATAGCCTTTGCCTCACCATTACTGACATTGTATATATTTAAAAAGGAGTTTCTCCGAAGAGCTTTCCTTACAGTTAAACACACAAAGTACTTCCCACAAGTAGTACAAGAAATGGAACAGAAAATGTAAGCGTTTAGAAAAATAACATGATTAAAATTAAAAGAAAATGTAACAAAGAGGAACAGTGACACATATGGAGAGAGAATTGAGCAGTGTGGCAATTACAAAGGGGAGGAACAGATGTCTGTTGGTCATAAGGATGAACTCTAAGAGGGACTGGAGTATTGCAAAAAATAGTTACTAATACTGCATTATTCTTATGTTTGAATAATATCCAGTCTTATCACTGTATTGAAGAATTCTGGCATTTTCCTCTGCATTATCACCCACGTTGCCATTTCAGTCATTAAACCTTCGCGCATATCCCTGGCATATTAGCACAAAAGGACTAAACTTTTTTTTTTTTAACAACCTCCCCTGTTCCTCTCCTTTATTAATTCATTACTAAGTTATTTTCAATCCAATAACTAGGTGCTATATTAAAACAGGATTCTGCTTTTCTTCTCCCATCTGCATACCTCTTTTCCATCAGGTGGCCTGCTGGGATGTCTCAGCTCACCATGCTATTGTCAGTTATTACAGTACAGTACTTGTCTGTTTTAAGATTGAAGCCAAGTCGTGCCTCCTCAGCACTGTAGTAAGTTAAAATAGCATTCTTTCTTTCACATTGATGCCTCCCACAAATAATCTCCCTGTCAGGTACACCAATTTACTGGAATGCATAAAATAACATTGGCGGCTCAACTTGATCTGAATAAAACAGCATGTTACTCTTCCTCATGCTAAATTTTCAGGTGCTGTAAATGTGTTCAACCAAAATTCCCCCTTTATCTGTAGTGCTGCTTGTAGTGATTGTAACGAGGTCAGCCAGCGGACCTCATAGAATAGCAGTTCCCTGATTGGACCAGGTTAACAGCACTAATTCATTTTTACAGGAAGTGCATTTCTCACTCATGTGTACTGATGGTCTCCTCACATGTGGACACGGTTTGTACCTTTTAAAGCAGTTCCTTTTCCTTGCACTGAAAAATTATCTTCACTCAGTCTTATATCACATCACAATTCAATTATAGGGATCCAATTCTTTTTTTAATCCCTCTATGTAGATCACCATTACTATTCTACATGGCATCAGGTCAGACATAAAGGGTAGAATTTTCTTTTGATACTTTCTTCCAGGTACATTCACAATTCTGTCAGTGAGGAGTTCAACAATTTGGACCCAGCAACAGTGAAGGAATGATATAAAGTAGGGTTGGTAAAATGGAAGGCTATATTCTACAATAATCCCCACATTGGGAACTCAGTGAAAGAATTATTGCATTCAACTGTGTTCATCTTGATAACTGTGTTGTAAAAAAGAATCTGTAATCAGTTGTTCCCCAGATCTGATTGGAAACTCAGGTCTGACTTTAATGATAATAATAATCTTGCACCCTCCTTTCTTCTGTATAACCAGTCCTCCTTTAAAGTAATAAGCTCTTTCATTCTCTGCTTATTGTTGCCAGTTCCTCACTTGACATACCCTAATGCTTTACATCAATCAGTTCCTTCACAAATATCCACTCGATCAGATATCTAGAGCTTTTTTACTTGAACTCAAAGGAGTACTGCTCCCCAATACATGCAATGGCTCTGAAAGCAATTATGGGAAGAAAACTCAATGGCATACACAACAAAACATCCATTCACAATTTAATGCCAACTGCAATTAGTTTCTATGCAAAACAAAAAGCCCTAACAGCAAAATGGTATTTTCCATGAAATGTACATGAAGCAGAAGTAAAAATGGCTCTATTAGAATATTTTCTATGCCTGCCTGATAGGTGTGTTACTAATCAGACTGGCCATGTAATAGTCTCTAGTTGTAAATATAGCTCATCAATCTTCACTTCAAAGATTTAAACATTTCAGGCAGTGTGATGCACTGTTAACAAATGGTATATTTTGATGAGATGTTATTAAGCTGCAGCCCCACCTATCCTCATGACATGATGGAAAAGAGCAATAGTCCTTGCGATCTGGCCAATATTTGACCTTTCACCAACTTCTAAAACGGGTTTGTTCTTAATTTATATCATTGATGTTTTTGATACATTGTGCCCAGCAATTTGCCTGTTGCTTTTCCAGTATACAGTTGTGACTACCCTTCAAAAGCACTCAATTATAAAGTGTTTGAGGATGTTCTGAGGTCACAAAAAAACCTTTTATAAATGTAATATTTCAATTTTATATCAAAGCTACAGTAAATTATTCATCATAAATTTACAACTCTGCAAATCTGAATGTATATATGAATATTAGACTCTGGAGCAGGAGTCGGCCATTTGACCCTCTGAGCCTGGTTCACCATAAGATGGTTAACTATAAATATACCTAATTGTAGTAAGACTAGAGTTATGGGACTGCCAGGGTGGGTTGAATGTCGCAGACTAAAACCATAGCACAGCTTTGGACTGAGATCTAGGTTGTTGGGTTTGATATTTCTGCTTCACAAATTCAGTCCTGCACATAACAGAACACTGGCTTTGAAAAGAAGGTCAAGAAGATCACATCGATGAATTTCATGAACAACATCTAACAAATGCCCAATTTTGGAAAACTACTGTATCACTTTAATGGTTTCCAGTAAATATTTCCTTTACCTTTAGCAAAACAAAGTACTTTGGGATTTTTAGTGCTTCAGACTTGTTTTCATTTTGACTTGCTGTTACTATTAAGCTTGTGTCTTCCCACTTTATTATGTATCATTTCATCCCTTGACTTAATTCTCTATAGACCACTGTAGGTCTAACGTTCCAATACCATGTGTTTCACATTTGGCTGATGATGACTTTCACATGTGCACCTTTTGATTTTTTGCTCTGCTGTGTATGTTACACATTTTCATCCTTTCCTAATCTGTATATTTTATTTAATCCTTAGTCTGCAGTCTTAATTCCCCACACCAACTTCCTCATTCTTTTTAACCATTTCACATCTGCAGTCTGCTAGCACTTCAATATACTGATTGCTTTCTTACAGACTCTTATCACTGCAGAATAAAAAAAAGCCAGCAGTTTGATGTAAGCTTTGGAGGACTCAGGCCTCATTTACACCAATGTGACCAGGTGAGGACAGTAATCAGCTTGGCCTGCAGAAATTTCAGCCAGCACTGACTACAACTCAGTTTTGGGATGGAGTTGGTTAGGTTACCGTAAACCCAGAGAAACTGGGCTAGCGCATGTTCCAGGAATCCTCTGCCCAGTCTTTTTACTCTGAAATCGATACAGGGGTCCTAAAACAAGTGATTAGCACCTGATTAACATATTCAAGAAACTCAAAGCTCATTTTAGACAGTGTTCCTGGACATTTGGATGTTATAGGCTGCCACTTTGGCAGCTAGTTTACCTTCAGGAATGGGTCTTAGGACCGAGATCACATTTCAAAATTTGTCATCCTTTTGGATGCTCGACTGATCCCCATCACGCATCAACAATCGAAAGCTCAGCCTCAAACGTCAGCAATGCAAGTTAGAAATTTCAGTGGGCATACCCTCAAACATCTGATTTGCTCTCTGCAGGCATGGCTGCTTTATGGATTTGTTAAATTACTCCCTGCCCTCAACATCCCAAGTTGGTGCAGTGTCAAATCAGTTCTTTGTAGTTCTGGATTGTGACATTTGTGTCACACTTGGATTTAATAATGAAACCAGCAATTTCAAAACAATGGTATCAAAAGCAGTAATTCAATTTTTGGCAGGGAAATAGTGCAAGTTATACTTGTTACATTATTATTAATATTAATATAAGTGGCCTTGGTAGTAATGTCGGAGGGTTTAGCGACTAAATATCCAATGGTTTCTAAGATATCTCCTGTAGCCTTCTTTTCTGAAAAAAAATTACTCCATCATCAATTCAAGCCTGCGCTATATATATATTGAGATGCAGCTGCTGACTGCAGTCTCAGGTGCCATTGTCAAGGTGAGTCATATTCATTGGTGTAGCCATTACAGCAATGTGAAGTCAGATGTATCTCCCTGGAGTTCACAGTGGCTGTGTGGCAATACATTTCATTGTAATGAGTAGGGGAGCTCCCCATAATGTAGGATGCCACTGAATTCTCATGGTGTGGAGATGCCAGTGTAGGACCGAGGTGGACAAAGTCAGAAGTCACATGACACGAGGCTATAGTCCAACAGGTTTATTTAAAGTCACAAGCTTCGGAGCGCTCCGCCTTCATCAGGTGACTTTGCCAAATGAAGGAGCAGCGCTTTCAAAGCCTATGATCTTAAATAAACCTGTTGGACTATAACCTGTTGTCATGTAACTTCTGACTGAATTCTCAGGCAGGGCTTTTCTTGCACTGCATCTAATTTCACAGTTTTAAGCAATCACAGAGGGTCTCGTTGTATACTTTAGATCTCGAATCTATGTGCGTGGATGATACTAGCTTCTACGATTATACCAGGTTTTATTCGCAGTGCTTTAAAATGTCCGCTCTATAATTCTTGTCATTTCTTTGTTGAAGGATGACTTTCTCTGAGTCATCATTCCAGGCTTAACCAATTGATTATGGAGAATATCAATAGTAAAGGGACTCTCATAATCAAACACAGAACCACTGAACACCTCAAAACCCACTCCCTGAATGTGAAGTTGATGAATGACCATGTTCATACATGAAAGCAAACAATACATCCCTTTTCCATTTGGTCTAACTGTGATCCGTTCATCAAATCACTATTCCAGTGAGCACAGAGCCACTTTACCCTTCCTACAGTAGTCCCCATAGATTATCGTTGATCTGTTACTGACTACTGCAGCATTTTCTTGGAAACAATGCTGAAAAAGAAACCATCAGAAAAACACATTTCCAATCGAATTTTATCAAACAGATCAACCAATTATTCCATACAAATATTAACTAACTACCCTTATGCATTCCCTTGATGTATGTCATTGTTTGTCCTTCCATTCATTGCTTCTACTTGGTGGTTCTAAATATTACTTCCCACAACAAATGGTTGGAGTTAAATTGCTGATTTTCAATGAGAATGTCTTCAGATGGCTTTGCAGGATGTCCTTGAAGAGCTCCAGTCCAAACAGACCTGATTTGGTCTGCATAGGTGGCAGCTGTTTGGGCTAGCTAGCTGACAGATAATACCAAGGGCACTGAGAGAGTGATAGTGATGGATAGATGAATAATGTCATGCGATGGCAAGTGGCAAGGTAATCCTCCATTATTTCAAACCTCAGCAATGCAAGCAATCTGTCTGAGGACAGAACACTGGACTGTTAAATTATGCCGGAAGATAATGTGAGCACTGGAATCTGCCATTATGATGGTAGTAGTCTGAGTTTACACTACATCAAACTGGGCTTACGACAACAAGCAAAAATTGCATGATTTCCACAATAGTCTGTTTTGGATTAGAAGCCAAGGCACTGGCCATCAGATGCTGCATCATGGTTGAATCTTATGGCTTTGACCAAGCTTCCGTGTTGGAAATAATAGACCCCAAGATTTGTGCGAAACCCAGCTGGTGCTGGATGCTTCCTTACTCCTTGGCCTTTGTAATTGGCCCGCCTTTGCACCAAGCATTTCCGTACACAGGCAAAAAACCCTTTTTGCTTTAAGCTGGCACATTGAAGACATCATCTGAATCCAATGCAGAACTTGTGAATGAAACTGTCCTTCACCTTTATGCCCCTAATCATACTATTGCTACTGGCTACTGTGCTCAGTAGACACACAATGTGCAGATTCTATGCTAATCTCTAAAGTATACACAGTGTCTGCATCTGAGTTTGCGACCGAGTGTGTGAGATGGGGTGATAATATGTGAACACTAAATAGTGTGTTGAGTGCTGGGACGCATGCTACTGTTATTTAAATAAGTAAGCTGAACAAGGTTTGGATACTGTCTGCACCAGAAGTCATGGGTTCAGCTATAATTGTGCATCATGATACCCTTGCCTGTTTTGAGGCTTTATCCAATTCTTCACCCACGCTCCCCCCACTATGCATTAATTGTGATAGATAGAAACAGGCTTGTCTATATACAAATGCAAACAAATGCTTTTATAATTGAGAGGAAATGCTGTTATACAGAATTGGAGTATTATACTAAGTAACACATGATGTGTTTGTGTGTTGCCAAAAGTATATAATTTGTTAAGTCTCATTGAAACAAAAAATGTCACAATTGTTGTGGTTCACTTAGATTAGAGACCCATTGTGCTTAGTGACCTTCAGGCCATTTTGAGACTGTACTGACTTCTTTATAATGTCTTTAAAGTAGGACACCTGAAATTAATCAGAATGTATTTTGTTTCTTGGTAGGCTTTTCTTTTCGTTACATTAGAAATAATTAGCCTTCTTGTGTCTTTTTATATAACTTCTAAAAGTAAGATATGTGCCACACCTTCAGTGTGACAGCTGCATCTGAAAAGTAGGCATAAATAAATATATATCTGAACAGCTCTCCCACGGCATTGTTCACAGTGAATCTGAGTTGACACTGATAGAAGAGGAGGTGCTAGCGTGTGGCAGAAGGTGTAAGATGCAGTGAGACAATTTGAAAAGAAGCTTTTAAGAGAATATTTCCTAGAAAGTAAATGCCAGTAGTGTTTTCATAGCCAGTGCAGGTAGATAAATATACAACTGTCAGAGCTTCATAAATAAATCTCTGCAAGCAAATTTGGATTCTTCACCTCCTTTGGTGGATGCTTTTTATAATTAAAGATCTTGCAACGTAAAAAAAATCAGTTTAATGTCTTTGCCAAATATCGTAACAGCGGGATTCAGTATATTTAAGCAGAACCTTTTGGCAAAATATTTTAAATGGTGCATTTTTATGCTGAATCCACTACTAAATTTAAGAAAGGATACAATGTTAACCATTTATATTAAGCATTGTTAAATAAATAATTCATAGATGGTTGTTATAACCATTGAGAATACAATTAAAAAAAAAGATTCAATTTTAAAATTTGGCAGACTGTAAGTTTTATTTGTGACACATGTAAGGTGGTGTAACCAGTCACTTGAATATAGTAACGTAAACTATTTTTATTTAAGAAGATCAACTGAGAAATGCTGGAAGATTGTGTTTCATATTATATTTACTGTTTCATACTAAAAAGAATAAATTCTGGTAACTTCTACCATCCGATAAATTGATTTCTCTAGACAATTCAATTTTTTGTTATTGAGGGGACTGTGTCTATGGACAGTTAATCCTGACAAGTCCTGCAAGTCAATTAACATCTCTAGAAATTGTGCATTCAGGTATATGCTTGGAACTGTTACCTGTTATCTTTAATCTCCAACTAATGGTGTTGGCTCTGAGAAACTGTACAAACCCAGCATTCTCACACAGGCACTTGAAAACTTGATCTATTTGTGTGTTTTCTGTCAGATGCCTGACACATTCATAGTAATATATTTAAACACAGTGAAATGTGTAGGCCAGTTCAACATTTATACATATTCTTCTTCTTTATATTACCTCAACAACAGTATTTCCAGTGTTAAGTATAAAATTTAATGGAGAATCAAGTTTATAATACAAGATTTGACTGCTCACTGTCTCTATTTTTTCATTGTTGGCTTTTGTCATTAGTGCATTTTCATTTGTGGTTTTTTTTGTCACCACTGGTGAATTTCTCTTCTGCTCATTATTTGCTGCTCCGTATTACTGCTAAATACATTTGTAATTTGATTTGATTTATTTATTGCCATGTGTATTTTGTTAGAAAATACAGTGAAAAATGTTGTATCGTGTCGCCACTGTCTGGCACCATTGTAAAACACAGAAAAATAAACCAAAGCATAGAATATAAAGGCATAAAAATAAAGAAATAAAGAAAAAGTGTTCAACCTTACAATCCTTCTTGTTAAGTGCTCTGCCATGGACCTGGTGCCCAGGCACAAATTCCCTTCACCGCACTGGCCCTGCTGCTGGAATGGAGGTCACTAATCTTTGGTGCTATTCCCCTCCACTAAGGCCCTTGCCACTCAGTTCTCACTGAATCTCACCAATGCAAACACCACTAACGCCACCAGGTACCACAATGGCCCAAACCCGCCTCTGCCGCCGCAGCCACGAGTCAGCAATAGGACCGCCTCATCGATGCAGAAGCCGCCGGAAACCCAAGCCTGCCTCTGATACCACTGTCACAAGTCTGCGATGGGCCCACTCGAGGCGCACTGGGCTTGCTCGCCGCTGCTGTTGTTGCTACCTCTGTGATTGAGCATTTGAACAAGAGACAAGTAAAATAAAACAGGAAAATAGAGAAAAGAGAGGAAAAAAAAGAAAAGAAACAAAAATAAAAGCCGATGGAGCAGTCGAGCCCTGGCTCAGAAGCCCTACTCCTCCGCCACCTTACCAGAAGTTTTACTTCCTCATTTTTGCTGTTTTAGTAATTGAAATTTTCAGAAAATTGTAGAATTATGGTCAGTGCTTTCACATCGTTCTTAAAGAGTAGTATCCAGAACTGAGCACAATATTCCAGCTGAGATTGAACTGTCATATAGATTTATCATCACTTGCTAATCTTTGTCTCTATTTATAAAGCCCAGGGCCCATTTTTTGTTTGTCTACCCTGTTAACTTGTGTGCCACCTTCAAAGATTTGTACACATTGGAAGGTTGTGGGTAGAGGTAATGTTACTAGGATAGAAAGCCAGCCCCCCAGGCTAATGTTCTAGGAACACGAATCTGAATCTCACCATTGCAGATGGTGAAATCTGAATTCAATAAAATCTGGAATAAATAGCATAACTATGGTAGATTGCTGTAAAAAACTAACTGGTTCACTCATGTCCTTCAAGGAAAGAAATCTGTCATTCTCACCTTGTCTGACCTATATGTAACTCCAGATCCACAGTAATTTGGTTGATTGCCCTCTGGCCAGTAGGAATAGGTAAAAAGTGCTGGCTTAGCTAGTGGTGCACACATCCTGCGAATGAATAAAAAAAAATCTCCCCATTCTTGCACCTCTTTCATAATTGCATTGTTTACCTTACATTTTCTGTCTTCATTCTTCCATTGACTTTTTTGCATCGAATTTCACCTGCCACTGTGATCACCAATACATCTAGACTGTTCACACCTTACTGCAAATCACATGACTTCTGCAAACGTTGAAATCATGTTATGTACTCTAAAGTCCAAGTCATGTAAGGATATCAAAAACATCAATAGTCCAAGTACCAAACCCTAAGAAACACCATTAAGTACTTACCTCCAGTTTGAAAAACACCCACTCACCAAAACTCTCTGGGAGGAATCTACATGACATGGGTTATAGTAATACGAGTGCTAATATGTTAACTCTTGCCATCCAACACCAATGGCACTTCATACCATCCATGACAACCCAGTCCCACCGCTCAACTCAATGGACTCTCAAATTCTCCATGTGACCGCATAGCACTTCTATATCCATACACCCCATACCGATGAACTCAAGTGTAACAATGGCATGTGTCTGAAAGCTTAACTTTAAAAAATCATTTATAACTGTTTCACATAGCCACTGTGGCTACAGCCATATAAAAGTATCATTGATGGAAACAATAAACTCTTGGCATTTCTTTGTCCTGTGTAAATTAATATTGAGCTGGTGGCACAATAGCTCAGAGAAAAAAAGTTTATAAAGCTATCAATCAAAAAAATTTTTCCCTTCTCTGTACCTGTTTCAACAAAACGATGGGAGTTTCGGCTTTCAGCTAAGCCTCATTATACAAGTTTAGCTGAAAGCGCAGACTTCCATTCCTTGGTTGAAGTTGGGACTGACAAGGGAAAACATTGCTTGATTAATTGCTCAAGCCTTTTTCTCCCCCTTCTATTTCTCAATGATTCAATAATTATTTACACAAGATGAAGTGTCAAGTGCTTACATTTTCAGATACTGATAGTTGGTTGGCATTTTATGGAGTTGTTACAGCAGTATTTGTTAAAGAGAATTGTGAATGGAATTTTACAACTTTTTCCAGACATGATATTATTTCTATGGGGTTTATTGGTTCTGTACAGAGCATATACTGGGTGAATAGGAATGCAAGTGCTATGAGTTAACATAGATGTGATCAGCTGCTATTGGGAATGAGTGGGCATTGACTGGTGCAGAAGGTACGAGGGGCCATTCAAGTAGGGTGAGGGCAAGGATTAGCATGGATGGAGTATGCAGAATGGATGGGCAGGGGTGAGGTGATGTTGATATGGTGGAAGTGTTTGAAATCCTAAAATTTAAATTCATTGAAGTCCCAGAGAATCAAGGTATACATTTTACCCAGCTACTTTCGGCACCCTGTGCTGCCTCCAATTTGTTTTCAAGGTCAGTGGTACCAACTTTGTCCTGCAAATCTCTCACTCCGCCCGAGTAAACATTTAAACAAGGTCCTTAGCAAATGTCGAAAAGAGCTTGGGTAGCAGAAATACATTTTTCAAAGTAAAATAACAGAGCCAGCAGAAAGATGCATTTTGTTCATATTTTGTTCTATTTGAGTATAAGACATGGTAAGGCAAGATGTAGACAGAAGCATATGTAACCTGAACAGATGTTTTATTAGTTTGACCCTGAAGCTGTAAGCAGAAAAACACCCAAAAAAAGTTCTGAAATGCCAGTGGATAAGTCAAGAGATTTGTCACAGCTTAATGTATGCTACAGACACTCAAGTACAACACTGCTGGTTACTGATACATTTACAATCAGAATTAGGGGGGACTCAGGGACTCAATTCGCCTGTTAAGAGGTGCATGAAGCTTCATTCCTGTTGTCCTGTGAATTGCTTCTGGACTGACACAAAATGTTAAAGTTTATTTGGAACAGATGCTGTGCTCTTAGCATCAAGGAAAGGTGGTGGGAACTTTACAGAGTAAAATAACACACTCAGTTCCTGTCATACTTTATTGATAACACCCCTGCTGTTACAAAACAGTATATCCTCTGAATCACTGTGTGCATCACCACAGGAGATCTGTGGGTAAAGAAAAAAAGGCCCAACATGAAGAATAAAAGCAGAAAATGTTGGAAATGCTCAGCAATTCTACTGTTTCTGTCTCCTCAGATGCTGTCTTCATGTTTCAAATCTGTGACCTTACGTAAGTAAGGAAAAGTTAGAACTTATAAATGCTACACCCTCCACATTTCATGTCAGCTCTGATGAAGAGTCATCCAGGCTCCAAGCGTTAGCTTGTTTTCTCTCCATGGATGCTACCTGACCCATTGTGATTTCCAGCATTTTCTGCATCCAGTACAGATTCCAGCATCTGCAATAATTTGCTCCTATAAAGTTGGAACTGTGATAGGTTTTGGGAGAAAAGTGGAGGATGGGAAGAAATACTAAAGGGATGTCTGTGCTGAACTGAAGGGCAGAAGACGTTTTGAGTTACAAAACGTTTCATAGTGCAAGGTCCAAGGGAATGGAAATGGGGACAAGTTGAAAAATAAAAGATGTGTCTACAGGAAGTCTGGAGAACCGCTGTTCAAATAAGTGTTAAGGGAGAAGAGAGAGATAAAAGCAAACAACAAAGAAACAAATGTAATGGGGTCAGAGGTTTGCAACTGAAATTCTTGATCTCAGTGTTGAGTCCAGAAAACTGCAAAATTTCCAGACATAAGATGTGTTCTATCAGAAATGCATCCTATAAAGCCAAAAATACAAAAAATTCTCCAGAATGGAAAAAGTTTATTTATTTTGCTTCCAATTTCCACCCTGCTCTCACTTTCACTTGGTACTTCTCTGACTCCTCCCTTCCCTTCCTCGACATCTGTTTCCATAAACTAGCCACCAATATCCACTACAAACCCACCCACTGCTACAGGAACCTTCACAAGACATCCTTACACCCAGATTCCTGTAAAGACTCTATTCTATTCTTCCAGTTCCTCTGTCTTACTTGCATTAGTTCTGATGATGCCAACTTCGACAAGGGGGCTTCCAAAATGTCCACCTTCTTCCTCGAGGATTCCCTAGCACCCTAACTGACAGAGCCCTCAGCCCATTCTGATACCTCCCCCACACTTTGGCCCTCACCCTTTCTTTTCCCTCCCACAACAGCGATAAGGTCTCTTGTCCTCACCTACCATCCCAGCATCCACATCCATAGGATCATTAGCTGCCATTTCCACGACCTTCAGCGGATGCGACCACTGGACACACATATTCCCCTCCCCTCCCTTGTCAGCCCTTCACAGGGACCGTTCCCTCTGGGACACCCTTATCCACTCCTTCTTCACTCCCAACACATTCCCATAGCCCCATGGCACCTTCCTCTGAAACGATAGAAGGTGTGACACTTGTCTGTTTACTTCCTCCCTCACCAGCATCCGAGGGCCCAAACACACCTTCCAGGTGAAGCAGTGCTTTACCTGCACTTCACTCAATCTAGTCTACTGCATTCGCTGCTCAAAGTGTGGTCTCCTCTACATTGGGAAAACAAAGCACAGACTGGGTGACTGCTTTGCAGAACAATTACATTCTGTCTGCAAAAAGGACCCTGAGCTTCCAATTGTCTGCCACGTTAATGCACCACCATGTTCCCTGGCTAACATCTCGGTCTTAGGCTTGCTGCAGTGTTCCAGTGAAGCTCAGTGCAAGTTGGAAGAACCGCACCTCATTTTCACTTGAGAACTCTGCAGCCTTCTGGACTCAATACCAAGTTCAACAATTTTAGGGCTTGAGGCACCTTCTCTCATGTCCTTGACCCAACCCCCACACAATGGGCTTTGTTACCACAAGGGCTGCCACACCATACAACTCACTGTTAGCTGCTGATAGTCTCCATTAACAGCTATTCATTCCCCCAGACTGACCTTTACTCAATCCTTTGTCTGACCAACTGTTTTTCTTTCTTTGGGCTCCACCTATCATTTACTCTCTCCCAACTCCTCCATCCCATTTTCCGCATGAATACCAACCTTTTCCTAGAAGGGTCACTGGACCCGAATTGCTAACTCTTATTTCTTTCCACAGAAGTTGCCAGAGTTTGTCCAGCAATTTCTCTTTTTGTTAGTAATGTAATGGATATGTGATTGAATAAGCCAAATGGCATGTTGAAGATGCGCTTCAGGTGCTAAGACAGACCTAATGGTACCGATCAATATGCACTAGACCGGGCATCCAAAATGGTCATTGTGTGATGAACTCTACACAACTTCAGGAAGGGAAACAAGCCACAGAACACAGATAGTAGGAACTGCCGACGCTGGAGAATCTGAGATAACAAGATGTACAGCTGGATGAACACAGCAGGCCAGGCAGCATCAGAGGAGCAGGAAAAGTGAGACCCGAAACGTCAGCTTTCCTCCTCCTCTGATGCTGTTTGGTCTGCTGTGTTCATCCAGCTCTACACCTTGTTATCACAGAACACAGATCCCATTTAGATGATTCCAAGGAGGAGGAGGGGAAAGACAAAATAGAGGAAGGTGTTGAGTGTAAAACTGCAGCCTAGCAAGTCCTCTTAATGCAAGGTTGCATCAGCAAATCCTGTCAGAAATACAAGCAAGATCCACTTCTCCTGTTCCAATGCCCAACCTAATGCAACGGACACAAAGTAATCCTCCAAAGAGGAGATTCAATTGAAAACTCCTCAATCCCTATCAACAATTCATGTTTTTCCAATCATCTTCAAAGAAGCTGAAAAGTGACTTGCCACATATCAAGCAAAAACTGGGCAAGACAGTAAAGTGAAACAAAAAAAACGTACAAAATTTAAAAAAGTTTCTAGAAATCCTTCTGACATCTGCAGTATTTTGCTTTTGTATAAAATTCATGTGATTGAACAAAGGAATTATAAGGACAGAAGAATTATGAAAAAGCCATGCGGCTGCTCAAGTCTGATCTGCCATTCAGTGAGGTCATGGATGTTCAAATTTTGGCCTAAACTCCATTTTTCTATGTAATCTCCATAACTCTTAAAACTCTTGAGCCTTAAAGAAAAATTCTAATATAGCCTTGAATGTATTCAATAAACCTGTCTCCATTGCCCCCTGAGAAAGAGAATGAACAGGCTAACGATCCTAATCTCAGTCTTCAAGAGAGATTCCTAATTTTAAACTTGACTTCATCACAAAGGCAACTATCCTCTCAGCATTCAGCCTATCAAGTACCCTCATGATCTTCTATGTTTCAATAAGATCACCTCTCATTCTTCTAAATGCTGATGATGTAGCCCAAAACTGCTTAACCTTTCCTCATAAGACACCCTTGCATTCCAGAAATGTTGTATGAATCTTAAATTGAAACTTTATTTCTTGTCACGTTGCCATTTACCTTGTATACATGTTCATGCAACTACAAAGCTTTACTCTTCTTGTTTCCTACCACTCTTACAAGGTGCACCTCCTCTGGCCTCAGATCCCTGGTTTCACTAATAAAGGTGCTATTGGATGATAAGGAATACTCCACTTGTACCTGTGCAAACTGGCCACTGAATAACGGGGTAGAATATCAGGTACTGTCTGAGAGTGGTGGATTGTGAGAAACCAATGCCAAAAATGTCTTTCTAGTTCAGCTTGTTAGTATCTACCATCTGTGTGTACATCCATTATCGTGGTGTACGAAGATTTATTTGTTAGCAGTGGGAGCCAGCAAGCTGTCCACTTTATCCACGCAAGAACAGATCATTACAATATCCTGTGACATTAAGACATTTTAGGCAGATTCCTTTATTCTCCCTGTAACTGAGAACAAAGTACTCAAATGATGTATCTGTTGTTCAGGGCACCATCTGCCCAAGTTCAATTAACATGATTGAAGATTGAATAACACCTAAGTTAATGATATCTAATTGTGAGATAGGTTGGAGATTCTTGACTATCATTGACAGCCAGGGACACCAATACGCTACTGATATCCAGTACCTCCTCCCTTAGAGTTAAATGTCAGATTTGTAAAGTCCCGGTCAGGATCTCTCCCGTTCCCTCGTGTTCAATATTGTCTATTCTTCCAACAGTGGAAAGAATAGACCTGTGAGTGGCTGCAATGGCTTGCATTGATGAATGCATTTGGTAATGTTGACTATCAAGGAGAGGCACAGATTTGCATTAGGATTATTGTGAGTGTGAGTGATGGGGTTAAGACAGAGGAAGGATATACACACTTGCAAGGTAATGGGGTGTAGCTTGAAAGAGCAGTACGGCTAGGATGTAGGTGAACGTGCAACTGTATTCCCCTTCTTGATCTATCAGGTAATTACAGCAGTCCCTGCATTAAATGCAGGAGCATGGCACGACATTCCTGCTGCTGAGTTTCTGGGGCACCTCTAACCGCATCTTCTTTGTCACAGCAAAATATTTCTTCCCCGTATTACTAGGTCACACCAAAGGGCACCAGAGAGTCAATCACATTGGTGTGGCACAGGAGTCCCATGTAACACAACCAAGGTGTCAGGGTGGCAGGTTTCCTTTCCACAAGGGCATTAGGAACAAGTTGGATATTTACGACAATCTGATGATGCACAAAGTACAAAGAGAAAACAGAAAACCAAGACAGGGTTGTAGACCATAAGTACAAACGTAAGAACAGGAAGCAACTTTGGTGGTGGGCATGTTATTAAGAAGGATATTAAGGGACAGAATACATCTACACTTTGAGAGACGTGGATTAATCAGGAATAGTCAGCATGGATTTGTTGTGGGAAGGTCATGTTTGACAGATTTGATGGAGTTTTTTGAGGAGGAGTATTGATGACAATAACATATTTTATGCAATCTACATGGACTTTGGCAAGACTTTTGATAAAGTGCTTCACAGCAGACTGGTCAAATTTGATCCACGGCAACACAATATACTGGCAGACAGACAGTAAGCGAAGGGCGATGGTAGAGGGATGTTTCTGTGACTGGAAATTTGTTTCCTGTGGGGTTCTGCATTGATGTACATCAATGATTTGGACTTAAATGTAAGGGGGTATGATCAAGAATTGTGCAAATGACATGGAAACCTTAAATTGCAGAAGGATGTCAAAGAAATGGTCAGGTGAGTGGAACAGTGGCAAAGGGAATTCAACCCCGAAAAGTCTGGAGTAATGCACTTGGAGACAGCTAACAAGGCAAGGGATTACAGTGTGAATGGTCACTGGGAAATGCCGAAGATCAGAGGGACATTGGTGTGCATATCCACAGATCCCTGAAGGTAGCAGGGCAGTTGAAAAGGTGATTAAAAAGGCATATGGGTTATCTGCCTTAATTAGCTAAGGCAAAGAATACAAGTAGTGGGAGATTATGCTGGAGCTGTACACAATGTTGGGTGAGGTCACAACTGGAGTACTGCCTGCAAGTTTGGTCACCACATCAGAGGAAGGATGTGATTACATTACATAGGGTACAGAGGAGATTAACCAGGATGCTGCCTGGACTGGACTATCTGAGCTTGAGGAAAGATTGGATAGGCTGAGATTGTTTTCCTCAATGCAGTGAAGGTTGAGAGGGTACATGATAGAGATGGATAAGATTATGAGGGACATAGATAGGACAGGTGGGAAGACATTTATTCCAGTAGTAGAATGGTCAATAGCCAGGGGGTATAGATTAAAGGAGAGAAGTATAAGGCTAAGAGGAGAGTTAAGGCGAATCTTTTTCATCCACAGGCTAGTGGGAGTCTGGACCGCATTGCCTGAAAAGATGATTGAGTGAGAACCTTTTGCAATATTTAAGAGTTTCTATCATTTCCAGAGCTATGGGCCACGAGTTGGAAAATGGATTAGTGTAGGCAGATCTTTGTTGACCACGTGGACACACTGTGCTGAATGGCTTCCTTTTGTGCTACAAACATCCATGACAGCGAGGAGGGAACTGGTCAGGCAAATAGAAGAAAATCATACTTTAAAAAATAGTTAGCAGTGGTCTCAGAGGATGTCAAATACAGTGAGTGTCAGATTTGTAATGTAATAGCTTCATCCAGTGTCACAGCTCCAGGCTTAAAGCTTAAACATTGCCTCATCAAGATCCATCCTCATTTTTCTCAGTCTTCTTACTTAACACTAAGTTCAAAATTCTTAGTATTTTCCCCCATCACAGAACAGCTCCAGCTTAAGCAACAGTATTGATAGCAATTATAGAGATCTTCTTGCTCCAGAAGATGCAACTGTTCATACTTAGGAGAGATCATTGTTCTGGATTGAAAAGGAGACTTTTGTTTAAAAAGAAAGGAAGTACAAAATGAAAATCAGACAACTAATTTGACACCAAAGTCACTGTTATTTGCTTCTGAGTATACTTCAGCCTTTGGTTTTTTTTTCAATGCAAGATCGGTGGGAATCCTTTTCAGTGGGGGCCACCCATTCAAAGTAAGAGCCTCTTACTGGCAAGCGTCAGGGATTCCATGGGATTTAGGATCCCTGTGGTGGAAATACTGCCTGCCAGGAGTTGTAAGACAAGTGAGGCTGGCAGCTCACCAGTGTTGGCAGAGCTGTTGCAATGAGGCCATCACCACAGGTAATTATACAGTCATACAGCATGGAAACAGACCCTTCATTCCAACTCGTCCGCACTGACCAGACATCCCAATCTGACCTAGTCCCATTTGCAGGCATTTGGCCCATATCCCTCTCAACCTTTCTTATTCATGTACCCATCCAGATTCCTTTTAAATGTTGTAATTGTACCCGCCTCCACCACTTCCTCCAGCAGCTCATTCCAAATATGCACCACACTCTGTGTGAAAAAGGTACCCCTCAGGTCCTTTTTAAAATCTTTCTCGTCTCACCTTAAACATATGCCCTTTCGTTTTGGACCCTCCCCACCCTTGGAAAATGACCTTGGATTTTCACCCTATCAATGCCCCTCATGTTTTATGAACCTCGACAAAGTGAACCTTTCAGCCTCCAAAGTTCCAGGGAAAAGGTCCCCAGTCCACTCTGCCTCTCCCTGTTACTCAAAGCTTCAATCGCAGCGACATCCTTGTAAATCTTTTCTGCATCCTCTCAAGTTTAACAACATTCTTCCTATAGGCGGGTGACCAGAATTGTATGCAGAATTCTAAAAGTGGCCTCACCAACATCCTGTACAGCTGCAAGATGACATCGCAATTACTATACTTAATGTTCTGACCAATGAAGGCAAGCGTACCAAATGTCTTCCTCATCACCCAGTTTGCCTACAATTCCACTTTCAAGGAACTATGCACCTGCACTCCTAGGTCTCTGTTCAGCCAGGGGTCCCCAGGTTTACATTAACTGTATGAGTCCTGCCCAGGTTTCCTTACCAAAATACAACACCTCATAACCGTGTTTTCTCTGGAGAGAAGAAAGTAAGGCAGATCGGGACTGTGGGGAGTGCAATACCGATGGGTTGGGGAGGGGGGTGGTATCTGGGGGTAGGATGGGATGCAAGGGCATAGATGCATCTCAGTTGGTAACCTATTTCATGATAACTTGTCCGTTTTGGGCATGAAGTGCCTTTGAAAAAGGGAAATCCTGGGAGGCCACTGTTAAACCAAACAAAGTTTGCTGGGTGGCCTTACGATAACACTGGAAATCCAAGTAAGTTTGGGGGAATCACTAAACTGCCGCTAAATTCTGGTAGATTCAGGATTAATGACACTTAAGTGGCTCAATTATGAGCCTAAGTGGCCAGTGGCCAGATTCCCCACATCAGCCCATTCCTCCTTTGACCTAATGGAATTCAGTCTGCCTGCTTGCAGGAATGGGATGAGTGGCCTCCTCTGACATTGTGGGCCTGCACTCCAGTGGGTTGCATAAAATCCAGTCCTTTGTTCCAAATGCAGTGGCCAGCTCAGATATTAGATAGAAAATTACTACATGAGCTGTCAGTTTCTAAACCAAAGCCAGTTAGTGAGTTTCAGAAGAATCATCTGACCCATTAGTCAGAAAGTTAAAAACATGCAGAAGCATTAAATGTTTTACCAAATAAAAATCATCTTGCATGCAGCCAAATTGCTGCTAACTCTAATGTGAGTGGTCAAGACAGGTGTTAATATTAATTTGAATAAAATGTAAAAACAACTCTTGGGCTGCCAACAACACAAAACTGACAAACATTGTGTCTCTGTCACAATAGCAATGAGCTTTCCGAGCAGAAAAAGAACACAGCGAGTTTTCCTCTTCATGTTCAATGAGGGGCACACAGTTCACTTTGAATTTGCCTTTTTTGTGCCTCCATTTTTTAAAATAGAAATATCAAATATAAGTTGAGTATCAACTTGCAAAACTTACCAGCAGAGATGGCAGTCATAGTAGGCATCACGGTGTGAAGCTGAAGGAACACAGCAGGCCAGGTGGCATCAGAGGAGCAGGAAAGTTGACATTTCAGGTCTGGACCCTTCTTTAGGAATGGGGAGGGGGAAAGGTGATGGGAAATAAATAGACAGAGGAGGGGTGGGCTATGGAAATGTAGGTGGGATGGTGATAGGTGACACCCAAAACCTGCATCCAACTCTCATCACTCCACCGACCTTTCCGCAGCCCGACACATCTTCCCTCTCGCCTCCCTGACCTGACGCAACCTGTCCATCTTCTCTCCCACCCATCCACTGACCGATTCCCACCAAACCCTATCTGCAGGTTGGGGGTGTCACCTATTACCATCCCACCTACCTTTCCTCAGTCCCAGCACCCCAGACTATTTCTTTCGCAGCTCCCTTCGTCCTCCCCAGTTCTGAAGAAGGGTCCTGACCCAATTTGTTGACTGTCCTACTCCTTTGATGCTGCCTGGCCTGCTGTGTTTCTCCAGCTCCACTCTGTGGTGTCTCTGACTCCAGCATCTATAGTTCCTGCTATCTCTGAGTAATGATAGGCAGTAAGATTAGGAGGAATTCCTGGTCAGCCAAATGATTGAAAGAAAATGGATCCCCAACCATAGTTTCAGGTTACAACGCACATCGAAATGAGTATGTTTTCCCAGCAAATCAACTCCCTGGGAGGTGAGTTGGCTCAGTTGTCTTGATGGATAGTATGGATCAGATTGGTGCCAACTGCCCTGGAATTAATCCTTGGTCCAGCTGGGATGGATTTGGGACCTGCCTCCTTTCCCTGCCTGTGATAGAGACTGTAGTATCATAGACCACTCCTGCCTTTTGGCAGAGAACTCAAGAATAGAAATATATAAAGCTATGGAGAGCCAAGGTGAACCGTGTGAGATGTCACCAGGTAGAGATGATGAGGCAAATTAAGGAGTGATTCTAAGTTTTGAATTTATGCATTAGACGCTGAAAATATTGGAGATTTGATGAGGTCTAGGGCAGAGTAACTAGAGACAAATCTTCCTTGAAACTCTGATATAACAAGGTGTAGAGCTGGATGAACACAGTAGGCCAAGCATTAGAATTAGAATCCCTACAGTGTGGAAACAGGCCCTTCGGCCCAACAAGTCCACACCAAACCTCAGAGTATCCCACCCAGACATATCCCCTACAACCCACCTGAACACTACGGGCAATTTAGCATGGCCAATCAACCTAACCTGCACATCTTTGGACTGTGGGAGGAAACCGGAGCACCCGGAGGAAACCCACGCAGACACGGGGAGAATGTGCAAACTCCACACAGACAGTCACCCGAGGCTGGATTCGAACCCGGGTCTCTGGTGCTGTGAGGCAGCAGTGCTAACCACTGTGCCACTGTGCCGCCCGTAAGCAGCATCAGAGGAGCAGGAAGGCTGACGTTTCGGGCCTAGACCCTTCTTCAGAAATGGGGGAGGGGACGGGCAAGGGGGTTCTGAAATAAATAGGGAGAGAGGGGGAGGTGGATAAAAGATGGATAGAGGAGAAGATAGGTAGAGAGGAGACAGACAGGTCAAAGAGGTGGGGATGGAGCCAGTAAAGGTGAGTGTAGGTGGGGAGTTAGGGAGGAGTTAGGTCAGTCCAGGGAGGAAGGACAGGTCAAGGGGGCGGGATGAGGTTAGTAGATAGGAGATGGGGGTGCGGCTTGAGGTGGGAGGCGGAGACGAGCTGGGCTGGTTTTGGGATGCGGTAGGGGGAGGGGAGATTTTGAAGCTTGTGAAGTCCACATTGATTCCATTGGGCTGCAGGGTTCCCAAGCGGAATATGAGTTGCTGTTCCTGCAACCTTCAGGTAGCATCGTTGTGGCACTGCAGGAGGCCCAGGATGGACATGTCATCTAAGGAATGGGTGGGGGCGTTGAAATGGTTCGCGACTGGGAGGTGCAGTTGTTTGTTGCGAACTGAGCGCAGGTGTTCTGCAAAGCGGTCCCCAAGCTTCCGCTTGGTTTCCCCGATGTAGAGGAGGCCACAACGGGAACAGCGGATGCAGTATACCACATTAGCAGATGTGCAGGTGAACATCTGCTTGATGTGGAAAGTCTTCTTGGGGCCTGGGATGGGGGGTGAGGAGGGAGGTGTGGGGGCAGGTGTAGCACTTCCTGCGGTTGCAGGGAAAAGTGCCGGCTGTGGTGGGGCTGGAGGGGAGTGTGGAGCGGACAAGGGAGTCACGGAGAGTGGTCCCTCCGGAAAGCACATAAGGGTGGGGAGGGAAAAATGTCTTTGGTGGTGGGGTCGGATTGCAGATGGCGGAAGTGTCGGAGGATGATGGGTTAGATCCGGAGGTTGGAGGGGCAGTACGTGAGGATGAGGGGGATTCTGTTTTGGTTGTTATTGCGGGGAGGGGATGTGAGGGATGAGTTGCGGGAAATGCGGGAGACACGGTCGAGGGCGTTCTTGACCACTGAGGCGGGGGGAGGGGGGGGTGGTGGTGGTGGGGAGGGAGGTGGTACTTGAAACTCTGTTAGTATGTGGAGAGCAAGAAGTGTAGGCAGTACATCAACAACTCCAAAGGAACAGAAGAGGAATGATATTAATACATTGCGGGGAGGTAAGGCTGTGAAGGAAAGAAAAATTATAAAACAGAAGCAAAAAAAGCTTTTCTTCCACTGAAAACAAAGCTGAAAATACTTAACAGATCAGACAGTATTTGTGGAGAAGCTGTGTGGCTGAATCTTACATTTTCTTGACGAAGTTGCTTCAAGTGTTTGGAGGATTTTTTGCTGTAAAGTTTGGTGGGTTTTCTCATTGTATTTTACCAAAATTGCCTCATTAATCACTCACCCACCCCTACCACACCTCTCACATCTGATTCCAGCTTCATCTTATCATACACCTCTCCCAGAACAATTTGGCACTTAGTGGATATCTACCAATAGACCAGAATCCTTTGTGCCCACTCCATCAGTCTGGAGCTATTCTGCATGGTTCCTGATACTTGTCTCAGACATGGCAGATAGGATAATTATGACCTTGCTTTATGGGCAGTGTTGTGGATATCCTGCTGCATAGGGTGATGTAAGCATGGGACATGCTCTTACCCTAGGACTAGAGTAGCAGAGGAGGACCATACCAGCCTGGTCTGAGGCTGCTACCTGGGTTAAAGCAGTTCCCGCAGCTTGGAGGAATGCCCATCAATGCCAGAAGAATGTCACTGATCTTCTCCACTCCGTTAGCAGAAATGCCATCATTTTTCTCTAATATACTACAATCACTCTGTCTCTACTACCATGTGCACCTCCCCTTCAGGCTCATGCTCTGCTATTCTCACTAATGCCCGGAACATCTTTCCTCACTTGCTCTCACCAACTCCTAATTCCCAAGACCACTAACTCTGCATGCCCTCTGCACTGCCTACTCGCTTGGGACACCTCGTTACCTGTTCCAAAAGTAATATCTGTATCACTAATATCCATGGCTCATAATACCTGTCTGTCTATCATTCCAGTAGGAAAACAACCTCAATAGGGAGGAAAGAGTCAAGACAGTTGATTGGTTGCCAGGCATTTGGCTCCTCATCCCTTGTCCAGAGAGGATCCTGACTCTGATCACCCAAGTGGCTGACTGACCATGTCCAAGACCCTGGACTGGTACCAGAAACTGCACTTCACTCTCTGTGCCAGGACCCCCTGAACAAAGTCCTCTTGACTTGACTGAGGCCTGCTGACAACCATGACAGGCTTCCTTTCTTCACGTCTGCACTAAATGGTAAGGCAAGACAGTGAGACTGGTGTCTCAGGCTGAGGGGGCAAAGTGTACCAAGGCAAGGCAAGGATATTGTGACATTCAGGTAGGCTAATAGTGACTGAGTGCTATGACTGCGAACAAAGAGATCAGGGATGCAGCTTGGTCTGGTCCAATGAGCTGGATGCATGTCCCTGATTATAATTTATCCTTGCTGCAGCGTTACAATGTTAGTTGTCGGTGCAGACAGACGTGTCCTGTCAATGGTGTGAAGATGTGCCGTAAGGATTCTTAGAGACTGTTACATATTGGATGCCAATGTCCGATGATGTGGGATGCATATGCCTATGGAGCGTGCCCTAAGATGATGGTGCCTGGTGTCCAATTTAGGGACTCTTTGGAGTAAGTGATGAAGTAATGTCGCCAGCTATCTGGTCTGATTTCCATGTCATGTTTTCTCAACATTTAGCTGGTTTTCTGAATTTAGTGAGATAGGAAGCTGAATAATAAATTAGGTGAGTTGGCCATTAGAAAGGCATTTAACAAGCACAAATGAATCTCAATTAACAATTCACCTCTGCCTAGCAAGAAGTCCGCCTTGCTGCTTGGTAAATACATAAAAGATGCAATGAGGTGCTCCCAATGTCCAAATTGGCCTTGCTGGACTTGGACTTGTCTGATTCTGCCACAAACCTTACCATAGCCCATGTTGCTCAGACCCTAAAGGTTGCGTCCATCATTTCAGTTTGATGATCGTTCATCAGAAGTTCTGATCAAACACACTTTCTGTTTTTATTTCAGATGGTGCTGGCCTGCAGTATTTTGCTTTCGTAAGATTTTTTTGCTGCAATCAGCACAAAAGTATTATAAAGGTGTTGAGACATACTGCTCAGATATTCAAGCCTTCTTCCAACTTTCCTCATGTAACTCCATCAGGATAATGTTCTATTCATGTTCACTTATTTTCTTTCCTGGCTTTGCATTAAATGGACCTAACCTATTTGCTTCAACAACTCCGAATGGCAGATAGCTGCACATTCTCATTACTCTCTGAACTAACAAAGTTTCTTCTAAATTCCCTATTTGATTTCACAGCGACTATGTTCGATTGATAACCTTTAGCTCTGTTCTTCCCCACCAGCAGAAACAGTCTCTCTGAGTTTATGCCATCAAACCTTTCAAAATTTTAATGACTTCCAGGTCATCATCAGCCTCCTTGTTTTAAGAGAAAAGAGGCTCATCCTTTCCATCTTCTTGCAATTGACATATCCTTTCACTTTTGGTATCTTCTTGACTTGCCTTTGTTGCATCTCTCCAGTCTTCACTTTTTTATAATATGACAACTAGATTGTACACAGTATTCTAAATGTGATCCATGTCTGTCTTGACACAAGTATGGCTTAAATTCATTTTTCAACTTTATCCTCTATTAATAAACCCTGGTGCCTAGTTCGCTATGTCTATTAGATAGTAAGGACTGCAGGAGTAGAAAGTCAGTCAATAAAACAGGGAGCTGGAAAAACACAGCAGGTCAGATAGCATGGGCGGAGCAGGAAAGTTGACATTTCAGGTCTGGACCCTTCAGCAGGACTGATGAAGGGTCCAGACCCGAAACATCAACTTTCCTGCTCCTCCGATGCTGTCTGGCCTGCTGTGCTTCTCCAGCTCCACATGACTGACTTGCTCTCTCTGTGGTCTTGTTAGCCCATGTCACTACTTTTAGTAATTTGCATATACATACTGCCTGTTTCCTAGCTCCCTTACAAAATTTTGTAAGTAATAATGCAAGCTTCCTATTTTTTTTGAAAATTATTTGCCGTTATGTACCATTGTACAAGTCTGTTAATATTTTCTCCTAACATGTTGAAGTCCTCCTTGGAATTGACTATCTCTTCCAATTTGGTGTTATCTACAAATCTAGAAGTAGTGTTTTTGATTCCAAAATTTAAACCTTTAATATAAATTGTCAAAAAAGATTACTGGAGGGAGCAACGGAAAAATAGTTCCTCACAGAATATTCCCTCAGAGCACCAAGACATTTACAATTCACTTCAGTCTGTTCTGGGAAGTCTAGACTGGAAATGTAATGAGTGGCTGCTACCTGTCAGAGTAGGACTTTATAGCAGGTATCCAAAATAACTGCGTTACTCTGCATTTTAGTGTCATTAATGCTGTAGTTTGCCAACTGTATCTCTTATCTGAAGTATTACCATGGCCTCATCCTATAAGTATTCTCATGAAAAGAGCAAACCAACAACTGGAAAACTTATACCTACTCTTGCACTTCAGAGCAAGACAACAGCTGTTCCTAGTTTAGTCCAGACTGTAATATCCTCAGATAAGTACAGCGTTATCCAAATCTGTCAATGGTAAGCAAGAACATTCATTTTCAGATTCTGGTATTACATTACTGGAAAGAATCCATAACTTTTGGAACTTGCTGACAAATTTACAGAAAATGACAGTGCCACATAAGGAAATTATTATTGCTACCTAATGTTGATCTTATACAAAATGTTATTAGATAAAATGTTATTAGATAAAATGTTATTAGATAA
>JAHRHZ010000077.1:17835264-17876635 GCA_024137785.1 Ginglymostoma cirratum | reverse complement strand
AGGAGCAGGAAAACTTGACGTTTCCGGCCTAAACCCTTCATCTGATGAAGGGTTTAGGCCCGAAATGTCAAGTTTTCCTGCTCCTTTGATGCTGCTTGACCTGCTGTGTTCATCCAGCCCCATGCTTATTAATGAGGTGAGTTGGGTTCACTGCAAGGTATTTAACATGCAACAATCCCCCTCAATTAGCTATTTGCCACGACCTAGCAATAAACTTGCCATGCCATTTGCAAAAAGCATAAGATGGAGTGAGATGGTGTCAAGATAGGCCTTGTTGGATTTTTCATCTGATTCTGCCACAAATCTCAGCCCATGTCGCTCAGACCACTAAAAAACTCCACCCAATGTCTATCGTGTGCAACCTATGACTAGCTGCTAACATGCAACGAACTACATCTTATTAACTATGAGAGAATCAAAAGGGGGCACGAGATTGCTTTGGCTGAGAAGATAAGGGTGAAGCCAAAGAGATTATTTAAGTTCATTAAAGGAAAATGAACAACTAGAGAGAGAATAGGACCCCTCAAGGACCAAAGTGGACATGTATGTGTGGAACAGCAGGAGATGGGCAAGGTCACCTCCAACAGTAGCGTGCAAGGAAACAAATATAAACAACTGGGACAGCCATTCCTTTAATAGGCCCCTGGCCAAATCACTGTGTCCTTTCTATTACATATTATATAATACCATGTGGGTAGGGGAGAAGAATTTGCATTTACATAGTGTCTCTTACAACCTCAAGATGTCCTAAAGTGCTTTACAATTAATTAAATTCTTTTGAAGTGATTTTATAGTTTCAAATAGGGTACATAACTGCTCATTTGTGCTGAGCAAGATCCTGTGATTTGAATGATATAAAAATACTGCACTAAAGGGTTTGTGCTGAAATAATACACCCAAAATCTTCTGACTCTGAAATAAGACTGCTACCCACTGTGCTACAGCTGTGTCATCAGAAAAGCAAGAGAAGCATGCACTCTCTTTGGGTTCAGTTATATTTTGAGGCCTCTCTCGTTCAGAAGCTGGAACGTGTTCTCTTGTGAGGACTGAGGTAGGACGTCTGGATTACTATTACTTGAAGTCACAATCTTTCCTCAACAAGACTGATTAAATGAGCGTAATTATCTAAGACATCGATTTTACATCTAAAGTAACCACTGCTTCAATGTGAAGCTGCACCATTTTAAGTGTCACTGGATCAAGCTTAGTTGATATATCAAGTTCCCTTCACAAAAAGAAATTTAGGGATGCAATGTTAAAAAGAGGGACTATTCATAGAGAATACAAAACTTGCGTGTCACGCTACTGATAATCGGGGATACCTGGCCATTCTTACTTTAAAATACTGAGGCTGAGGAACACTACGATCTGATTAGAAATAGTTATCACAAGATTTTTGAATCAAACAACAAATTGCAGTTGAATAATAATCTTTTCTTGTGGGGTTTCAAATCCTGCACCTTCTGACTTAGATTTAGGGATACTACCATTAAACAAAAAGTTTGCTGTTTTGCCATCTAAAATTCAGTGATACATAGACAGTAATTTGCACCAGGCCCCGTATATAGCACCCAGATAGAAATTAGAGATTCTGCTGAACAAGAGTCTGGAGTCTGAGAAAATACAGTCAAAATGCTCCTTTTCAATCCAAGTGGTTAAACCAAATTATTCATGCTTTTGTGAATAATCCTGTGTACAGATAATGGGAGTTACAATAAGGGAGCTAGCTCATGAAGGAATAGTGAATCCTTATCCATAAAAGACTAGGCATAAATACGATGGTCATCATTATGCCAGTGTTTGAACACCAACACTGTATATGCGATTGGTTATGAGCCTAAAAGTAGGCCTACATCAGTTTTCATTCCATAACCTCTCAGAAAGCATTGAAAAAATATATCAAATCATGATGCAGGAAGTACAAATAAGGTTCTCTCTTAGAATTACTTTCCTTAATTTTGTCACAATCCATCTCAAGTTTCTCCTAATACAGTTCTACCCTTTCAGGTTTTTTTTCTCTCTCGCTCCCATTTACGCCACTACTTCTTCTCTCTTATTGATTATTATCCATCCATGTTTCACTTCCTGATATCTGATACGTGAGCAATCCTGCAGCCAGTAATGCTGTAGGACTCTTTGTTCAATAAGGAAACAGTTGTTATCCCAATATCATTTCATACTGCAACACAACTGGTAGAATTTCAACTCTGGCAGTTGCAGAAAAATATTATTTCATCAACCAGTAATTCATATTGTGTGTGGATGAAAGCATAATCTTAATTTCGGCTAAAAACAAGAAATTTTTTTTGAAATCACATGCCACACCTCAATGAAATAATACATGCATGACTGTGCCACACTTCAAGAGGAAAGGCCACAGTGAGGGTGCATATTTAGTAAAATATTACCAGCTAATGATGAAGAGATTAAGAACAGACTAGAGAACCCTGATTTGCTCTCAAAGCAGAAAAGGTTCAGGAGAAATTCAAAGGTGGTGTCTAAAATTATGGGGGACTTCGACAGATTGCATAGGTGGGTAGATCAATAATTACAGGGACAAAAATTTAAGTTAATTGGCAAAAGAGTCACAGCGGAGATGAGGACACCTCTTTATTTTGTGCAGTGGATTGTTGTGACCTGGATTACCATACGTGAAAAGGTGAAGGAAGCTTTCAAAAACTAATTAGATTTACATTCAAGTACGAAAACTTGCAAGGCTATGGGGACAGAGCAGGTGAGTGGGATTGATTAGATTCCTCCACCAAGGAGATGGCAAGATAAGTCGGACTGAATAGCCTTCTGCAAGGTTATTATATGAATGGCAGCAGTGCCCCTTAAATGCCAATGTGCTTCTAAATTAAAATGCATTCTTGATTTTTCAAAATTTAATTGGTATGTAATTTCAATTATAATGCAACACAGGTTAACAGTAACTCGGCAGCACGTTTGCACTTTGAGCAATCTTCTTTTCCAGTGGAATGCAGGAAGAATGCGACTTTCCTGATTTCTACCATCACCCAAGACAGATTTATTTTAATCTTGATCAGGTGTATGTGCATCTGGAGACATCTCTGCAAATGCTGTTTCTAGCTGCGTGAAACATTGGGGCTGTCTCTACAGAGGAACAAAATCAGAAGCTAATATCATGTGTGGAAACGGCCATATTTTAAGCTCTGATGTAGTCACCATCAAAGAATTATTACACATTACAGCATGATACACGTATAGGATAAATGACGTATAGTCTACATTTACTTAAAATTAAGATATGCTAAGTTATGCAACCACTGCAATGTTGTTCAGACAAAAATGAGACAAATGTCTCCCTCTTCCTGTAATATTTTATCTGCAAGTCTCAGGCTGTATACTCTCTTGTCTTCCATTCGCCATTAATTGGGTAGATCCACCACCCCCATCCTACCTCCTACAATTGGATTTATGTAAGATATGGCATAATGATGGCAGGTTGGCAATCTAATATTGCCCCACAAGTCTCTAATAAATGGAAGACAAACAGGTCCTAAAATTAAGACAGCCCCAACGGTCATTTTAAAAGTTCAATTAACATGCTACTGAGTGAACAAATACAATCCAATAGGAACCAAACTCTGCCATCTTCAGAACAGACTCTGCTGCTACATACAGCCATGGTCCAAATTGTAGGCCTTTTCATCCACCCTTGTGCCAACTCCACACATATACTGTAACACACTCCACATTTTTAACGTCACAATTCCATGAAACATTTTCAACACCATAGTCCCATTATCTACCCTGACTAACACTAGTAGCTTACAATTCTTAATTTAGTAGTTTAATTTAAGAAACTTACTTATAATCCTGAAAAATGTATGTCTTTTTCACTTTTCACAGAGTGTTCTAGAATTCCTCAAGAGCAAGGTAAAAGTTACAGCTTGTTCTTTTGCATGGTAGAGCTTTGGCTTTGAAGGCGTTTTTGCAGGAGCCTTGGTGAGTTGTTGCAGAGGATCTTGCAGATCGGATAGAGGTAGCATGCTTGTTTCTCTTCATTCAGGAGCGGTGCAAATGCCTCTTGCTTTGACTTGCCAGTAATTTCCCACTTGGTTCTGCTGCAGAAATCTAATGATTTGGGCCTCCACCTTGTTCTTCATTAAGTTGCACCATTGATAATGTCATCGGGTTGTGACTTTAGCATGATAACTAGGCACCAACTTGGATTTTGCAAGAGCCTTGTCCGTGTCCTGAGTTGGGTTTTTAAAATTTTAAAAGGTTTGTGTTTTGGTTGGCCTGATCTTGATATCTTGTCATTGCAATCAACTATTTCCCACCTATCATTGTGGGGGAGCTGTATTATTGAGGCCATAATTTCTTCTTAAATACTAAACTTTATGATTCTTTTCTACTTTATTTTCATATGATCTGCCTGATTCTGGATATTATCATTTTACGAGAGCCGACTGAAAATTTAATCTCACGGGATGCATCTCCTTTCTACTGCTCAGGTGCAGGTTGGATTTCTAACTCAAGTCCCCTGTTCCAGACAGGTGGGCCTGTGATGGAAACTATGTGCAATTAAAAATGTATACTTTACAAATGAATCAGTTTTCTAAGTCTGTTCTTTTTGTATGTATGTTGAAAACATTATTGCTCAGCTGAATTTTAATTTGAACAAAGAGGAAGTAGCAATAAAGTAATTATTTGAGCAATTTCACTGAAAGAAAGAGGTTGGTTTTGTGGTAAATTTGGTTTGTGAACAGAAGATTTAAGAAAAAAAGGGGAAGTTATCTGCTCAGTTTTTTTGTTGATTACTTAGTTTCAGCTGGTTATCTTTCACAGCATTATGACTCAGGAACCTTTGTTCAATCAGATATCGATTAGTAACTTTGATAAGAATTATTTAAACCAATCAGATTTTCTTTAACCTATAAATGTGACACTTTCATATAACATGCCTTTGCGGTCATGGTTTCAGAGCTAATAACTTCAAAAGGTGAGAGTCAATCAATGTGTGCTTTAATTACAAGACACAACTACAGCAAGTCGTATTTTTTATGACACTTTAACAAAACAAAATGTACCAAGATATTTCACAGGGCAATATAAATCAAAATATGACTCCAAAACATAAGATGATGTTGGGAAAATGACCAAAAGCTTGATCAAACAGGTTTTATGGAGTGTTTTAAAGTGCAAGATAGAGAGACAGAAAGGCTTACGGCATGAATTGTAGGCCTTAGGGCCAAGGCTTGGCCATCAACCAAGGTGATTAAAATTTGGAATGCTCAAACCATCAGAATTAGCGTGGTATGGATTTAGGACAGAGAAGGGAAGGCATGAGGCCAGTTAGAAAGGTGGAAGTTGTTTAGGGGTTTTGGTTGACTTCAGAGTCATGGAGGGTAAAACGTGGGAGGCCAGACAGAAAGGCGTTAAAATAGTAGAATGCCTACAGACAGTTTCCTGAAACAATACGTCATGGAATTAACCACTGAAGAGACTATCTTAGATGTTATTGTGTGCAATGGGAGAGTAATTAGTAATCTCAAAATGAGGAAAGTTCTGGGAAAGCACAAATGCGGGAGTGGGAGAGTGTGACTGTCAATCTGCAGGGGAGGAGAACCAAGAAGGAGAACATGATTCTGTCGAGCAGCTATAACACACTTATTGCATATGAGGATAAGGCTGCAGAGAGGCAGAACACCACCAAGAGGCAAACTGGTGGACCGGGCAAGACGAGTGACGTTGACAGTGGGTGTAGTAATGGAACAGAAACTTGCGTTCGTAGCAATTTTCAGAATTAGGGAGAATTGCAACATATCTGTAGTCACCCTTCTGTTGTAGGAGAATGGTGGAAGGGCAAAGGACATTTTGAAGAAACTGCAATAAAACTAGAAGGAAGAGGAAATCAAATATTCATTTCATGTGGGATAGTGACATAATGACGAACAAGGAGGGAGTGCCGTAAAGGACACTTAAAAGATAGGAACTAAATTTAAAAAATGGGAGCCTGTGAGTTGTAGATTCTTTCAATCAATCTGTTCAGAGATCGTATTACAGACCTCTGGAACAAGTGGGACTTGAACCTGGATCTGCTGGCCTGGAGTTAGGGACACTACAACTGTGTGACAAGGAAACTCATTCTTCGGATTACAACATGAAGCACATATCAATCATCATAGAGACTGATAGATGAGGAGAGTGAATGGATGGCAGGAGGACTGGTGCACGAAGTAGGCAATACCAGCATGAATACTGGAACAGATTCATCTGAACTTACATCGAATCAGAGTCTTCACAGAAAGGACAGGTCTGTGGGTAAAGCCTTCAATTAGTAAATATGTGAGGTGATCTCAAGGAAATGGCTTGCAACTAAATATAAATGATAAAAGAAGCAGAAGATGAGAATACAGATCAAACCAAAGCAAGGAATAAAGATAACTTGAATGGTCATGAAACAAATACAGTTATTGAACCAGAGAATTATAAAAGTGTTAATCTTCTTGACTCTCCTGTAGTGGATATAACTGAACATGGCTAAAGGAAGACCAGAACAGGGAATTAAACAGCTCAGGTTATAACATATATAGAGAGGACATGGAAGGAAGAAGTTGAGTAGAGTTATACTAATTAGAGATAAATGTAAGTGAGTGGGCTATTTATACTGTATTTGGGATTCCCTAGTCCTCCAGTATATAAGAAGAGAAGTCACTGATAGTTGTTGTAATGGGAAATGCAATTAGCCAGTAGCAGAAATATGCATAGGGAAACACAGCAAGATAAAGTCTGAAATAGAGACTGAAAATTGTTTAAGTAATACAATAATCAAAGTAACAGATTGGAAAAAGCTCATTTTGAATGGATTAGAATGGAAAGAATGATCCTTTCAACAATGTTCATCACCATACAGGCTCTCCCTGATAAAGATAAGAGCACAGAGGTCAAGGATGGCCTGTCTGCCAAAGGCCAATTGATACTCTTAAAAAGCTAATTAAAGAAGAATCCAGAAAGCAGTTGTAAAATGTAATAGAATACATAAATGTGGGAAACATCATGTGATGAGGAAAAACAAATAGATTCTAATGAGATATGGATGCTGAGATGGGTGTGTGGAGACAAAATCAGGAGTCAGTACATCAAGGGTCAGTGAGGGTCAGAGAAAATGCACGAAAGCTTTGAGAACAGATTGAAATGGTATGCTCATCTGTTGTGGAGATAATGGCTGAGACTTTCCACTTTGAAGTTAAAGTATGGCATTAAGTGCGATGGATGGCATCATATCCCTCAATGTCTGGGCTGAGTTATGAAATTCTCAGCTCATTATCTACATCAGCGAGATGTTGAGAGATTTACTTGGTGACTCATGTGGCAAACAAGCTGGACATTCTCACCCCTGGTGGGACTTTCTGGTCCTGAAGGATCTAGCACTGTGTTTAAAGGCCAGTTGGAGGTACATACTGCAACCAGGAATTTCACAGGACCCTCTGTGCCAAAACACCGGACTTACTTCTGAAAATGTCCACGCCAAATCCCCGGTCACAGTGATGCTGCTGGATGGGGTGACCAACAGAAGATCCATCCTCCCTCTGGCTGACCACATCAGGAGACTGTCTCATCAGATCTATCCAGCATGAGATCGCTGTGTGGGTTGGTGCCACTGGCCTGCACCAAAGGATGGGAAAAGCAGCGTAGGAAAAAAGTCAATTATCACCCATGCCCCACGGGGGTAAGTGACATCATTTTCTGTTTGCTACCCCTCACTCACAGAGACATCAATCAGTCTAATTCTGCTAATTCACATACATCTCACAAAGCTCATAGCCTGCAAACCTCAGTATCAAATGTATAATGTGCACTCAAGGGCCCATCCTCTCAAATTACTAACCTTTCTGGGGCATTTTGCTTCCCAGTCACCTTGCAAGGTTAGGCATGCTCACAAATTTATCCTGCACCCATTCCCCTTACACTCAGTCTTTCTTTTTGACTCCTTGTAGGAAACATTGGACTACAACTGGGGCAAGACCGATGGGAGGGTGGGAAGTGAAATGTCAGATATCAGGATTCTCAACTCTCTGCTGAGAAAGGGCTGTTGAGCTGGCTGGAGAAGACCAGGACCGTACCTATGCTAATGGGAAACACAAATGGACCAGCAACCCAGTAAGCAACATGGTGCTCTTCTCCTCTCAGATATAAAAGTTATCACACACTTGCTCTGTGTAAGCGTTTATGCATCTTCAACAACTAATCCTTTCTCTTCTGTTCTGCAGACACTGGCATCATCTAAGATTTTGGAAAAAGAGGCTCCAATAAGTCTAGGATGGAATTCAAGAGAAAACCCTTTACCGAAAACTGGTAAGAATATGGAACTCACTACAAGTAGTAGGTTACCAGTGTAAGATAAATGCAAATGAACAATCTAGGTAAACACACAAAGGAGGAAGAAATACAAGGTGGTATTGGAAGATTATATTCTCATCCTTGTTTTTAAATCCCTCCAGCGTCACACTCTCTCCCGATCTCTCTGGTTTCTTCCAACCATACAACCTTCTTTCAGACCTTTCCTATTTCTAGTCTCTTTAGCATCCATGATTTTCATTGTTTCAGCATTGGTAGTCATGACTTCAGGTCCTAAGCTTTGGAATTCATTCTCTACGGTTGTCCACTTCTCCTTCCTCCTGTAAGACATTCCTGAACATCTATCTCTTTGCCTGTCCCAACACAGTAATTCCTTAGGTGGTTCATTGACATATACTGTTTTCTAACCAGAAACAAAAACAGAAATTGCTACAAAAACTCAGCAGGTCTGGCAGCATCTGCAGAGAGAAAGTGGATTAATGTTTTGGGTCCAGTGACCTTGTTTCAGAACTTTTGGATTCCAAAACTTTTGCTGGACTCAAAATGCTAACTCTGCTTTCTCTCCAGATATGCTGCCAAACTTGTTGAGTTTTTTCCAGCAATTTCGGTTTATGTTTCTGATTTCCAGCATCCACAGTTCTTTGGTTTTTCTTTTACTGTTTTCTAATGCTTCTTTGAAGTTCCTTAAGGTGTTATACTATCTTGAAGGTGTTTTGATAATTACAAGATATTGTCATTGCTTTCTTATGCTGATACAGTTAGCTGAAAAAGGACAGGAGAAGACTCATGTTGACACTGACCAGTTAGGGATGAACAGCTAATTTTTATGCTGCACATTGTGTAATCGTGGGTAACTTTATAGAAGTACAGAAGATAGGAGCAAGAGTAGGCCATTGAACTCCTTGAGCCTGCTCCTCCACTCAATATGATCATGGCTGATCATCAAGCTCAACACCCTAATCCCACCTCACCCCCATATCCCTTGATCCCTTTAGTTACTACTTCCTTCTTGAAAATACATAATGTTTTGGTCTTAACAACTTTCTGTGGCAGTGAACTCCACAGGCTCACCACTCTCTAGGTGAAGACACTCACCTCAGTCCTAAGAGGTTTACCCCTTATTCTTAAACTATGGTCTCTGATTATGGACTCTCCAACATTGGGAACATCCTTACCTCATCTAATCTGTGTAGTGCTGTTAAAATTTTATAGGTTTCTATGAGATACCCCTCTTATCCTCTTAAGCAACAGGGTCATTCAAGCATGCTAGCAAATAGCTTATGTTCCCTTCCAGACTCCAGTGAGTACAATCCTAACCAACTCAAGGTCTCCTCATATATCAGTCTTGCCATCCCAGGAATCAATCTGGCAAACTTTTGCCGCATTATCTCAACAGCAAGACTTTTCTTCTGCAGATAAGCAGACCAAAATTGCACACTATATTCCATATGTAGCCTCACCAATACTTTCTGTAATTGCAGCAAGACATCCTTGCTCCTGTATTTGAATCCTCTCAACATGAAGACCAACATAGTTTGCTTCTTTACTACCTGATGCACCTGCACACTTATCTTCAGCAACTAGTGCACAAGGACACCAAAGTCTCATTGATATTCCCCTCCCTCAATTTACAGCCATTCAAATAATAAGGTGCCTTCCTATTTTTGCTACCAAAGTGGATAATCGTATATTTATCCACATTATATTGCATCTGCCATACACATGCCCACTCACTCAGCCTGTCCAAATCACACTGCAGCATTTCTGCATCCTCCTCACAACTCACCCTTCTACACAGCTTTGTGTCTTTGCAAATTTTGAGATATAATTTGTAATATTTCAAAAAAAAGTAATGTGATTTTTATAGTTTCAAGAACAACAAAGTATTTTTGAAATCCAGTTACTACTGTAAAGCATTGAATGGTGTGAGTAATTTGTGCATTTAGGTCAGTGTTCTCCGAATGACTTCCTTTCCATTGATTTTAATCAGAAGTTCATACAGACTGCAATGAAATTTATACCCCAAGTTTCCTGATTATGGAACACATTACATATTTCTCTGAACCTGGTTGCAGGCGATTGGGCAACTATGACTCTGAAGATCCCATTGGTAACTCATCTACTTCACTGTCTCCATTGGGTTATAAGGTTATGTTACTCGTTCCCACTCATCTTGAGCAACAGGGTCATTCAAGCATGCTAGCAAGTAGTTTACTTTCCCTTCAAAATTTCGCTTTATTTGGGTCAAGAAACTGCCCAAGTACATTCAGATAAGATACTAAAAGTACACTGCATGTGCATTTTGATTTTAGGATGGGCATTTTAGTTGTATATTCACAATGGGCTGCTGGATCAGACCATGCAGAAAATGTGCTTGTTTGATGGGCAAGGTGCCAATTCATCAGTAATAATACAATAAAGAAATAAACCGTAGAGGATCTCCTTCCAAAAATTTATTTGAATGTGAAGTACCTCAAAGAACAGGAGATGTTTATGAGGTACTTCCCATAATAATTATGACCGGTCCATTGCAAAGCTGAAAAATAAAACTTTCAATAGTCCCAGAGGACCATAGGATGTTCTCTCATTAGACAGAGGAGGCTGGTGATGAGTTTACTCTGAGGGTCATCACACCTCAGAGAAGGTACAATCTTGAGAACGCAGAACCTCACGGTGACCAGAACAATTTAATGGAGTCCTCAGCAACTCTCTTGCCAATTATTTTCAAATAGTCAGAATGCTCTACCTCACCTTTCACTATGAAATAAGACATATTTACTGACATGTCGCCCTCATGTGATTCAGAGCAGACAAGCTTGGCTGATTCTGGTGGAGATGACTGGTGATCACACTTACTAAGTATGTGTGGGAAAATACCACAAGTGTCTGTCAGGAAATGCTCACGTCAATTCTCGTAAGTTTTGCGATATTTTCAAAAATCTTTCTATTGCATGCTTTTTACCTCCAAAACATTTTGGCTAAAATATAAATACTATTCATTGACAGATAACTTTAAAACAGGCTTTTGTAAATTCACTCACGGGATGTGGGTATCCAGCATTTATTGCCCATCCCTAGTTGCCCTTGAGAAGATGGTGGTGAGTAGCCATCTTGAAGCACTGTACAGCACGTGCTTTAGGTAGACCCACAACACCGTAGGGAAGGAGTTGTAGAATTTTGACTCAGTGACAATGAAGGAACAGTGAGAATGGTGAGTGGCTTGGAGGGGATCTTTCAGGTGATGTTGTACCTATGTATCTGATACTTCTAGATGGAAGTGGTTATGGATTTGGAAGGTACTATCTGAGGATGTTCAGCAAATTTCTACAGTCCATCTTGTAGATGGTACCCACTGCTGCTACTGAGCATCAGTAGTGGAAGGAGTGGATGTCTCCGGATGTGGTGCCATTCAAGAGGGCTGCTTTGCTCTGGACGGTGCCAAGCTTCTTGAGTATTGCTGGAGCTGCACTCATTCTGGCAAGAGGGGAGTATTTCATCACACTCCTGACTTGTGCCTTGACTTTCTCCTTTATAGGTGACCTTTGGAGTGTTTCTCCATGTGTGCTTGTAACAGAAAGTCTTAATTTACATGTGTCTTTCACAACCTGAAGCAGTTTACAGCCTGAGCATCAATTTTGAAATGCTGTTACTGTTGTAATGTAGGTAATGTAGGTAATGTACATGGGGGAGGCAATGGCCTAGTGGTAATATCGCTGGACTGTTAATCCATAGACCCAGATAACGTTCTGGGGACCCAGGTTCGAACCCCGTCATGGCAGATGGTGGAATTTGGATTCATAAAATATCTGGAATTAGGAATCTAATGACGACCATGAATCCATTGCCGATCGTCGGAAAAACCCATCTGGTTCACTGATGTCCTTGAGGGAAGGAAACTACCATCCTTACATGGTCTGGCCTACATGCGATTCCAGATCCACAGCAATGTGGTTGACTCTAAACTGCCCTCTGGGCAATTAGGGATGGGCAATATTTATTGCCAACGATGCCCTCATCCCATTAATGAATAAAGGAAAAAAAACGCAACAACACATTAGAATACCACAAGCAATTATAAAATACAAGCCCAGATAACCTATTGGGTAATGTTGCTTGAGAAATAAACCAAAATATATTTAATTCAATTTAGAATTCACCCAACTTCTTCAAAACTCTTCACATTAACCTGAGGGGGAAGAAGGCCCTCGTTTTAATATTTCTTCTAAATGATGAGACCTTAACATTTCAGCACCATATCCTAATGCGTCAGTCTAGATTTTGGGCTTGATGTCTCTGGAGTGTGACTTAAAGCAACAGACTCACAAATGTGAGTGACACCTGTGAAACGATAACTGACATCTAGATTGTGTTCATAAATTTAAAATAACAGGAAATGTTTTAGAAGTAATGATTTAATCAAATTTGTGTAGGCCTTCCATATAAACATATTAAATTATGTGCATAACAGTTTGCATCAGCCTTGGGTCAGTGCTAACATTCTCATCTTTGAGTCAGAAAGTTGACAGTACGAACAGGGTAAGCCATATCAGATTTAATAATCAGCCAAACTTAGTTAATAATGTAATAGTAGGAGAGCATTAATCTAACAATGTTTATGACATGAGATAAAAGGTACTGCAGATGCTGCAGAATCCGAGATAACAAGCATGGGGCTGGATGAACACAGCAGGTCAAGAAGGGTTTAGGCCCGAAACGTCAAGTTTTCCTGCTCCTGTGATGCTGCTTGACCTGCTGTGTTCATCCAGTCCCATGCTTGTTATCAATGTTTATGACATGATCAGGTTCAATGGAGGATTTGAAAAATAGAAATATAATCCAGTTAATGTAGGCATAATCTTATAGAGGTCTGAATGGTGTCAACTATGGTAAGATTTGTAGTAGAATAGGACAAGAAGTCTAGCAGGGCCATCTCAACATGGGGAGCATCTTATTCCATCTTTTATTCTTTTGACAAACAGCGAGGTGAGACTGATGTGAGGCAGTGGTGAGTTGCCAATTATGGGGGATTATTGCTTGTTAAATGCCGAGTAAACAGCCCAACTCACCTCATTAATGTCTAGCTTCCAGCCTTATCAAACCTGTTAAACAAGATAGATGGCAAGAAATCTCAACATGGAAATCAGAGGATACCTGTGTGTGACCTTTCAACTTCAGCTCGCTGTTTGATCCAAATGATTTCCATGCTGCTGAGGCCCAAATTGCATCACAGGACATGATCCATGAGTACCAGCCACATGCAACCCTCATCCACGAACATTGGCATCTGCCAACCCTAATGAGCAAGAATTCCAGTGCAAATTCTGACACGTCACAGTCATAGAGTCATACAGCATGGTCCAACTTGTCCATGCCAACCAGGGACTGGAGGCCCATATCCCTCCAAACACGTCTTATTCATGTACTTATCCAAATGTCTTTTAAACATCGTAACTGTACCTGCATCCACCACTTCCTCTGGAAGGTCATTCCACACACAAAACACTCTCTGTATAAAAATGTTGCCCCTCATGTCTTTTTAAATCTTTCCCGGCAACATCTAAGTAAATCTTTTCTGAATCCTCTCCAGCTTCATAACATCCTTCCTATAACAGGGTGACCAGGACTGCACACAGTACTCCAGAAGAGGCCTCACCAACATCCTGCACAACCTCAACATGATGTCCCAACTCCTATTCTCAAAGGTCTGAGCAATGAAGGCTAGTGCGCTAAATGCCTTCTTAAGCACCCTATCTACATGTGAAGCAACTTCAAAAAATTATATGCCTGAACCCCTAGGGCTCTCTGTTCTACGACACTACCCAAGGCCCTACCTTTAACTGAATAAGTCCTGTCTTTGCTTGTTTTACCAAAATGCAATACCTCGCATTTATCCAAATTAAACTCTATCTGCAAGTCATCAAGTTTCACCTGAAAAAGGGTAAATCTAAACATATTCATAAGTGTGAAAAGCTAAGAACAGTGGCGGTCCAAAGACATTTAAGGGGACCATATAAACAGATCATTAAAAAAAATACTAATCAGACTTATAAATAATCAAAAAAAAACTAATGGAATGTTGGCCCCTGTACCTTGAAGATTGCAATAAAAATGGGAGGCAGTTACACAAACCACGGTGAAGCCACATCTGTAGTTTTGTGTACAATTCTGAGTACTATTCATTTAGTTGCAATGTCAATGAAGGAATACAATGCAGATTCAACAGAATATTATCAAAGACTCAAGGATTAAACTATAAAGGAAAGTTTATATAAGCTAGAATTGTATTCATCAAAATGTGGTAGATAAGGGATTATTTCATTAAGATTTTTAGGATTTTGAAATAAATTCATATTGGATGGACAGAAAGGTTTTCTGATGGTGAGGGAGTCTAGGACATGGAAACATAAGCTCAAAATCAGAACTAGGCTATTTTTTATGCAAATGATTGTAGAAAGATGCAGTTGTCTCCACTCAAATGCCGTAGATGCTAGTTCAATTAATGCATTCTAACCTGATAGATATTTTCCAGCTAAAGTTATTAATGGATATGCAGCCAAGGTGAGCAAACTGAGATAAGACACAGATCATTACTGAACGTTAGAACAGGCTTAAGGTGCTACATAACCTACTTTTGTTCCTATGTTCCTAAGCCCGAGTTCAGATTGTGGGCATTAAACTTGGGTAACACCTCACTGCAATATTGAGGAAAAGATGTACTGCCAGAGTTGCCATCTTGTTGATGAGATGTTGAGCTAAGAATACACATACCCTCACCACACACCCAACAAAACCCAAAAGCGGGGATATCTTATAAAGTGCTTGAACGTGTATCCCTCAACTGATAGATTATCTGCTCACTTATTACATTGCTGTTTATTGATTGACTGCTGTATTTCTTACATACAACTGTTGAGAGTAATCAATGATTTGAGAAGTATTTAGAGATCATATGAAGACTTTAAATGCAGTCCACAATGCAATTTTAAAATTCTTTAAGCTGATAAGCATGGCTAATGTGAGCTTTATTTTACAAATTTGCAAAAACAACTCATTTATTTCAGCATTCTCATTGGGATCAACAGAAACAGAAACAGGCAATTGTAGTATGATAGCAATGTTACTGGACTAGTTGTCCAGAGACCTGCAGTAATCCTCTGGATAAAAACAGACCATGTTAACTAACTATCCAAATTGCATCCCAACACCTTGCTGCATTATTTGTGCGTGATCTAACAGTGTTGAAAATAGACAATGCTCTCCTCAGAAAAAAATCTGATCCCATTTTCCATGACCTCAAGGATCTTTTAATCAGATCAATATAAACATTATAGGGTAGATTTTGCAAGGTTCTCAAGTGTAGAGATCTGTGCATCCTACTCACTGCGTTCTCTCTTTCCTAGCCATTGACATTAATCACTGAAGAGAGTGGGAATATTCACCAGTCTCCCTGACTTTTAAGTTTGATTTTTGGCACCATATACTCTAAGAGTAGAACCTAGCAAAACATACCCTTATGACTATTTCAGTTGCTTAAAGACAATATTGTAGAAGTGTTAGGTGTTTCGATGACAATATGCTCTCCTTGAATAAAGATTGCATAGTCAAACACCAATAATAGTAAATATGCATTAACTAGTTACATATAAGCATCATACAACATGTCACTTGAATTAATATAAAAGTCCTGTTATTGTGACCCTTTCAATATGAATATAGGTATAAAGTTAAAAAATCAAAACTATAGGTAGTTAATAGGAGTCAGTGACACCTTTGGGGTAAAGGTGGTACTACAGTACTTAGAAAGACAAAAACTGCCACGTTCGTTCTGCTCAGATTTAATGTTAAAATAAACCTTACCATAGGGAGGCAAAAATCATTTTAACATTTCAGATGGGTTAAAATCCCAAGGGATAGAAGATTTCTTTTACTAACAATACATGTATTTATATTAGGAGGTATTCAACTCGTAAGCTTTTTCAAACTGGTCATCAAATTGAGAATACTAAGGACATGGCAGTTATCGGAAGTCAAAAGTCAAGATGTTTTGAGTTGTCATAAGCCACAATATAGGAGCTCAAAGGATTTATGTGTGTCCTTTGAACCTTGAGATGGCAACCCTGAAATCATGAGTATCTGTTGTTTTAATGATATGTGTTCTTTTAATTTTAGATATATTTAATGCTAGTCACGCCTTTTTCATCAGACTATCCATAATGATGTTAATTCAGCAAGATTATTATTACTCCAGCTTTACTGAGCAACTGCTTGCAAGTGATTACAGTACCAGGAAATTATACATGCAGTATACAAAATTAAACAACCATTCTTCTTCATTTTAATGTTTTTCAAACTGAGAATATTCTGAATCAACACATTACCCAGCTGTTGATGCCTGCATTGTAGAAACAAAACGCAGCGTTCATTGTAAAACAAAGCAACACTTTAACAAGAAAATTAAGGCAATATTGAAGACGTAATGAAAAAGGCATACAAAGGAAGATCTGCAATGAAGTAACAGATATCAAAATCAACTGAGTTACAGGCTAATGGCAAATACTGAGAATGAGCGGAACACACAGTGAAAGGTACGGAATGAGTCAAAAACAAAGCAAAAGAGAGCTAAATGTATCACAATGGTTAAACTGCAAATTTGAACCAGGTTTCTCGAGAAACAGTCAAAATCTTGGATTTTGAATGTAATCAGTCAAATTTTGGCCTTCAGGCAAACATTTCACTGAGTCCAATCTCTTGTATTAAATGTTGGGAGAATTTAAACTGCGCATCTTGAAGACAACAAATTGCAATATAACCAAAGTAAGATTAATTATTTCATGTGGAAAATTGTAATATGTTAAAAAGATTCCTACACAGTATGTAATTTATCAGTAAAATTAGCCATTTCCTTTCACAGGTTTTATTTGTTGACCTGAAACAAAGTAAACAGAAATAGAGGAGACCTATAATTTTTATACTAAGTGGGAGTAGCTATGGTACATTATTAACAGGGATAAACATGAAAGGACATTATTTCTATTTAGAAGTCTGAACTCAATTAAAGTTCCTTGGTGGATAATAAACCAGAAATATTTTTACGGGCTTGTTAATTTAATACCATCAGGATTACTTCAGAAAATATCTAATCTACTCAATTTCCCAGATTTTTCTGTTCATGTGGTTTGGAAACAACTGGGGGTGCAGGGGTGGTGTTTGTTTGATATGTATGTAGCTATCTATGTCAGTAGGCAAATATTAGTTCAATTATGATCATTTTCTGCAATAAGTAAAGAGTTCAGAAACAACGTGCTATTCTTACTACCATCTGCACAAAAATTCTATAGGGGGTATACTTCCCAGCCAAGGATAGGCAGATTCAGTTTTAGGGGTAGGTTAAATTCTCTGATATCCTCTTCTGAGTTTCCCTGTAGCAGCTTTCAAGACCTGTGGAAAACTTCCTTGGATCTGATGGGAAACAAATCAGGAAATTGGAAAGGCAATCATCAGCATTTGTAGCCCTGAATTCCAACCTCCCAACCTGTCAGCAACTTGCTAGGGTCACCAATGAGTGCACAACCAGAAGAGCTTCTCCAGTGATACTGACAGCTCAGAGTTACATCAATCTGTGCAACTGAAGAGCTCCAGCTATGACCAGGTGAGAAGCTGCTGCTCTCAGCATTTCTCTCAGAAAGTACTGTCACTACTTGACAGGTGATTATTAACCACTTGGAAGCCACTCTACCAATCTAACACTTAAATCACATCCAGCTATACTTCTGTGCTGCCAGCCTTCACCTTCGCAAGGGCAGCAGCTCATTCAGTTCTACCTTGCACCTGTGATGAAAGGTAAGAGCAGGAGCAACACTGCCAATTGAAGCGTGAACAACTTCAGTGCCAGCTGACTTCTCATCAGTTGCATGCCCCCTCCAAAGTACAGAGGGATGGACACCAAGATCCAGCTGGAAGTTACGACCCTGATTCTGGAACTAGAGAACAAATCAGCCATCTCAACATGCCTGAACTCCACTGCCTCAGGTGTTTTAGACTGTCACAGTATGTCACTGATGACAGCTATAGCTTTCTTAAAGCCTATTTCCCAACGGAGTAGCTGGGCACACACTGCAAATGGCTGACAAGGTACCTGTCATTGGTGAGCCACCTCACCCAATGCTGGTGTCTACTATCACTTCTGTGTGGAGAGAAAGCAGCGAGTTACGAATGTTGGAAATGGCTTTTGTGTGCAGATGAATGAAGGGCAGCATTCATGCAAGTTGACGGCAAGGCTTTGCTGCAAAAGGGCAATAAGATGAGGGTGAGGCTAAGTGTGAATGCTGGCTGTTCAGTGGCGTTGTGAGCTACCTTCAGAGAGGAACGAATGGAGCTGCAAGGTGTATTGTTCTGAGGAGTGTTATGCAGGAGAACGCTAGGCAGGAGAATGAGTGGTTTGGCACCTGAAATGTTATCCCACTCACCTTTCTAGCCCTCAGTCCTCTTGGTCTCTAGGTTAAAGAGGTCACACTTCCTTGGCCACTTCCATCCACTCCTAATTGGCTGGAGGGGTTGTCTTATTCCTCTAGCCCTTTGGAGACCCCTCGGCCCTGAAGCTTCTCGAATTTCACAGCAGGATCTTCTATTATTGGTAGAAGACACAGACAGCAATCTTTCCATTTCTCCATTCCATTGATTTGGTTTCTGCAACCTCAAAAATTGAAGCCCTTATAATCTAAGTTTTGATCCCTTTAATTACAAGTGTTTCCTTTGGTAGAACAGGCTACTTGCCCCTGCAGTTGTTAGGGACGTAGAGGTGGAATACTACAGTACAGAAAAGGAGTAGGAGAAATGGAAAAGCCTCAGTGAATATGACTTAGTCACATTTTGTGATCAATTCTTTTGGAACATGATGTTAGAATGATAGAATCCCTACAATACAGAAAGAGGCCATTCAGCCCATCAAGTCTGCATGACCCTCCAAACAGCAGCCCAACCAGACACAGCCCCTTACCCTATCCCCATAACCCCTACATTTGCCTTGGCTAATCCGCCTAGCCTGCATATCCCTGGACACTACAAACAATTCATTACAGCCAATCCACCATCTTTGGACTGTGGGAGGAAACCAGACCACCCGGTGAAAACCCACATAGACACGGGAGAACATGCAAACTCCACACAGGCAGGCATCCAAGGGTAGAATCAAGCCCAGGTTCCTGGCGCTGTGAGGCAACACTGCCAACATCTGAGCTGTGGTGCCACCCATGTTCTATACCAAATTCCTTGCTTTTACACAGGATCACACTGTTACTTTCAATTTCTTTTTCTAATAGGTGTAGAGAGCCTCCATGTTTGATAGATTCTTAAAGGCTGTGACTCTTTTGTTGCTGTAATATTGTGCTTTTATTTTTGTTAAATTGTCGTCAATATTATCCAATCCTTAAAATGTGCAAAACACAAGTAACTTTACACGGTGCTCACTGGTACGATGTGTCAAATTAACAAGGAGCTTACTGCAGGGTTTGTGATGCTACCACTCACTAAATATACAGGTCATCTGTAACTGCATCCTGAGGTTGTTCTGATATCCTTTCAGTAGCTACAACGCCCGAATTCTGTGACAATTTACATTACCCATCGTCCCCACACATTCAGTGGTTGCTCAGATGCTTTTGGTCTGTGGTTTGGAGTTCTTAATAGCCCTACTAATGTGTAGGGCCAGCTTAGCCATTAAAAAATGTGGCAGATGTTTGGCATTGTTTGAAGATAGGGCTGTGGGCAGAGTGGGGAGAAGGTAACAAATGGGTGTGTTTTAAGTGGAGTTCCCTAGCCCCCTCCTCCTTCTAAGCCAGCACCACATCACTCATAACACTCTTTTGCACTGCAGCTTTGTAAAACTCAGGGGCACATATAAGGTAAGGGGAGGACATCTTTTATCCTGTTTAACATAATAAGATTAGAATTTGAAGTGGACACAGGCACACTCATTACGTGCACAATAATTTTACAGCCTAGTTTGAAGTTCCAGGAAATCCTCTCTCATTCTTCCTTGGTAAATGTGCTTACAAGTCTCTGTTAAAGAGCTCTTAAAAACTCGGTTGGATCTATCCATCATGTCTACTATTGGGGAGTATAGGCATGGTATATCTGTCTAGAATGGTTAAGTTGATGATACATCTCTAGCATTCTCTTTTTCAATGAAGGCACCAAATGTTTAGCATCTGTTTCCACATTTCAGATAAGAGCTTGGAAAGGAATTTTCCCCAGTGTGGGGTATCTCCATAGCTGTCTCAGCCATCAGTATTTTTTGCACTCACTTGTGAGGTTTGAATCACCAGGCGAAATCCTGATTAATTCTCTAACGGGATCTAGAGAATAGTGAGTACCTGCACTCACACATGGCTGTACGCTGTTGATGATGCACAGTCAGAAGGAATGAGCTCCTGAAAGAGACTATTATTATGCACTTCGTACAGCACTTGCTGCATACGTGAAGGCCACAGAATGCAACGGAAAGGGGTCTTGTGGTCATGATAAGGTCACAATCATGTCAATCATTGCATTCAGTCTTCTCATTGTTAAGTCGTCAATTAAATGAATTCAGTATGATGGCATATTTGTAAATCTGTCATCTGCCATCTGAAAGAACTGCTCCGAAGAAGAATCATACTGGGTTTTAAATGTTAACACACTCTCTCTCGCTCTCTGCAGATGCTGTCAGACCTGCTGAGTTTCTCCAGTTCTTTCAGTTTTTAATGCACAGAAACTGAAGGCTAGTTGCTGCTGAAAGTTGAGATGGTGTGAGGAGCGATGGGATACAGAATACCTGGAGAGAGAGTGAACGGGTTTAAGTCACCGCACGTAGGTGGATCCGCAATTGTACTCACTGATCGGCAGGGGAATCAAGGGTCACGGGAAAATGTAGGAAAGTGGACGAGATGAATGTTGGATCAGCAACGATCTTACTGAATGGTGAAGCAGGTTCGAGGGGCTGAACTACCTACTCCTGTTCCTATTTCTTATTATCTTTTCCTGTCCTGATTAAGTCATTTTCTACATTTTCCTATGTATCCAAGACAGGGACACAATGATCCTACTCCTCAGTTCCATAGCTGCCTCCAAACATGTCTTCTTGGTGATGTAGCAGGTTTTATCCTCCCACTTCGGGGAAAATACTCCTGACTGCACTCAAAACTAATTCCAGCGGAGCTTCACTAAATTTGGTTGTTTCGCTTGCGCTTTATGCAATACATTCACAACAGCTTCTGGTCGCTCCAAATTCCATCTATATCTTACCTCTTCACACACAGGACTTGATATCACATTATATAGGTGCACATCATCATTGTACATTATGGAGGCATGTTTCAGTCACGCTGATATCACAGAACCTGAGGTTTTGACTTTACTTCTTAATCTTTGGAACTCTATACTGGTGCCAGTGATTGGTTTTAGAAACAGGTCATAGACAATTTTTTGAAAAGCACATTTCTGGGAGCAGTTAGATACATATCAGTCTAATTGATGTCATCTATTTATGGTGCCTTAGTTACCTCTTGTGATTCTTTGTATTGGTTTCTGCACTTCTCTCGTTGTTTAATCTAGCTGTCACATCCAGCTATTGATACGTGGTTCTTAGTCAGTGAGGCCACACCTTTGGGTACAGATTTCATTGCTTATGTACATGGAGGGAAACAGGGGGGAACGTAGTATGACATTTACTGGAAGACAGCCAAAGCGTTTTACCTCCCACACATTCCTGAATCCTGAAGAAGCAAAGCTGACTGTTGCTAAAGGTGTGGTGCACCTCGGCAAAAAATGTAGCACTGACTCAGAACCACACGGTGATGCCAGTATTATGCATCTTAATCAGATACTTATAACAGCTATAGTGACAAAAACAGCATGCCAGTGAGTCAACAAACAATGAAAAAAAACAGGCAATCCAGCAACTATATGCCAGTCAGTCCAACATCTAGTAGCGGAGAGACTTTTAGAGTCAATAATCTGAGGCAAAATTGACACTCGACTGAGAAAATGTCAGCTAAATTGCAGTTCTCTTGATAAACCAGGTTTGAATACCTATAGGATGCAATATTTTGTGTTATATATTCTTCGTTTGCAGCCAATCAACAGAAAGTCTCACACTAGCAGTGGCATAAGAGTAAAAATACATTTAAACTGGGAGCAACATACATTTTGTTGCTGAGTAAAGCTCTTTTATTTTGCTTTCCTTGCCAGGGAATTCAATAGGTTTTACCTTCTCCAGCATGTGTCAGTGTTCTAAAATAACAAATTGATGGAAGATACATTTGTGTAGCACACTCCAACTTTTTCAAACAGAAAAGATTATAATTTGAAGATTCACAAACAACATGACTTCTATCACAGGCTTAATACACCTTACTCAGGTTGCAATGGCATCTCAAAACACTCTGTCACATTATTCCAGCACATCCTTCCCTAATCCAGATGCTTTTATTGCACATGTAGAACAGGTGGCACAATCTTGTTAGTTCTGTGCAGGAAAGTAGGAAGTAACAGAGCCAGTGACATTTGCAGACAATTCCCCTTGAAATGTGAAGAGAGTCCCCATGAGATTCAGCTTCATGCAGCTGCATTTCCAAAGACCAATGTCTGCTTGAATGTGGTTCTTTAAGGCATTTGGCAGCAATAGCATTTGTCCTCTGCATGATGTTAGGATTGTATAATGGGATAAGAACCATGACTTTGATGTTACACAGGACCCAGCATAAAGGTGTTTGGGTAACCTGATCAGTTTAGACATTGGAACATCTAAGGATGTAGGAGGCATGGCGGCTTCCCAGAAACCTTGTGCAAACCTGCATGATCCACTTTGGTAGAAGCCTTGAACAATCAAGTACTGGAAATCCTTTCTGTTCAGAGGCTCAAGCTGCTCTCAGGGAGCTTTGATGACCATAAAAATATAGTCAGTCTCTGCTGCTGTCGAATTCAGCTGTAGCACCAAAGTCAACTGCCTTATTAACCTGGCCGGTCTAATTGGTTGCAAACTTGATTTAGTAGCAAGCCCAACAGTATACAGGAGTCCAGGACTTCCTTTATGCAGCAATTGGCTATGACTTGGAGACGGCACATAGATCTCCCAATGTATGTGGAATGAATCACACTCTAAGAAGCTGAGTATCAACATAATTTTTAAGTCTACAAGCACTGGGTCTCTACCACTTCCCAACGGCATCAGCTCCTGCTCCAGCATACCACACAGCTCTGTCACCATTTCCATTGAGAAACACAGGGTCAAATTTTCCTGTGTGATGGGATGTTAATGAGATGGGGAAGGCATTATGTTCCACTGGCTATTATGGACTTGGGAGATATCTTTCCAATAACAGCATTTCATTTTGGCCCCATAGTCTGCTTGATAGTGCCCCTTCACAGGCTGCAGACTGCTTCAGGGAGGTCTGCAAGTTGACTTTACAGCATAATCGTCACTCATATCTTGCCTCATTTGACAAGATGAAACTCTGAGACACCAAACCTCTTTGCATATACTGATCCTTTGGTAAAATCTGCAAAGGATTGGAAACTTGGCTGTTTAATTACCTATTCACCATGACGCATCTGGCACTGACCCACCCTGCCACCTGAATCTGGGTAAAATTGGTCAGCCAAGTAAACAGATTGGTAAACCAGCATGATATGTGCCCATGAAATTTAATGGCCTCAGCTTCAATTCCCAGTGCCACAGGATCACAGTTTAAAAGCAGTTGTTCAAATAACCAAAAATGAAAAGATGTAAATTATTTTATGCAGCTAGTTATGATTTGGAATACGTGGCTTAAAGAAGTGGTTGAAGGGAATTGGGTAAATTCTTGAAAGGAAGAACGCTGCAGGGCTATGGGGAAATAGTAGGAGAGTGGAACTAATTAGAAAGCTCTTTCAAGGAGTTCGTGCAAGCATGAATATTTTTCAGTATTGTAAGATTCTATAATTTCATCACATCACAACATAATATCAGCAGATTAATAGCACTGGGTAATGTCAATGGATTAACAGTGTTAGTATAATTTGATATCACTAGATTTAGAGCACCATTTAATACCACTGAATTAATCTCATATGATAAACAGCACTATTTGATATCTCTGGATTAACAGTACTATTTAATATTGCTTAATAGTTCACATTAACACTCGATTGACAATTGTACTTAATATCACTGGAATATTAGCACCATTTCCTATTACAATAATGGATAGACAACTCCTTTTAATAACACTGAATTAGCATCACCATTTACTGTATTAACAGTAATTAATAGAATTAACTAATAACATTGAATTAACAATGCCATCTTTTATTACTGTATACCCATCAGAGGTAGCAGCACAGCAGTTTACAGGGAAGGAGCTGCTCTCAGAGGTTGCAACATCGATTCCAAATCCCATTAAGTCCCATGGCATCAGGTCAAACATGGGCACAGAAACCTCCTGACTACAACCAACTGAGCTGATGAATCAACACCAACCAGCAAGGGCACAAAATGTACTCTGGCTAGCTGAACTCCATGTTCATCGCCAAAAGCAGGTTCATTAGCACCGCTACTGACCAAGCTGGTCAATTCCGAGAAGATGTAGCTGCCAGACCAGGTCTGTGGTGGGTGGTGAGGGGACCAACACAAGAGAAAACCACACTTGCCATCACCTTCACCAATCCAAGTGTGCATCTGTCCATGACAATTGCGTTGGAGTGACCATAGCACTGTGCTTTATTAGACCTATTCAGCATCAGAATTGCATTCATCCACTTCTGTAACCTCATGCCCCAGCATATTTCCCCCTCTCTTTCATTACGATTAAGCCAGGGGACTTAAGATAAAATAGTTTAATAAAATATGCAGGAGGGCATGCCAGTAGCAGTACCAGGCATATGTAAAAATGAGGTGTCAACCTAGTGAAACTTCAACTCAATTATTTGCATTAATCAGTGGAAGAAGTGTGCAATAGACAGGAATGAGCAATCCTGCAACAAATCAAATCTAAGCTCTGTCATCTTACTGCTTCCAGTCGTAAATGGTGGTAGACAATTAACAATTAACAGGAGCAGGAAATCCTCAAAAATTCCCATCCTTAGTGATGGCAGAGCCCAACACACCAATGTAAAAGGCAAGCCTGAAGCATTTATATCGTCATCTGCCCGAAGTGCCAAAGGGATGATCCATCACTGCCTCCTGCTGAGGTCCCCAGCAGCACCGACACCAGGCTTCAGCTAATTCCATTCATTTCACGAGATATCACAAAAATTTTGAAGGTGCTGAAGGATATGCCAATGACAGCATTCTGGTAATAGTACTAAAAATTTGTGCTTCGAAACTATGTGCTCCGAGACAAGCTGTTCCAGTTTTTCCAAGTGGATCTATCCGGCAATGTGGAAATGTACTCAAATATGTTTTGTCCACAAAGGGCTGGAAAAATCTAACTCAGGGAATTCACAGAATCCCTACAGCATGGAAGCTGGCCATTCGGCCCATCAAGTCCACACTGACCCTCCAAAGAGTATCCCATTCATACCCACCCACTACTTTATTCCTGTTACCCCATATATCCCATGGCCAATCCACATAACCTAAAAATTTTTAGACTGAGAGAGGAAACTGCAGCACCTCTGCGGAGAAAACCCAAGATGACAGGAGGAGAACGTGCAAACTCCGCACAGGCAGTCGTCTTAGAGGGTGGAATCAAACCCAGGATCTCGGTGCTCAGGGGCAGCAGTGCTAGCCACTGAGCTACTGTGCTGCCTTAAGGATATGGATTTTGCATCAGTTTTCACAGTGGAAGACACTAGCAGCATAGCAAAACTTCAAGAGTGTCAGTGGGCAGATGTGAGTATAGTACCCATCACTAAGGAGGTGGTGCTGGAGAAGCTGAAAAGTCTGAAGGTGGATAAATCACCCAACCAGATGGACGACACCCCAGGGTTCTGAAGCTAAGGAGATTGTAGAGGGATTGGTGGTGATCTTTCAGGAATCACTGGACTCACGGAAGATCCCAAAAGATTAGAAAGTGACAAGTGTTTAAGGAGGGAGGGAATAAACTATAGGCCAGGTAGCCTGAGCTTGGTCATTGGTAAAATTGTAGAATCCATTATCAAGGACGAGATTGTGGTGTACTTGGAAATATATTGTAAAATACGGCCGAATCACCATGGCGTCATCAAGGGGCGGTCATGCCTGTCTTGATCATCAATAAACTGATGAAAGAAATCCTTGACAGAGGTATTAACTGCCACTTGCTCAGCTAAAACCTGCTCACCGGGTCACTCAACTGCTGAGTTCACTACAATGTTGGTTCAAAAATGCCAAAAAAGGTGAGCTTCAGAGATGACATGAGAGTATTGACCAGCCTTGAAAAAGAGAACATAACTGTGGCGTTAAAGAGCCCCAGAAAACTGGTGTCAATGATAATTAGGGGAAAACTCTTCACTGGGTGGAATCATACCTGGCAAAAAGGAAGATAGTTGTGGTTGTTAGTGGTCAATCACCTCAGTCCCAGGGCATTTCTGCAGGAGTTCCTCAGGGTAGTGGCCCAGACTACAGCTGCTTCATCAATGACCTTCCTTCCAACCATAATGTCAGAAGTGTAGATGTTCATTGGTGATTACTCCACGTTCAACACCACTTCTGGCTACACATACTATGGTGGCAAGAGCAGGTCATAAGCTAAGAACTCTGCAGCAATAACTCACTTCCTGTCTCCCCTATGTCCATCCACCATCTAAAAGTCAGGGGTATTGAAATACTTATCCCATGCCTGTACCTGTGTAGGTCCAACAACACTCAAAGAGGTCAACACCATCCAGGACAAAGCAATGTGCTTGACTGGTGCCCTTCCACTACCTTCACCAGCAACATACGGTGGCAGCAGCATGTACCACCTACAAGATGCACTGCAGCAAATCACTCAGGCTCCTTCAATATTTCCTTTAAAATACCTACAATCTCTACAACCTAGAAGAACAAGGGCAGGAGATGCAAAAGAACACCATCACCTGCAAGTTCCCCTCAACACCCCACATCATCCTATATTGGGATTAATTTGCCTTTCCATCACTGTTGCTAGATCAAATATAAAACTTTCTTTCATAACAATACTGTTGGTGCACCTATATTCCGAGGACTACAGCACATCAAGATAGCAACTCAACCACCTTTTCATGGAAAATTAGGGGTTGGCAATAAACGATAGCCTGCTGCAATACTTACATCCCATAATCAAATAAAAGAACATCACTTTTTGATATAGCAAGAACTGCAGATGCTGGAGTCAGAATAATAGTGTGGAGCTGGAAGAAAACAGCAGGCCAGGAAGCATCTGTGGAGCAGGAAAGTTGATGTTTTGTGTCGGGACCCTTCTTCAGAAACTTTACGAAACTATATTGGGGTTAATTTGCCTTTCCATCACCGTTTCTGTAGAAAGTTTCTGAAGAAGGGTCCTGACCCGAAACTTCAACTTTCCTGCTCCTCTTATGTTGCCTGGCCTGCTGTGTTCCTCTAGTTCCACGCTGTGTTATCTCTTTTTGATATTGCTGGATTAACAGCTCTATTTAACATTGCTAGATTAACAACAGTATGGAGCTAGATTAATCATGAGATCCTGGCAGAGTGGTAATTTCACTGGATTTGTAATCCAGAATCCTGGGTTAATATTCTGGGGACATGGATTCAAATTCCACCAGTACAGTTGGTGAAATTTTACTTTAACAAAAATTTGGAATAGAAGAGCTAGCCCAATGATGATCATGAAAATACTGTTGTAAAAAGCCACCTGGTTCACTAAATTCTTTAGGGATGGAAATCTGTCATCCTTACCTGGTTTGGCCAACCAGTGACTCCAGATCCATAGCAAAGTATTTAAACCTAAACTGCTTTCTGGGCAATTACAGATAGATAATAAATGCTGGCCTAACCAGTGATGATCACAATTAAAAAGAAATTGCTAGATTACATTGATATTTAAAATTAGCAGGATTATTTAATATCACTTAATAATAGTGCTGCTTAACAACATCAGTTTAACAGCACTAATTAATATTCCTGGATTAACAACATTATTTAATCACACTGAATTAACAGCCCTACATGATATTGTTGGATGAACAGCATTAAGTAATATCACTGAATTATCAGTACTAATTAATACTGTTGAATTAGCAGCACTAAGCAATATCACTGAATTAACCACTTGGTTATCAGCATGTTTAATATTTTTGGATTAATAGTACTATTTAATTTAGGTATATTAACAGTGCTACTTAATAGCATTGAATTAAAACCTGTATTAAACAATGTCATTGGATTATCCAGTGGAATTTAACATGATTGGATTGACTATTATTTAAAAATCACTAGATTAACAGCATTAATTAATGTAGCTGAATTAACAGAGCTATTAACTATTGCTGAATTAACAACATTCTGTATTGTTAGTTTACAAGTGATATCTAATAATGCAGGATCAACATTATTTAACATTTTTGTATTAACAACCACTGTTTAGTGTTGCAGGATTGCAAGTATTATCACAAATCCCTAATAATTAATTTCACTATTTATCACTGTTATCTGCACAGGATTTTAGAAATCAACGCATTTGAATACTGTTGGATAATTAACTAACTGCTGCAGAATGAGAACTGTTGCCTTAAATGCATTAATTTAATGTAACTACTAACATTCCTGGTTTAGTGCCATAGGTAGTGTCACTAACTATTAATGGATCAAATCCATTATTTTTGGGGGTTAAACATCATAGTTAAAACTACTCAGTAACATTACTGACTTAAAAGCAGTATTAGATATCACTGTAACTTCTCTTAATACAGTCTGAATAACTACTATTGGCAACAAAGTACATAACTAAGATTAATAACCGTCACTGGATTGACATGTTAGTCAATGTGGCTGTATTAGATAAAAGGAAGTATATGCGACTTTTAATACTGTTGGCACCGTGGGATGGTTCTGTGCAAAGATCACTTTGTTGGAAATTCTGGGTACTAATTCTAGAACAAAATACTGGATGAATTGTATTAATCTAGAAAAAAAGACAGAATCAGAGACACACATAAATCATTCTAATCTTTGAAAAGGAGATCGCAGGAAACAATTTTCATGATGGAAATTTTAGAACGATGCAATAAAGATGCTGTCATTCAATAAGTAACAACAAAAACAACGTAAATATATGGTCTATATAAACAGCATGTTGCAGCCAATCAACCATTTTTGAAGTGTAGCCCCTCCTATGAAGGCAAAAGAAGCAACTGATTTGATCACAGCAAAGCCCCAACATCTCCAATGGGATAAACAATCAGTGATCATGCGTTTGGAAATGTTAGTTTAGAGAAATAATCCATCTGACATTCTATGACTTTCTTCAAATAGTTTTGAGAGATTCAGGCCTGAAAATTCTCAAAGACAAAAGTAATTCTAAGTTTAGAAATGATGGTGTTACTGTCATTTTTCAAAACATCTACGACTAAATATCTTGATACCATGGCTTTAGGAGGTATATTTTGTCCTTTGTTTTCTTAATAAAGAAAGGTTGCAGAGGTGCAAAGCAGTCTGCTCCAAAGCTAATACAGTAAACAGCTTGTGGGGCCCTTTTTTTTAAAAGTTGGAACAAGAGAAGCAGTCTGAATGGGTGGGGTCAAGCTCCCACAGAACCACGAATTTTTTTTTTAGTTTTAGCTTTCAATGGCAGTTGCTGGGGTCTTATTGCTGCATGTGGAAGGTCTTATTCCTCTCTCTGTTACAGCTAAAAGCTGGGGTTCGCCTCCTGCTGCTAGAATTGCATGTGAGACAACCTATTTTACTGAATTTGCCTTTGCCAAGAATGTGTTTACGGGAAGTTACTATATTGCAACAGTTAATTAGCAGTAATTAATGTACATGTTATTTTATTAAGCATTTCGATACAATTAAGCCAATCCTTTTTATGTTGTCTGTATTTGAATTACACTGTACGAATAAAGTGTGTTTTGTATCAAGCAGTGTTAGTTGGACCAATCGAATTATACCTGAAACACAATGCCTCACACTTACCGTTAAAATAAGAAAAAATTAGGGTCTAGACTATAATCTTAATATATTTTGAGTGAGTTTGGTCTGGTCCATAACACTATACAATAAACACTAACATTTTCCTAGTCCTTTTTCCCTTGCCAGGTAGATTGCCTGAATGAACTAACAAGTACAGCAGTTATGGAAGCTTTACTGAAAACAATAAATGCTGGAGGATCACAGTGGGTCAGACAGCAAACTAACATTTTGAGTCTAGATAACTCTTCATCAAAGTTCCGATGAAGAGTCATCTAGACTTGAAACATTAGCTTGCTCTCTCTCCATTGATGCTTTGTGACCTTCTGTGATCTCCAGCATTTGCTGTTTTTAGTACAAATTCCAGCATCTGCAGTAAGTTGTTCCGATAGTTATGGAAGCTTGGTTGTACTTTGACAAACAGAAGGAACCTTTAACCTACCTGGAACAGCTATGTTTCCTACAGTTGGATGGTTCATTTCTAAGATGAGGTCATTGTGTATTACCTAAAAGCAAAGAAACAATAAATTTAGGTAGAGTTATTACTATATGTCAAATTTTAAATTAAATTATGAATTCATGGCTTTTATTATAAAGAAACACTTGGTTAATAAATGACCATCCTCTGTAAAATTCTATTGTGCCAGCAGTCAGGGATATAACACTGTTGCCTTAATTTCCTATTCCGTGTTCTCTGTGAGCATAGCGCCCCGCTGCGGACATGGATTCTGGAAAAACCTCCACAGAGACTGAAAGTTTGAGGAAGGATCACTGGACCCAGAATGTTCACACTGATTTCACTTCACAGATGCTGCCAGACCTGTTGAGCTTTTCCAGCAGCTTCTGTTTTTGTTTCTGATTAACAGCATCTGCAGTTCCTTCGGCTCTTATTACCACATTAGGCCATTTACGGGATTCTCAATGAATGGCAGTGTTCAGTTGTTTTATAGCAGTGTATATTTTAAACTAATGAAGGGTATGTGGTCTCTCTCCATGAACATCATCCTATGTTATTAATGTCAATAGGCTTGTCTCCAGACTATTTGATAAACTATATAAATGCTTCCCAGAAGCTAAAACAAAAGCGATGTGCACTGGAATGAAGAGCTTGCTATGAATCCTAAACTTTACATTCCTACAGGAAATCAACGTTCCTGTGAAAAGAACAGTTCTTCCAATAAAACAGTATCACTAAAGTAGACAAAAGATCTTAATAACAAAAAATGATGTGATTTTACTTCACATTTCTCCCTCACTCTCTCCTGCTCTGACCATCTTTTAAACATATTTTTCTCATCTCTGTTACTGTAGGAGATTTGGACGTTAAAACCTTGAAAACAGATTCTTAACCCAAATCAGCCTCCAAAACTCCCACTTCCGGCTTTAACTAAGATGGGAAGATGGGCAGGCATCCAACTGCTTCAAAGCAAGTTGGCATTTTAAATATGATAATGAATCTGCAAGCCTCATTGTAAATTGTATTTTCAGCTGTGGTTGGCTGGGTTTCCTTAGTCTCAGAAAGCCAGGCAGCTACTTCCAGGTGATGGCTTTCCTCATCCAGGAAATGAGTGTCTTTATACCTATTTTCTAGCTGCAGCTTGCTTGCTTGAAGAAGCCCTGATTCACCTGTCCCTTCCCAAAGCCTTCCAAGGCCTCCAAAGCCCAGCCATGTCCCACTTGGGGCAATACTTCACCACCATCCAGCGTCTCTAATTCCCTTCCAATGTCTCCTGGTCCCTGCCTCATTCAAGTCTCCAAATTCCCAAAAGCCATCCACAATCTGCCAATTGCCCTGGGGCTTGAGGAACAGCAGCTGCCCTAAGACCGGCCTTCAACTTCCCCATCCAATTTATTTCTCTCTCCACAGATTATGCCTGACTTGCTGAATGATTCTATCATTTTCTGTTTTTATTTTGGATTTCCAGTATCTGCAGTACTTCACTTTTCGTGCTTCAGGGAGAAGCGATTGTACAGAAAAGTGCATCCTTAGGGAAACAGCTTAAATGGTTAAAGCAGTGTATCTTTTTGGGTTCTTTAACACATTAATGGAGGAAGGTTTTGCAATTGCATTCTTAGCTACAATTCCATCATCATTCAATGCATATGTTACTATGCTCAAAATTAAATTTGAATGCCAAGAAAGCATCCCAGGAGCAGTAAGATGCCCCAACCTGTTAAAATTACAACATGGGACTAGTCCTGCCTCAGTGGAAGTGAGGTGTGATAGAGTACAGCAATCTTACAACAAATGCATCAGGTCAAGGTTCTGCGCTCCTTTTACGTCCGGTTATGAAAGATTATGGACAATTAAATGGACACTAAATGGAGGGGGAAGCTCCACAAATATTCCTATCCTCAAAGATGCATTTCAATACAGAACTGAAGGCCGAAGTATTTGCAATCATCTTCAGTCAGAAATGGTAACTGGACAATCCAATTCAACTTCATAATGAGGGCCCTAGCATCACAGATGTTAGTCTTCAGCCAACTTTCTTTTATTCATTCCTTGTATGTGGACTTTGCTGGTTGGGCCAGCATTTATTGTCCATCCCGAATTGCCCTTGAGAAGATGGTGGTGAGCTCCTTTCTTGAACTGCTGCAGTTCACTTAGGGTAGGTACACCCATAGTGCTGTTAGGTAGGGAGTTCCAGGATTCTGGCAAGCAACAATGAAGAAACAATGTCATATTTCCAAGACAGAATGGTAATGGGCTTGAAAGGGAGCTTGCAGGTGGTGGTGTTCACACGTATGTGCTGTTCTTGTCCTTGTCCTTCTAGATGGTAGTGGTCATGGGTTTGGAAGGTGCTATCCAAAGAGCCTTGGTGAATTTCTGCAGGTTAAGATGTAGATGATATCCTCAAAGATGCATTTCAGTACAAAACAGAAGGCCGAGCTGCCACAGAAGAGGGAGAATGGTTGTGGTGTCAATTGAGCAGACTGCTGTGTTCTGGATGGTGTCAAGTATCCCAAGTGTTGTTGGAGCTCTACTCATTTAGAAAAGTGGGAAGTTTTCCATCATAATCCTGACTCGTGCTTTGCAGGTGGTGAATGGGCTTTGGGGAATTTGGTGATGAGTTACTTACTTCAGGATTCTGAGCCTCTGATCTGCTCTTGTAGTCAAAAAATTTATCTAATTAATCCTATTCAGCTTCTGATCCATGGTAACCCCCAGGAAGTTGATAGTGGAGGATTCAGTGATAGTAACTTCATTGAACGTCAAGGGCAATTGTTAGATCCTCTGTCGTTGAAGATGGTCATTGCCTGGCAGTTACACAGTGCAAATGTTATTTGCTACTTGTCAGCTGAAGCCTGGATTGCCCAGGTCTTGCTGAGTCTGGACATGGACTGCTTCAGTATCTGAGGAGTCATGAATGGTCTGAACATTATGTAATCATTAGTGACTATCTCCATTTGTAATTTTATGATGGAGGAAAGGTCTTTGATAAACTTCTGAAGATGGTTGGGCCTAGGACACCACTCCAAGGAATTCCTGCAGAGATGTCCTGTAGCTGAGATTACTCACCTTCAACAACCACAACCATTTTCCTTTGTACCAGGTATGACACTGGACAGTGAAGAGATTTCTCCCAGATTCCCACTGACTCTAGTTTTGATAGGATTCCTTGATGTCACACATGGTCAAATACAGCATTGACATCAAAGGCTGAGACTTTCACCTCACCTCTGGAATTCAGCTCTTTTTTCCATGTTTAAACTAATGCTGTAATGAGGTCAGAAACTGAGTAGCCCTGACAGAATCCAAACTGAGCATCTAACAGTTTGACAATTCAATTTCTTTCCCCCGTAGTATGCAGGACAAGGACTATATCTAGACTGTATCCATACCTAGTCCTTGTGACTATTTATTTTAAATGATTATTTGTCATTTGTTCCCTGTAATTGATACTGTGCTTAAAAGTAGCAAATTTTATCAATAATATTAAATGAAAAGTTTTTTTTACTGAATATCTGTCAACTCGTTCATCAGGCAAAAGGCCAGAGATAATTGACTTTATGCAATAATGTAAAACAGTCTGTTCATCATTATCTCGACTCCATTTTCTCCCCCTTGGTGCAGGAACTCCCTACGTATGTCTGTGACACCACCCACACCCTCCACCTCCTCCAAAACTTCCAATTCCCTGGTCCCCAACACCTCATCTTTACCATGGACATCCAGTCCCTATACACTTGCATTCCCCATGCAGATGGCCAAAAGGACCTCTGCTTCTTCCTATCCCGCAGGCCCGACCAGTCCCCCTCCATTGACACCCTCATTCCCTTAGCCAAACTCGTCCTCACCCTCAACAACTTCTCTTTTAATTCCTCCCACTTCCTACAGACAAAGGGGGTGGCCATGGGTACCCACATGGGCCCAAGCTATGCCTGCCTCTTTGTAGGGTACGTGGAACAATCCCTCTTCTGTAGCTACACTGGCCCTAAATCCCACCTCTTCCTCTGTTACATTGATGACTGTATCGGCGCCGCCTCGTGCTCCCACGAGGAGCTCGAACAGTTCATCCACTTCACCAACACCTTCCACCCCAACCTTAAGTTCACCTGGACCATCTCTGATACCTTTTTCTCCTTCCTGGACCTCTCTGTTTCCATCTCTGGCAACCACCTGGAAACCGATATCCATTTCAAGCCCACTGACTCCCACAGCTACCTAGAACACACCTCCTCCCACCCACCTTCCTGCAAAAATGCTATCCCCTATTCCCAATTCCTTCGCCTCCGCCGCACCTGCTCCCAGGATGAGGGATTCCACTCCCGAACATCACAGATGTCCTCGTTTTTCAAGGACCGCAACTTCCCCCCGTCAGTGGTCGAGAATGCCCTCGACCATGTATCCCGCATTTCCCGCAACTCATCGCTCACACCCCGTCCCCGCAATAACAACCAAAATAGAATCCCCCTCATCCTCACGTACCACCCCACCAATCTCCAGATCCAACGCATCATCCTCCGACACTTCCGCCATCTGCAATCTGACCCCACCACCAAAGACATTTTTCCCTCCCCACCCTTATCTGCTTTCTGGAGGGACCACTCTCTCCGTGACTCCCCTGTCCGCTCCACACTCCCCTCTAGCCCCACCACACCCAGCATGTTTCCCTGCAACCGCAGGAAGTGCTACACCTGCCCCTACACCTCCCCCCTCATCCCCATCCCAGGCCCCAAGAAGACTTTCCACATCAAGCAGATATTTACCTGCACATCTGCTAATGTGGTATACTGTATCCGCTGTTCCCGTTGTGGCCTCCTCTACATCGGGGAAACCAAGCGGAGGCTTGGGGACAGCTTTGCAGAACACTTATTGCTCGGTTCACACTAAACAACTGCACCTCCCAGTCGCGAACCATTTTGACTCCCCCTCCCATTCCTCAGACGACATGGCCATCCTGGGCCTCCTGCAGTGCCACAATGATGCTACCCGAAGGTTGCAGGAACAGCAACTCATATTCTGCTTGGGAACCCTGCAGCCCAATGGTAGCAATGTGGACTTCACAAGCTTCAAAATCTCCCCTCCCCCTACCGCATCCCAGAACCAGCCCAGCTCGTCCCCCGCCTCCCAAACCTGTCCTACCTCCCACCTATCCCCTCCTCCCACCTCAAGCCCCACCCCAATCTCACTACCTACTAACCTCATCCTGCCCCCTTGACCTGTCCGTTCTCCCTACCTCCCCACCTACACTCACCTTTACCGGCTCTTTGACTTGTCTGTCTCCTCTCCACCTATCTTCTCCTCTATCCATCTTCTATTTGCCTCCCCCTCTCTCCCTATTTATTTCAGAACCCCCTTCCCCTCCCCCATTTCTGATGAAGGTTCTAGGCCTGAAACGTCAGCCTTCCTGCTCCTCTGATGCTGCTTGGCCTGCTGTATTCATCCAGCTCTACACCTTGTTATCTCACCTTTACTGGCTCTATCCCTGCCTCTTTGACCCGTCTGTCTCCTCTCCACCTATCTTCTCCTCTGTCCATCTTCTATCCACCTCCCCCTCTCTCCCCATTTATTTCAGAAACCTCTTCCCCTCCCCCATTTCTGAAGAAGGGTCTAGGCCCAAAACATCAGCCTTCCTGCTCCTCTGATGCTGCTTGGCCTGCTGTGTTCATCCAGCTCTGCACCTTGTTATCTCTGTTCATCATTATCACTTACTTTAAAATGGTATTAGGTTGACAGTCTATTTTCCATTTCCCTGTTTTAACCATTGCACAGTTTCAGGAATACTAATAACTCCAAATGTGTCAATTTACATCTGTGTGGCATTCCAGTTAAAATAGCCCTGTTAGTAAGGCAAACTATAGTTCTGTGCATATCTTTAGATAGAATGTTTAAAAAAACAAACTAGATGAAAGGATACTTTGATCATTGTATTGAATAAACCTTCAATTATACAGTATTAACCATTTACATGGCAACATCCTTATTTTAGTTCCCACTGGCTGTAATCAGCCAGCTCTCTGATATTAAAAGAATTCCATTTGATACATTTATGTCAGAGCCAAACACAAATTACAGATCCTAAGATTTTAAGTTACACAGGATGGTTAGTCAAGTAGGCGCACAAAATTTTTTTTGACTGTACTGACTGAAGTCAATTGAAAGATTTGAAAATACTATTAAATGCTTTAGAGACTGCAAGCACAGCACATGGTAGTAAGGATGAGTTCAGCACAAATTTGTCCTGATTTATATCCAAAGTGTGTTATTAGTTCACAATAAGATGAGGAATTGGTGAATCTCTGTACTAGCCTTTAGCCCAACTATAATAAACTGACTAGCAAAAAAGTCTAACTTTAATCTGTACTATGTGCTCTTATTGAGATACAACATGCTGCAGAAAGCTGCTTGAATGATCTGTTAGTCATTGTTCGAGGTAGGGGCGTGTGTGTGCGCGCGCGAGAGAGACAGCAAGCGCTGTGTGTGTGTGTAACAGAGACAGAGAGAGAGAGAGAGAGACAGCTGTGTGTGTATGTTTTTGCTGTGCCATTGATGGGTTTGGGTAATCCATAGAGAAACAAAATAAGTTCTTTAGAAAATTCAAGAAATTCAGCTTCAAAGTGTAAATTGTAGGCTAGAACTCCCCCCATCATTCCCTCAAGTTTTCATTTGAAAGTGCACAACTTGTGTAATTCAGTCATTTTCACATAGTTTCTTGTTTTTAAGATTAACTTGAGGATTGACAGATTTGAAATACTTATTGCCTTTTGAAATTAAAAATAAACTTAAGGAGATTTGTCAATAAAAAGCCTAATTTGATTTTTAAAAAGTTTGGTGTGCTGATTTAGTTCCTGGATTGGATTCTATCTTTATCTTACCAGCAGGAGGCATGGTTATTCCTCTCACTGCAGTATAGATATGTTAAAACAAGCTGTTGAAATGTGTTATAACACATCTCTGGAGCAGGTGGGAATTGAATCTAGGTCTTCTGGCCCACAGGTAGGGACAGTACCACTGTGTCGCAAGAACTCCTTCCTTGCAGCATATTCTAAGTGCAAGGGACATTATGTCTACCAGCAGAACTACAAAGCGTTATGAAGCTATAGTAATGTCATTCTGCACATAAACCCACCAGAAAAATGTGAAAAGCAAATGATAAAGTCATAATGTTTTAATGAAGAAGTTCCACTCAAAATATTAACTTGCCTCTTCTCCTTCAGATGATGACTGATCTGTTGTGCATTTGGTTAATATAAAAGTTGTAAACTTCTAAAGTTCAATTCAAATTCCACAGAACTATATTTATAAGTATGCTAAAAACCTGAGTGACAGTTTTCTTTCAAATTCCTTTTAAAATACTTGTCCTGTCCGAGCAAACACACATAACCCATTCACACAAAAACTAGAGATTAGGAGCTGATGAGATGCAAGGGTTATGGTGAGTCTGCTTCATTCTTGAGAAATTCTATGTATATAATATATATATTTATATATATATAATCTGCTTTTTCCGCCTAACAACAGAAAATCGCCTTATCAATTTTTTAAAAATCAAATGTTTCCAGCATCTATTAGGCATGATATGATGATTTGGCAAATTAGTCATGTGGTGGTTGGATCTATGTGCACTGAACAGCCAACTCCAGGCAATCTTGCGCAGGCAGCTTTATGTTATCGGTCAGTGTTATCAAGCATGACCGGAAAGTCTAGCTGAGTTCCAAACCCATTTCTTCACCTCACATAAACTTCGAATCATGGTCCATAACAACAAACTGAAAAACATTTCGGATGATGCCATCCTAAACTAATCCCATTTGCCTGGACATGCTCTGTATCCCATCATACCATGTCTGTTCATGTGTCTGTCTAAATGCCTCTTAAGCATTGCTAACCTGCTTCTACCACCTTCCTGACAGTGTATTCCGGGTATCTAGCACCTTCTGTGTAAAATACTTTCCCCGCACATTTCCCTTAAACTTTTCCCCTCTCACTCTAAACCTATGTCCCCTTGTATATGATATTTCCACCCTATTGTGCCACTCCATGTTCCATGAACTGAACTTGGAATTTGACGATTGTGACATTGGCTGGACCAACGCCACTGATTCCACAAGGTAGGCTGTTCAGGATGGGCTGGAGGGGGTGAGCACCGTCAGGGTTGGGAGTTGAAGGAGTGTGGGTGAGTTTTATCAGGGGATGCAGGAAGGCAAGGAGCATTGCTGGGGGTACAGGGGAGGTGGGTTAGCATTGTCAAGGATGCAAGAGTGGGGTGTCATTACATCTCTTGCTGTTAATCACTGTCCTGTGCCTGAAATCAACAAAAGGAGAAAGAACATATACATTTGTTTGGAAGTACAGGCATCAAGTCCGACACTAAGATGAATGAAGACATTCACAGAGGGGCTTGGCCAGCACAATTTGTTACACTAAGTGTTTAAATGCCTTGTGTACGTGGATCGGTAGTTCTGCAGGGTCCTGAGGCACAAACGTAGAGAATGTCTCAACATTTGCTGCTATTGTCTTTGAAAGGTTTTGCCCTTGTGCATCCTCAGCAAAATGAATGAGACAAAAATGAAACAGATCTGTCTTGTTTTAGCTTTGTAGAACTTCCTTTAACTTAGTCACGAAGCTTAAGCTTAACTCAACACAAATGCTGCAAATTTCCTCGGTTGTCTGCAAAGCTCGAGGGAGGAAACAAACTATCTTTGAATAAATAAGAAAAAAGTGTGACATATGCTACATAAGACAGTAAGTTATCTTCAGATGTGGTCCACAGTTATTCAAGTCCAGGAAGTCCTGAATTTAGGCCTGAAACAATTTTCAGGAGTGCATAAGCAGCTGAAGGTGTCCAGATTTGAGTGGGTCAGTTTGGGATTTCTAAGAGATATAGTTGGCCTAGCATAACTCTGATATATATATTTAAAAAAAGCAGTAATTTATATAAATTAGTACAAAAGAAGATCTCAACAAGATAACAACACTTTACAATTTTCTTTTTCAAATATATGACTTCTTTTTGTTTGTCCTTTATTAGATTATTCGAACTACTTTACACCTAAACTAAAGTTTATCATTGAGATTCTCTATTGTTCAAAATGAGACAGATATTCCAGGATAAAATTAACTGATGGAAATATTGTTCTCTTGTCCTGTGCATGTAATCTCATAAACAAGTCAGGGGCTGTGATGCCTAAGTGCAGCCTATGATAGCATCATTCCTTTTACATGTATGTGTTTCCGTTCTAGATTTTATTAGTGAATTTACCTTTGTGAAATATAGGATGTGTGTACCAAGGAGTACTACTTTGTCCTCTGTCATTTGATCTCCATGATCTTCACAGTATGTCTTTCAGTCCTTCTGCATTATTTCAGCCCTATACACCACCACAGTGGGCTGTGTTAAAGTTCACTCTATTTGTTTAATAGACAAGGTCTTTTTCCTAGAGTGGGCATCCAAAATTAGACAGCATTGGTTTAAGGTGAGAGGGGAAAGACTTATAAAGGACCTGAGAGGTAATGTTTTCACGCAGAGGATAGATCGTGGATGGAACAAGCTGCCAGAGGAAGTGGTGAAGGTGGGTACAATTACAACATTTAAAAGGAATCTGGATGGCTATGTGAATAGGAAGGGTTTAGAAGCAAATGCTGGCAACTGGAATTAGGTCAGATTGGGATGTCTCGTCAGCACGGATACGTTGGACCGAAGGGTCCGTTTCCATGCTGTATAACTCAATGAGTATGACCTAGAATGATATATTCTGTAGATATTGTCCTATCTAGCCTCTCATATCCCATGGTTTCTTGTTTCCCATTCTCCTCTGTAATTGCAGTCCTTATGCATTAAACACCAGCCTTTTTATTCCTTTTAACTCTGACAACTAATTAGCCAGCTCTGAACCTTCACAATTTGCTCTTTGTCTTGTTGACTTTATTGTTATGCCAAGCCTTGCTCCAGTGCCACTGACATTCTCAAAGTACCCTGTGGGGAATAACTTCAAGAGTTTAGAAATCATACAGAATTTATACAGCTTGTGGCCACCACTTTACTCTCCCAGTCACTTAAATATTGGATTACGAAAAAGAAACCCATTTCTTCATCTACAATTTGCACCCAAGAGTTTTAAATTGCTACCTAGCTAAGCCTCACTGTCTGTTGTGCTAGGAGTTCATCTTTTCCAGAAGATTGTATTTCCTGGAAACTGATCTGGCAGAAAGGATCACGCACCGATTCTAGTATCTATCCTATGTAAAGCTCATTCAGGTTCTGGAATGGAATGATGATCCATTCTGTCAGGTCACCACCAAAGTAGTCCATGGTGAGAAACAGAGAAATGGTAATTTACTGGCTGAACAGGTTGGGTGTGCGTGTGCGTGTGCGTGTGCGTGTGCGTGCGGGGGTGGGTGTGCATGGGTGTGTGTGTGCGCACGCCTGGGGGGGGTTGTGCGCGCACCTGGGGGTGTGTGTGTGTGGGGGGGGGGAGCATGGAGGGGTGGGGGAGGTGTGGAGGGGTAGGCGGGCTTGTGGAGGGTTGGGG
>JAHRHZ010000077.1:17812965-17835164 GCA_024137785.1 Ginglymostoma cirratum | reverse complement strand
GTGTGTGTGAGGTGTGGGGAGGGAGGGTGTGTGTGAGGTGCAGGGGGGGGGTGTGTATGTGTGGGAGCTGTGTGTGTATGGGGAGGTGGTTTGTGTGTGCCAGTGAGTGTGTATGAGAGACAGCGAGTGTGTGTGTGAGAGACAGCGAGAGAGGGAGAGTGTGTGTGTGTGTGCGTGTGCGTGTGCGTGAGAGAGAGAGAGAGAGTGAGTGAGTGAGTGAGTGAGTGAGTGAGTGAGAGAGAGAGAGTGAGTGAGAGAGTGAGTGAGAGAGTGGGGGGTGGGATGGGGTGGGGTGGCAGTGTTGTGACCAATGTCGTAGTTTAATTGGAAACAGCAGTACTGCATTAAGTCATGAAATACAGGCTTGGGATTTTCCCCACATTATCTTTACCTTATGTGAGTGCAAAGTTGCCATTGTTTTACCAGACCATAGGGCTGTCCTCTCATTAGAGAAAAGTGACCGGTTGTGGTTTAACGTGAGGGTCATCATGTTACAGGTAAGGGGAGAGGTTGAGAAAGAGAGTCCTTCAGCTGTTGTGGGAACTGAACCCATGCTGTTGGTGTCACTTTGCAGCACAAACCAGCAGCCCACCCAACTGAGCAGAATTTGAAAAAAAGTGACCTAACAGCCATTTCCACTATTCCTACTCAGATGCCAATATCAGAATTCTCTGGGGAAATACCACTTGCCATACTGCATGCTAATAACCCTAGTCTCTATGATTCATCTTCAAGAAAACACCATTTCTACTTGTAGCAAACAACCATAACTTTTAAAGCAATTTTAACAGATTGGAGCATGGACTTATTATATCCCGTGGAAATAAATAGATGCAAAGCAGGGCTTGCATGCCCACAATTTCCCAGGCTGTGCACCCTGTGAGCAGACCTGGACTGACATCACCCTACTGCTGTAATAATGTGGCCAAATTACTTCACAGTGGCAAAAAAACACAACAGATTGAGATGTGGTGTGCTGAAAGGCTCGGGAAATTAAATGAAAGTATGTACAAAAGGGACAGTTTTGAGGAGGCTGTAAAGAGATTAAAGGAACCCAGGCGGAGGATTAAAGTGTTAAAGAAGAAGAGGCTGAGTTGGCTGAAGATGGTCCCATTTACAATGAATTGCTAAGAGGGGAGGTATGAAAGAGTCCAGAGTTGGAACGGTGAAGGAAATCTGTCTGGAACAAAAGACTGAAGAAGGCTGTAGAGAGGTGAGAACTTGTATATGGGGCATGAATTTTGAAATGTGAGGGAAAAGGACCAATGAAGGTCAGGATAAACTCAGGGCAATGGAGAGAAGATTCAAGCAACAACATTTTGGACATGTTGTAATTTTAGTTTTTAAATTAGTGAACTCGTTAAGCTTTAAATGCACTACCAAGACCGGGTAAAATTAGCACTTTTGATCTAAAGACTTAGAAAAATGATTCCATCAGCATGATATATTAAGACGGTCTGCCAAACAAACCTATAAAACAAATTATAATCTTTGAGAAAATCTGAAGCATTTAGCAACAAATTACAGCAATTTTTGTTAGTTCACACTGAAAAGGCAGACTTCAGAGGTATCAGAGGACAAGAGAACAGCTGATATGGTACAATTATTCAAGAAGGATGGCAGGGTAAACCAGAAAACTACAGGCCAGTATGTCTAACATCAGTGGTAGGATACTACTGAAAAGAATTATGAGAGACAGAATTAAACTCCACTTGAGGAGACAAGGATCAATCAGGAATTGTCGGCTTTTTCAGAGGGAGATTGCGCCTAGCAAAAATTTTGAATTTTTCAAGGAAGCAACTGTGTGTAGATAAAAGCAGTGCAGTTGACATAGTCTACATGTACTTCAATAAGGCTTCTGACAAGGTCTCACAAGGCAGACTGATTAAGAATCTAAGAGCCCATGGATCCAGGGCAAGTTGGCAAATTGGATCCAAATTGGCTTAGTAGAAGGAAGCAAAGGGCGGTGTCTCAAGGGTGTTTTTGTAAGCCTGTTACCAGTAATGCACCACAGGATTTGATGCTGAGAAGCATTCTCCCTAATTTTCTAACCAGCAGTGCAGGTTTCTGAGGTCTGTGCACAGCAATGACTTCCAGAACTAGAAGACAATGATACAAATGACAGGCTGACGCCAGTCATCATGTGTGGAATATTGGAGCAGCTGAGAGTGCACGCAGCTATAGGTCTTTAAAGGTAGCAAGACAAGTGAATAAGGTGGTTAGGAAGGCATATGAGATACTTGCATTCATCAGTCAAGGCATCAAATACAGGACGAAGATGATTATGATGGAGCTGTATAAATTGTTACTGAGGCCACAGCTAGAGAACCACACTCTGGGAAGGATATGATTGCACTAGAAAGGGTGCAAAAGAGATTCACGAGGACATTGCCTGGGCTGGAGCAATTCAGCTATGAAGAGAGACTAGACAAGCAGTTTTCCTTCGAGCAGAGAAGCTGAGGGGGGATCTTGATTGAGGTGTGTAAAGTTCTGAGGAGAATAGATAAGATTCTGCTGTGGACGGAGAGAAGTGTTTTCCGATAACAGAGCGACCAATAACAAGAGGGAATGGCTTTAAGGTAAACAGCAAGAGGTTTAGATAGGATTTGAGGAAAACATTTTTCACCCAGAGATTGATGGATATCTAGAACTCACTGCCTAAAATGTGGTAAAGGTGGGAACCCATTAAAGAATACTTTAGATGAATACTTGAAACGCCAAGGCACACTAATGGAAAATGGGATTAGAATAGATGTATGTTTGAATACTGGTGCACACACCATGAGCTGAAGGGCCTCTTTCTAGGCGGTAAAAACTCTTGAGTATAAAAAAAATACACTGACTGACCATCTAAGTCCCACTTGACCCAATTTTCTTACATTGCAAGGCCAGCAATACTGCCCTCAAGAAGCAACAGTCTTCTACTAATATTTAAATCAAGGTTCTGCTCCAGTTGCTGGACCTTAGTACAATGCATCTGTACCAATGCATGGCAAGTATGCCAAGAGCAAATGCCCAGTGATCTGGAGTGTACGGTCATTAAAACGTTCTGAAAAGTGGCTTCATGGCTGGGATTCTGATAACACAGTGCCACTGCCGATGTTGTAATTGAAACTGTGCACCACTTCTGCCTTCTCTCTTTTTGCCTTTATCCATGTGATTTGAAGTGCCAGCAGTGTGCACGCAAAACATATCGGATTGAGCAGTGGGAAAATACTTTCACTGGTTCAACCCACCAGCAGCAGACAATGTCACATCTACAAGCAGCTTATTTTCTTGTCAAACAATGAGGATCAGCGTCTGGCCCCGCTATTCTGCTTAACTCCACTTCTATTAACATGAGGCTTGACAGCACAAAGGTTATTTCTCAAGATTAAATTTCACTTGACAATATTTCACATTACATTGGTTTCATTTTATTCATGTGAGCATCATTGTCCTTTGGTTCAATTAGCTTAGCCAAAGAGCTAAACAAGCTGCTGTGTTTCATTGTTTGTATGTCTTGATGGTTACAGGGAGTTAGGGCTTGTGAGATATTGTATTATGATTCTCTTTACTAACTCACTCACAAGCGCTCTATGTTTACGATACCATGCTTCCATTCATTCATTCATAAAATCGCATTTTTGTAGTACATTTTACTGTTACAACATAAACTAAATTAAACATCCCTTCCCAGGCTGCCAACCCCTTACTGTTTCTTCACACCTTTCAATTCTTATCAGCCCCATGCTGCAAACAATGTTTAAACCTGTTTCTGTATCAAAGGCTACCTCTGAAGAAGTGTTAATACTGTAACCTACTCAGAACAATGCTACCCACTGTGCCACCATTGTGTCTCTATAACTCACCAGAAACTATAGAAAGGTTATAATATTAATTAGCCCTTAGTAACCATCTCTCAGGACCTGAATAGGTTGCAGAATATGAAACAGTTTCCTCCACCAGCATGTCCCTACAGTCCGCTGCTCTTTACTCTTTGAAGTTTCCTTACACAGTACCTATTTCTATAACACGGTACTACCTATTTCTAACTTTTATTTAGGACTACCGTCTTGTACTAACGTACAGATTTATACTCTTTAAATACATACTAAATAGGGCTGCTACCTCCTTTAAGAAACGCACTATCAAAACAGTGCTTCTGTGAAACTGCATGCTTGAATGTGTAGGAGCTGTCAAAAACCAGCAATATACATGAAATCTCACGACACAGCTGTGGGAGATCAGTTTAATATCCTCTGTACTTTCATTTAGTACACATATAATTTCTCATATATTTAGATCATATTGATCTAGTATTTCTACTAACATTACTAACCTTAAAGACAAAAAGGACTAACACCAGCATTAAGTAAGTGCTTAAACGATCTCCTGCTTCCCCAAGACAGATGTCACACAAACTTGCGTACAATAGATACAATTACGTGACATCAGAGTGCCAAAATTTTATTGTATGCAAAAATTGTGTACAGAAGAGGCTACTGTAAAACTGTATTTCGGATTCCATCGCCACCTCGAATTGTGCCACTATAGACGTTCAATAAAGAAGCTATTTTTGCCACTCACCGATCTCAGTCGCTATTAAACACGATCCAACAACTTGACACAGTCAGCAGGATTGCTGGGGACACCAGCGAAACTGAGAGGTCACTGACACTACTCCGAAAGTAAGAGACTCCCTTCTTAAAGTCATGACCCAGTCCCTGAATGCAACCTCGAACCTCCCGTGAGTTGGCCATTTCCGAATCCCCTCGCACACAGACCTCAAGTGCTCCAAATCACCTGAAAAACCCCTCGGCAAGAAATTGCCCACAGAACGAGTATTCAGGTGACTATGAGTGAACCCAGTAAGCTGCCAACAACCTCCAAAGGTGGGCTGGCCTTTCCTGACATAACGGAGGAAGAAATGCTGCAGCAATACAGTTCTCGTCAGGGAAAACCCTAACCAAAATTGGACAGAAATACAATATTCCCAAAGGACAGCAAACCCTACAAAATAGGAAACGGATCTGGGGGAAAACCACTCAACAGAAAGGAAAGGACAGAACTAAATGGTCCCTTGCATTCACTAAGGATATGAAATCATGTCTCAATCAGCCCATGATCGTGAATTAAATCATCTTAAGGAGCAATTAAAAGCAGTGTGTCAATAACTGCAAAAGGAGAGATCGAAGTGGGAAAAAGTTGAACTTAAAAATCAGGAGCTTGAGAAAGAAAACAAGAAACTGAAGGATGAGATAACAGTCCTGTCAGTTTCTTCCCCGGGTTCCAAGCCCATTCTGAATTTGTATCCAACTACCTGCACCATCCAGGACATGGTTTAGCAAAACTAAGCTATCGCCCTTGGGAAGCAGAGGGACGAAAGTGATGAGTCCTCTATAAATGAAAGTGATGACTACTGTATATCCCCGGCACCATTTTTATGACCCCTTAAAACCAAGAAGGTACCAATAGAGAAAGCGGTGAAGCAAAAGTTAGAGGGCGGCACTGAGGTGGATGTCCAGGTAAAATGGACCAAAAAACACGCTGTGCATGAACCTGCGACCCCTGACAACATAGGCAGGCGATCTAAAGAAATGCCTCACCCAAAGAAGGGACCAATGAAGACATAGGGAAGCCTAGAATGGTTAAGGGGAACGCAAAATGCTCCATCGCTGGGACAGGGCACAGATTCTGAATGTCACTGTCACTAAAAGAGAAGGACACCTTTCCATGAGGCAGTCAAAAGGTGCCCTTGGAGAGTATGAGCAGGAGCTGCAAGCCGGCTGGACAGCAATAAAACTTCGGCTACAGGGTATGGTCCACCTAAGACTGATCGGATGAAAGTCACAGCTTACTGTCACAAAGCTGCAGAGGAAGGCCCAGAATACCAGGAAAGGTTTAGGATGACCTGGAAAGGGTACGCAGGAGTCCCAAATATGTAGGACGATAGGGATTTTGAAGGTTGTGATTATGGCCCGCTGAAGTATGCTTTTGTGGCCGGACTTAAACCTGAGCTCGCTGAGATGCTAAAGCTGTCCAAACCAGACTGGGACCAGAGAGGGACTAATTATTATGAACCGGTGGACCGAGCCCACCAGCTCGAATGAGATATGGGCACCAAACTGCGAGCCCTACAGACAGAACAAATGAATCAGACCCCCAATAACCCCTAAAACACCCAGGACAAATGCCCAGAGAAGTGTTACGCCTCTGGGAAGGAAGGCCACTGGGCCAGAGGGTGCTTGCAAAGGGGTGAGGGCAAGGTCAGCTAGTTAGCAATAAGGAAGAGGAGACCCCAAAACTGGGAGTAAGACCAATCTCCTCCAGCAGCAGTTTAAAGAGCTAACCACCCAACAGCAGCAGGAACTCCTGACGATGATAAGAAACTGAGACAGCCCACCCCATGCCCCTCTACGCTCCTACTGGCTTTATGCCAGCAGAGGGGAGACAGACTGTGTGTGACCATGAGGGCGGGTGGCCTGGACATTGAGTGCCTTTTGGACACAGGAGCAGAGGTGACATGCCTACCTCGGAGCATGAGGCCAAACTCCCACTAGACAGGACAGTGAGAACAGCTTACGGAGCAGGAGTGACAGGATCGAAATTAAAAGGACCAAACCCATGTACGTTGTATTCGGCCCCCACGGGTTAGTAACCTTTGTACGGATAGGACCTGCAGCCCAACCACACTGAATGGCCCTTGGTTTTGTTTTAGCCGACAGACGGGATACCTGTGCCCTGACTGGCTCCAAACGTTGCACCTATATCCCAGATAACTCCAAAAGTATTACTAATCTGGCCAAAGCAGCATCAGAGGAGCAGGAAAGGTGACGTTTCGGGTCTAGACCCTTCTTCAGAAAAAAATCGTTTTCACCCAACTACAAGCCATGTCTCCGCAAGCCCCTCCAACATCTAATAGACCCAAATGGTACATGTGAGTTATGATTAGAAGGGTCTCTTCAAAGGGTCTCACCTTTATTATGTGCAAAGCAATGCTGAATATTTTTGTTCGCTCTATGTTGAATGTTCATTATATTTACACTGCATGCTGTAGGACACAGCTGTATTTACAGGCTTTGCCAGTACTAACTACAATGCACTTTAAAACACATTGCCCAAGTCCACGCTCAGCGGTTACCCATCTACACTCAGGTCACCAGGCCTTTCATTCTTCCAATGCTCCATGTCCATGACCCCAGTCCACAATCACCCTCACTGACTCGCTTGTCAGTCCTGGGCATCCACACAATAGTACGTTCTCCTACTTCCCCAGGTTATGCAGAAGAATTACAAAGGAAAATCACTGAACTTGCACACAATTGCAAAAGGTCAATAAATACTCGCTACCATTAATTGATTGTGAGCCAAATGACACAAGATTCTCATGCGCCATTGACCTTATTCCAAAGGTTGGACTTTATTAAGAAAGCTTTCATATTAATGAGTATTCATAATATGTAAATGTATTACAAATATAAACCTGTCATTGGACTGTGTCTTGTTCAACACACTGCAAACATGCCACAGACTTTGTCTATTTCATTCAACCTCTTTGCCAAATTTCCCATTCATAAGCTCCCTAAAGTTTACCCCCATGTATCTCCAGATCACGAACAAAAACGAAGTTGCTGGAAAAGCTCAGCACGTCTGGCAGCATCTGTGAAGGAAAAATACAGAGTTAACGTTTTGGGTCCAGTTCTGAGGAAGGGTCACCAGACCCAAAACATTAACTCTGTTTTTTCCTTCACAGATGCTGCCAGACCTGCTGAGCTTATCCAGCAACTTTGTTTTTGTTCCTGATTTACAGCATCCGCAGTTCTTTCGGTTTTTATCTCTAGATCACACTTTGTACTTGAAATGAGTGCACTGCCTTGACACTGGTCAGATCTAGTTCTATTTTAGGAGTACAAATCAGATTTTCGTGAGCTTCGAAAATGATTTTCTTTCTGAAAATACTAGCTATGATTAGCAAACCATAATGCAGAGTCCAAAGGTATGTATAAATATAAATAATTACATACAAAGTAGGACTTTCTTTCTGAAGGCAGTTAAACATGTTTCCTGAGTGTATAATTTGCTAGTCTATGCCCATAATTTAGCAGGGCAACGGCAATATTTCAACACAATTTTAAGAAGCTTGTAGTTGTTAACAGATTGAGATAGGTTTTGAGTTTTAGTAGGATCTTTAACATGAGAAAAATATTTATACTAATCCTCAAATGCAGAATGCAACCAATTGAAAAATATGTAATTTTACTGGACTATTCCTTAAAGTAGGATCCTTTTACTTCTCAATTTACAAAGCTCGTTGGGCTGACCTAGGATTTATCTGTTTGAATTGGAAACATTCAAACATAGAAAAATGAGCAGGAAGAGACAAGCTGGTTCACATGACTTAAGGCCTTAGATCCTGAAATATGGTTGTTTGTTTGCAGCCCATGAAAAATCAACGGCACATATGCAACTGGCACATTTCATGATTGACATAGCCCTGTGGCCAGTTTTAGTAGAGCCCTACAGCAAAATGTTCACCCCTTTCACTTATGAATCTGCTTGGCTTTGTGTCTACAATAAACAGCAAGGCAAAACAGAAGTACTGGGATCTTTTAAGGTCTAGCTGAAAGGCCAAAATGTAAAAAGACAAGGCTGTGACCATCTAGGCAGGCACTAAGTGAATGAGTGAGCCGTCCTGAGATACAAACAGTGAGGTCCAATCTGTAAGTTGGGTGATGAATGTCCCTGCGTATAAAGTGTTCTCGCAACAAAAAGCAATGAAAGGTGCTAGTGCACTCCAAAGTGCAGCAATGATGCGCAAAAACGTACAGTCAATGGATCAGAGATGTGTCATGATGATGCGGAAATGCTGGCACATGTTGGATGCCGACATCTGGGGATGTGAGGTACTTATGACCATTAACCATGCAGTGTGCCTCAGACACTGGTACCAGGTATCCAAGATGGAGGTTTGGAGGAATAAGGAGTGAGCTGGAGTTGCCAGATACCTGTTCTGACTTCCATGTCCAGACTGTTCAGTGCCAAATTCCTATCCAGCAGATGGCAGAATAGAGAACTCTCATTAGACGGCAAAATTAAGAAATAATGAGGGTGATATTGAGCAATAATCCCATTAATATTAATTGCCACTCGGTAGTGAGATTCTCGTCTCGAAGTTTGGAATTTGTTGAAAAATACAACTTGTTATGCCCGATGTTGAGAAGGCCTTGCTCGACTTCTAACAATTCTCCCAAATTTCTCACTTCAGGACGTGTTGTTCAGGCCTGGGAAGATTGCATCCACAGATTTAAACTTTGTGGCCTTAGAATTTTTTTTAGCTGATTTTTGAGCACGGGGCTTCATGATTCATGTCTTGTCCTGACTGCCAATTTATCAAACTCATCTGGATGATTTCTGTATTGGCCTAAATGGCTCTCGTGCTGATCCTATGCTCTCTATGTTGACTGCAGCCTCTAGGATTAGCAGGAGGCCCAGGCAGTATTGTTTGTTAATCACGTCATCCACACAGTCTGCTCCCTCAAAGGTTCATTCAGTACCTACTAAAGGGAGAATGTACACCTGCATCATGCCTGACAAAAAATCAGTTCTCAACGCTAAAAGCTGTCTCAACAGACAAGGTACAAAGATCCTCACTTCAGTGATGCTGCTTTGTGATGTTCTGTGATCTAAGTGGACTCTAGGAGGGAGGCAACTTTTCTCCGGATCAGAAAAGGCTGTCCTGAGGGGATAGGAGCATGTCATCTGGGAGGTGAGCGCCCGGAGTTGTATAGCCAAGGAACCTAAAGTAAAAGATTGCTTTTAAATATTGTGAAAAGGAAGCATATATTCCCACTGAGAGGAAGAAAATTAACATAGCTAAAGTTTCAGGGTCTGAATCAGGAAGTCACATAATCCAAACACTGAGAGGAATTGTTGTCAGGAAGCAGATAAGGCGGCAGGCAAAAGTGAGATGAGGGCAAAAGAATGAGCTTATGTTCAGACTCTCTTCATGCCTTCAAAGAGTTCCTAACATGAGAAGAATATGTCTTATAAAAGGTAGGTAAGTTGTTAAGTATTTAATGCAAATTCTGAGTAGTCTTCTTAATTAGTTTCAACCATCTAAGGAGAAAGCAAAGGAATTGCACAGTTTGTGTTTTACCAATAACTAACTTTAACTATTTCCTCTTTTTGCCTCTCCCAGAACCGGGTGAGTCAATATTGGTGCCGGTGGGTATAAGTGCCTAACGTAACACTGCAGGCAACATAGTTCTCTAGCTTGATGATCCAATGGGTTGATGGGTGGAAAACTGACTGCCTGTCAATTTTGCTTGTGTATTCAAATATAAACAAAAGATGCTTCAAAGGATCAGTTGAGGAAAAATATTGTACAGGAAATAGCAGATGTGTTGAATTCATTCCTCATATCATTTTCACAAATGAAGACTGTGGATGAGTTCCAGATTCAAACTAGCTTGAGAATTAGTAATTTAGAAGTTAGGAAAACATGTGTTCATAAGAAATGGAAAGCAATAAATGAATACAGGACACCTGGGCCAGAAATGATACACCCTAGAATTCCTAAGGACATGAGTAAGGAAGCAGGTGAGATTTTAATACATGGTCCTTAATTTCTGCAGTCTGTTTAAGTAATGTACTGGTGAGGGAGGTTAAAACAGAGGCAAGTAGCCAGCCATGGCAGAAATCTATTGGAACCTCCACATGCTAAGTATTGGCATAAAATACAGAGTTTCCACAAGAATCCACTAGGCCTGAGATAAATGAAACTTTGGTGGGTTCTAAGAATGGTCAATAGGAGGTGGGGCTGCTGAATAAGCTCTTCCCTGATGGAAGCCTGGAGCTTCCCTCAATCAGACGTAGAACATTATGGGAAAGCTTCTCATCTAGCTATCTTAAGCAGCACAATTCAATGCTTGCTTTCCTGGTAGGCGATTTAGATATTCCAATATTATTTCAGGTGTCAAATAAACTGTTGGGGTCAAAATTCTCCTGGACCATACATAGTGGACCTGAGGACTTTTTCAACCAACATATTTAAGAGGTTCATTCACATTTGGGTTTTAAAAACCAAAAGAACTGTGGATGCTGTAAATCAGGAACAAAAACAAAGTTGCTGGAAAAGCTGAAACAACTGCTGGAAAAGCTCAGCAAGTCTGGCAGCATCTGTGAAGGAGAAAACAGAGTTAACTTTTCGGGTCAGGTGACCCTTCCTCAGAACTCAGAACTCCTGAGGAAGGGTCACCGGACCCGATACGTTAACTCTGTTTTCTTCTTCACAGATGCTGCCAGACCTGCTGAGCTTTTCCAGCAACTTTGTTTTTGTTCCACATTTGTGTTTTGCTTGAGTAGCTGAGGATAGTGAAAGGGATCCCAATATTTGAAAAATGAGTGCTAATAAATAGGAAATTATTGACCAGTTGTATTATCAACAGGCAGGCTAACCAACTCAAAATCATACTGGATGGAAACTTGGAAACTGTAGCACTGAAATGGCGAATGACTCATCAGTCTTATACCTGTGCTGCATCCTCAATAGGAGCTTTCTACTTCGATCCAATTTCTGCCTTTTCCTCACAACAATTTATATTCTTTTTCACTTACAGGATCCTATTAATGTTTAGTTAAAAAACATACTAGCCTCAAGAGAAGGTCAGCATGGGTTTTGAAGTTACAGGTCATGTTTCACATATTCAACTTTATTGCTTTGAGGCTGTAACCACACTTAGTTATTGACTGAGTGCTATCCAGTTGACATAATTTAGATTGAAGTGGTGTGGATCTCCCTTTGAAGATTTCAGTACCAATCAGGATGTGGATCAAAAATTTAAGGCATCCAAAAAAGTCACTTTTCAGATTTTTTTCAACCATTTTATCACTGCAACCACAATAATTCAGTAGATAAAACTATAGATATATAGATATATCTAGCCATTTTTTCATTGAATTAAGTTAGAAACAAGTACAAATAATTCTATATACCAATTTATTACACTCACTTTTCTATGATGTGGAGGTGCCGGTGTTGGACTGTGGTGGACAAGGTCAGAAGTCACATGACACCAGGTTATAGTCCAACAGGTTTATTTGAAATCACAAGCTTTCAAAGCACTGCTCCTTCGACATTTCACCTGAAAAGGAGCAGCACCCCGAAAGCTTGTGATTTCAAACAAACCTGTTGGACTATAACCTGATGTCGTGTGACTTCAAACCTAACTTTTCCAAGTCAACTAGGAGATCACTTTTTCACTGCTCTACTTAAAAGATGCTTATAGCAAAACTTGTTTTTCTTCTTGTGTAAATACCTGATTTTAACAGAGCACAAGCACACTGAAGTTAGAGATATGTGTGTCGAAAAAAAATTTAGAATGATAATTGGTTAATTCCTTTGATTATGAACTTTGCAAAATATAAAAGAATTGCACAGCAGAAGTAAAGAATAGAATTGATAAGAATCTTCTGGATCTACAGGAGCTTGTTTCCCTTTTCATTTATTTATTTACCTGAGTGAACAGGAATGACTGTTGCAATAAATTTATTAATAATTAGAAGTCACCAGATTCAAGGGGGGCGGGAAATAAATATATGGACAGTAACATGTTGAACTTTAGTTTGCAATTTACTAAATTCATCTGCAAAGTTAGAAATTCAGAAGGGGACAATGAAACTTACTATGCGATGTACCAGATTCAAGGGCATGGTTATATGTACAGAAGATGATTGCTGAACATGACAGTCTAATTCATCCTAGATGGGGGCATAGCTATGAGGGAAGTGGAATGATGATATGGCTCTGCTGTTTCAATTTCAAAATCATTAGTTGATTTGTAGATTTGTAGCAAGTATTCGATCATCATGAGTGTTCCAGTCGTACAAGTATGAGCTGAGATTGTTGAAACCTCATTGCCTGCTTTGAGTGAGTGTTTTAAAACTGATATAGAAAGACATACCTCTCTCTACCCACCCTCTAGGAAACAAAATATGCATCTATTAATCTTTCCAAAAAGAAAAACACTAGAGTGGATTATAAATGGCAAGATACATGTCACATAATATCACAGCTGGAGAGCTGTGATCATTTTAACACATCCACTTATCCCCACTGACTGAGACCGAATGTAGATCAGATATCCAGAGTTGCTTTTATTGGCAATAGCCCTGTTCATAACAGTTAAGACTGTCTAACACAGATCCGGCCTAAACAGAACCCTTACATATTTAAATCTGTCTCTAGACCAATGAAAGAAAGAAGTGTCAGAAATAATTTTCATACAGCATAACAGCAGAAGCTTAATTCCAGATTGTCTCCAGCTGATTCTGTCCACGGGCAATGTACAGAAGGATCCCACCATCAGATCAGTTTCTTCTTAATAAAATTTCACATGTAATTTTAGTGAATAATATGGTATTCATGCACGGCTAAAAGCTCTTGCAGAAAGGAAAAGTGGACTCATACAGGAAATAACAATATTTACAACACTTGATCTGCCCAACTAAATTCATTTAAAAAAGCCAATTACACGGCATTTTCAAAGAAATAACTTTAAACTGAAAACCATGTACTCACAGGAAGTGCAGAGGTAATACAAGTTAAAGGGATAATGCTAATCTTGCCAATTGGCAGGCAAGGATCCTGCTTATAGCTTTTAAACATGCAATATGATGAATGATGTCATTGTGTTTATAGATACAATAAAATGTCAATTGAAGTTTGCTACCTATTTTCTACCAGCTTATAGTTAGAAGTATAAGTTAAACAAATATGTATATGAGAGTGTATTTGTGTGTATTTGTACGTATGTGCACGTATGTGCACGTGTGAGAGAGACAGTGGAATCTGACTATTCAAACAAAAGGGAGACTTGCAGTTTAACAAAAGTTCTCTTCCGTCTCACTCCAACACAGAAGGGAGTTTTGTTTCCCCCAACTATATAATGCAACAAAGGATCAAACTTTAAAATCCATAATCTGATTTTTACAATCCATATTATCATTACAGTTACTGAATCATAGTAATTCATAAAATGTAATAAGATGAATATATACAGATACCAATTACCCAGTTTTATTGGGGTGAATAGAGGAACAAGTTCTTTTATTAAGGTACTTCTTATAATTCTTTTTATTGAGGTACTTCTCAATTTTTCAAAGTCAGCAGGAACATTTTTTCACTGCTCCATTATAAAATGATTGGATGCTTCTTTCGAAAACATTTTTTTTCCATGTGTAAATATACCTGATTTTAACAACAGGGCCACCAGTACACTGAGGTTTAGAACTATACGTGTAGATTAGAAAATAAAATGACAAATGGTTCATTGCTTTCACTGTGAAATTATGCATAACAAAACTGAAGGACAATTCTCCACAATAATAAAATTAATCTGAACTTTGTCCTCTGGCTACAAAGATAACTACTGTGTGTAGCAGAAATTCAGAATTTTCTATTTATTTCAAAATACAGCGTTCCATTTAAAACCAATGGGAGCTGATATTACAAACTTTCATGCAAATACTCCTGATCCTTGAAAGTAATGTGACTATCAGTTGTCTGACTGACATAGCATTGTGGTCTTGTCAAATTCTTTTCAAAAACACTATTATCTAAATGATTATTGGCACCACTGAGGAGACAGTTGCTTTATAGATGACAGCATGATTCGGCTGCATTCATGGACAAGTTATATCACCAATGGTATGATGCACATGCAGTATCTCATCTGTTATATACATAAGGGCAGATTCTTTCCGAGGACATTTTAAAAATTGTTGTCATGCTGCAAGCCCATTATCATGCCTGACTAAGGACATTTATTTCTCCTAATTAAACTATTGTTGGCACAAAATACTCAAAATTTGGCAGCTAAACGTCACTCTTTTAAGTCCCTAACTGATATTTAATTTTGATTCTGGTATGCTGGTGTCCAGCAGCCTGCCCCTGGTATCGAGTATATCAAAACTGGCTTCTGTGGACTAGGGCAGGCTCAAAGACTCAATTATGCCAAAAGCAGATGGTGTACCAGTGCCACCACGCACTCAATACATATGATGCATTTCAATGCCATGCTACAGAAAGTTTATGAAGGTTTCGAACAATGGCTCTTTCTGGGCCCAAATGTTACTTGACATATGGGAACTATCCCAAATATTTAAAGGAGGAACTGGAACTGGTGTGCAAAGACGTCAAATCCACTTTGTTAGCATTTGTGAGTGATTGTCAAGCTAACCATGTTGAACACTTATGTCACTTCTAAGCAACAAATTCAAATAACTGTCCAGTATCCTAATTTGAAGTACAGTGTCATGTCATCTATATTGCAGGTGTTTCAATTCTCTGGGAAGTTAATTTTTCTATTTGCCCATGAATAATCTACAGCAGGAAAACTTCACTCCTCAAATTGGTTATTATAGAGAGCAGGATAAGATTGGCAACAGAAACAACTGATGTTTGAAATATGAATCTGTGTTTTTTTTAAATAAAAGCTATTGGAGAGATTACACCTTGGTTATCTGTCTTGGCTCAGTGACATAGAAATGGAAGTGTTCTTTTCAATCCAGCTTTTACAGAAAGTTGTTTAATTTTCAGCAAATGCTCAGGATTTGTGTCTGAGCTCTAATAAAAGTGGCATTTCCTTCTATTTGTCTAAATGTCAATGCAACCTAGAAATGTTACACCAGGGACGTTCTGAATCACAAAACAAGTAAACAGCAGACAAGTATATAACTAAATGTTTTACATCTTTCTCCCTTTGCATATGAGAAAACTTGCATCATTAGGTCAGCCATCAACCTGAGAAGGATATCAGGCAGAAACAAAAGATGGAGAAGAATTTATTCAGGGAATTAGATGGCCTTATTATTGAAATGTCTAGAAAGAAAGCTAAGAATGTTAGTATTTCACAAAATCAGTACAATTGCTGCATTCCTTGCAAATGAGGCTTCAGATCCCCTTGGCAGCTTTTGCAACCTCACAATAGACAATTAATTTATAATTTCTGTTCAGCCTGTACCTCCAGCAGAACATAAGAGAATACTAACAAACTGCACCGAACAAATGTTGGCCTAGTGGCATGCTTAAAATCATGGCTGCTTCAATTCCATTTATCGATTCTATCGATTCTAACCAATTAGAACCAATTCAAACCAATTCTATCCAGGGGACTAAGACCTTTAAAGTCGGAGAAGTCCATGCTGTAGGCACAACATAATGCATGGTATGCTGCATAAAGTTTGAGCAGATAAATGCTGACTTGAATCAACAGTATTGAAATTTAACAACAAACTGTTTTATGGATGATTTAATAGATTTTATAGTTTAATAACTTTTGTTTCTTTTGGCAGGAAAATGAAACTGTGATTGGATTATTCTGCTGTAAACGTTACCTGAATAGTAAATTTTACTTCTTTAAATCTAGAAACATCCCCCTTCCTACCACAATCAAGGAACTATCAGCATGATAAGAAGTTCAAAGTAATCCAGGAATGTTAACAATGGAGCTGGAAAACTATGACTTGTACCTCACATAAATTCCACTCAATGATTGCATCCTGTATGACAGTGCAGACCTATCCCTGTATGACTGACGACTCAGAACTTCTCAGCTCTGGACAGACATGAAAACACAGGCATTGAAAATGAATTCTTTTACGCAACCCATGTAGATAATTTTGAGGGAAGATGATCTCTTCTCAGAGCTGCATTTCACAGATCAAAGAAAAACATTTATTGAAACCATTTGTGCCATTTAAGGATTCACTTAAGTGATCTAGATTGTAATACTAAGTGTGCAAGGAATTAAATGGCTCCACAGTGCATTGAACAAATGGCAATATAGAAGGCTCTGTAATGCAGACCACATTGTGGCAAATGAAAATGATTTTCATGGTATTTGTGTCTTTTATTTGCTCAAGCCGGTTTGAGCTATTATTTTAGTAGACATGAACTGTTAAAAGATCACATTATCGTAAGGTGAATCAACCTGTATAGTGTACTGCAATTTTTTTTGCTGATGGATTAATAGTAAATCATGGAGCACAAAATGAGGCCATTCAGCCCATCATTTATGAGCCAGTTATCTAAAAGTATGATCTGATTAGTCTCCCCTACTTTTACCACAAACCCTGCAACTTTTCTTTTTCAGATATATAGTCAACACCCTATTATTTACTTGCTTTTGTTCTCCACAGGCTGAATGTCAACTCCCAAACACAGATGGGTTGATGTCAGGCCAGAGGTTAAAATTCATAACATCTGAAACAGGAACTCAACCTTCCTTGACCAAGCCCATTTACAGACTTAACAGAGAAGAGATGGATAGCTAATTGTCTCACGAGTAGGGAATTGGTCATTCATGGAATCATTGAATCCCTATAGTGCAGAAGGTCAAAAATCACACATCATCAGGTTATAGTCCAACAGGTTTATCTGAAAACACTAGCTTTCAGAGCGCTCCAAAAGCTAGTGTTTTCAAACAAATGTGTTGGACTATAACCTAGTGATGTATGATTTTTGACCTTGTTCAACCCAGTCCAACCCCAACACCTCCACAACATTACAGTGCAGAAAAAGGCCATTTGGCCCTACTGAATCTACACCGACCCTTTGAACAGCATCCCGCCCAGATCCAGACCCATTGCCCCCACCCCATCCCTGTAACCCCACATGGTGTTTTACAATGGCTAGCCCATCTAACCTGCACATTCCTGGACACTACAGGGCATGGCCAATCCACCTAACTTGTACATCCTTTGGACTGCTGGAGGAAACTCTTTGCAACATTTGCAGCAATGCTTGTGGATCAGGAGGAGTAAGAATGTTCCCTCCAGGCTCAACAGGCGACCCAGTAAAATGCTTCCACATGGTGATCTGTCCTCTCCATCTGCTCACTATCGCTTCATAGTCATCACTGTACCAGGCCCCAATAATCACTATTGTACTTTCTACCATTCCCAATTACCTCACCATGACCAACATCAGACCCTGATATCACTCTTACTCTCCTCCATTGTGCAACCCTGATCTCCTCAAGCTGAGAGCTTGTGCTGCAGGCTGGAAAATAATAGAAGGAGTCCTGCAGTTAAAGTCTGCAGAATATTCAGGAAACCCAGTCTTCCACGTTTCCAATCCTCAAGACAACATCCTGCACAGAACAGGTCTCCAGTCTAAAATCTAGACTCATGTCCTTATTTATGAAGCCAAAGATTCCATTTACTATTTAAACATATGTGAATAAACTCCCAAAACTCTCTGTTTCTGACCAGGTATTTCCTTCATACCGCAGTACTGCAGGCCCAGTTCAGTTTCTGGTCATTAGTATTCAGCAATGGTAATACTATTGAACATCAAAAAGAAACAGTTAAATTCTTGCTTGTTGAAAGCGGTAATTGCTTGGTACACATACATTGTGTAGATATGCCCCAGGCGAGTTCAACTGTGAACAAGGTGTTTAGGAAGTAATAAGGAGTGTCAATTGGGAACTCACTATTGCCTAGTGAAAATCCAGCCACGCTCCTTGAGAAAAGTGTTCAAGATGCTGTGAAATGATCTCTATGTTTGGACGGGATTTGTTGAACATCTCACCTGAATTATCCTGTCACCCATCTCACCACAACATGTGACTCAGAGTGTGACAAGATTCCATCCAGAGTGAAGAGAAACAGAATTAAGAACAAAGTAGACACCTTCGAAGAGGTTTAAATTTTTAATTAAAACTCTATCTTAAGAATGCAAAAGAATGCAGACTTTTCATATGCTCAGAATGTTTCACAGTCGATGAAATACTTCTGAAGTTTTTTTTTATTTTTAGGACAGGCAGGCAAATGTCTAATTATTGCCCATTTCTGTCACTGAGTGGCTTGCTGAATCATTAAAAACAGTGATACATATACATATGTTCAACACATCCAGAGGGAATGGATCAAATACACTTCAAGAAATAACTGCAGAAATTAACAGGAAATCTAGACAAGTTATTTTTGCAGTTGGCTTGATAAAGATCATATAGCATACTGTTATACAACTTCTGTCACAATTTCAGAACATGCCCAAGTGTTTTACAGTTAATAAGTATTTTGTAAGCTAAGAAACATTTTAATGTAATAAGCTGACCTAAAAGATTAACATAAAACTATGTCAAGTCCTTCTAATAAATTTTGAACATTTGTGGTTTGTTAATTTCAAAGAAACTTGACATTTCACTATCCTACTGGGTTACAATGTGCTACCTAGAATGACATTTGGCTATCCTGCTGAGGTTACAACGTGTGTCCCAGAACGACTCTAGAAATCAAAAAGGTTCCTAAACTAGAGTGAATCAGCAACACTGTTCCTTCATTCCTACAAACTAGGTTTAAGCCCACTCCAGGCTGGTAGAATGGCAGTCTCTTCGCAAGAAAGGATGTTTAAAAAAGAAAGACTGTTTTAGCAACTGATGGATTAAGAATGAGCGGGTCATAGGTACAAGATTCTTGGCAGATATTTTGATCAAAGGACAAGCGAAGTCTGTCAAATTAAAGTTTTAATTAGGTGAATGAAGGAAATGGATTTGGAGAGGTACGCAAACAAGTGATTAGAAATACTAATCTTCTGCAGACCCTGAATCTGGGCATCAATGAGGCATCGGTATTTATGTACTATTCTTAGTTCTCTTTGAGAAGGCAGTGGCTGTTGGCCTTTTACTTGTAAAGTTCAATACAATTGTTAGGCCACTTCAAAGGTCAACTAAGATTCAACCACACTGGTGTGGGACAGGGCCACAAAACGGCGAGATTAAGTAATTAAAAAAGACTTTCTTCCCCTTTAAGACATTAGTGAATAGTTAAATCAGTTTAATTGGAACCAGCTTTTTAAACCAAGCCTTCTTTCTAAAAAAAATTCAAATTCACAAAATGCCCAGCTGGAGATTACCAATCTAGTACCATGAACACTATGCTATTGTACCGAACAGTTCGGTTCAATCGCCTGTTTCCATGATATAATATGTAATCGATATAGTGCTATATTACCTGAAAATGTCCTATATAAAGAGGGTTTGATCAATTGCAACTGAGTTCTTCATATTTATGTTTCTACAGCACAAAAATGGCCTACAATTTTGCATTCAAGAACCCATTAATGGAGGCAATAGCTTTGGGGTATTATCGCTAGATTATTAATACAGAGTCACAGGTAATGTTCGAATCCCACCATGGCAGATGGTGAAGTTTGAATTCAATAAAAATCTTGAATTAAGAATTTATTGGTAACCATGAAATAAATGTCAGAAAAACCCATCTAGTTCACTAATGTCCTTTCGGGAAGGAAACTGCCATCCTCAACTGGTCTGGCCTACATTTGGCTTCAGATCCACAACAATGTCTTGACTCTTAACTGCCCTGTGGGCAATAAACACTGGTCTAGTCAGTGATACCCACATCTTGTAAATTAATTTTTAAAATGAATTTACAGAGGTCATTATGCAGGAAACAAAACATACTGGTGCAGTAGGAATTGCTCTACCAGAGTTTTGGTTAAAACACGAAGGTTAATTTTCTTGGAGCTTTATCGTTCTGAAGTACAACATGGATATCATACAGTTGAGTCACAAACTTGTACATTTTTTAATTCACTCATGGAATGTGGGCATTGTAGGCTGGGCCAACATTAATTGTCCATCCCTGACTGCCCACATGAAGGCGGTAATGAGCTGCCTTCTTGAACCGCTACAGTCCATTTGGTGTAGGTAGACCCACAATGGGAAGAGTTCCAGGATTCTGACCCAGCAATAATGAGGAACAGTAATGTATTTTTCTACAGGATGGTGTGTGGCTTGCATGAAATATGTCAGCCAGCCTCATTCTTCTGAATCGTAGTGGTCATGAGTGTGTAAGGTACTAGAAGTGAAAAAATGGAAGCAAAATCACAAGAAATTTTCCTTTAAAGGAAAGAATTAACAGATGACAAATGGCATAAAAAAGGGAGGTAACATGAATCAGTGTGGAGCAGTCAGAGAACAAAAGGACTTCAGTGAGCTGGAAACGTGAGAAATGAGTGGGAGAGGATTTTCTCCAAGGAACATGTGAGTAGATGTCTGGAGATGAGGGTTGTAACATCAGGAGGAACAGAATAAGGCAAGAGTAGAGAATGAGTAACAAAAGATTTAGAAATTGAACATTCTCAGTTTAAAGAAAAGAAGATAGGGGCACATCAGAAGAGAGAGTTATGGTGAAGCCAATGTGTTATCCAATAAATATTGGAAAGAATGGATTATAGTCCAAATAATATTTTTGAAAATAAATTCTACATTGAACCACAGAGACTGGAGCCAATCATTAACAAAGGCTCTATTTTAATTACTGTTGAATTTGCTCAAATGAAATGAATAAAAATGCCTCCGAGCTGTTAGTGAATTCTCTCTTGCTAAGAGTCTGACCTTTACTTAACTCTAAAGGTAAGCAATTAATTCCTAAATGGTTAACAAATTCCAACAGAACAGGGAGCATTTTAGCGGTCTTCATGTAATAAAGTTTTTTTCTCTATCCGAAATACTGTTTTAGTCACTTCTTCAGCTTCCTTTCCAAAGGCAGGCCTGAATCACAGCACCACAACCTCCACCACAGGTATGGCAGGGAGGCAAAATTAGGGTTGGACCCCTTGCTTTGACCAGATCCAAGGAGAGGTTTCCCAATTTTTATGGTTTCATATGGGATACTACAAACTATTACACTCAAGGTGAGGAAGTATGACTGGCTCCCTTTCTTCATTCACCCACCCCATGAGTTTGCTGCAACAAAGTTCATTTAAAAAGGATACTTTCACTTGTAAATACCTTTCTCCCAGATCCAAATGTACTTATGTTTTAAATGGTGCCAATTTAACCGGTCTTCTTGAATTAACAAAAAAGAGTTTATTCATTATTAAACTTGAGAAGAACGAGTAATGAATTACACATATGCACAAATTAGAAATTAAGAGATAAGTCCAGAAAGACAAAAGCTAATAAAAAGATAAGTTTGCAAAGAGCACTTGGTTGAATTTTGCAATGATTGGAGTGGAGGTTAACAGTAAATGTTGGCGCTGAGAATTGGATAGTCTATTTTTGAAATTCTTGGTTTTGTGGGCTGATTGAAGCTGCTTTTAACAAGCATGGGGCTGGATGAACACAGCAGGTCAAGCAGCATCATAGGAGCAGGAAAACTTGACGTTTCGGGCCTAGACCCTTCATCAG
>JAHRHZ010000077.1:17772033-17812565 GCA_024137785.1 Ginglymostoma cirratum | reverse complement strand
TGATGAAGGGTCTAGGCCTGAAACGTCAAGTTTTCCTGCTCCTATGATGCTGCTTGACCTGCTGTGTTCATCCAGCCCCATGCTTGTTATCTCGGATTCTCCAGCATCTGCAGTACCTTTTATCTCTTATCTTTGAAGCTGCTTTTGTCTTGATTCCTTTTGTTAACGGGTTTGGAGTACTCTGAGTGATAGTATCTTGACTTGAAACACAGGGTTCACAAGGGGATACTTCTTTGAATGTGACCTTCACAGTATATTAACGCTCAAATCCAGGTAGATACACACCAAGGGTGAGAGGTGCTTTCTGCCAAGAGAGGAGAGGTAGCCAGCCTTCTCAATATCCCCCTCACTTGACTTGAAATATTAACTGATTTCTCTCCACAGATGCTGCCAGACCTGCTAAGTTTCCCCAGTAACTTGTTATAGTTTGTTTCAGATTGCCAGCATCTGCAGTGTTTTGTTTATTATTATCCTCAATCTTTGCTTCTTGTCAAGTCCCTCCCTATTGAAAATTTCCCTGGCAATTTACATGTGCAACATTCCATCGGTGTCACACAGGGACTTTGCCAGACAGTCAGTGAATTTAAATCTGCTGCTCTTTTGTAGCCATCTGTCTTTTAAAAGAATCACATTTTGGACCTAAAAGTCAAAAAGTGTCCACAAAAATTCTAGGATTTTGATCCATCAGAAGACCATAAGAAATAGGAAAAGAAATAGGCCAATCGGCCCCATGAGCTGCTCTACCATTCAATAGGATCATGGCTGATTTGACATTCCTCATGTCCACTTTCCTGCCCTTTCCCCAAAACTCATGATTCCCATACTAATCAAGAATCCATCTATCTTAGCTTTAAATATATGCTAGTATTCTGCCACAGTTTTCTGTGGCAAGGAGTCCAAATCTGTTTGCTCATCAGACAATCCCTCCATCCCAGACATCATCCTAGTGAACCTTCTCTGAACTGCCTGCAATGAAATTACTTATTCCTATAAATAAGGGGACTAAAACTGATCACAGAACTCCAGATGTGGTCTCAGCAGCACCTTTTACAGTTGCAGTAAGACTTCCCTGCTCTTATACTTCATCCCCCTTGAAATATGGGCTAACATTCCATGAGCGTTCCTGATTACCTGCTGTACCTGTATGCTAGCTTTGTGTTTCATGCACAAGTTGCAGCTTTCTGTATTTTTCTCCATTTAAATAATATTTTGTTCTTTTGTTGTCCCTTCCAAAATGAACAACTTTACATTTTCCCACATTATACTCCACTTGCCAACTTTCTCCCCACTTACTTAAACACCCTGTAAAATGTTTGTATTCCTCTCACAACCGGGCTTTCCCACTCTTTTTATATTGTTTGTAAATTTGGTACAATATATTCACCTTCTTCCTTCAAGTCATTCATATAGCAAATAGCTTCCTGTGGAAGCTCACTGGTCACAGGTCACCAACCTGAAAAAGAACGTTTATCCCCACTCACTGTCCACTGTCCAGGAGCCAATTCTCTATCCATGCCAATTTACTGCTTCCAAAACCATGGGCTTGTATCTTATTACATATCATCATAACACCATCTAGGCAACTGAGTGAACTGTGCCCTTTTTCCCCCACCCCAAACAAGCAGTCCAAGCTGCTCAGGCAACATACACTTTTACATACATGTTGTAGTCCAGAGCTATAGATGGTTTTGGTTCCGACTTTCCGCCTATCACTGCTGACCAGGATTCTCTCCTGTTCTTACTGGCTGCCATTGCCATATTTTGGAAGGAATTGCAGGTTGATGCTCAACCTGTTCAATAGCATTAGAAAAGCATCTTCCTTGACCGTCAGGACCTGAAGTGGGACATGTACCTGGAGCTTCTGGTGCAGAGGCAGGGATGTGATCACTATCTCCCTTGATCATATGCAACAACATTCTCAAAAGCGAATACCCAGCTTTCAGTTTTGAACAACATTTTGGAAATTTTGACAAGAAAAACTGTCAATATATCTTCTGCACAGAATCAAAAGTATAAAGTCAGTGCTGTCCATACTCTCCTGAAACTGCAAGTGACTAAGCCTGGCAATGAATGTCAAAGTTAAAAGTGTTTTTATTTTCCAATACTGAATGCTACACCTCAATGTGAGCACACAAGTTGTCCAAAAACTCCATTCAAATACTTGGGTCGGGACCAGAAAACCTGCCTGATCAGACCTTAAGCAGATCTGTGAATCATTGCCCTTTATGTATAAATATTGCCGTAATCTATAGCAAAACTGAGATCTATTTATTAATATTAAGGTTGGGGCATTTTTTCCATTTCCCGTATACACAATGTCACCCTTGATGATCTAATGTATACGGACTTTCGAAGTCTGGAGATGAGAAGCCAGGTGGGAATGCAGGGAAGGGACATAATACAAAGACAGCTACAGAGACGTAGCAAACTGGTAAACAATGTGTAATATTATGTAACATAAAGTAATTCTCAGCATTGCTAAATATAGCAAGTCTGATTACTCAGTGAAGGGTTTATGATTAACCCAGGTGGATTAAAAACTAACACTTAGGTGTGACAGCTGATCTAGCAAGGATTGACATGATGTCTACAGAGTTTGTTACGGCAAACAAAATGTTATGTTACATAAATTTATCCATAACATACAAATGAGCTGGTATTGCCAATAACTAAATATTCGTTGGAACAACTCCATGGTATACTATCAAGAATTAATGTCTGTGACCGTAGAATAACTGCATTTCCCCCCAAACATAGGAACTCCTATCATTATTGCTTTCCTGATCTTACTCCTCCACTCTAGAACTAGACCATCCTATCTGCTATGGATTTGGTTTTGGCTACACTTCTCAGAGGAACCATCGCTCTCACCTGGATTGAATATGAATTTGAGCATGAAATGCACTCAGAAGAATCCAGCAATACTTGCTCGTCACTCCTTGACTGTCTAACAATCGGCATTCCCTCTCTGCCTAAGCAGGCTTTAAAGTGACCACCTACTATCCACACACCCGTCAGCCTGCCAAACACACTGACTCCGGCTGATCAAGGTCCTAAAACTAGAGCTCAACTTTCCTCAACTGATGACACTTTCTACATATGGTTGATCTAGAACCGAAAGGCATCTTAATGCATTTATTTTTATTTTTTTTTTTAATTCATTCACGGGATGAGAGTGTCGCTGCATTTATTACCCATTTCTCATCGCCCAGAAAGCAGTTAAGAGTCAACCACGTTGCTGTGGGTCCAGAGTCACATGTAGGCCAGACCGGGTAAGGATGGCAGTTTCCTTCCCTAAAGGAGATTTGTGAACCAGATGGGTTTTTTCCGGCAATCAACAATGGATTCATGGTCATCATTAGACCTTTAATTCCAGATATTTTATTGAATTCAAATTCCACCATCTGCTGTGGCGGGATTCAAACCCAGGTCCCCTGAACACTATCTGTGTCTCTGGATTAACAGTCCAGCGATAATACCACTAGGCCATCACCTCCTCCATTTTGTCCTAGGACCTGTGCATCCTAAGTATGGTTATGGTTGAGATGCAAGGAGTGTCAAACCTATTATGGTGATTTGTTTGATGTTGCAAGCAGCTGACCAAACAGAGCTCAGCAACACAAGATCATTTCTCAGTCACTTTTGGCTTCACTAAACTTCTGCCAAGGATACAACAGCTGGAGTGGATTTTTTTTTTGTTTCTTATTCTCGATTTCTATGAAGCTTTGGCCATTATTTAATAATTTAGTATCTTTGGTGGAGCCCAGTCTGCAGCTGAAATACTGAGCCTGAGGGAATGGGAGGAACGCTTTTGAATCGTAGTTTGTGAATGATCTTTACAACCGCAAGTCTTATGTAATCCTGGAACATTGACAGGAAAAAAAATCCCAGGCAAAATCAGCCCACTGGAATAGGCTGTGGGACATAGCATCATTTTACAAGGAGCAGTGGTTATGTTGTCCTTTGTTCCTCATAAAAGGGGCGTACTGTTTTGAAGGGCGCCACCTCTTGTGGAAAAAAAAAGCTTTAATTAGACTTAGGTGAGACTTTATCCACGGTTTTGGATGCCAAAGATTTGCGAAATGGCTGGTGATCATTTTAATCTTTGAAATGACCCATACATCCTCCATCTCACAGAACCAAACCAACAAGCCAAAGAGCCAAACACATTAAAAAGCTGCTCTGGTTATCTAAACATACCTAGAAATTGTAACTTCACTTAAAAAAGTGAGTAAGTGTGTGGATTTCATAAATGTACAAATTCAACTTCAAGAGAGATATTAATTTTTCTAGCCTTAAGTATTAACAAAGGTGAAGGCACGTTTAAACAAATCACCTATTGGACAGGTCACAGTATAAATCCCTGGAAGGGATTTTCTCTCCAGGTTTTAGCGTGTAATTGAAGTCACCTTCAATGAATGAAAGTCGAGAAGAACAAACATAACAAGCTGTGATGTATTAGGATCTAATATGCTGCTTTGTTGATCTGTTCATCACATATTAAAATACAGAATTTGACTTTTAATCGGTGATAGAGTGGTTACAACACTGAAGGATGTTATCTAGCCCTTCATGTCAGTGCTGGTCAATAAGAGTGATTTAGTTAATCCCACTCTCCTATCTTTTCCACTTAGTTCTGCCATTTCTTTCTATTCAGAATTATACAATTCTCTTTTCAAAGCCACAACTGAATCTGCCTCCACCACATTCTCAAGCAGTGCTTTTCAAATGCGAACAACTTGGTGCGTAAAAAAGTTCTCATGACACCTTTCATTCTTCTGCCATTCACCTTAAATCAGTGCTCTCAGTTTCTGGCTTTTCTCTAACATGAACAGTTTCTATCTATCTACTGTGGCAAGATCCTTCATGATTGTGAGTACCTCCATCAAATTTCCCCTCAATATTCACATCTCCAAGGAGAACAGCCCTGGTTGGTTAGTGCACAACTTCATAAAATTGATATAATAATGGTTTAGCAATGATAAATCCCAATTGGAGGTGTTGGAAGTGGATCCCAGGGAAATAGTTGCTCTGTTTCTCATACTCTCACTGTGAGTAAAAATAACTGGAATGAAGACTGAAATGATCAAAAACAATGTCAGTAGGGAATGGACAGGGCACATTGGCATCCAACAATCAAAGGTTCATAGTGCAAGGGAAACTACAATGTTGCTGCCCAGGCATCCATTCTGTATGCCAATCAAAGTGCTTCTATAGCTCAGGGAATGGCATGGAGTACAGCAAAAAGGAAGTGAATAAGTTTCATCTTACAAAAAAAATAGAAAAGAATGTGCAGAGCTTTTCTCTGAAGTATGGGACAAAACAGCACCTCTTTCCCCACCCCTCACAACTCCCCACCAGGCCAACTAAAACAGATTCAGAATGAAATTGTAATTTCAAATAAAGTACAGCAAATTGCTTCATGGTTAATATCGTGTCCTTCCTTGATCAGAAGATATTCTGACATGGAGCATTTCTATAGGTTAGTTTTCAATTCTAAGTTATTTAGGTATTTGTCAAGGAGCTGTGTACACTAACCAGCATTGTGACATTTTAAGTACTGTTCACATTTTGAAATTATTTTTCTTTCTTAATGATTTTGCAGTAATTTATATAAATTGTCACCTGTCAATGATCTATTGCATAATCTGTTCTTACGCAGTTGTCTGACCTTAAATACCAACAAATATCTCAGACACAGTATCTAGAACAAACTGAATTTCAGCTGCAAAAAAGTATGCTCGCTAACAAGTATGACTGTCACCGAGGAAATTGGGTGTCACTCGTCAACAGTTCTATGGGTTTTCGTGTGGCTGATGAGCCTGATCCTAGAGGCGTAGTGTTTCCAGGAGGTGGATGTGGTCCTTAGCCTTGGGATCACTGGCATTCCTTTCTCCGGTTCTTCTTCCATACTTCCCATTCCAGTGGGTGTTCTAAAAGCATTTTTTCCCTTATACTGGTGGTTTTGCCAAGTCAGTTTCTTCTGAACGATGGTCTCCCACACATTGAAATCAATGATGCATTTTCTGAGGGAAACCTTCAGCGTGTCTTTGAAACACCTCCTTTGTCCTCTTCTCATTCGAGTGCCTTCCTTGAGTTGGGAAAAGGTGATTTGCTTTGGCAGACAGAACTCAGGCACCCTAAGCCTATGGCTGGAGTTGGTTCTGGATGATCAAGGTCTCGATGCTGGTGCTATTAGTTGCTTCAAGGATGCTGGTGTTGGTACACCTGTTCTCCCAGCTGGTGCCAAGAATGTGCTTCAAATAGCAATGATAGTACTCCTCCAGGGCCTTGAGGTGGCATCCATACGTAGTACAAGTTTCAGAGTCATACAGAAGAGTCAGAGAATGACTGCCTTATACACAAGGATCTTGGTTTCAGCACAGATGTCACAGTAATTGAAGACTCGCATCCAAAGGTAGTGCTCACAGATGGAATGTGGTGTCGGTTCTCTGCATCGATTCCAGCCTTAGATGTGATATGGTGCTCCAGATAGGGGAATTTTTCCATATTTGGGAGGATTTTTCCATCGATCTTAATGGAGGAACTGACCAGAATTTGCCCCGACATAGGCTGGGAAAGGAGTTGAGTTTTCTCGAGGTTGAAACTGAGGTGAATTCTTTGGTATGAAGGTGTTAAGCAAGGCTTCAAGATTTTCTTCTAGACGTGTGGAGATGACATTGTCATCCACATACTGATGTTCTATGAGCAAGGTCAGTATCGTTTTCTTCTTGGATTTCAATCAGTTGAGGTTGAAGAGTTTTTTGCCCATCCTGCAGACAATGTCCACGCCACTAAGAAGCTTGTTCTTGACAAGGTGAAGTACACTGGCAATAAAGATGGAGATAAGGGTGATGGTCGGGGGTGTCAGGGGGTGGGGGCAATGAAACATGCTTGACCCCTGTGTGGAACTCAACGGATTCTGTTACACTACTATCAGTGAGAACCGTCATTGACACCTCGCCTTGGTGGAAATGGAGGATGTTGATGAATTTCACTGGACAGCCAGTCTTTGACAAGGTCTTCCATAGCACTTCCCAATTGACTTGTGTTAAAAGCTTTGGTCAGATCAATGAAGGCCTCGTAGAATGGTTCATGTTGTTCCTGACATTTCTCTTGGAGTTGTCAAGCAGTGAAATCATGTCCATATTTCCACATTGGCTGGAAACTATTCTGGCTTTCTGGTAGGATTCCCTCAGAGACTGGGAGAAGGCGATTAGTGAGGATTTGAGTGATGATCTTCATGGCAATAGAGGGCAGGGAGATTCCTCAGTAGTTTCCATGGTTCACCTTGTCTTCTTTCTTGATGGGGAGTTGGGGATTTCCTCAAACACATCCTCAAAATCTAGTGCGATCAGAGATGAGTTCTTTGAAGTGCTCTCTCCATTGAAGGCTGACGTTTTCCCCTGTCTCTCAAGAGTTCTGACCTTACTCCCACCAGTTTGAAGCCAAGGATGTTGGGTCTGAAGAAGCCCCCGGATATCATGATTGTGTTCAAGGAGTTGCAACTCCTTTGCTTTCTCAGTTAACCACTAGTTCTTGACCTTCTTATTTCGTCTTTGTCATAGAATCCCTACAGTGTGAAAGTAGGCCATTTGGCCTATCAAGTCCATACTGACCTTCCAAAGAGCATCTTACCAAGACTCAACCCCTACCTTATCTCTGTAACCCTGCATCTCCCATGGCTAATCCACCCAGCCTACACATCCCTGGACACTATGGGCAATTTAGTGTAGTCAATTCACCTAACCTGCACATTTTTGGACTGAGGGAGGAAACCAGAGCACCCAAAGGAATGCACACAGACACGGGGATAACATGCAAACTCCACATAGACAATCACCCGAGGGAGGAATCAGACGCAGGTCCCTCGTGCTGTGAGGCAGCACTGCTAACCACTGAGCCACCATGACATAACTCTGCCTTTGCTGTTTGATGAGTTCTCCTCTTCGCCTCACTGATGATGTCATTTTGCCAGGCACGGAGAGCTTTTTCTTCTTGTCGACGAGGCCCTGGATGATGTGGTTACCCTCATTGAACTAGTCTTGGTGTATCCTGGTCTTGTAGCTGATGGTTTCTTCACAGCATGAGACAATGGTTGTCTTCGGTTCCTTCCATATTTCCTCTACTCCATGAAAATTAATACTCTGGAAATTTGGGTGAAGACACTGTTGGAAATTCACTAGCCGCCTGGCTCTTGAAGTCACTAAACGTTGAAGTCTTTTTCAGAACTGTTTATACATCTCCGGCAGCTTCTGGTGGCATTTTATAGGAGCAGGTGAACTGACGGTCTGTCCAGTAGTTGTCTGATTTGGTCATCACTTTGGTAATAAGGACATCCTCTTGGTCTTGAGATCACACAGTGATGGCATCAATCATGTATCAGTGTTTTAACCATGGATGCCTCCAAGAAACCTTGTCTTTTTGTTGGAACAATGTGTTGGTGATGGCCAACTGGTGTTCTGTACATTTTGTGAGCTGGAGAATCCCATTGGAGTTCCAATTCTTGACTCCTTCCTTTCCAATGGTTCCCTGCCAGAGTTGGGAGTCCTTTCCAACTCTGGCACTGAGGATCCAAACAAGGATGATTTTATCTTCCTTATGGATGTTGTTGAGTATCATGTCTTCACTGGACTCATCAATGGCATCAAGGTTTGGGGCACAGGCACTCATGATTGTTGCCTGCTGGTTCTTCACAAACTGTAGACGTAAAGTCGGGGCAATTGTTGACGCCAACAGGGAGCTTCAAGAGTCAGTTGATGAGTTCATTCTCGATAACGAATCCAATTCCCATGTGCTCTGGGTTGGTCCACAGGTATTCTTGTCCAGAATAAAGTGTAACTGGCACCTTCGTCCATCTGCTGCCCTTCACCTTTTTTTTGTTCATTCATGGGATGAGGGCATCGCTGGCCAGGCAGCATTTATTGCCCATCCCTAATTGTCCAGAGGGTAGTTAGCAGTCAACCACATTGCTGTGCGTCTGGAATCATATGTAGTCCAGACCAGGTAAGGATGGCAGTTTCCTTCCCTAAAGGACATTAGTGAACCAAATGGGTTTTTCCGACAATCGACAATGGATTCACGGTCATCCAGATTTTTTTTTTATTGAATTCAAATTCCACCATCTGCTCTGGCGGGATTCGAACCCGGGTCCCCAGAACATTACCTGGGTCTCTGGATTAACAGTGCAGCAATAATACCACTAGGCCATTGCCTTCCTACTATTTGAGTTTCCTGCAGGCCAGCAATATCAATGTTGAGATATCCTGAGTTCATGGGCAACGAGGACCATTCTCCTTTCAGGACGATTGTATGCTTGTTATCCATGAGAGTTTGTACATTTCAGGTCATCAAGTTTGACTTCAGTTTTCAGACTGCTCGTAGATGAACGCACTGGATGTGATTTTCTAGTCAGGTTGGTAATGGAACTGATTATTTTTAGGGCCCCTTTTCTTGCCCCCAAGCAGGGTGAAGCAGAGCAGATCTTGAACAAGACTGCTCAGTCGTAAATAAAGCTGCTGAAACGCTCTCCTGTTCCTAATCCAAGAGTGAAATGACAGTGAAACTCCAATGTCTATGTGCCAATCCAAAGCTCGGCACTTCAGATTTCACAATCCTGTCTCAATCACCTCAGGGCTTGTGTTATGGCGGGGGGATGCAGGGCTTGATTTCCTTTAGGTAGCCACCTTGTGAGGGATATCTTTTAATTTGGGATTTCTGTTGCGCATCAGCTGACGCACAGTCCTTGACAGAAGGTAGAGAAATAACTCCACATAGGCTGGTATCCTGTCACTAAGTCACTCTTTATTTACATGTGCATAGTACCTGACACCAGTCTGGCTTCCTCAGAGCCAGCTCTCAAGACTGAACAGAACCTCTGACACGCCTGTTTATATCTGTCAGCCAGGACTCCCTGATTGGACCAGGTTAACAGCCCTAATCAGGTATCTCATTCTATGAGGTCCACCTGGCTGACCTTGTCATGATCACTACAGGTAGATCTAGTTCCAGGGGCAATGAAAGCTCAATGACCAAGGATGTCCCTATTGCTACAAATATCTTCCACCTGTGTCACTATTGAGTTTTGGATTACACTTTGTCGGTTCTTCCCCTCTAACCTTACCGTCTTGGCTGACCCTGCTAAGAGTTGGCAACACCTGACAGCAACAATCTCAGGATCAACAGAACACTTTACACTCTCCACCACAGCAAGGTGGCAATTCATGGAAAGTATCAGAAGAAGACACATAGACTGGATTCTTTCATGGCTACAGAAACCACATAGATAGCGGGGGCCATGGAGAACTCCACACACAGTCACCCAAGGTTGGAATCGAACCCAGGCCCCTGACACTGTGAGGCAGCAGTGCTAACCAATGAGCCACCGTGCTGCCCCAAGTTTCATCCCATTTTTAATTTTCCATACTGTGTACTGAAACTGCAATGATATGTAGGCCTCAGATTGCAATATGAGCAAATTCCATATCTTAGAATGAACGGCTAAGCTCAAACAATTTCAGTTTTTTGTTCTTTCACAGCAATCTACCTGTTTTAAGAATTTGTTCTAAAGCCCTATGCTCCAGCAGGAAGCTGTGCATAAAGGGAATTTAACTCAGAAGTAGGGTAATTCAATGTCGCAACACTGTGGGATGGGCTCCTGCAGCACTGCAGGATTTTAGACCAACCCAATAATTTGAAGTTGTTACAAATGACATGGACGGCATACCTGACCCTTAATTTAAAAATAAATATAACAATAAATCTATATGCTGTAAACATAGGTGAAACTATATTCTTGGAAATTATGTCATTTGAGTTACCAAAGTTCAGTTCCAAAATTCTGGAATCTTTAAGTATTCCTATAAAATCTGCAACTGGAACAAAAAAAATGTTGGTTTGCTCCCCAAAATTACCAGTTACTTCAGTGCTGCTGTGAACGCTGATCAGAAAGTCTACGTCTTGAATGACTGCCAAGAAAATACTGCATCCGTGTTTGAGATTCCAAATTAATTCCAGCTTATTTAACCACAAATTAAATACATCAGTCATTACAGGCAGGTATTCTTTTGCGAGCAGGTTGAACTGTAACTTTCACCTCTTCCGTCTGGTAGATAGCGCCTCAATACCAGCCACTAAACCAGTCCCAAAAACGCCAGCAATGCCCACCATATTAAATTGCTACTTACAGGCTTCCCCATGTATTCCTCCCTCAACTTTCTAACATACCCAAAATGCAACCAGCTCCAATGTTACATTCTTAATGCAGTTATTGATTCAATCGTTCCATATTCTACTGTAATGAAGGCAATATATCACATGCCTTCTGCTGAGTATCTCTTCACAGAATTGAAAGTAGTTCTGTATCAAAGCTCAACTCTCTGCCCTTGCACTGACAAAGCAAGCTGGTTTAATGAGCACTCTACATTGCAGGGTTGTATGGTTCTCATTGGGAGACAGCACTCGGGGTACCATCCTTTGAAAGGGAATTTGCAAATACGTAATCTTGCTGGGTGAGTTTGGCTTTTACAACAACGCCTAACAACAAGTAAATTGAAAAAGGCAGGAGAGTAAATTTTTAGTCTGGCCAATAGAATTGCATATTTTTGTGTTGTTCAGAATTTATGTGCATCCTTTTTTATTTAGATCTTAATTTAATTTCATTTCCTCAATGATCAAGCGAATTTGGTTGCTACTGTTTATTTCCTTTGTGTAATGATAGAACTCTCTGCCTGGAGAAAATATTTGATCATACAACAATAAGTTCAAACATATCTCATAGCCTCCTGACATACAAGACCTTTTGTTCCTAGCACAGCATTTAATAGTTAAATTACATTTTGTTCCAAGTGCAATTATGCGTAAGTTTAGGATTACTCGAAAAAATATCAAAGCACAACTGGAAATTTTGTAAGGGTGTTTAGCGGAAAGTTTACTTCAAATAATGTTATGCTGCAAGATACAACAAAAAACAGTTTATTTATTTCTAGGCAGAACTTTGAATGCTGTGCAAGTCCAAACATTCTTGTACCATTTTTTGAAGAGCGAAATACTGTCATGTATTGCACAAATTGCATGTACTGAACCAATGCTTTTTTTTTGGGAAAACAAGGGCAAACTAGCCTCACTAAAATATTTTGATGTGGCTTCACAATAGGGGTGTTTCTAAGATTAGTACTGCCACAGTAAAGTAACAGTTGGAAGGAGCAAATTGGGAAATTGTGGCCATTATAGATGGAAGTTCACTGGCCTACAGCTGAGATTGCCAATTTCCCCAGTACTACCACCCTCCGAGACTGGCAGATTGTAGAATCCATAAAACCTCCTTGTGGACCACAAAAGAACCCTTCAAATTCACAGGTTCTAAATTTGTGAGAAAGCTTTCCTAATGTGACTGTACTGGAAAGTTAGTAGAACAGCCCACCAGAGCCAAAACATGGAAATTGATAGCTATATATGGTCTTCTTAGGTCCATTAATATTTCTTTTCTGTGCAGCATTCATTCAGAAACATTTTTCATGGGCCATAGGACAGAGATGGTGAGGGTCTATCACTGGTACTGCCTCAGGAAGAACACTGTTCCCTGATTGTATGACCAGTGTTCATGTCTAATGAGATTCAATCTCTGTCGGAACGTTTGTACTTGAGCCAAATCAAAAATGCTCTGCATAGATGACGATGGATCAGAACCCTGAAGAACTACAGACATTTTAAAATTTTATAAAACACATTTTGGAATTAAAAGAGGACTGCTATAAACACAAAGAAAACTGCACATGCAATTTCAGTTCTTGTGTTCTTCAAAGTCTTGTGTGGTACCTAAGAAATGTCACATCTGTTGAGTCAGGGAAACTTCAAACTGAAATCATAGAATCCCTACAATGTTGGAGAAGGCCATTCAGCCCACCGAGTCCACACTGACTCCCCGAAAAGCAACCCACCCAGACCCATCCTCCTACCCTAACCCTGCATTCACCATGGCTAATCCACTTAGCCCGCACAACTTTGGACTGTAGGAGGAAACTGGAGCACCCAGAGGAAACCTGCGCAGACACGAGGACAATGTACAAACTCCACACAGTCATCCACAAGTGGAATTGAACCTGTGTCCTTGGCAGAGGTAGCAGTGCTAATCACTGAGCCACCGTGCCGAAACAGAGACCTAATAGGAATAAAAAAAAGAGGGATGACCACACAACCCTCTCAGCAGAAAGCCACTTCTTGCAGATAATTTTGTGTATTGCGCTTCCAGGAATATACAAAGAAAGGGTTAAAAAGTGTCTGTAATCCTATCATGTCTGTGCTAGTGAACTGAAATTCTTGTGTACCAGCCTAGGTTCAAGGGCAAGTGTGCTGTGAAGGTACATTTGAAAAGACACCAACTGATTTTCCCACTGTTGAAGGTAAAAGAACTATCTCACCTTCACTGGCAAGACACCAACTACCAAACAAGAAAGTAAAAAGGAAAAAGGACAGAAGGACACTCTCACTCTGAGCACTACCAGCCAACCACCATAAAAGAAAACAGGAGATGAACATAAGTTCTTTTGGGACAAAGGCATTCAGAAGATAGAGGGGTATTTTAAATTTGTTTTGTTGCGACCAACTGAAGGGGTGAGTGAACGAAGAAGGGGTACCAATTCATCCCTTCTCACGAGGGAGTTGAAATATTTCGGGTACTACATGTCAAACCATAATAACTGTGGGAATCTTGCCCAGGGGCTGTGTATAGCACATGAAAGAAACAGAAGTAGAATGCTGTTATCCCCATTTTCAAGCTTCTTCCTGCATTGTCCCCATTAGGGTCCTTGCCTATTTAATGTATATCCCTTGACACCATTTCCATTCTCTAACTGAAAGGTTTCTCACTATCTGCCTTCCTAAGTCTGTTACGAAGAGGAAGCAGGGACATGAGTTACCCGTTCTGAAGGACTGTACGGCAGCTTTGTGTGACAACACCAAGGCTTTAAGAAGTGTATTTTGGCCTGTATTTTTTTTTAATGAAGAAAGGTTGAAAGAGTGATGCCAAGCAGTTTACTCAAAGCCCATTAAGCAAACAGTTTGACAGGCCTTGGAGTTTTTTTTCTAAATTTGGGACAACAGAAGCAGCCTGAACCAGAATTTTTAGTTTTAGGTTTAGGTTTTTCGATAGCAGTTGCTACTGGGGTCTTAAAGCTGGATTTGGAAACCGCAGTACATCTCCCCCTGCTACTGTCTCTCTCAGTTTTCTCTCCACGTTTTTCCTTCTGGACTGGAGAACTGCATGTGAGACAATCTATTTTATCGAATTTGCCTTTGCCAAGGGTTTATGGTATGTTAGTATATTGGAACAGTTACTGCTTAGGAGTTACATAATCTATTATTGGGTTAAGTTTTCCAATAGAGTTAAGCTATTTCAATTTCTTCTTTCTTTCATTGTATTTTAACTATAGTGTATGAATAAAGCATGTTTTGCTTCAAGGCTGGTAGTTTGAACAATCAAATTGCATTCAGAATGCAACGCCTGGTATTGGCCGTTAAAATAAGAAAATGTTAGGGTCTATGCTATCTTCTTAACATATTTGAGGAGGTTTGGTCTGGTCGATAACACTAATTAGATGTTAAAGATCCCTTTTGTCACCTTCCAGATCAACGCTCCATCAAAAACAGGTTAACTGATTATTTCTGCTCACAAAAAAACTGATTAGTTTCCGAGTGTGTCTATAATAATGTAACTACACTTTGACAGTAATTCAGTGGGTGTGAAATACTTCGTGACATCACAAATGTTGACCAGTCCAATTAATTCAACACAAAGAACTGTGGAAGCTGGAAATCTGAAACAAAAACAGGAAGTGCTGGAAAAAACTCAGCAGGTTTATTGGCATTTGTATAGAGAAAAACAGAGTCAATGTTTCAGTTTTTCAGAATGGAATAAATTTAAATTCTGAGGCTACAGCCAACAAAGATATCAAGTGTACTGGCTGGCCATCCATTCTACACCCTGCAAGGCCAAAGACATTTTTAGGGGTAGCCCTTATTTAGGGAGAAGATATTACTGAAGTCATCGTCAAAAAGAAGACAGTTGACTCTAAATGGGCTAAAATTGATGGTGTGTGGCTGGAAAGGTTAGCCATATTTAATTTTGATAAATCACAAAAACTAGGTGAGTGAAATAAAGGTAAAAATTGCATAAATACTAGCCATAATTTTCCAAACTTATCCAAATGGCTGGAGAATTGCAAATGCTGTAGCCTTTTTCAAAAAAGATGCAAGAATAAACATAATAGCTCCAGCCCAGTCAATTTAAAGGTGGGAAGCCTTTAAGAAACAATAAAGTCAATAGTGATGATGTTTCTATGAACTACCAAAGGCATTTGATAAAGTACCAGAAAATTAAAACTCATGGAATAAAAGAGAAAGTGGTAGCATAGATGTAAATTTACCTGAGTGATAGAAAACAGACAGCAAAAATAGTTGCCTGTCAGAGTGGGTAGATTTCACAGCAGTGTTCCTCAGGGGTCTGTACTACTTTTCTTGACCAGTATTAATGGGTGTGCAGGGCATAATTTTAAAAAAAAGTTACAGATGGCAGAAAACTTGAAAACACGGTGAACTCAAAGGGTATATTGATAGATTTCAGGAGGGTATAGAACAGACCAGTGGAATTGCAGACATTTGGCAGAAGCAATTTAAAACAGAAAAGTAAGTGATACATTTGGCCGGAAGAACAGAGAACTACAATATAAACTAAAGATACAATTCTAAAATGGAAAGCTGGAAAGGGAGATTGACGGGCTGTATGTACTCAAATCATTGAAGGTGACAGGGTAGGATAAGAAAGTGGTTGAAAAGGTAGAAGGATCCTGAACTTTATAAAGTGAGGCATAGAGTACAAAAGCAAGAAAGTTATGATGAATATTTATAAAAACACAGATTTAGCAACAACTAGAGTACTGTATCCAATTCGGAACAACGTATTTTAGGAAGGGGTTGAAGGATTTAAAGAGGTTGCAGGAAAGATTTATGATAATGTTCCAGAGATTACAGGCTTCTGTTGCATGGATAGAATGTTCTTTTCTTTCCTCTACTAAAACCAAGGCATTTATAGTGAATAACAAAGTGGAAGAAAAATAAGGCATATGACATGACTATTTAAAGGAGCTGATTGAATTTTGTACTTTTTTAAATATAGTTCGAAGTAGTAGCCTACTATTTAGCAATGGATAGTACCACAAAGTCTCAAGATGAAAGTATACCTTATGTATCTGAGAGGAAATAACTAAAATTAAGTATTAATTTATGATATCAGATCTTCACATTAATTTAAACCATACATAGTTAAAGCACACAGTTTCAGGCATTCTTGGTGCATTGCTTCCCTCTGGAAGCATAGTGATGTAACTGCCTTGGGGAAACACTACATGCTTACATTAAACAACTGTTCTCAAGATGTGCAGCTGGAGGAACACAGCAGGCCAGGCAGTATCAGAGAAGCAAGAAAGTTGACCTTTTAGGTCGGGACCCTTCCTGAAACATCAACTTTCCTGCTCCTCTGATGCTGCCTGGCCTGCTGTGTTCCTCCAGCTCCACACTGTGGTTACCTCTGATTCTTGCATCTTCAGTTCTTGCTTTCTCTGGAGTTCTCAAGATGTATTAGTCCTTATCCTCTGTCCAGTTTAAGCAGATGGGCTGATGTAATGAAGGGTGATTTACCTTTAGGCATCTCTAGGCAGGCAAGATCCCCTGGCGTGAACAAGCATTTCATAGATCATAGAATCCCTATAGTGTGGAAACAGGTCCTTCGGCCCAACAAGTCCACACCCTCCTTCACAGCATCCCACCCAGACCCATCTCCCTATAACTCACCTAATCTACACATCCCTGAACACTATGGGGAATTTAGCATGGCCAATCCACCTAGCCTGCACATCTTTCGACTGTGGGAGGAAACCACAGCACCTGGGGGAAACCCACACAGACACAGGGTCAATGTGCAAACTCCACACAGACAGATGCCCGAGGGTGGAATCGAACCTGGGTTCCTAGCACTGTGAGGCAGCAAAGCTAACCACTGACTTACCGTTTTCACTTGAGAATACTGCAAGTTTAAGACCCGAACAGTAATATGACCAAAGGGCCATAGAACATAGGGGCAGAAGTATGCCATTCAGCCCATCGAGTCTGCCCTGCCATTCAATGAGACCATAGTTGATCTTCCTTTTCTCCAAAGCCCTCAATTCCTTTACTGATTAAACATCAATTTTAAAAGAAAAACTTGTACAACATGGGGATCATGGATAGAAATGTCTTTAATCCAGATGTCTCCATACCCTAAATTAAACTGGTCACCATAGATAGGTAAATTAACAGTTGGCAGACTGTAGCATTGCCACTCAATCTGCACCAGATTTGCACATCATTCTCCATGATTTTCATTCTGCTTTTAAGAAACCTGGCGTGTACATGTGTGTTGCTAAAGCAAAAGTCAAGTATCATGCCTCATCTGATCAACTAAGTATTGCACTTCCCATATGTGTTGAATGATAGTAGTGCAGGCAATTTGAGAATCTAACATGTCATGGATAGATTTACTGCCACCAATCCTTATTACTGGCATTATTCAAGCTATTGATATTAAATGAGGAAAGATATCCACGTAACATGCTTGGCAGAACTTAGGTTCCGTTTTGATTAAGCAGTAATTGATAATTATATATCATTTAGCAGCTGATACATTATATCCAAGAACATGGTTGTCTCTTGTAAGACATCAGGCTCAACTTAGGATGTTGCCGACACTCAGATCAATCAGCGAATCAAACAGACACAGAAGTGAAGAGTGGAAATCTTGTAAGACAGTGGGGTTAGATCCTCCCAGGAACAGTGCTTTCAATCCTGATGGTTGGAACTAACCTTGCAATCTAAGTTAAGCTTTTCATGTACTAGCTGTCTTATATGACACTGAATATTTCCCAAAGCCAGGCAGCAATCTCTCTCAAAAGGCTACCATCGGTGAGGAGATCCAACTTCTGATCAGCTGTACCAGCTCAACCTTCTACAAAATACAATGGACTGGTCAGTGTGTCAGGGTGGCTGTAAATCATCTCCCCATCTTAGCTCTGAACTAGCCAGTGTTCTAAGGGAAAGAAAAGACAAAAAAGACAATCTGAACCTCTGCTTGAATCACAACAGCATTGACATCAATAGCAATTGCCTGCTAGTCACTAATTGTTCAAAATGGCAACTAATGGGACAGACTGGCAGCAAAGAAGGAAAGGAAGTTAATTCTGCATTCCAAATTTGATCCATTTCAAGCCGAAAATCACAACTCTAAGCAGACGTCATCATTCAACTGAGGGAATGCTGTCGCCATTTTTATGCCTTCTTTTTGTTATGTGTTATTTCAAGAAGGCCACTTTCTCTCTGTTGGGCAACTCTGTATAATGCGATCACAACTGAAGCATCTGTTTTGTGACAATGACTGAGATTCATTGCCATTCTGATTTTGTGTTCTACTGTAAGAGTTATATCTGGTAAAATTGCTCTCATCCTCATTCAGCTTGTCTTTATTTTTTTCACTGCAATGACCCTGCATCCAATATCTAGTTTATTTAAAAATCCTGACATTTGTTCAATCCTCTGTTCCTTGTATCACTCGGTGTGTCTCATTTATCCATGAAGGTTCAAGACAATGGCTTATATCCCATAATTTCTTTTTTGAGGCAGCATATCCAACAAGGTCTCCTTCTTCAAGAACCAAATACAATTCGATCTGTGTGCCGACCCCTATGTAACACCTTTATATAATCCAAGAATTTAAATGCTACTGCTAATGCTGAGGTCCCCAAATTGAATTTTCTCAACCTTTTATACAACATGCTAAAACCCTCTAATAATATTCTTGAATATTGCAGAAAAATGAAAGACATGTTGCTGGAGCTTTTCTTCTTGCCAAAGGATCACAATAATATATGCGACAGGAGAAAAGGATGCTGACTGGCAAGTCAACCCTTACTGGTTGAGTATTAATATTACAACATTAAAAGGAGGGAAAAATTAGAGTACAAGGGACAGTTAGCCAAAAATATAAAAACAGATAGGAAAAGTTTCTTCAGATAAATAAAAAAGAAAAGAGTTAACAAAGTAAGTGTTGACCCTACAGAGAATGAGTCTGAGGGAAATTAGTAATGGAGATAAAGAGATAGCAGATGAATTGAACAATACTTTGCATTGGTCTTCACTAGACAGGACACAAGTAACATCACTGAAATAGGTGTAAATCATGTAGTGAAAGGAAAAGAGCAGATCAGGAATATTACAATTATCAGGGAAGTAACGCTGAGGAAATTATTGCAACTGAGAGTTGACAAGTCCTCATGTCCTAATAGTTTCATCCTAGAGTCTCAAAAGTTGGATCTGGTGAAATAACTGACGCAATTGCTTTAACGTAGCAAAATTCATGAGATTCGGTGAAGTTTCTTTTATGTGTGAAAATAGCTAATATAACTTCTTTATACATTAACATAGAAACATCGAAAATAGGTGCCGGAGTAGGCCATTCGGCCCTTCAAGCCTGCACCACCATTCAACATGATCATGGCTGATCATGCAATTTCAATGTTCCATTCCCGCTTTCTCTCCATACCCCTGATCCCTTTTGCCACAAATGCCAATTTTGGCTCCCTCTTGAATATATCTAATGAACTGGCCCCAACAGCTTTCTGTGGGACAGAATTCCACAGGTTCACAACTGTTTGAGTAAGGAAATTCTTCTTCATTTCAGTCCTGAATGGGTTACCCCTTGTTCTTAGACTCTGATCCCTAGTTCTGGAAGGGGGATTCAATGCAAGAATGGGGAGGCTACGCTTCTACAATATAGGGCATTGGTGAGACTACATCTGGAGTACTGTACAGTGCTGGTTACCTCACTTACAAAAGGATGTGGATGTGTTGGAAAACATTCTGAGAATGTTTACTAGGCCAATGCCTGGAATGAGTAGATTGCCAGATGTCGAAAGACGAGACAGGCAAGGCCTATATCATTTGGAATTTAGAAGAGCCAGAGGTGACTTAATTGAAACATAAGATCCTGAGGGGACTTAACTGGATGGATGTGGAAAGGATGTTTCCTCTTGAGACAGAATCCAGAACCAGGGGACATAGTTTAAAATTAAGGAGTCACCCATTTAAGACAGAAATGAGGGGAAAAACACCTCTCTCAGAGGATTGTGCATCTTTGGAATTCCCTTCCTCAAAGACAGATTTAGATAGATTCTTGAGTGCCAAGGAGATGAAACATTATCAGGGGTGTGAGGAGTGTAGAGTCGAAGTTAAAATCAGATCAGCCATCGTCTTATTAATTGGTGAAGCAGACTGGAAGGGCCGAGTGGCCAACTCCTTGTTTGTATGTTTGCACTAATACTATGCTTCAAGCCTGTTTCTGCTCCCTTTTTCAGAGGCACAAGATATTTAAAATCAACCTGCCCAGATGTGTAATGACACACCTCTGGAGTAGGTGGGACTTGAATCCAGGTCTCCTGGCTCAGAGGTAGGGGCACTACCACCACACCACAACAGCCCTTACTACAATCAGGAGCTAATCAGCCCACAACTCTCAATGATTGGCAGGACTTGAACTCAGGTTCACCAGAACATTAGCTGGTTCTCTGGATAAATAGTCTAGCGATAATACCATAAGGCCATCGCTTCCTTTCAAAGGGCACAAGTGAACCTCCAGCTAATATCCAGTACCTATGAACACTTAAATCTAGTTAATAATACTAACTTCAGCATTATACTGATTCATTGCTTCAGTCACTACTTTCCCATTACCCACCTACCAGCAATCCTGAAAAATACTCAGCCTTTCAAGTCAATTGTATCACCTATTCTTGTAAGACTTTGCTGTAACCCTTTCAGCCACAACCACAGCTTATATACACTATCATGCACTTAAACTGGCAAACATAACTGCAGGTTATTCATTGACATATTTCCTCTCTCTTGGAAGAGAAAGCTGTGAGTAGTAGAAAGCAATGGCAAAGACTTGGATTCGAAGAAGCATACTTGATTATGCGACAATGCTAGTCATCATCAGAATGGGTATCTCTGAGGCCATGGCAACTGGTGGCATAGGAAGGATACTAGTTGAGGACTAGGATAGTGGACAGGGGAATGTCTACGGGTGTTGTTTATATCGACTTCCAAAAGGCGATTCCACATTCCATATACAGTTACACATAGCAGATTGTTACGTAGAAGACCATGGTATTATGGGCAAATTCTGGGACGTGGCTGGGAAATTGATTGAATGGCAAGTAACGGAAAGGAAGGATAATGGGTAGGTACTCAAATTGGCAGGGTGTGACTAGTAGTGTCCCGGAAGGAGCTGTGTTAGGGTCTCAACTATTCAACATTACTTATTAACAATTTGGATAACGGCATAGTCAGTCTATATCCAAATTTGCTGACGATACAAAGTTAGGCAAGCATAGATGATAAGATAAGATGACAAAGGGATATTTGATAGACAAAGTAAATGAGCAAAACAGGAGCTGATAGATTTCAATCTAACCAAATGCAAGGTTGATGAGAAAGGATTAGATCAGGGTGATTTCTAGATGGTATGAAGTTAAATATAGTGAATGTCCAAAAAGGTTTGGAGATTCACGTGCATAGGCCTTTATAATGAGATGAACAAATGCAGAAAATAATCAAGACGACTAAAGAAATACTGGCCTTTAAATCTAGAGGACTGGAATGTAAGGATGCAGAGGTTATGCTGCAGGTGTACAAAATCCTGGTTAGACTCCACTCGGGAGTAATGTGAGCAGATCTGGGCACCATACCTTGGGAAACAGTGCAGAATGACAAGAATGATATCTAACTTCAGAGGTTAAGCTTTTGAGGAAAGGTTATATAAATTAGGCCTGTTTTCTCTAGATTTTAAAAGGTAAAGGGTTGATCTGATCGAAATCTTCAAGTTAATAACAGTAAAAGACAGGGTAGATAAAAATAAACAATTTCCACCAGTCGGGGATTCTAGAACTAGGGGACATGGACAAAAATTAGGACCAAACCACTCAGGAGTGATGTTAGGAAGCACTTCCAAACACAAAGGGTGGGAGAGGTTTGAAACTCTTTTTCAAAAACGGCAGTCGATGCTAGATCAGTTGTGCAGTGATTGGAACCAGATGGAGATTATTGAATATTGATTGGAGTTTTAACCTGGGCCAATCAGGGAGCCCCGGGTGACAGATAAAAACAGAAGATTTGTTTAAAAAAAATAAACAGAGGATTCAGAGTCTTCTCATGCCAGGGACTAAATCCAAGCTGGCTGGTCACAGCCAGCATACTGTGCACATGTATGTAATGGGTGAATTGGTGATAGGATACCAGCCCCATGCAGTTATTTCAAGTTGTTAATTTTAAATTTGAGATAAATAATTTTTTTTGTAAAGCAAAGACAGTAAGGGATATGGGCCAAAGGCAAGTATATAGAGTTGGGCCACAGATCAGTCATGATCTCATTGAATGGTGGCAAAGGCGTTGGGGCTAAATGGCCTACTCCTATTCCTATGTTCCTATGATATTTCCAAATGTTCTAATTCTCCGTTCCTCATCCCACTTTTAATTCACAAGATATAAAAGGTACAAGCACATATTTACTTTCGTCTCTCCCCTGACTACAATCCATCCCTTATCCATCTTATATTTCAGGAGTGCTAGAACAGGAACATTCTTAGTCAGTGATGGCCCAGGAGGAAGCTCGGGAGTATGAAGAAAAGCTGATATTTTGTCTGACAGTCACAACAACAGGACTGATGAAACACAACACAAATAAATGGAAACTGAAGCATTCAAAAAGGAAGAAATGAGGAGAAACAGTGTAAATTAAATGATACAACTTTAAAGTGGGTACAGAAACAAAAAAAATGTGAGGTTTTGTGTACAAGAAGGTTTGTATGTGGCTAGCCACATAAATGAATGGGTGTACAGTGGTTTCCTCAAAGCAACACCAGTAGCAACAGACATGCCTGCCACTGGTTTAACACCAGTGGTTGCAGGATGAGGCCCTTAAGTGAGGTCCAATTCGTAGTGAGACAGGAAGGCTATTCAGATCTACCCCAACTCTGCCATGCAGTGGGGTGGAGGGCATAACATAGCACCCACCATTTTTTATTACGTAGTTTGTCAATAGCTTTCAGTTCAGAGCAGCTTACAATTCTAAGGCAAACAAATTTATTTGGGCATGATTGAGAACCTACTGTATAGAATATAGATACAGATCAAAGTAATGAAAACAAGTCTGTAAAGGGTATAATGTCAATAGACAAATCTAATTCCATTTAATATCTGCGTATCCAGCTGCATGTCTATTGCATTCAATATTCGTACACCTGTAATTTGCAGGGAAATTGGGTAATTTTAGTAGTATATACTAATCTTAAATCAAGACCCTGTAGAGCCATCATTTCATTCTTTAATAACTAAGCTGTGCCGCACAATTTGCACAAAAATGAAACTCATTTATTGGTCAAACCAACTTTGTTTCTGTATTATAGATTGAGGAATTTGTTACAATTCCACTCTGTTCCACTAAAATGACACTCTAGATATCTGAAAACTAGTTCAATGATTCAATTTTACAGACACAACAGGAATTCTCATTAACATAACTTAGTATGTAAAACAGTTGGTTGAAGAGTGACATCATGTCAAAAGACAATAAATGAATGCTAGCTTCCTGGAGGCAATAACACAGTTCACAGAATCATGCTAGGCAAGTTTTCATGGCATCTATGTTAATCTAACTGTAGGCCAATTAAGAAAGAAATTAATTAGAGTAACCTTGGGCAGAGCAAATGTTTTCCTCTTCGATGTACTCATTCTTTACCAAAAAGCCAGCCTAAAAGCCCTTTTAGAAAATTAAATGCATGCTCTGTACTACCATTCTTGTATACAATAAGCCTTGGTTTTCAAACTGAAGAGCAGGCTTTATTGCTGTCCACGCTTTAAAGGTATATGCTGCTCATGCAGGAATTGACAAAATTCCAAGATTATTTCCAAGCAATTAAAAGTTAAACTCATGGACATTGCTGCAAGAAAACCAAGATAGGATAATTGAAGCAATTGAAGAAAATTGTGTTTCTTTTCATTTTCTTTGTAAATTTCTTAGAATCATAGAATCCCTACAGTGCAGATACAGTCTGCACTGTCCCTCGAGAGCATCCTCACCCTATCCTTGAAATCTCTAATGTACCACTGCTGACCCACGTAGCCTGCAAACCCTGGACACTACAGGGAAATTTAGCAAAGCCAAACCAACTAATCTACTTATTAAAGACAGAAAGACATTTAACTGACAGTGAAAAATCAGTCAAATAATGTTCCCTTGGTGTAGGTATCATTTTACAGGGATGGCTGTTTCAGGTCATCAATGACTGGGACATAGGGATGGACTATTTGGAAGCAGGTAGTCATGTTACGAAATCTACAGAAACACAGCCAGAGTTGGCAAGGCTGTATGCTCATAAATTAGGGGTGTACTATGTTGTTGCGAGTACCTGTTATTGGAGATGATTTTCCAAATTTGGAGGACAATTAAGAAATAATGTACATATTTACAGTTTGGATGTTTATAACAGCCTAAACTTGGTGATGGCAGGAAAATGGTTGTGGACAAGGAGCTGAGGGCACTCACTTGAATGTTATCATTCTGAAAAGTGAGACTTGCACTGGGAAAAGGAATCTTTAAGATTAGAACTATAAGTCTTCCTCATCCACGTGATAGGGTTTGCAGTCCACAGCCATGTCAAATAATTTGTGAATCCTTACTTATGCAGAATTATTAAGGCTTAAAATTTTACACAGCAGTTACGCTACATAATTAATATCAGTGGATGCATCCCAGGCATTATTGTCAGCGTTTTGCTAATGAGTAACACTAGGGGTCAGTGCTGTGGCTGCTGCAGGTGCTGATAACATTGGTACTGTATACAGTACATTGTTCAGCTAATAACAGTGGGAGTCTGTACAGTGAATGGTACAGATTTTTAACTGATGCAGCATGGGTTTCATACATATCAGGAAGGCTACAGGAAACCATGCAGGGTTGGGTGGAAATTGGAGGAACATAGTAGGTCAGGTAGCATCAGAGGAGCGGGCAAGTTGATGTTTTGGGTTATGATCCTGCTTCCTACCCTTTTGCTCCTCTGACGCTGCCTGGCCTGCTGTGTTCCTCCAGATCCACACTGTATTATCTCTGACTCCAGCATCGGCAGTTCTTACTATCTCTGGGTGGAAATTGATTGTGTTGAAAGCAATGAAGGACTGATCTCATGAAAGATGCTGTATTCACAGGTGCTATCTCAATTCATAGAGGGCTGTGATTTTATGATAATGGATTGTGATAGTGCTTTGAGATTCTCTAGTGAAAAATGAGAAGGTAATTATTGGTTCTGCTGTAGCTGCATTTTATTATAGTGAATCAGCTCATACCAAATTCATAAATGACAATCTATGTGACAATGACAAACACACAATGTCTCATTCCTCTTAACATAGTCTTTGACAACCCCATCCTCTTCCAAAACCTCTCCAGTGCCTTGCACCTGTGGGGTACTGCTCTCATTTGGGTCCATTCTTATCTTTCTAGCTGTAACCACAGTTTTTCTTGCACTGGCTTCTCTTCCCATTTCAGCAGTGTTACCACTAGTGTGCCCCTTCTAATTCTTATCTGTATGCTGCCCTTCAGCAACATTATACAAAGCACATCATTAATTTTGACATGCACCCAGCTTTCCCTCTCTCATCTTCATTGCTGTTAAATAATTAGATTGCTTCCTCAACATTTTGAACTTGGAGAGTAGAAATTCCATTCAATTGGAAAGACTGAAGCAATTGCTTTCAGTTCTCATTCTAAACTTTGTTTTCTAGCTACTGTCTCCTTGCTTGGAAACCATCTAAGATTAAATCAGTTTTTTTGCAGTCTTGGTATCATTTATGGTCCCAAGCTGAGCTTCTGACCACATATCCACGCTGTCTACTTCAACCACTGTAACATCACCAGCATCACCCCATTTTAGCTTATCTGCTGCTGAATGTTCACCTACACCTTTATCACTTCTCAATTTGACCTTTCCAGTGCACAACTGAGATAACAAGTGTGGGGCTGGATGAACACAGCAGGTCAAGCAGCATCATAGGAGCAGGAAACCTTGACGTTTCGGGCCTAGACCCTTCATCAGAAATGGGGGAGGGGAACAGGGTTCTGAAATAAATAGGGAGAGAGGGGGAGGCGGATAGAGGATGGATAGAGGAGAGGATAGGTGGAGAGGAGGCAGACAAGTCGAAGAGGCGGGGATGGAGCCAGTAAAGGTGAGTGTAGGTAGGGGGGTAGGGAGGAGATAGGTCAGTCCAGGGATGACGGACAGGTCAAGGGGGCAGGATGATGTTGGTAGATAGGAGATGGGGGAGGGGCTTAAGGTGGGAGGAGGGGATAGGTGAGAGGAAAAACAGGTTAGGGAGGTGGAGATGAGCTGGGCTGGTTTTGGGATGCGGTTGGGGGAGGGGAGATTTTGAAGCTTGTGAAATCCACATTGATGCCATTGGGCTGCAGGGTTCCCAGGCTGAATATGATGGCTGCTTTCCCAAATTCTACCCAACATAAATATGAAGTTATTAAAATTCTGCAGTTCTTAAATTGTATCAAGTCCTGCTCACCAATCACTCCTGTGCTTGCTAACCTCCACTGGCTTTTGGTTAAGAAAACTTTTAAAATTCCCATGCTCATTTTCAATTCTCTCCACTGTCTCATCCATCACTATCCCTGTAACCTCTTCCAAGGTACTCATGCTCCTCTAACTCCAGTCTTCTGTATATTCCGGATTTCATTCCTTCATTTGGCTAGGCCTCAATACAGTCCGTACACATTTCACCTCTCTACCTATTTTCAATTTAAGACACTCCTTAAAAGCTACCATTTTTACTAAATGTTTGTTCATTTGACCTAATATCTCTTTTCATGATTTAGTGTCATATTTTGTTTTACTTTGCTTTCATGCTTTGGATTTTACTCTATTTAAGGTATACAGAAATATAACTTGTTGTTGAAGGGCAGCATCAACAAACAGGGCATGCTAAAGTAGGTATTCCAGGTAGACAGTAGAGATCGCAGTAATATGCATTCAGAAGCCCTGGGCCACTATACAGGTTTACAGAGGTTCAATACCTTAAGCTATCAAGAAATTCGTAACTGTAGCCCGGAAGTGTGACAGGATATTAAGAGGAAAATTCATTGGTGGAGTGAACTGCTGGTAATGAGATCTTGTTTGCAAGATCTCGCCAGGCAACTGGTATTGAGATCATATGCTGTTACTCAAAGAGTTAATAAGCACTTACCACAAAGTAGAAATTGTACAAAAATTTGTCTAATGCAATTAATACCTACATCACGAGGTAAGGACCTTAGAGAGGGTAGTGGGACCCCTTGACTAAGAGTCTGACACTTTTCACAAGAGCAGGATGCCATATACTGCACACACACAGCCATCAGAACATCCATTTGCCAGCCACAAGCTTTTTGTGAACTATGGTTTACTTCATTTGCAACCACAAGAGGAGATAAATTCAGTTATCTGCCTGAAAGATGCCAATATGACTCTCATTACAGGAGTTGACTATCCCATTACTTTTCACCTAGGGACCAATCTTAAAATGCGAGACACTGTCAAGATGAGTCTCACAGTGATTAAAAATATGGGAGCTAAAATGAAATATCACGGAGCACGCTAACTGGAGCAGTGCATCCAATATCAAGCACCACACTTTGGAAACGATGTGAAAGTTTTGTAGAGGATGCAAAAGGATTTATAAGAATGGTTCTGGGATGAGGGACTTCAGCTTTTTGGATAGACTGGAGAAGATGAGAGTATTATTCTTTGAAAAGAGAAGGGTGAGAGAGTAATCAGTAAAGATAGTCAAAATCTTCAGACGAAAGGGTTGAGACCCAGAACACACTGATCTAAAGTGGTTGGCAAAAGAAGCAATGGTGATGTTAGGAAAAGCTTTGTTATACAATGAGTGGTTACTATTTGGAATGCAATACTCGAGAATTTAGTGAAGGTAGATTCAACCTTGCCTTTCAAGGGGCTGCAAGGAAAGGACAGAAAAGTGGGAGCTGATGACCTGCTCCTGCAGAGAGTGTGCACCTACATTAATAGACATAAAGCCTTCTTCTGTGGCTGTAGTCACTTTGTTTCTTGCTCTAAAGACATAATGAGCTCAGTTCCTACGACTGCTCCTGACTCAGCCATGGAACAACAGAGTTCTTCTTGTGTAAAGTGGTTTATATTTATGATTCCAGCAAGAAAACTGGCAATTCACACGCCTTGAATATCTACAGTGAGTTGGGTGTTTTGTACTTCTCCAATAAAATTTGGAATACAGAGACTCTCACGCTGCATCGGTGCTGCTTTAGAAACTGCAAATCTGGTTCTAGTGAAGAAAACATGCTGCAGTTGAGGTTAAGGAGATTGTTGAAGGGATTCCTGGTGATTTGAATGACGCAGACTTAAATCTAATAGCTCTAAATGATGACCCTGACATCAACGTAAAGATGACTGATGCAGAAATTAGTTCTTCTCTCACAGACTTGACAGGTAGGCTGTAGATATGTAAATAAAGATGCCCCAGGGCTGGAAATTTCCAAATTGTTGAAGCAAACCCTATCCCATGGCAATTTTCTGAGTAAGAAGGTAGAGAAATATTTCATAAATTTTATGTTCGAAAGGGCAAAAATGCATTCATTAATAGCTTCTAGCTGCTAGCAAAAAGGCTATTGCATTCTCTGCACCATAAAACAAAAGCTTTTCGACTTTTCAACATTATTTTTCAGTGCCTGAGGCCTGCCAGATTGTCAGGTGGGCCTATAAATGGTCCAGAAGTGTACGCACCTTATTTGAGAGAAGACCACTCAATTATCAGGGCCCCTTTTGGAATGTAATAAGGGATTGCAAAACTTTCACACACTGTCCATTTGTGACAGGTAAATGCAGATTGACTGGTAGTTTTTAAAGGAACTACTGTGACTTCTTGGGGAAGAGTGCCCAATATTAAGGTCAAAAGCTTTTATGAGACCAAGAGAAAGAACAGTAGCTCCACAAGAATTCTTCAGTCTGGTTCAAATGGCCTTCCTCCATTCTGATATTTCCTTGGTTTATGTATCTGGAAATATCTCCTGTGAAGATATATATGGAAGGCTCCTTCCCATCATCCCATTAGTCTCCACTTGATTACAAGAATTCTGTGTCAGGCATCATCAGGTGTTCTGTGTGTACCACTTCCAATCACTCTTATAAAGGTGTTTCATAGTTTCTTTGTTACATTTGAATACATAAGCATACAAATATATTTTTTATTTCTTCTGCATAATTTTGATTCTGGTGGGCTTTTTAAGTGGCTAGCATGAAGTCAATTAAGACAATTTCTGCACCAAATGGACAAAACTATGTTTTAAATTATCAAAACTAATAAGTTTCTCAGGAAAACATCCTGAGCTGGTTTTGGTTAGGAAGTTTCACCCGGAATTGGTCTAACCACAAACTGAATGTCAAAACGTATTAACTCTATTCACATCTCCATGGTGATGAAACTTGCCCACTTCCATTCCTAGCAGTTGAAACAATGAGCATTTGATGCCTCTCTGGTTTCAACTGAAATTGTGCCAAGATGATTATTAAACATGAATGAAACAAAATTACTCTTGTAGATCATTTTTGTGTAAATATTTTCACTACACTGATTTTTAGTTCTATATAAAATATCATGTACATTTTACTTTTACTGAAGCATATTTGTAAAACAAGCTACACTCAGCAGGTGTTTTCTGCACAACTATGTACACAAAAATTCAAATTATCTAGCACTCATGAACCCAAATCTATGATATTAACCCTCCCCTGCTCCCCACCCCACCTTCACTGACTTGACTGTTAATGATCTAAAAATACCCATACTGTCATTGATTGCAAAAGAACTAGCTGACAGTTGAAGCATTTCTCTCTGGGGGTTTACGGTGAAAATTCAAAGAATCAGAGGTTCTGCACCTCTGTAATTTACAATATTTGTAAGGGAATATGTTTTGTTAGAAATACACTATTATCCTGACTACAATGGATTAACTGGCACTTTTCATTCACCAGCATCATGCAATCTCAGTGCCTGCTGGAAAATATGAATCTATTGCAATCTACACATAGCTGCACTGTGGCAACAAGAAGTCTCAGTGGAACCTTTTCGTGAGTAATTCTTCCTCCGACTGAGTGCGTGTCTCACTGACTGACTGAGGTGGATACACACACACCGTCCCCAACAACCTATGCACGAAGAGGTTGGGAGAGGAGGCTACCCCATTTTCATGTGAATTTCACCAAGGCCAACTCGTGTGCCCCTTCAGAAGAAAACCAAGTTTAGTGTTTATTAAACCCAACTCCTTAGTTCAGGCCCAGTTTACGCCCTCTTCCTCTGGTATCAGGTCAGAAGTCACATGACACCAGGTTATAGTCCAACAGGTTTATTTGAAACCACAAGCTTCACCTAATGAAGGGGCTGCGCTCCGAAAGCTTGTGATTTCAAAATAAACCTGTTGGACTATAACCTGGTGTTGTGTGTCTTCTGACTTTGTCCACCCCAGTCCAACACTGGCAGCCCCACATCTAGTATCAGGAATTGAGGTCTAGTTTACTTCTCTCTAGCCCTGCTGCTTGGCACTCTTTAATGGTCATTTTCATTAACTACTCATTAAATGATCAATTTATTGCTTTGGAATTGATTTTTTTCTAAAATGTATTTTACTGTTGTGGCAAACACTCCCTTTCTGAAATTCACTCACCAGCCCAATGAATTAGACAGAAGTTGAAACTTGATTTGAGTGAATAGCAAAGCAGGCACAGCGACCAAATGGCCTACTGCTATTTCATATGTTCCTCTCGAGTGACCACTCAATGGACTTTGCCAGGGGATCAGTTATTACTAACCCACTCTGCTTCCCTCTCCAGAATTTTTTTTTCTATAACTTCCAGCACTTGCTGTACCTTCCAGGAAATCATTGTGGATTATTTAATCAACATCATGGCAGTGACGGAAATATAATCAAGGGATGATGATCCCATCCACCTTGATGAATCCTCCTACCTGGCTGTCTCCCACCATTCACCCAAAGTATCGTCGTGATGCTGCACCTCACCAAATCTGGATCTACTCCTGGCTGCTTTATTGCTTTCTCCTCTTTTGAGCAACTCACTTTATTCCACAGCCTTGCCTCTCATTTAAAATCTTTGTTTACATCTGCCCATCAACTACTATAAAAGTTTTCACAACAAGATAGCTTCAATATTTTTCATCCCCAGGTCCTGCATTGAGTGACTTCTCATCCTCTGTGATTTCAAGCTCCATTTCAGGTTACCATGCTTTTGCTGCTCCAAGTCCAAGGTCTGTCTATTATGCCTTAACTCTTCCCTCCACATGAACTCCCTGGCAGCAGTGTAATGGTAATGTCACTGGACTAGTAATTTCAGGCTAATATTTTGGGGAAATAGGTTCAAAGCCCACTATGGCAGATGGTGAAAACTGATCTTTTTTCAAAAGATCTGATATTAAAACCAGCCTAACTTCAATCCTGTGACCACTGTGAACTTTTGTAAAAATCTATCTGGTTCACTAACATCCTTTAGGGAATGAAATCTGCCATCCCCACCTGGTCTGTCCTGCATGTGACTCCAGACCCAAAGCAATGTGGTTAACACTTAACAGTGCTATGGGCAAAAAGGGATGGCCAATAAATGCTGGCTATGACAGCAATGCCCATGTCTCATGAAAAATGATTTTCCATTCACTGGCAATCCCATACCTGAAACTTCCATCTGATTACAAGCATCATGGCATACTCTTGGCCAAAATGTAAACATTCAAAAAAATCATTCCACACAAAATTTCTAAATTGTTGCATGCAAAAGTCAGCTATTCGCCCTCATGCATTCTCTTAGTGCATATGTGCCATATGCCATCACCTATCCTAGTGCTCCCATGCAGTCTTTTGCAGTAGTTGTAGCATGTCTGTGAAAGGCTGGTGACTTTCAGTGGCAGAGGCTACAGTTGGCCTTGCAGGACAACCTTGAGTACTGTGAGCTCAGAAGGTTTGGCTTTGGTTTGTGCCACGTTACAGTAGCAATCAGGGCTAGTTAGTGACAGGTAACAACAGGGGTTCTGGTGGAGAGCCACCCTGACACAGGACAGCAGGAATGTGCTCCGTTGTGCCACTTCCACATTCCCCTGCATAATCCTAGCAAAGAGCGGGTGGTAAATTACTAAACACTTGTCACTCCTTTTGAACAATGGTTTCTGCAATTGGGATATCAGTAGTATGAATCGTCATGGTAGCAAGTTTGCATGAGAGCAGGCTAGGCATGCGTGGCTTCAGTCTGAACGTTCACTACATTTCAGAGTGTACACCCGTCAGCCTTATTCTCATAACTGCCTCATCTGGTACCTCGACAACACAGCTGCCTTTGTTGCTGCATAATGTGTCGAGATACTGAGCACATGTAAATCTTGCCTCCAAGTTATCCTCTAAAGCGTGGTCAGTGATCAGTATCTGAACTGGTGGCTGACAGCATGACAGGAAGTGAGAGTCTCCTTACTGCTCTGTGGTTTTTCTTCCTCCAGCGCCTATATAGATTGCAGTTCTTAGATTTTTGAAAGGAAGGAAAAGGTCATAAGACTAGGGCTATGGTGAGGGAGGGGGGGAGAAAGAGTAAAAGATGCATGTTTATACCATCTGCAACTTATAAATCAGAACAGATCACGGTATGAATTGCAGCTGAGATGTGAGGAGTTAGATTAGATAACAGAATATTGCCAGTATCTTTCATTTTAGCCCCAGCGCTAGTCACGAGTTCAGTCACGATCCACTCCAACGATGGCAACTATCACCGTTTCCATGGGGGTCATTTAGTGAGATGTGGCATTTGGAAATACATTTACTGACCTTCACTGCCGAAGCAAAGTTATTATAGCACTGCACCCAGATTCTTGTTAGTCTTCTTCAGCCACACCCATCTAGTTGCGCTGTCTCTTTACAAGTTTCTTTCACTTCCTGCACTTCTTCAACTCAGAACTTTGTCACAGCAATGAAAAAACCTGGAGCCTGCTCTCTGTTGCATTGTGCAGGCAAGCTCCCTTTTACAATGACTTCCACTGCATGCTCAGTTAAAATATACTTCCCCTTTAAGGAGTACAGAATAACTTGAATTTGTGCTGGCTTCAGAACTGAAGATGGATCACAGGATTTGAACTCTTAACTTTGTTTTCTCTCCACAGATGTTGCCAGACCTGCTGAGTTTCTCTAGCAATTTCTGTTTTGGTATATTCACATGCAATCTTGTCTTGTGTACATGTGTCTTTATCTCTCCTGAATAGCATCATGGGTGTACCTCCACCACATGACCTGCATAGCTTAAGAAATGGGCACCCCAGCTGGAAAAAACAGTTAATAATCTGAAATTTGAAAATGCATCTTTCTCACCATACTGCATGGCAAGTCTTGCAATTGGATGTCAGTGAATAATATGCTTCCACACAAAGTTTGAAATATAACATGAGGGATCATCACGCCAATATTCCAAGCATACACTGCCATTGGATGAATACATCACCTGCCAACTGTACATATTGGGAAATGAGCCTGTCTAAAAGCCTTTCAGTGTTTTAGTACATTATTGTTGCATGTGACATGTGCATGTCTTTATAATAAAGTGAACTTTCCTGGAAAGACACAAAGCTTTGTAGTTGGAAATTCTGATAGCCATGTACAATTTCCCATGACCAGAAATATGATATAGTCAAATAACATCTTCTGAAACACTTGGTAGTTGTTGTGCTTAAAATAGTGTACAACTGGCAAGCATATGTATAGAAAATCATATGCACCACAGATATGCTTGGCTACAGTGCAAAATACAGTGTCAGACTTCATGTTAAGAATAACACTTCCTAATAAATACAGAATGCCTTGAAGACAAGAAACTGCTGTCAACTCCAATATTCATAAAACAGATAATTAGGCTTGTTCAGTGAATATATGTGACTTGCCCTAATCAAACACTATTCTGTGCTGTGGCTACCCCTTCAAAATGGATTGTGCAATCATGTGATATACAATCAATAGGAGTAATTCCACAAGCATACAGTTCCATTGGGAACCTATTCTAGCAAGGAGAGTCAGGGCTATTTACCATGACTCTATTGCCAACGCTTAGCCCTGCAAGCTTGGCTTCCAACTAGAGACCAGAATTCCCCATAATATTTCCATTGTATGAAACAAACGCTTCCTGCACAATCACAAACATTTGTATTTACCATTGTGGAACTGGCAAACTAATGTAGGCTGGGGTGGAGGTGCCAATTAATATATCATGACTTGTTTCAGTGCATGAATTGTACCTAGCTTTCGAATCAATTAGTGTGTAGGTACAAACTGAACTGTAATTTTTGTATATGTAATATTTTGCTTGAGCATCTGCTAAGTACATATATAATAGTGTTCTTCAATACTGAAAGAATAAAAAGCAGTCGTGCAATGGTTTGTTGAATTGCATTCCCAAAACAACAGATGTCAGAGGAAGGATTGATTTGGATTGCATGGCATTCCAGAATCTAGACAGACCACACAGGACCATAAGACATAGGAGCAGAAGTTTGGGCTGAATGGCCTTCAAATCTGCTCCTCCATTCAATCATGGCTGATAAATTTCTCAACCTCATTCTCCTGCATTCTCCCCATAGTCCCTGATCCCCTTAACAATCAACAGCCCGTCTACCACCATCTTAAATATACTCAATGACCTAGTCTACACAGCCTTCTGTGGCAGTGAATTCCATAGACTCACCAGGCGTTTCTCCTTATCTCTATTCTAAAAGGTCTTCCCTCTACTCTAAGGCTGTGCCCTCAGGTCCTAGTCTCTTCTACCAATGGAAACATCTTCCCAACATCCACTCCATCCAGGCTATTCAGTATTCTGTAAGTTTCAATTAGATGCCTCCCCCCCCATCCTTCTAAATTCCAACAAATATAGATCCAGAATCCTCAAACGTTCCTCATCTGTTAAGCTTTTCATTCCTGGGACCATTCGCGTGAATTTTCTCTGAACCCGCTCCAGGGCCAGTACATCTTTCCTGAGATATAGGGCCCAAAACTATGCACAATACTCCAAAAGTGGCCTGACCAGAGCCTTATAGAGCCTCAGAAGTACATCCCTGTTTTTATATTCAAGTCCTCTCAAAATAAATACCAAAGTTGCATTTGCCTTCCTAACTATTGACTCAACCTGCAAGTTTACCTTGACAGATTCCTGGACTAGGACTCCCAAGTCTCTTTGCACTTCAGACTTCTGAATTTTCTCCCCATTTAGAAAAGAGACCATACCTCTATTCTTCTTACCAATGTGCATGACCTCACACTTTCCCATGTTGTACTCCACTGCCACTTCTTTACCGACTCTCCTGACCAGTCCAAATCCTTCTGCAGGCTCCTTGCATCCCCAATAATACCTGTCCCTCTACCTATCTTTGTATCGTCTGCAAACTTAGCCAGAATGCCCACAGTTCCTTCATCTAGATCATTAATGTATAAAGTGAAAAGTTGTGGTCCCAGCACTGACCCTTGTGGAACACCACTTGTCACTGGCTGCCATCCTGAGAAAGACCCTTTTATCCCCACTCTCTGCTTTCTTCCAGACAGCCAATCTTCTATCCATGCTAGCACCTTGCCTCTAACACCATGGGCCCTTAGCTTACTCAGCAGCCTCCTGTGCGGCACTTTGTCAAAGGCCTTCTTGAAGTCCAGGTAGATAACATCTATTGGCTCTCCTTGGTCTAACTTGCTCGTTATTTCCTCAAAGAATTCTAACAAATTTGTCAAACATGACCTCCCCTTGATGAAGCTGTGCTGACTTTGCCCGATTTTACCATGCACTTCCAAGTATTCAGAAATCTCCTCCGTCACGATGGACTCTAAAATCTTACCCACGACCGAGGTTAGGCTAATCATCCTGTGATTTTCAGTCTTTTGCCTTACTCCCTTTTTAAACAGGGGTGTCACGTTAGCAATTTTCCAGTCCTCTGGGACCCACCCTGACTCTAGTGATTCCTGAAAAATCACCACTAACACTTCCACTACCTCTTCAGCCATCTACTTAAGAACTCTGGGGTATAGTCCATCTGGTACTGGTGATTTATCCACCTTCAGGCCATTCAGTTTTTCTAGCACCTTCTCCTTGGTGATCGCCACCATACTCAGCTCTGCCCCCAACTCTCTCCAATTTTTGGGATATTACACGTGTCTTCCACTATGAAGGCTGGCGCAAAGTAATTAATCGGTTCCTCAGCCATTTCCTTGTTCCCCACTAATATCTCTCTAGTATTCATTTTCCAGCAGTCCAATGTCCTCTCTTGCCTTTTAAATATCTAAAGAAACTCTTACAGGCCTCCTATATATTACTGGCTAGCTTACCCTCATATTTAATCTTCTCCCTCCTTATTTCTTTTTTTGTTGCCCTCTTTGGTCTTTGTAAGTTTCCCACGTCCCTTTGCCACATTATATGCTTTCTCTTTTGCTTTTATGCTATTCCTGACTTCCGTGGTCAGCCATGGTTGCCTCATCCTCCCTGTACCACGTTTCTTCTTCCTAAGGAGTTTTTTGTCTCCTGAACGATTCCTAGAAGCTCCTGCCATTGCTGTTCCACTGTCTGTCCTGCTAGGCTCCCCTCCCAGTCAATTCTACCCAGCTCCTCCCTCACGCCTCTGTAGTTGCCTTTATTCAGCTGTAATACTGTTACCTCTGATTCTATCTTCCCCCTCTCAAATTGCAAAGTAAATTCAGTCATATTAGATCACTGCTTCCTAAGGGTTCCTTCACCTTAAGCTCCCTTACCAAGGCTGCCTCATTGCGCAGCACTAAATCCAGTATTGCCTGTTCCCTAGTGGGCTCCACCACAGGCTGCTCCAAAAAGCCTCTTATAGACATTTCACAAATTCCTTTTCTTGCAATCCACTACCAACCTGATTTTCCCAGTCCACCTGCATACTGAAATCCCGCATGATCACTGTAGCCTTGCCTTTCCTACACACCATTTCTATCTTCTGGTGTATCTTGCACCCCAGCTCCTGACTACTGTTTGGAGGCCTATACATAATACAAACTATGGTTTCTTTTACCTTTGCAGTTCCTCAATTCTACCCACAGATTCTACACCATCTGCCCCTACTTCGTTCCTTACTATTGATTTAACTTAATTTCTTATTAGTAAGGCATCCCCAACCCCTCTGCCCACCTGCCTATCTTTTTGATAGGATGTATATACTTTGATATTCAGCTCCTAATCCTGATCACCTTGCAGCTATGTCTGTGATGCCCTCCACATCATATCTGCCAATTTCGATCTGCACAACAAGCTCACTTACCTTCTTTCTTATACTGCGTGCATTCAAATATTAAACCTTCAGTCCTGTATTAACCGTCCAACTTCTCATTGTCACTCATTTATCCAGCTTGCTTGAAGTTTGATTCCTAACCCTTTCTAAACACTCTGTCCATTTTGTGCCTGCGCTGGAGACTTTAATAACCTCTCCTGAGTTCTCCTTTCCCGTCATTTTTTTCATTTTGAGCACTGCGCCCACCTATGGCCACTACAACATAAGAGAACCACTCAAACACTAGAAGCACTGAGGAAAAAAGCCATGTAGCTCATACTTAAGGTCAAGGTCTGAGATTGGAAAATGCAACAAAGTTGAGTTTTTTTTCCAATTTGAATTTGAATTTGAATTTGAATTCCACCAGCTGCCATGATGGGATTTGAATCCCTATTCCGAATGATTAGCCTTTGACTTTGGATTACCCCAGTGACATTACCACTACGCCACCACCATCACAAGTTACAAGAGACCAACTTGAACAAATAGCATAATCCAATGATTGAAAGCAGAGTTGCACTTAAAAGCCTCTCTCACTTACAACTGTAACAAGCTGACACTGGTATGACATCTGCATATGTGCTGCAAGAGCTCCCTGTTGTGTCATGACAGAAATAAATGTACTAAATATATTAATGGCTTGGTCATTGCATTAAATATACTAAATCTGATATTCTTGTATAGCTGCATATACGTAGGAGAATGAAGTTTATGAACTTAGGTACATAGACTAGGGTGAGGAAAAGTTGTGAAGTAGAGCAGAAGGGGTAGTGGCATGCTAAAGAGTAGCAACCTACTGTCTAAGTGGATGCACATGATGAAATTGGCCACTCTGTTAGAATGCCATGCATTTTGCCGATGACTTTGGATTAGTATTTTCTTTGGAAGCATGGTATCACAGATAATGAGTCACAGTGGAAAAGCTACTTTAAAGTTCTTATTTACAATGAGAAAGAAAGCATACCTTTCACTACAGATATAGACTGTTTCAGCAGATGTTTATGACTAGCATAGAAAACTACTGAAGAAATTAAGTCCCATCTCTAAACATCCCACTCTCTTCGTCGAACATTAAGTGAGTTTACCTTCAACAGTCCTCCCTTCCTTAAATTAATTTATAAATTCAGCAATTAGTTTTTTTTAAGAAACTATTTTAAAAACTATTTATTCATATAAACATAACCTGCGCTGAGGACATTCTGCCCACTGAATACTTACCACTTGAATTGTTGAAAGATAATTCATTTCTGATTATAGGTTTTATACTTAATGATCCGTTTTATAATCCCCCATTATCCATTCCTCTAATTGTATAATTTAGAAAACAGTATAAAAGATGTAAAAGTCTTATTAGTTAAACTAATTTAGGAATGTGTGTGTGTTTTGTTCATTCCTAATTCTTTAACTTAATCAAAATCAATGCTGTTTTACAAAATCAAAACGAACAGCTCGGAGCAGATTTATCCCTAATCTTTGCAAATCTGTTCAACTCCTCAGGCAGTTTAACATCTTTTCCTCGGTTTATTAGAATAGCCTACTACTGGAATGCTCTGACAACATAGCTGATAGATTGCTATGCATACTTGTGATCAAGAGGAAAATGTAATGACCAAACCATTAAGAATTCCTGAATCTTCTATGCAAACATCACAGATATTTCAAATCAAATTCATGGAATGAACTGCAAATTCAATACGACGAGAAAGTTGTTTTTCTCCTTGAACGTCAAACACTATTAGAATGAGTGTAACGATTTATTTAAAAGTTGTAAAATTGTTAAGTATTTATCATCACTCATTTTAAGAATACTACCTTTTATTGTATTGAAGTTTTGTCATTGAGCACAAGGAAAGAATAACTACTTAAAGTCACACTTGATAATGATTGTATTAATGTGTTGTGATTAAGCTTATTACAGAGACATTTGCAGACTTGCAATGTTCCTTGACATTACAGGCTTTTCACTGCTCCTGAGGAAACCAAAACATAAGTATTTTTGTCCTGCTTTAGTTTTTAGTAACTAAGCAACCTTGGAACACGATTGATGCCATTTAACTAAAATGATTCATTCAAATTCCAGGCATATTTTGAAGACTACATATCGCCACAGCTTAAATCTACTGTTATAATCCATGAAGTAATTATTTTATAATGCCTAAATAACTCACATGCTTCTCTAAATGCATCTCTAGTTCTAGCTATTCCATCTTTTACAAAACACCTACGCACACAAACTATAGATAATAAAGGCTCTGAATTTTATCTACACATTTCATTATGAATTTTATAGATAGTGTCAGCTGAAAAAATAGGTGAAAAGAATTCCATGACAATTTACTAAATGTCTATTGGCTCGATTTGGCTTTCAGTGGGCACTAATGTCTTCTCACTGAAGGTGAACTGTGTATGCCCATCTTTTGCATGATTCACTGCCACTGAAAAGCAGTAACCGAAGATGTTAAAATCATCCTATATGTCTCTGCTTCTAATTTTAGCATTGAAGTGCAGCTGGCAGGTATGTGAAGAGAGGGTGAGAAATGCAACACAAATGGGAGGAGGAGCCAATGAAAGACATTTTTGAGTAACTCTCTACCATGACAGATAAACACAAGGATGCAATCAGGCTTTACCCAGGAGAAGACTGCAGCTGCATCCGTCAGGAAGGCAAAATGGTTTAAGCAAATCAGGGTTGCAGAAGTAGGCAGTGGTTCCTTGGCCACTGCATTATGTTTTAAATTTAAACTTTTTTTTAAACTGTCAAAGCTGATTGCCAGATGTTCTACGATTTCCATCTTCCACCAATTCATCTTTTATTTCGACCTCCCACACCTTTGCCAATTAACTTCCTCCTAGTTTCTTTAACTATTCTTGTTCATTACTTCTCTAAAATGATAAGATTTAGCATTACACCAATATATTCCTGTAAATAAAAACCAAAAGAACTGCGGATGCTGTAAATCAGGAACAAAAACAAAGTTGCTGGAAAAGCTCAGCAGGTCTGGCAGCATCTGTGGAGGAGAAAACAG
>JAHRHZ010000077.1:17754614-17771633 GCA_024137785.1 Ginglymostoma cirratum | reverse complement strand
TGTTAACTCTGTTTTCTCCTCCACAGATGCTGCCAGACCTGCTGAGCTTTTCCAGCAACTTTGTTTTTGTTTATATTCCTCTAAATGTTTGTTTGCCTGTTTTTCCTTCCCTATTTTCAAATGTGCTTTCTCATCTCTTCCTTTCTGGTGCTGAAGAAGAGTAGAGGGCAAAATGTCAACAGTCTGAACTTTTCACAGATGCTGACTGGCCTGGAGATGTATTTGCAGCTTTTGCTAGTGTTGCTTCAATTTTTAATGTTGAGTTTTCCAATATTAAAAGCTGCTTTGCACCATGACTTCACCACAGCCACAGCTATAATCTTAAATTGAAAGCCATGGTAAACACACATTAAGTGGCTACTGATGGGTGAAACTTGTCACAAAATCAGTACAGAACAGAAACATCCAATTGGTAGCATTTCTTTCTGTTTGTTGCTTACATCGAGATTGACATCTATGTCATAGTTGTCCGTCTGCTGACCATTGGACAACTTAGTTTGTTATTTTTGATTGTTATTTCAAAGAAAGGCTTGCATTTAGATAGCACCTTTCATGATCTCACTGCATCTCAAAGCACTTATGACCAATTATGTACTTTGAAGTGCCTTTTGTAAGATAGAAAGTACAACAGCTAATATGCAAATAAGGTCACAAAACAACAAAACAGTAACAGCAATTGTGATCTGTTTTTGGATGTTAGATGAGGTATAAGTATTGGCCAGGACACAAAAGGCAACTCTCCTTCCTTTTAACCTAACTGAAGGAAGCTGAAGTTTACCCACTCATCTGAAAAACAACATTTCTGATAATACAGCACTCACCGTTGTATTCTTGTACTAGAGTGCCACTTTTGCACTCAAGTGGAATTTGAACCCACAATCTTCTGACTCAAAGATATCAACTAAGCCATAGCTGATACACCTGAGTTGAGGTGGAGATTGAAATGAGGCGCAGAGGCTGACAGAAGAAAGCAATCAAAGTATCTCAGTGAAACACTCGGCTCCGGTGATTAGTCGATAACAATTGTTTCAAATGAGAGACAAGGAGGGTGGAAAAAGGTATGATGCTCAAATGAGCAAGAGGTATGAGGGGGAACCAGAGATGCACAGGATAATCCAAGGTTTAATTTACTGATGAGGACCACATTATCATTAGTGCAGGTAATACAGCAAATGAAGGAACCCTTCAAAGACGTCAAATTGCTTGAAAAACTCAGCATCTGTGGAGAGAAAGCAGAGGGAACATTTTGGGTCCAGTGACCCTTCTTCAGAACCCTTCATAGAGATGGTTAGGGTACCGCGCTGACACCATAGGAAGTTCCCATATGAAGGAATAACTACAAAAGCTAAAGCTCTTTAAATGGCTACTAAGGTTAAAATGAGGCATGATGAGAAAGGCTTTGAAAACTGTAAAGCTTCCAATACAGATGAGAACTAAGTTAAAGTGAAGAAGAGGTCCAGCAAAGTAAATGAATGGCATAGAGATTGAGAATAGATTAGCAATTAACATAAAAGGAACTCAACAATCTGTTCTGAACATACAAATTGTAAAAGGGTAATCAAAGACAGGATGTGGTTTATTAGGAACCAAAATGTATGCATTCTTGTGCGGCGGGCACAGCTGAGGTACTAAATAAATACTTTGCATCTGCCTTCACTCAAGAAGAGGATGTTGTCAGTGCAGCAGTAAAATTGGAGACATTAGGGATATTGAATAAGATAAAGGTAAGAAAAGAAGCACTTAAATGCTTGCCAGTTCTCATTCTTGAAACATCTCAGTTTGGATGGGATGCACGAGGTTACTGCCAGAAAGAGTGGAAATTGTACGTGTAGTTTTCACAATCTTCGATTTTCCATGGCACGGTGGCTCAATGGTTAGTACTGCTGCCTCACAGCACCAGGGACCCAGGTTTGATCCAATCCTCATGCGACTGTTTTTATAGAGTTTGCACATTCTCGCCATGTCCATGTGAGTTACCTCCAGGTGCTCCAGTTTCCTCCATATTCCAGAGTTGTGCAGGTTAGATGGATTAGCCACGGTAAATGCAGGGTTACAGGGATAGGGTGGGCCTGGATGGGAGCTGTTTGGACGGTCAGTGTCGACTCAATGGGCCAAATGGCCTGCTTCAACACTGTGGGAATTCTATGACCTATGAATATTCCTTCAAATGTAGGGGTGGTAGCAAAGGACTGGGAGATTACAAATGTTGCACCTCTGTTGTTAAAGGACGAACACAGCAACTACAGCTTGATCAGTCTAATGTCAATAGCAAGAGTCAGAGAAAATAATCAGGAAGAAAATGAACTGGCATATGGAAAAGAATGGGGTAATAAATGAAAACCAGACTAGATTCATGAAATCATATTTTACTAATCTGACCAAGCTCTTTGATAAAATGACAGAAAGGGTCAAAGAGGGTGGTGCAGTTAATACATACTGATCTTCAAAAAGCATTTGAAGAAGTATTACAGAATAGACTTTAGCAAAATTAAAACCCACTGGCATTAAAGGGACAGTGGAAGCATGGATATAAAATTGTCTCAGGGATAAAAAGCAGAGAGAGGTGGTGAATTATTGCAGTGCAGTTATACAGCTGTGATGTCCAGAAATCTGAATAAGATCACTGTTCATTTTTATATATATTTAATTGGGCACCACAGGACATAATTTCAATTTGCAAATCTTATGAAACTTGGAAATATAGTAAATAAGGAAGGAGATTACAACAGAATATAGGGGGACCCTAACAGATTGCTGACAAGAAAGACTTACCTCAGATCAGATTTAACAGAGAAGCATGATGTATGTTATTGGGAAAAATAAAGAGTGACAAAATAAACTAAATGGTGTGATTTGAAAACAAGTGCAGGAACAGACAGCCCCAGAACTGCATAAACAAAAATCTTTGAATGTGATAAGAGAAGTTGGGAAGGCTGTCTAAAAAGTATACGAAATTCTTAGGGATTGAAGGTGTGAAATTCATTGGGGATGGAGGTATGGAAGCCTAGTGCCTTTTTCCTGATGTGACCTGAACCGGTACCTGTGCCAGCCTCCATAGCACACACTGGAGGACTGAGGAGGAGTACTATCCTGATGTAATACAATCCAACTAGCTGATAGAGTGCCAACATGCCTAAATTGCAGCATGCAGCTCTAGGCAGTGAACTAAATGTAATTCTGCAGACAACATGCATAAAGATGCAAATTAGGCTTTAAACTCCCACTCCTTAAAGGGTCATGTATCCGAATTGCAGACAAAGTTTTTTTTTTGAAATTTTGCAACTGCAAAGCATCTGGAAGTATTCTGGAATGTTTCTGGAAATGTTGCTGTGAAATTCATGGATTTTCCAGTAGGGGTTTTTGCACCCTCACAGAGATGGCATCTTCCCAATGCTCTCTAAATTCAGCATCACTACGTGTGGACACCCATCAGCACCCTCTTGCATGCCATCCTGCCGAGCTCCTCACTGAATTCTTCCACAACATAACTCAACCATAACATCACCTCCCAGGGAGCTGGATGAAGAACTTTCTCCACTGTAGCCCACTCATAGCCAGACGACTTAACACATGCTGATCCCGACCTTATATGAGCCTCCAAGGTACCTTCAGTATCTGAAGAATGAACACAGAATCTCTTCGAAATCTATAAAATTCTAATAGGACTGAACAGGGTAAACACAGGAAGAATGACCTTAATAACTGGGGAGTCCAGAATCAGGTGTCAGGAATAGGCCCTTTATTCATTAGCGTCTAGAAAAATAAGGGGTGATTGCACCGGTTCAGGGCACACCAGGAGAAAGGCACTAGGCTTCCATACCTCCATCCCCAATGAATTTCACACCTTCAATCCCTAATAATTTCATATAGTTTTTATGAGAACTTGATAGGATGGACGTTGAGATGTTTCCACTTGTGGGGAATCTTGATTTAGGAATCATCATTACAGAATAAGGGGACACTCCTTTAAAACTGAGATGCAAAAGAATTTCTTCTCTCAGAGGATAATGAATGTTTGGAATTCTCTACCCCAGACAGCTGTGGAGGTTAGATCACTGAAAATATTTAAAGAGAAGGTAAATAGAATTTTGAAACATCAGGGAGTTGACATCTACGCTGGGCTGGCAAAACAAGGAAAAGTCAAGGTGTGGGACAGATCAGACGTGATCTTGTGGAATGAAGAGGCAAGCTTGAGGGAGCTGACCTATTCCTGCTTCTATCTGCTGTGTTCTTAGTTGTTATATCCGAATAGCTGGAGGTATGTGAATTCAACAAGAGGCCTGTACGAAGCTGGCAGCATCGATGGATGTAGGTGGTTGAGATAAAATTTACAATGAAATTGCAGATAATCTGAGTGTTAGGGAGTACTGCTAGGCAGGTAATGAGAGTATGCTGCACCGAGCAGTTTGAGAGGCTGGTGTTGTTTGCAGTGCATAGATGTATGGGGAAGATCTACTTCCTGACTTATGCCAATGTTGCCGGCTCCTTGCACACAAATTATTGGAGTTGTGTTACGTAACACCTGCTCCAATGTCCTTCTGAGAGTAATATTTAAGGGTCTCTTTACACCTCACAGAATCCTGGTGTGTCACCATTACTGCCTCCAGCATCAGTACGGAAGATCCTCTCTCAACTGAAGTTCTATTTGACATCTTTGAAATTTCAGTCATAATATTTGGTACTTTTATAGGATCAGCCCACATTATGCAGCTGAGTGCTGACAATGCCGCATGTTTTCAGCACAATGTTTGGCCCTCTACAGAGAGGGCAGAGGCATCCAGTAACATCAAAAAGTCATTAACAGAGAGGAAAGCAGGATACAATCGGATAAATTAGTTAGAAGTACTGAGTTTGAGAGCTGCCCAAGTCAAACAAAGCAATCAATGGCAAGTCATGTATCATGATGGCTGTGCCCAAAAGACAATGCAAATGAAAATTAGTTGTTAGAGTAAAAAGTAAGGAAGGTATGGTTCATAAAACTCGAGTTAGGCCTCAGATGGAGGACAGTGTACAATTCTGAACACCACGTCTGGGAGAAGGCTTTAGATAGAGTACATAAGAGATTTACTAGACTGGTACCAGGCATGAGGGATTACACATTTATGTATAGCGTGGAAAAACTAAGGTTACTCTCTTTAAAGTAAAGAAGTTTAAGAGGGGATTTCACAGGAATGTTCAAACTATATTGGTTGTAATAAAGCAACTAAAAAGAAACCATTTTCAGTGACAGAAGCTTCAACAGCCAGTGAATGTAGTTTTTCTTTTAATTTCTAACTGTCACTGTAATATAGGCACTAGGTGCCCATGAGTGGGTTGTGATGAGCTGCCTTCTTAAATTGCTGCAGTTTACATGGCATAAATAAACATACATTGCTGTTACATAATGAGTTAAGGATATTGACCAAGCAACAAAGACCAGCGATAGATTTCATGTTAGAATAGAGACAGACTTGGACAGGGACTTGCAGGTGGTACTGTCCATATATTCCTTTTACATTTGTCCTTCTAAATAGTAGGGGTTATAAGGCACTATTGAAGAATTCTTGATAAGTTGTTACATGCATCTTGTCTAGTGTACTGACTACAGTCACTTGACTCCAAGAACGAGTGAATACTTAAGCTGGATGAAATGCTAAACAAGTAGGCTGCTTTGTGCTTGGTGGTGTTGAACTTTCTGGATGTTGCTGAAGCTGCACTCATCCAAGCAAGTGAAGAGTGCTCCGTCACACCCCAACTTCTGTCTTGTAAAAGGATGACAGGCTTTGGGGAGTCAGAAATGACACAGAAAGACTTACCACTGAATGCCTAGCCTCTAATCATGTCTTGTACTCTCAGTATTAATATAGCAGCTGCACTTACTCTTCTGTTCAATGGTAGCTCCAGGATGAACAGGGCTCTTGTGGCACAGTGGTAGTGTCTCTACCTCTTGAACCAAAGGGTTCAGGTCCCATCTTCTCCAGTGGTGTCTAATAACATAGCTGAACAGATTAACTAAAAATATCTAAATTGCAGCATATGGATTGTGAAGAATTCAGCAATGGTGATAACATTGAATATCAGGTGGCGATGGTTAGATTCTCTCCTGTTGAAGATGGTCAATGTCGTGCATTGTGGGAGAAACAATGGTGTAGTGGTAATGTCACTGGACTATTGGTTAATATTCTGAGAACATGGATTAGAAGCTTATCTTGGCAGATGGTGAATTTAACGAAATTTAGAATTTAATGTTAGCCTCATAGTAACCATGTATCCACTGTCAATTTTCTAATGTCTTTTAGGAAGAAAATCTGTCCAGCCTATATGCGACCTCTGACCCACAAAAATGTGGCTGACTCTGGGCAATTAGGGATGAACAATAAATGCCAGTCTAGCCAACGACACTCATATCACATGAACAAATAAAAATAATGCCTGTCCAGATCCTGTTGCGTATGGTCACAAACTCCTTCAGTATCTGAGTCATAAATAATATTGAACATCATGGGCATAGTGGCAGCGTCCCTACCTCTGAGCCAGGAGACCTGGGTTCAGGTCCTACCTGTTCCAGAGGTGTGTTACAACAACTTTGAACAGATTTATTAAAAGTTGCTTGACCATCAGAAAATATCCCTACATCTGACCTTATGATGGCTGCCAAAAATGCACATTATCTTTGACGATCTTTATGGCTGTTTTTAATCCTTCAATGTCAATTATTATCCACACCCACCTTACTCTGAGTCAAATCTTCAAGTATATAGAGTGCTTTCTGTTTCAACCTGATCTGCACATTCCTTATCCATAATGGCTTTGTTTTGCCTGATGAATTCCAATTCCCTTGGGGTAAAGGCTAGCATTCCATCAGTCTTTTTTGATTATACTTTTATAATTATAAAAGCACCAGCTTTCAGTGAATTTTGTACACAGATGTCCAAATAATTTTGTTTCTCCACAGTTCCTAGTTTCTTGTGAATAAGAAAACATTCCCATTGTTTTGAACTCCACCTACCATAGTTTCACTCAGTCCAGATTTTTGTCTTAAAACATTCTGCCGCCAGTGAAGTACTTTTGAAGCCACTGTCGTAGTGATTGTGGCAGCCAACCTACACACAGCAAGATTTTATGGAAAGAATCTGAGCTTCACCAGACAATCTGCTTTAGGAATGTTGGCTGAGGGATAAACACCGGTCAGAACACTGGGAAGAACTTATATATGATCTTTTCGGTAAACCTGTGAGAGTAGATGGGACCTCAGTTTAACATCCATTAGAAAGATGGTATCTCTGGCACTGCCAGCCTTGATTTTGTACTCAAATCTCTTCCCTTGAAATCAAAAGTTACCGTTCAGAGTTTTATCATTGATATGTGACTGACATTAATATTGACTGAAGGTAATCCTCCCCCCTTTCAATTGTTTTAATCGGAGAGTTTTCAAGTATCATCAATGGCGTACCTGATAGTATAGATACAACTACACAAAAATCGTTGAAGAAACAACTGGAAATTACCAAGAATGGAACTGTAAAGTGTTTATGGATGCATGAACTGATATAGGCAGAGTAAGTTTCTTCACCTGCGATTATTTTAAGGATTTTCTTAATGCTCTTATTTGAATAGCAATTTTAAACTTACACTTTGCAAGAAATGCATGAACAATCAACAAAACATTGGTAAATTGCAGCACTCCTAACATTGGCAATATTTTTATTATAAGTTCTCATGACCATATTTGTAAAGAATATGAAAAGAAACTTAGGACACAAGCTTTCCCTTTGACAGACAGAACTAATTACATATTAATGCAACTTCCCTTCTATTGCTAAACCAATTTCAACCCAAACAAAAGGTAAAGACAGGTCAGTCAGTATCTGTTCAGAAAAGAAAAGGGTAAGCTTATATCTTATGACCATTTGACAGAATCTAACTATGTGAGTACTTCCAGCATTTTCTGTTTTCATTTCAGTTTTCAAACTTGCTAACAAATAAGGAATAGTTTTCTGAATGCATGTTCCTGCTAGAGAACATGTGAAAATCCCAAGCAGTAAACTGTAGGGAATGCACCAGCAATATTGCAATTAATCCTCCAACTGAGCAAGACTTTCAGAAAATTCTGCATTTGAGACATCTAAATTATAGAGAATTGTATCAGAGATAAAAGGTGCTGCAGATGCTGGAGAATCCGAGATAACAAGCATGGGGCTGGATGAACACAGCAGGTCAAGCAGCATCATAGGAGCAGGAAAACTTGACGTTTCGGGCCTAAACCCTCCTTCAGAAATGGGGGAGGGGAAGAGGGTTCTGAAATAAATAGGGAGAGAGGGGGAGGCGGATAGAGGATGGATAGAGGAGAGGATAGGTGGAGAGGAGGCAGACAAGTCGAAGAGGCGGGGATGGAGCCACAAACACTGCCACAGTGATGCCACCCGAAGGCTGCAGGAACAGCAAATCATATTCAGCCTGGGAACCCTGCAGCCCAATGGCATCAATGTGGATTTCACAAGCTTCAAAATCTCCCCTCCCCCAACTGCATCCCAAAGGTTTAGGCCCGAAACGTCAAGTTTTCCTGCTCCTATGATGCTGCTTGACCTGCTGTGTTCATCCAGCCCCATGCTTGTTATCTCGGATTCTCCAGCATCTGCAGTACCTTTTATCTCTGATACAATTTTTACCCCAGCTCATCTCCACCTCCCTAACCTGTTTTTCGTCTCACCTCAAGCCACACCTCCATCTCCTATCTACTAACATCATCCCGCCCCCCTGACCTGTCCGTCCTCCCTGGACTGACCTATCTCCTCCTCACCCCCCTACCTACACTCACCTTTACTGGCTCCATCCCCGCCTCTTCGACTTGTCTGCCTCCCCTCCACCTATCCTCTGCTCTATCCATCTTCTATCCGCCTCCCTCTCTCTCCCTATTTATTTCAGAACCCTCTTCCCCTCCCCCATTTCTGATGAAGGGTTTAGGCCCGAAACGTCAAGTTTTCCTGCTCCTATGATGCTGCTTGACCTGCTGTGTTCATCCAGCCCCATGCTTGTTATCTTAAATTATAGAGAAGCCATGTTTTGTCACTGCTTATCATGAGTCAATAACCCATAAACCAAAATACTGTCGATACCGTAAATCTGAAATAAAAATAAAAAAAAGGTAACACAGCAGGTTAGGTAGCAGAGAGAGAAAGAGGTTTGATCTGTTAATTGGTTCCAGCAGTTTTTGTTTTTAATCCACGTTGACAACTCCGCACAAGTGTAAACAAAGCAACTTTCTGCTTGTATTACTGTTTCTTTGCATTTTTCTTGCTGGTTCTTATGAATCTGTGCCAGCTGCACTAATACTCTGGTCTGTGCACAACTGTTGGCAGCTGTGGGTGACTCAATGAACATGTTCCTATTTAAGATATTTCGAAGAACAGGAGAACAAACTCTGTGCTTATTTAACAGTATCCATAAAGCCTTATTTACAAGGCATGAAGTACAGATCTTGCATCTGCAGTCTATTAGCACAGTTACAGGCTCCGTCTCCAAAGATTGGGTCAGCAAATTCAAGAGAATCCCTAGTTTATATAAATAGTAGAATAAAGCCAAAGAACACTAATGCCATCAAGGGATAGCATGGCAAGTGTTGTTGACATAGATGATCTGCTATGATTAGTTCAGAGATACTGCCATTCCATTAAAATAAGGCCCCATCTATCTGCTTGGGTGGACGCAAAAATGTCCTATGACATACTTTGAAGAAGAACAGCAAAGTTAATGACCCTAATCTTCTGGCCAATATTTATTCCTCAATCAACATCACAAAATAATCAGAGTATCTGGTCATAATCACGTTGACATTTGTGGGAATTTGCTGAGCTCAAATTAGCTGCCTTCTTTTCTACAGTGACTATACCTCAAATATATTTTATTGCATATAAAATGCATGGAGACCTCCAGTGGCTGTAAAAAGCACCATATGAATCAAAGTCTTTTCTTTATTTCTTTTCATTTTTGTCCATTAAATTTAGTCACCTTTCCAAGTAGATGTGGCAAGGATCCAAAACTAAAAAAAAAATCTGTATTTAGATGCTGTCGTTCATAATCTCAAGATGGTTCAAAGTGCAGTCACCGTTGTAAATGTTGGCACATAAGACGGCCAACTGGACATATCAAAATCCCACAAATAGCAGGCAGACAACGGCCATAGTTTTAGTGGTATGGGTTGAAAGATAAAGTTTGGTCGGAACACCAGGAAAATTCACCTACTCTTATTTGATTAGCATTATGAGATATCCTATATGTACCTTTGAGGGCAGATAGGACTTCAGAATGTCTTATCTAAAAGCTGGCACCTCTGAGAATGCCATACCTCCTTTGTATCGCACTGAAATGACAACCTGAGATTGGATCTTGAACACACAACAATCTGATTTAAAAGGTGAGAATGTCAATACTGAGCTGATGATTTGAAATGTCATTCAGAAATGTTGTCCTCTTTTCTAACACCATACTTAAATTAGCCCAGTGCCTTTGAAGTATTAAATCGCTACTCTCATTGCGATTGGGATAACCATGAGAAACTGGGTGCGAATAGCATTCTTATCAATTCAAAACCAGTTTCTAATCACTTGGATGTAAACTTCTCCACGCTGGAAAATATAGGTTAGTAAGATTTTAAATATCTTTGAATATTGTTGAACAGTGAAAGAAGCTTGTCATTAATCACTTCTACTGTTATCCATCACTGGCACAAACACCAAAATTGCTTCTTTAATATTAAATTCTGATTATCGTGATCAATTCAGGATGTTTATAGCTTGTGTTTTGTCGCAAAGGGATTGTTTACACATTTTTAAGCAGCGTTAGCTTTCAATGGTCATGCTGTTTTGACTCATGAACCTTGTGATGTTTTAGTTTCTGGGCTTTCGCAATAGGCCTGCAGTATTACCAAGGGCAAGTGCTTTTTATTGCTACTTATTAATGCGCAGTTGACATTCATCATCTCTAGAAAAGATACAAAGTCTCTGCCATCATGAAGTTTCAACAACTCATTTCTCCAAGCTTTCGGACTCACTCCAAAATCCAAAATAAAACTGACAAAATTCAGCACAAACTTGCAATCGTTTCCCATTCTTAGCAATGCGTTTTGGCAGCTGTCCTGGGGTGTGGACAACAAAGAAGAGAGGAAGCTTAATTCTAGGTCTACAAAGTCATACTAGACACTAGTCAGTTAGCTCAGTTGGGTGACAGCTGATTGGAGATGAAACATGATATCAGCAATGTGGTTCAATTTCCTCACCAGCTGAGGTTACCATGAAGGCCCCATCTTCCTGAGCCTGTGGCACGGTGACCCTCAAGTTAAACCACCACCTGAGAGAGCTGCCTATAGTGACTTCACACTGGACCCCAAATGTGGGAAAACGACTTTTCCCTCACCTCACGCCATGAGCATCAATATTGAGCAAAAATGTAAAGTTAGAAATTAAGTTTTCAAAAGTCAATGCTAAATAAATGATATTATTGCTTTATTGGTATGAAGAATTCAAATACAGCAAGTAGGAAAAAACTATCCTCACTGGCCGAAGGGTCAGTAACCATAAAACACAGATTTATGATCATTTGTGGAAAATCCAAAGGAAAAAATATTATACCATCATTGAATGGTTGCAACCTGGAGGGGAGGCATTCAGCCAGTCATGTCTGTACTGGCTCTCTGCAAAAGCAACTCATCCAGTTTGTTATCTCTGCCTTTCCAAGAAGCACTGTAAAATTTTCCCCTTCAGATAATGATCCATTTCTTCCAAAAGCCATAATTGAATCTGCTCCATGATAGAATCTGCTCCATGATACTCGGCAGTGCATTCCATATCCTAACTACTTGCTGTGTAATAAAGTTGTACCTCAGGTTGCCATATTTCCTTTAGTCAATCACTTCAAATCAGCATCATTTGGCTTTCAATCTTTTCACTATTGGGAACATGTTCTATTTGTCCAGAACCCTCAAGATTTTGAATAACTCTAACCGATCTCCTTTCAGTCTTCTCTCTCCAAGAACAGGCCTAGTTTCTCCAGTCTGTGTACATAATTGAAGTTCTTTATTCCTGGAAGCACTCTCAAATTATTTTTACACACTCTCTAATGGTCTTCATATCCTTCTTGAATTGTGACGCCCAGATGGATGACAACTTCAGTTGACGCCAAGACACAGTTCTGCAAGGTTGATCAACATTAATTTACGTACGGTGTGCCCATGCTTGTAAATCCCAAGATCCTACTTTTTTAAAACAGTTCTCTCAACTTGGTCTACCGCCATTTACATCCTGGCCCCTCTACATTCTTTTTAGAATTGTATCTATTATTACAAAAAAAGTTCTGTATCGCCTCTACACTTATCTCCTACAAATCTGTAATTGCAGATACATTCTATTTTGTTCAAAAAGCACACAATTTGTAGATAGTCAATGTGGCATTTTATAAATTCCTACTTGGGAATAAAAATAGCCTGACTCCAAGCTGATACTCAGCCAGATTCTAAACAAGGCCTCATACCTAAAATGCATTGTCTGACTGGAGATGTCACCTCTGGTATACTGACAAAATCTTTAGTTACCTCAGGGCAGTGACTTGAATGAAATTATGGAATTTGCTTATTAATTCTTTCTAACTGATTAAAGATTTAACAGCCGCCTTAGGTTTGTTCAATACATTTGCATCAGTTCTATGACCTTTTGATCTTTACTTATAAATTCTGTGTTGGATGCCACCTCTCTCACTGACACCTAAGAAGGAACAAGACTCTGAAAGCTTGTCTCTTCAAACAAACCTGTTGGACTATAATCTGGTGTCGTGTGATTTTTGACCTTGTCCATTCCAATCCAACACCAGCACCTCCACATCATGGCTACAAAAGTGAATCATTTCACTCTTCTCTGCGTTAAATTTCATCTGCCAATTGTCCGGCCACTTCATTAGTCTTTGTCCTCTGGCAGTTTAACACTTGTCTCTTCACAATTAACATTACTTCCAGATTTTGACATTATTTCCTGTGCTTCAAAGTTTAGTTCATCAATTATACTATCAGAAAGGATCCTGAAGTGGACCCATGGGGAACCCCACCATAAACTTCTTTCCAGTCCAAAAAACTTCCCTGTCACTCAGCCAATTTCATTTCCACATTGTAACTGTCTCTTTTATTCCACAAGCTATAATTTTACTCACAAGTTTGTTTGTGTGGCACTTTATCAAATGCTTTTGGAAGCACTCAAATATATACTCTCCTTTTCCTCATAAAGGAGTTAGTCATGGTTTGTCCTTAACAGGTATGTACTAGTTTTTCCTTAATTAACTCACATTTGCCCAACAGACTAGAAATTTTGTTCAAGGTTAAACTGACTGGGGTTTAGTTGCTGGGATTACCTTTATACCCTTTTCTGAACACAGCTGTAACATTTTGAATTCTCTCATCCTCTGGCACCAGCCCTGTATCGAAGGAGCATTGGAAAAGTATGGCCAGTGCCTCAACAGTTTCCACTCTCACTTCCCTCAGTATCCTAGCTGGATCCCATCTGGTCTTAGTGTCTTAACAACTTTTAAGAACAGATATCTCAAGAATTCTTCTTCCTTATCAATTTTAAAACGATTGTGTATCAACTACTTTTTTCAGGAAGACTTGGAGGAAAATTCTTCTTTTGGAAAGATGGATGCAAAGAACATACTTAGTACCTTAGCTATTGTTTCTATGTGTAAAGTCCCTTTTTAGGCTCATGATCATCTCTACTCCTCCTTTTATCACCCTTGCATTGCTTATATGCCAATGAAATACATTTGGATTCCTTTTTTGTTAGGAGTCTGTTTCTTCCTATGCTCTCTTTACACTTCTCTTGTTTCTCGGTTTCCCTCTGAACTTTCTATATGGAGTCTCATTATTGTCAATTGTATTATGCACCTAATGTCTATCATTTGCGTGCTTTTTTGCTTCATTTTATTCTCTATCTCACTCTTCACCCAGAGTCTTCGTATTTGTTTGGCTTACCTTTCACCTTTGCGCAATTGTGTTTTGTAAACACAAATTGTCCATCAAATTGAAAATGCACTACATGAAAGGATGGTTACAGCAGATTCCGTGGTAACTTCCAAAAGGGAACAGTACATCTCTTGAAAAGGAAACAAATGCAAAGCTATAGGGAAAGAAGAGGGGAGTCAGGTTTACTGACAGATTGTCCAAAGAGGTGACACTGGTCTGATGGACCAATGATTCCTCATGTGCGGTATTATTTTATGGTTCTACTCAGCCATTAGTGAAAAACTGAAAGAAAAACCTGCATGTGTGAAGCACTTTGTCATCAAAAGTTTTAAAGCACACTATAGAGCAAAAATGAAGAAATGCAGTGGTTCTTATGGGAGCAAACAAAGTAGTTACTTTATACCTATTAAGCTCAAACAGAAATGGGCTACAAACTACTAAAGCTTTCCTTTGTGATTGGCTTAGGTAAGGGTATTGGACAGATCAACAGGGCTCATTGCTCTTGATTCGACCTGAATAAGTGGAAGTTTAATAGCTTATACAGTGTCAGCATAAAGAAACAGGAGTCAGCCATTCAGTCCCTTCAGCCGATTCCACCATTCAATGAGATCATGGTTGATCTTCAGCCTAATGCCATCCACCCACTTTGGGTCTACATAATCTCTATCAATGCTGCAGTGAAACATCAGCCAGGCTTGGATGCTCAGGTCCTTCAGTGGACCCATGCTATCTGACCCAGAGGCGAGAAGATTACTGACTGAGCCAAACTAACACACAAATTGGCTGAAGCAATCCTTGTTTATCATGATACATAACTGTAACTGCGTAACAGTTAACACTACACTTGAAAGTTTAAACAGCTCGTTAACCACAACACAATGAGCAGATGTGCGTGTGTCGATAAATGACACATCACAGCTCATAAGAAAGTACAACATGCTGTGGTGTTATATTAGCTAATTGCTGGTATTTTTATAACTTCATTTTTCAAAGTGCTATGCTGAATTTTTTTAACAAGCAAACCAATTATTAAAACGGTACTTGTTGCAAAATGTTAAATGACTTCTCAGCTTTTATCAGTGGGAACCTGTCAATGTATTGTTTGAAATGTGATTTTAGAAGAACCAGGACCCAGTTATAAACCTATTTTAGTTTTTAATCTCAGGATATCAAATAAGGCAGTTTCACACAATGGTTGCAATGTTTAGAATAGTTGGCCCAGGGAGACAATAAAGGCTAATATAAGACATAAGATGCAGGAGAAGAAGCAGGTCTTTGTACAAACAGGTCTGTTCCTCCAGTCACTGAGATCAAGGCTGATCCCGAAAACCTTAAACCCACTTTCCTGCATTTACCCCATAACTCTTGATTCTCTTTCTGATTAATAATTTATCTCAAATTTGACGAGATTTAACGATACAGCCTTGGTAGCCCTCTGTGATAATGAATTCCACACGTTCACAACTCTCAGGGAAAGAAACATTCCTTCGCACACCTTACTCTGAGATTACGCCTCCAGGTCTCACTCTCCCACAAGGACAAACAAACTCTCCATCCCTACCCTGACAAGCCCCCTAAGAATCTTGAATATTTCAATAAGGTCTCCTCTCCTTCTTCAAAACTCCAATCAGCACAAGTCCAAACTGCTTAATATCTCCTCATAAGAAGATCCCTCCACATCCAGAGTCAAGCAGTGAGCCTTCTGTGGAATCCCTCCAATGCCAGTATGTCATTATAGATGTGGCCTGAATAGTGCCTTGTATAGTTTTAGCAAGATCTTCCTTATTTTTACACTCCATTTCCTTTGAAAACAAGGTGAACAATTGGTTTCCCTATTCCCTGCTGAACTCAGATGCTAGCTTTTGCAGTCTTTACCATTTAAATAATATTCAGCTTTTTTGTTTCTCCCACCACACTTTCCCACATTATGTTCCATCTGCCAGGTTCTTGCCACCTCACTTACCCTGTCTATATCCTTCTGTAGACTCTTACTGTCATTCTCATTACGTGCCTTCCCTCCTATTTTTGTGTCATCTACAAACTTGACAATATTAAATTCAGTTCCTTCTTCCAAGTCATTTATATATATTGTAATTAATTGTGGTTCCAGCACTGATTTCTGTGGCACTTCACTCAGTACAAGTTGCCACGCTGCATCCCTTTATCTCAACTCTGTCTTCTATTAGTTTACCACTCTCGATAGGCTCATTGTATTAAGTAGCCTAATTGGCGGTACCTTACTAGCTCCCCTTTATTTAAGTACCTTGTTACCTTCTTAAAGTACTGCAGTAAATTTGTCACTCATAATTCTCTTTTCATAAAGCCATGCAGACTCTGCTCGATTATGTTGTATATTTCTACATGGTGTCCTATTACACCTTTTATGGTAGACTTGAACATTTTCCCAATAACAAACGTTAAGCGAACTAACCAATAGTTACCTGCTTTTTGTATCCTTCTTCTTTTGAATAAGGGTGGTACACTAGCAATTTTCAACCCTTTGGGACTTTTCCAGAATCGAAGGATTATTACTTATCTCTACAGCTACTTCCTTTGAAGTCCTAGTATGCAGGTCTGGGAATTTATCAGCATTTAGCCCCATTAGCTTCCTAAGTATTTTTTCTCCAATAATAGTTATTGTATTTAATTCTTGGCCTCCTTTTCCTCTTTGAATATTTAGTGATTTTGGGATGTTTTCCACCGTAATATAAAGATTCATCTCCCTTTCTATTTCCTGGTTTCTGATTATTGTTTCCCCAGCTTTGTACTCTAAGCAGCCTATATTCACTGTGGCACTTCTCTTTTATATATTTAAAGAAGCTCTTACTGTCTGTTTTATATTACTTTCCAGCTTACCCTCATAGGTTAGTTTCTCCCCCTTTGTTTTAGTCATCTTTTGTTGCCTTTGAAGGTTTTCCCAATCCACTAGTTTACCATTGATCTTTCCAACACTGTACACATTTTTAAAAAATTGATACTGTCCCTAAGTTCCTTGATAACAAGCATGGGGCTGGATGAACACAGCAGGTCAAGCAGCATCA
>JAHRHZ010000077.1:17732996-17749614 GCA_024137785.1 Ginglymostoma cirratum | reverse complement strand
TGATGCTGCTTGACCTGCTGTGTTCATCCAGCCCCATGCTTGTTATCTTCTTCAATTAATAGTTTGCATCAGTCTTCTCATTGAAAAAGAACAATGGAGGTACAGGCATCAGTGTGGAGAATTGTGAAATATTGGATTAAATCAATGCAGGGAGAGGATATACAAACAGGTTTAGCAGCCTTAGAAATGGATAAATCTGCAGGCTGGACTGAGATGTAGCTCAGGATTGAGAGAGACAAAGAAGGTAATATTAGGCCCCTAACAGCAATTTTTAAATCCTCTCTGGCCATCGGTGAGGTGTCAGAAGACTGGAGGACTGCTAACATTTTTCCATCATTAAAAAAGGGTGGAAAAGAGAGACCAAGAAATTACAGGTCAGTCAGTCTAATCTTAGTGCTAAGTTATCAGAAAGAACTCTGAGGGATAAATTATATTTCCATTTGGAGTGACACAGATTAATCAGGATAGTTAAGGGAAGACAAATATTTCAAATTTTTTTCAGGGGGCGATCAGGAATTATGCATTTTACATGGTGTCTGCAGACTTTAGCAAGGCTTTTGAAAAGGTATCTAATGGCACATTGATCAAGAAAGGACGAGCCCAAGGGATCCAAGACAAAGTGGCACAGTTCAGATCCAAAACTGGCTGAGAGGCAGAAAGAAGAGGCTGATGCTGAAGGGATGTCTCTGTGGTGGGAAATGTGTTTCAAGTGGGGTTCCACATGGCTGGGTATTAGACCCTTGCTGTTTGTGGTGCACATTAATGATTCAACTTCAATGTAATGGATATCATCAAGAGGTTCACTGATGACACAAAAGTTGGTAGGGTAGTAAAATGTGAGGACAATAGCCATAAACCGCAGGAGGACATCAGTGAATTGCTCAGCTGGACAGAGCAGAAGCAAATGGAATTTAATGCAAAAATGATTTACCAGGACACTGCCTGAGCTGAAAGGTTTGACTGATTAGAAAAGATTTGAAAGGCTGGGGCTGATTTCCCATGAACAACAAGGTTGACAGGGGAGCTGACAGAGGTTTATAAAATTTCGAAGAGCGTGGGCGGGACAGACTGGAAGGCGCTTTTTCAATTAGTAGAGGGGTCAGTTACCAGGGACCATAGATTTAAGGTATTAAATAAAAGGCTAAGAACAGAACTGAGCAGAACTTCTTTCACTGAGAAGGTGATGGGAATCTGGAACTCATTGTCTGAAAGTGTAGTCATAAAATCATATGGCATGAAAACAGACTCTTCAGCTGAACTCATCATGTCAGCCAGGTTTATGAAACTGAAGTAGTCCTATCTGCCTGTGTTTAGCCCATATCCCTCAAAATCTTTCCTATTCACATACCTGTCCAAAGGTCTTTAAAATATTGTAACTGTACCTGCATCTATCACTTCCTTTGGCAGTTCATTCCACACACAAACTACTCTCTGTGTGAGAAATTTGCCCCTCAAGTCCCTTCTCAATCTTTCCCCTTTCACCTGATACCTATGCCCTCTAGTTTTGGATTCACCTACTCTGGGGAAAGAACCTTGGCTATTCACCTTATCAGTGCCTCTCATGATTTTATAATTCTCTATAAGATCACCCTTCAGCCTCCCATGCTCAAGAGAAAGAAGGCCCAGCCTCTCCTTATAACTCAAACGCTTCAGTGCCGGTAACATCCTTGTAAATCTTTTCTGCACCCTTTCCAGTTTAATCATGTCCATCCTATAGCAGGATGACCAGAACTGTGCTTCAGTTTGGCCTCCCAATGTATTGTACAGCACGACATGACATCTCAACTCCTGTACTCAATGCTCTGACTGACGAAGACAAGTGTGGGTCTACCTGTGACACCACTTTCAAGAAATTGCACCCCTAGGTATCTTATTTTGGCAACACTCCCCAGGACCCTTCCATTAACTATGTAAGTCCTGCCCCAGTTTGTCTTACCAAAATGCAACACCTTGCACTTATCCAAATTAAACTCTACCTTCCATTCCTTGTCACACTGCACCAGTTGATCAAGATCTCATTGTTCTCTTACAGAACTTTCTTCACTGTCCACTATATCACCAATTTTGGTGTCATCCACAAACTTACTAACCAGGCCTCCTATATTCTCTAGGGTAGGGGGATTTCCAGAGTAGGGGACATATTTTTAAAGGGAGAGGAGAAAGATTTAAAAACATGAGGATCGATTTTTTTGTGTGGTTCAAGTATGGAATAAACTCCCAGATAAACCAGTAAATGCGAGTACAGTTACAACGTTTGAAAGACATTTAGATAAGTACATGAATAAGAAATGTTCGGAGGGATATGGGCCAAGAACAGGCTGGTGGTTTAGTTTGGGATTATGGATGGCTTGGACTGGTTGGAATAGTGGGTCTGTTTCCATGTTGTACGATTCTATGATTCCAATCCAACACGAGAATTCTCCCTTTTCAGAATTTCAGACAACAACACTGCACAAGGATCGATCCTTGGGCACTTCCAGAGACATACCCTATTGGTTGGAATTGCGACTAAATTCCACCATTAATTACTAAGTTAAGTTATAAGGCTTAACTTGCTTACTTGAGGGTATTAGTTAGGTTGCTACATGCAATAAAATTTAAATCATTGTTTCAGTATTTAATTGTTTGTGAGATTTCTTATTAAGTGTCTGAATTAAAGGTAACTTGTGGTGATTTACACACAACAGGCTTAATAGCTCACCATATGGCTTGGTGTCATACTTTGTTTTATAATTCTTCCATGAACGGCTTCAGGATGTTTCATTTTGTTTAAGATACGATATAAATAAAAATTGTTGTTGACAGCCTCTTACACACTAACAATGAATATGCTGTTGAAAATGTGAGAATGGCTGATGAGGGTGAAAAAAATCATGGTGAGGAAAGAGAGGGTCAATCAGAGTGTTCAACACTGATAGCATTCCCATATGGAGCTTCCTTAATTGTAAGCAACAGGCTTTCATCATCTTGCATTTAGTGGAAATTATTAGATGTCATTTTTCTGCTGAATTTCCCACATCTCTTTCTCTTGCTTTCATTTCCTGTACAAATTAGGAAATTTGAACCATGCGCCTTGCCTGAACGGTCTCTCACTATTTACTTTGGCAGACCTTTATTGAAATGTCCACCTGCGTATCTGAGTCAAGTCTTGTTGTCAATGAGATATTGTTATTACATTTGCAAATTGTTATTCCTTTAAAAAAATCTGGAAGGCAAAGACCCCAAAATGGGGGCAGCTGTTTTACATTATTTAATTGGGAACGCAATATTCCTTCTGCTACCCTCATTGATGAATTTTTTTCCAAAGAATGTTCCTGTCCCCCTCCCGAACAGTTGTTAAATAAACACCTGCACTCTACAATGATAGCAATTGCTAACTAAAGGCTTGTTTTTCAACTCATTTTGAAATTCCCTTAGACCAAGCATAGAATTATTCCCTTCCTGATCGTAACATTGCTTGTGCTCACAGCATTTATGTCAACCCAAGGATGCCCTGTATTCAGAATGAATCTGAGCGCAGGAAAAGAAAATGACATATTAGCAGGCAGCTAAAAATTCATACAGTCAATAGCCAACAAACAAGTTAGAAACAGTTCATCAGTTTGTTCTCCCGGACTTCCTCAGCCACATTTTTTTTTCTCATTCACTCGTTGGACATGGGGCATTGTTGCCTGGGGCTGCGTCTATTGCCCCTCCCTAGTTGCCTCGGAGAAGGTGGTTGAGCTGCCTTCTTGAACTGATGCAGTTCATATGCTGTAGGTTAACCTACAATGCTCTTAGGGAAGGAATTCCAGGATTTTGACCCAGCAATAGTAAAGGAAAGACAATATACTTCCAAGACAGGATGATGAATGGCTTGGAGGGGAACTTGCAGATGGTGCTATTGGATGGAAGTGCTTGTGGGTTTGGAAGGTGCTGCTTCAGGATCTCTGGTGAATTTCTGCAGTGCATTTTGTAGATAATACACACTGATGCTAGAGTGTTGGTGGTGAAGGGAGCGGATGCTTACAAATGTAGTGCCGGTTGAGCAAGCTGCTTTATCCCAGCTGATTTCAAGCTTCTTCAGTGTCATTACAGATACACCCATCCAGGCAAGTGGTAAATAGAACATAGAACAGCACAGTACAGGCCCTTTGGCCCACGATGTTGTGCCGACCTATTATCCTACTAAGGTCAATCGACCCTGCATACCCGACATTATATTATCATCCACGTACCACGTACCTACCTTAAATGTCTCTAAAGTATCTGACTCCACTACCACTGCCAGCAGCGCATTCCACGCGCCCACCACTCTCTGCATAAAGAACCTACCTCTGACATCTCCCCTATACCTTTCTCCAATCACCTTAAAATTATGTCCACTTGTAATAGTCATTTCCGCCCTGGGAAAAAGTCTCTGGCTATCCACCTCTATCACATCACCTCTCATCCTTCTTTGCTCCAATGAAAAAAGCCCTAGCTCCCTCAACCTTTCTTCATAAGACCTGCCCTCCAGTCCAGGCAGCATCCTGGTAAATCTCCTCTGCACCCTCTCTAAAGCTTCCTCATCTTTCCTATAATGAGGTGACCAGAACTGAACACGATATTCCAAGTGTGGTCTAACCAGGGTTTTATAGAGCTGCAGCATAACCTCGCAGCTCCTAAACTCAATCCTCCTGCCAATGAAAGCCAACACACCATACGCCTTCTTAACAACCCTATTAACCGGGGTAGAAACTTTGAGGGATCTATGGACATGGACCCCAAGTTCCCTCCATTCCTCCACACTGCCAAGACTCCTGCCATTAACCCTGCATTCTGCATTCAAATTCGACCTTCCAAAATGAATCACTTCACACTTTTCTGGATTGAATTCCATCTGCCACTTCTTTGCCCAGCTCTACATCCTATCAATGTCCCGTTGGAACCTACAACAGCCCTCCACACTATCCACATCTCCTCCAACCTTCGTGTCATCAGCAAACTTACTAATCCACCCTTCCACTTCCTCATCGAAGTCATTTATAAAAATCACAAACAGTAGAGGTCCCAGAACAGATTTCAGCGAAACGTCACTGGTCACCGAGCTCCAGGCTGAATACTTTCCATTTACTGTCACCCTCTGTCTTCTATTGGACAGCCAGTTTTGTATCCAGACAGCCAAATTTCCCTCAATCCCATGCCCCCTTACTTTCTGAATGAGCCTACCATGTGGAACCTTATCAAATGCCTTGTTAAAATCCATATACACCACATCCACTACTCTGCCTTCAATGTGTTTTGTCACATCCTCAAAGAATTCAATAAGGCTTGTGAGGCATGACCTGCCCCTCACAAAGCCATGCTGACTATTTCTAATCAAACTATGCCTTTCCAAACAATCATAAATACTATCTCTCAGAATCCTCTCCAATAATTTGCCCACCACAGAAGTAAGACTGGCTGCTCTGTAATTCTCAGGATTATCCCTATTCCCTTTCTTGAACAAGGGAATAACATTTGCCACCCTCCAATCATCCGGTACTACTCCAGTGGACAGTGAACATGCAAATTTCATCGCTAAAGGGGCAGCAATCTCTTTCCTCGCTTCCTGTAGTAATCTTGGGTATATCCTATCTGGCCCAAGGGACTTATCTATCTTCATGTTTTTCAAAATTTCTAGTACATCCTCCTTCTTAACATCAACCTGTTCAAGCATATTAGCCTGTTTCACACTGTCCTCACAAACAACAAGGTCCCTCTCACTGGTGAATACTGAAGCAAAGTATTCATTGAGGACCTCCTCTGACTCTGCGTACAAGTTCCCTCCACTATCTCTGATTGGCCCTACGCTCACTCTGGCCATCCTCTTGTTCCTCACAAAAGTATAGAAAGCCTTGGGGTTTTCCTTGATCCTACCTGCCAAAGCCTTTTCATACCCACTTCTAGCTCTTCTAAGTTCATTCTTCAGTTCCTTCCTGGCTACCTTGTAGCCCTCTAGAGCCAGGTCCGATCCTTGCTTCCTCAACCTTAAGTAAGCTTCCTTCTTCCTCTTGACTAGATGTTCCACGTGTCTTGTTATCCAGGGTTCCTTCACCTTACCATCCTTTCCTTGCCTCACTGGGAGAAACCTATCTAGTACTTGCAGCAACTTCTCCCTAAACAACCTCCACATTTCTGTCGTGCATTTCCCTGACAACATCTGTTCCCAATTTATGCTCCGCAGTTCTTTCCTAATAGCATTGTAATTCCCCCTTCACTAATTAAATATTTCCCCATCATATTCCATCATAATCCTGATTTGTGCCTTATAAACAGTGGGCAGGCTTTGGGAAATCAAGAGGTCAGTCACTTGTCACAGTATTCCTACCCTCTGACCCTGTCTTGTAGCCACTGTATTTAAAAACCAATCCAGTTGAGTTTCTAATCAATGGTAATCCCCATGATGTTAATAGTGGGGGATTCAGTGAGGTTAACACCACTGAATGTCAAGGGGTGGTGGCTATATTGTCTCCGATTGGAGATGGTTACTGCCTGGCATTTGTGTGGCGTGAATGTTACTTGCCACTTGTCAGCACAAGCATAGATCTTAGTGCATTTGAACATGGGCTGCTTCATTATCTGAGAAGCCGTGAATGGTGCTGAACATTGTGCAATCATTGACAAACATCCATAGTTCTGAGCTTATTATTGAGGGAATGTCATTGAAACAGTTGAAGTTGGTTGGACATAGGACACTACCCTGAGGTAATCTTGCAAGAATGTCCTGGAGCTGAAATGACTGATCTCCAATAACCACAACCATCTTCCTCCGTTCTGAGAAAGGATCACCAGACCCAAAACGTTAACTCTGATTTCTCTTCTCAGATGCTGCCAGACCTGCTGAGCTTTTCGAGCAACTTCTGTTTTTGTTTCTGATTTACAGCATCCGCAGTTCTTTTGGTTTTCATCTTCCTATGTGCAATGTATGACTCTAACGAGTGCAGAGTTTTCTCCCCGATTCTCATTGCTTCCAGTCTTGCAAAGGTTCCTTGATGTCACACTCAGTTGAATGCGACCTTGTTGTGAAGGGCTGTCACTGTCACCTCACTACAAAGTAACTACAATATTGCTTTGGGGCACAAAGACAACCTGGAAATAAATCCACCGGAGTTACTGGGAGTTATAATGAGTGCACTCTTGAATGACATGACAGAGATCAGGAATTCAGCAGGGTTCAAACTCATTGTGTCACCAAACCTCAGGCTTCATTCTACGAAAATCATCAAGAGAAGTTTAAAAAGAAAATTGGAAAAATCCCATAAATTTTCCAGACTGATTTCATGCCACTGTTCTTCATTAACACTGCACAAATGTTCACAACTATAATGGAGAAAAAAACAAAAAAAAATTCTTGCAAAATATATTTTACTTAGCCACCCGAAGTTGTAAGAAATGTGGGCATTTTATAGAATGGATAATTAGTCCTAGCTGTTATCTAGGATCCTTTTGTATGATCACAGAATTATTATGGTGCAGAAGGCCACTTTGTCTGCAACAGTTCTCTGAACATTTTAACTTACAGCCAATTTCTTGCCTTTTCCCAATAACCCTACACATTGTTTCTATTTAATTAACCATCCGATGCCCTCTTGAATGCCTCAACAGAACCTGCTTTTACAGCACCACCGAGAAGTGCAACATTTCCTTATTATCCTTACTACTTGATGGGTGAAAAAGCTTTTCTTCCCTCACATTGGCTCCTTTTACAAAATACTTTAAAATTGTACCATCCAGTTATCGACCTATTAGCAAATAGGAACGGTTTCTTCTAATCCATCTCTCCAAGCCTCCCAAACATTTTGAAAATTTCTATCAAATTCCCTCTTCAGCCCTCTTCTCTCCAAGCAAATCAGTCCCAACTTCTAGAATCTTTCCCATAACTGAAGTGTCTCATCCCTGGAACAATTCTCATTAACCTTTTCTGCATTCTATCCAAATACATTCACACCATTCCTAAAGTAAGGTGCCAAGAACTGTACACAATACTCCAGCTAAGATCTAACTAGTGTCATATACAAGTTTATCATAATGCCCCTGCTCTTGTATTCTATGTCGCTATCAATGGGACCTGGAATATTGTATGTTTTATTAACAGCTTTCTCTCCCAGTACTCTCATCTTTAATGATTCATGTGCACATCAGGTCACTCCCTTCCTGCAAACTCTTCAGTATAGTACCTTTTAGGTTGTTGACTTGCTTGCTGAGCTGACTGGTTATAGTTCAGGTGTTTCGTTGGACATGTTAGGGCACCCTAATAAACCGGCCACATTACTGTATGTCAAGAACATATCGGAACTAACTGCGAGACTCCTACGACCACTAGGAATCAGGATAGCACACAAACCCACAGCCACAACACGACAAACACTCACAAGGACCAAAGACCCCATACCCACGACATGCAGGATCAAGGTAGTGTACAAAATACCATTCAAGGACAGCACAAAACAATCCATCGGCCAGGCAGGAAGGAAACTAACTCTCAGGATACACAAATACCAGCTAGGAGCAAAATGACATGATGAACCTTCCTTCATTTCAGTACACTTGAACAATGAAGGCCATCAATTTAACTGGGGTGACGTGACCATCCTAGCTCAAGCCAACCATAGACACCCACGGGAATTCCTAGAGGCCTGGTTCTCCACCCATAATGCAATCAATAAACATATGCAATTCGACCCCATATGCAAACCCTTGCAAAAAAAGAACGAGAAATGACATAAAACACCTCAATAGACCAGGCCATATAAATACTAAGTGGAGTAGAACAACATCGCTTCATCGGAGGCCGCACTGATGATGTTACCTGTGACGGTGACGAAACGTCTGAACTATAACCAGCCAACTCGACAAGCAAGTCAACAACTTCACCCAGAACCCATAACATAGTAGCTTTTATGTTATACTGTCTCCCCATGTTCTTTCTTCCAAAGTGCATCACCTCACATTCCTCCACACTGAACTTCACCTGCCACCTGCTCCACCAATGTGTCAATGTACTTTTGAAGTTCCAACAATTTACAACTCTTCTCATGTGATGAGTCACCTGCAAACTTTTAAATTACTCCCTGCAGATCAAGATGTAGATCATTCCTATATATGAGGAAAAGCAAGACCTAAAGCAAGAATAACAACCCCTGAGGAACTCCACTATAGATTTTCTTCCAGAGTGAAAAATATTTATCAAGAATTACTCTTATGCCTGGGTCAACTTTGTATCCATGTTGCTACTGTTCCTTTTATTCCACGACCTGGAACATTCCTCATAAGTTTGCTGCATGGCATTGTATTGAATTCCTTTTCGAAGTCCATGTACACCATACTAATAGCATTCCCCTCATCAACACTTTGTTACCTCTTCAAAAATCTCCTGCAAGTTAGTTAGACAAATATTCCCTTATCAAAAACATGCTGACTCTTCCAAACCAATTCATATTCTCCATAGGTTTATTAATGCAATCCTGAATAACTGTTTTGAGAAGGTATCCCACCACTTAAGTTAAAACTGATTGAGCTGTAATTGCTGGGTTTATTTTTACAATCTTTTTTGTAAAATAAGGGCAAAATGTTTATAATGCTTCAATCCTCTTTGAATCCAGGAAAGCTGGAAAGATAACTGCAACATCCAATCTCACTTCCTTCAACATCCTTGAAGGTATCTCATTCAATCCCAGACCTTTATCAACAGTTAAGTATCAACAGTTTATCTATTACCTTCTCCTCATCAATTGTAATGGTAGTGGTCTAGTTTCATCCTCAATCACTGTGATTTAGGCAGCAGCTTCCTCATAAGTAAAGGCAGATGCAAAGTATTCATTTAACACCTCAGCTATACCTTTTGCTTCTAACTGTAAATCCCCTTTGTCGTCCCTATTCACTTTTACCACCTTTTTAACTATTGATGTGCTTATAGAAGTATTTGGAATTTCTTTTTAATATAGTTGGCAGTCTTTTTCATAATCTATTTTTGTTTCTCTTAGTTGTTTTGTCACTTTGCTTCTGAACCTTTTCAATTTAACTTGGTTCTCCACTGTATATACGTTGAGACATGTCAGCTGCACATATTTTCAGCTTTAACTTGATGTCTATTTCAATTTTCTGTGAGCTCTGTTTGTCTTACCTTTCCCTTTGGAGGGAATACACTTTGATTGTGAGAAAATCATCAGTCTATCTAGCCCAGTTCTGTTTACCCTCCAACTCTCGGCCAGTTGTTTAGTCTTGTACTGACCAATGTCATTTTCGGAACTTTATGATAAAGTGACCACTGGCTCCTGAATGTTATTAAGAGAATGTTATTAAGAATCTATTGATGACCATGAATCCATTGTCGATTGTTGGAAAAAACCATTTGGTTCACTAATGTCCTTTAGGGAAGGAAACTGCCATCCTTACCTGGTCTGGCCCACATGTGACTCCAGTACCCACAGCAATGTGGTTGACTCTTAATTGGCCTCTGGGCAATTAAGGACGGGCAATAACTGCTGCCTAGCCAGCGATGCCCTCATCCCGTGAATGAATAAAGAAAGAATAATCCCATTGTCACTTGATCCATCCATCTCCTTCCCAAGAACCATGTATACCAGTGCCTCTTTTCCTGTTGGAATAAGTACATGATGTTCAAATGTTCTGTTCAATTTAAGTCTTAGGACACAGATGGTCCATTACAGTTTCAAAGAATGCATTTTCATATTCATTGAAGCAGAATCCATAAATTCTTTTTAAAAAGGCTAGTGTTATGGTTTGGGATAGCAGTTAGTTCAGAGATAGTTCATTGGAAAGGAGAAATATTATGGGGTGTTGCCATGAGCAGGAGAATGAAACCGAATAGATGGCACAGGAAGAGAAACCAAGCATTGACTTGATGAGGTAAATGGCCTGTTTCAGTCCTGGAACTATACATTGCAACCTCCAAAGTGCAAAATACTGACTAACATCTTAACAAAATGACATAACCACAGAAATGGTCTCAGTTCAAAATAAACAACACACTTAAAAAAAATCTTGTATTAAGGTCTCAATTCTCAATTTCCTGCTGACTACTGGTGGGTCGAGAGTACAATCCCAATAAGGTGATCATCACTTTCTTATTTCTCAGTTCCATCCAAATAACTTCCCTAGATATATTCCCAGGAACATCTTCCCTAAGTACAGCTATAATGTTATCCCCAATCAAAAACGCCATTCCCCCTCCTATCTTGGCACCCAATTCTGTCCTTCCTATAGTATCTGTACCCTGGAACATTAAGCTGCCAGTCTTGTCCATCCCTGAGCCACATCTCTGAAATTGCTATGATATCCCAGTCCCATGTTCCCAACTGTGCCCTGAGTTCATCTGCCTTAACTGTTAGGCCTCTTGCATTGAAATAAATGCAGTTTAATTTATCCATCTTACCTCCTTTGCTTTGTTCTTGCCTGCCCTGGCTCTTTGACTTGCTCCTTTTCCCAACTGTACCATTCTCAGACTGATCACTTTCCTTAATATCTCCCTGGGTCCCACTGCACCTCCTGCCACCAAACAACCCACCTCCCTCCTCCCCCAACTAGTTTAAATCCTCCCAAGCAGCTCTAGCAAATATAGAGGTTTATAAAATCATGAGGGGTATGGACAGGGTAAATAGACAAGGACTTTTCGCCAGGGTGGGGGAGTCCAAAACTAGAGGGCATAGGTTTAAGGTGAGAGGGGAAAGATTTAAAAGGGACCTAAGGGGCAACTTTTTCACGTAGATGGTGGTGTGTGTATGGAATGTGCTGCCAGAGGAAGTGGTGGAGGTTGGTATAATTAGAACATTTAAAAGGCATCTGGGTCGGTAGGAAGGCTCGAGGGGAATATTTTCCAAATGCTGGCAAATGGGGCTAGATTTATTTAGGATAGCTGGTCGGCATGGACAAGTTGGACTGAAGGGTCTGTTTCTTTGCTGTACATACCTATGACTCTATGGCTCCAGGTCAGAATAACTGAATAAATTCCAAGTATTTTGTTTCACTGAGTTTCAGAAATGTTTTTGGAATAGTGGAAACACGTTCCAAAATTCAGATTGTTTTTGTCCATGAACTGCGCTTCTCAGTCATCTCATCCTAAACTAATATCAATCTGCCCACTATTATCATGCGTTGGCCAGGGACAGGCTGGAATGCCCCATCATTCCTAGTATCAGATGCCACTGTAAAGCCAGACAGGCTCAATAATGGAACCTTCCATTTACACGTTTCTGCTCATCGTTTGTTTGGTGAAGAGGAATAAAGGGCCCTTACATCCATTCTACATAATCAGGAATAAAAATAGAAATTGCTGGAAGGACTCAGCATCTGTAGCAAGAAAACAGAGCTAACATTTCAATTCAAATGTTTAAGTCCTGTGACCCTTCTTCAGAACTGGAGTTCTTCAGGTATTCTGAAGGTCACAGGACTCAAACATTAACTCTGTTTTCTCTCCACAGATGTTGCCAAACCTAGTTTTCTCCAGCAATTTCTGTTTTCATTTCAGATTTCCAGCACCCACATTTCTTTGTGGATCGATTTTGCTACATAGCCAGGGCTTTGTTTCGCTGCCAGCGTCTCTCTGAGGTTAAGATAGAAGATCAGTAGAACGTCCTCAGAATTTCAAGGTCCATAAATTTAGTATCAATATTGCTTCACAGCAATTCTAAATCCCGGGTGTTAACATCTGAGCTGACTCCAAAGTGGATTGTCTTTATAGTCTTTTGGGTCTGATTTTAGACTGGCTGCATTTGCAAGGCAAATTCTCTCTCACCAATGCTACACTTGCAGTGTAAACAGAATCTAATGTCCAGAGCTTGTGAGTGCCCTCTAATAAAATGAACCATGACAAAATGCTGCCGCTTGTTGGTTTGTGTATCTGGAGCAGAAACAATAGTGTCTTGGAGCTGGTAACACTGTGTCATGGGAGAAACACTACTGGGAAAAAATTCTAGCTGTTCCTTCAGTTGTTTCTGAATCTCCTTCTTATTTCAGAGAATAATGAATGGTTTTGACCACTGCTACTTAATGGGCACAATGATACATCCTGTCAGACTCAAGCAAAATTTAAATTTTAGTTAGTAAACTGGGAGCTTCTGAATAAAAGCCAAAAAAAAAAAAAACGATGGGTACTTTAAATCAGAAACAAAAACGGAAGTTCCTGGAAAAGCTCAGCAGGTCTGGCAGCTTCTGTGAAGAGAAATCAGAGTTAACGTTTCAGGTCCGGTAACCCTTCCTCTGAACTGGGAAAGAGTTCTGAGGAAGGGTCACCAATCCGTAATGTTAACTCCTGATTTCTCTTCACAAGTAACCACGCAGGCCATCATGTCCAGGTGTGCTCTCTGCAGAAGCAACTCGGTTCTACTCCCCTGATTTTTCCAGTAATTCAAAACTTTTCTTCATCAAGTTTCACCTGTCGCTTATCCAGCACTATGTCCTTTTGAAATTTATTACTATTCTCCTCACAATTCATCAATACTTTCAATTTTTGTCATTTGCAAATTTTACAATCATGCCCTGTACGTCAATGTCTAGGTTATCAATACGTTTCAAAAAAAAAAGCAGGGCTCACAACATCCTACATTCTAAAAAAAATTTCTGCCATTCTATAACTTTGGTATCTATGTTGCTACTTGGGCCTCTTTTTCCATAAACGCAATCTTTGCTGGCGAATCTGTTATATTTACTTTATTAAATGCTTTTTGGAAATTCACATAACCCACATCAACCATACCACCTTCATCAACTCTGTTAAATCATCAAATAACATAAGTAAGTTTGCTAAACACAACAAGCCCCTAACAAATTTATTCTTGTTTTCCTTAATTGATTTGCCCAACGTGGCTGTTAGTTCAGTCCTAATAACGTCAGGTATAAATCAGGTTGCAAATTTGGCATTGCCCTTTCTGCACTACCTTCAAAATCAATTTAAACCCAGTTCTACAATAGCTCTACAAGCTAAATTAATCAACTTACAAAACCAAGGACCATTAAAGGGCCTTCAAAAGGAAAGATTTTCATTCAAGCTGCCTGGATTAGGTTCAAAGCCAGCTTCCAGATGTGCCAGACGATTGCTTCAACTTATTGGTACCAATTCCTGCAATATTTTAGCCGTAATTTAAGAAACTTTAAACTAAATATTTATACACAGACAGAGGACAGCTGCGAAAAGGGGAAAATGTAAAGGAAAAAACATACTTTTTTGGTCAAATCTGCTCTGAACTGGGAATAATTGGTGTAAACATTTGCCGGAAAAAAAATCATTGGTAAACAGGCCTTACTGACAGAGAAGGCAACATTAAGGAAAAAAGAAATCACAAGAATTTATTATCTGAGGACACAGAAACTACATCATAGTTCAAACATTGTTATTTCTAACTTATTCACTCACATTTGTTTTTGATCAACTTTCATGCTCCTTTGAACTAATGTATTCTCATCAAGTAATTGAGTTAGTCAGGTATCTATGAGCTAGCAGTACACCAATATCTATCTTTGGTTAAATTACTATTGGGTAGGTTTATGTTCTGTGCCCTCTAGAAAGTCTAGAAAAAAATATCCAAAGACAACCCTGTAAACCTCCTTTGCAGCTGTACTACCAGTTTGGTGCTGGTATAGTGTACAGAAACATTCATTTGAGGTATTTCTCAGACCTACTGCATTTCAGAGCAAGGGAAGGGAGGGGGCAGTAATCAGAGTTCATAATTTGAGCTAAAGAGCCCAGTTTTTATTCAATATGAAAGTGCAATTAGTTAATGCAGCATTAGGAGCACCTGGCATAAGCTTATACAAGGTCTTCTGATATGCACATGTGCACAATAAAATAAACTTCAGCTGTGGCTGAAAGCTCATAATGTAAACAAGGGATTGCCACTCAATCTTAGCTTGCTGATCCTGGATGACAGCCACAAAACTCAGCAAAAGCAAGCCTCTGATTGTTTATTACATTCCATGGAAATATGCATCGTTGTGTCTAGATTTTACTTTTCCAGGCTCTTTTTAAAAAATGTCACTGTTAAACTGTTATACTGCCACTAATGTTTGCCAAGAGTTGACTAAATGTAAGGTTTAAATTACAAATAATTTATTTCCAACTGACCTTGACATGCCACTTTGAACATCTCAGAAGAGCAAAACATGCAAAAGCACTTGTTTAGCAGTGATGCTAAATTGTCCAATATGTCGCTAATTTTCCAAATAAACAAATCAGGCAACACAAGCCAAACAGCCAATGTATAAAGAACAATCACATATTTTATCCTGGCTTTGAATTATCCAACTGTTACATCAGTTGACGTTAGCTTGAAATTAAGCACAATGATCTAATGCATCCTTTTACTTCAAAGGCATGATATTGAGCTTTCATTGTAACTTTAGAGCTTTTAGTTGTTTACACATATACACTGATGATGCACAATTCAAGTTAGGAAAATCTTAGGCAACTAATCAACCGCACATGGTAAAGCAAAGAATGGGGGGTCACTTTCTCATTTCTGTTCATTATATTTGTGTCACTATTTCTTTCTATGTGTTTAACATTCTGAGTCTGTAGCATACTTCTTTTATATCTATATCCTCTTCTGATTCTCAGGAATTTTACTTTCCTGTTGGGTGGCATGATGTGGTGCGAAAGATAAATGGTGAGATCTGTAAATAAGTATAGCTAGCAAAATACATGCTGTTTTTAGGACATGGAATGTGAGTAAAGTGTGATCTTTATGTATCTCTCATTCTATTCTTCCAGCCCGAGCCCAACCCACCCTACCCCTTGACTGTATTGTAGAAGTTGAAGAGGTGGTGTGTAATATAATGTTACTCAATTAGTAATCCAGCAACACAGGCTAGTGTACTGGGAAATGGTTTGAATAGCAACATGGGAGATGGTGAAATTTGAATTCAACATAATTATCTGGAATTTAAAAAATGCTAGTCTAATGATGACCACATAACCATTGATGGTTGTAAAAACTCATCTTGCTCATAAATGTTCATTAGTGAAGGAAATTGGCTGTCTTTACCTGGTCTGACCTACTTGTGATTCCAGACCCACAGCAATGGTAACATTCAACAATCCATTTAAAATGTACCTGTACAGTCCCAAATCCATTGCTCATGGAAGTAATCAGAACCTACCCCATGCAGGCTCCAACCATCTCTGCCTGACAAAAGCAAACAGTGTGTAAATCATAGTCCCTAATTTCTATAATGCAAGGGAGCTACTGCTTGGCTCTGGTGGACAATACAAAATACAATTCACCCCATCTTAAGGACCATAACAGCAGGGATGGGTGGTAAATTTGATCCCTTAACTTTTAATATTAGCTCCATTCTCCTGTTAACAGCATAGCTTTTCTCGCCTTACAGACTAATCAGTCATACATTTCCTTTTATTGGTTTTATGGGGTAGGAAGAACAACATATATTTATATCCTGTCTTTAATGTAATAAAGCATCCTAAGGCGTTTCAGTGGAGTGTTATAAAACAAATATAAACAAATACGCATAAGATGGGATAGTAGGAACTCAGATGCTGGAGAATCTGAGATAACAAGGTGTAGAGCTGGATGAACACAGCAGGCCAAGCAGCATCAGAGGAGCAGGAAGGCTGACGTTTTGGGCCTAGACCCTTCTTATT
>JAHRHZ010000077.1:17711279-17732596 GCA_024137785.1 Ginglymostoma cirratum | reverse complement strand
AGACCCTTCTTATCTGAAGAAGGGTCTAGGCTCGAAATGTTAGCCTTCCTGCTCCTCTGATGCTGCTTGGCCTGCTGTGTTCATCCAGCTCTCTACACATAAGATGATATCAAAAGCTTGATCAAAGAGTTAAATTTTAGGGAGTTGTCACAGGCTAACCTGTTGATATAATTTCATTCATTTTAATATAAAGTGTTAACTTTGAGCATCTATTATTCTTTATTTAGTAATCTTAGGTTTCTACCGAGACTGTCAACAGCAAAGGAATTTGTTATTTCAAGACAGTCTAAATCTTTCTGCTTCCACCACAAATAGGTTTGCTGGATCTAAACTACATTCTTCATATTAAAAAAAACTGTACACATGAGAACATAAGAAATAGAAACAGCAGAAAGCCATGTGGCCCCCTCAAGTCATCCAACTAAATCATAACTGATCTGACTGTGGTTGTGGTCTTAACTCCTTTTTCTGACTACCCCCATAACTCGACACTCCTGTGGAACAAAAATCTGAACATATTCAAGTCTATGACAGGCAATGTGTAGTGAATTCCAACTATTAATAATCCTTTGAATGAAGAAATTCCTTTTCATCTCCATCTTAAATTAGAGAAGCCCTATTTTGAACTGTAGCCCCTTGTCAACAATTCGCCACATGTAAATAAGGGGTGACTTGGCGACAGGATACCAGCTTCTGTAGAATTACTTCCATGGCAAAGAGAAATAAGCATGCTCCCAAAGAAATTTGCTTGCAACAGTTCTGTTTGAGCGGAGATAAGCATTTCTGGCATCATGCCGTTATTTGGGAAGCTTGACTCATTCAATCCTGGCTATGAAGCCCAGAATGTGCAAAGGATCTTTTTTTTCTGGGGAAATGACATTGGGGCAGATGAAAAGCAATGACAAATTCTTCTGGCAGCAGCTTTTCAGTTTTTGGACCTAACTTTCCCTGAGGCATCAAATACTAAAATCCTTTCAAGAGTTAATAAATTTGGTTAAGGAATATCAGGACCCCACGCCTCCTTTAATTCCAGAATGCTATTGGTTTTACTTGGCCATTTGAGAACAAGGGGAATCGTATCGGAATTTTTGACTAGGCTAAGACAATTGGCAGAGATATGTGACTTCAGTTTAACCCTCAATGAGATGCTGAGAGATCATTTGGTATGTGGGATTAATGATGTATCCATGCAAAAAACTGCCGACTAGTGAAGCCCAACTGGACTTCAAACAGGCACTACAACTGGTTCTATCATTGGAAAATGTTGCAAGCGGAGCATATCAGATACTTGGTATTCCAATGGATGTGACAGTCTTGCCAGTCTAACTGAGCTTGGGGACCACCATGTGAGAGAAGGCAACTGCATAGCCTCACTCAGGATGTATCCTGAACAGAGGGACTCTAGATCAACCCCCTCAAAACCCCAAAACAAAGCCAAGCCTCGGCCAAACAGTTAAATTTTCCTTCAGGATCTGGGCTAGCGGGCCTTTGTAGTTGCTGCTGGTAATGCAGATTTGAGACAGCAGAAGAGTCCCACTGATCTAAATTAAGTAAGATAACTCATAGGTCGGTATCCACGAGAGTGCACACTCTGGAAAGTCCACCTACATCTGGTTTGGAACAGTTAAATTGCTAAGCAACATCCAAATCAGAACCAATCAAAATAAACGTTTGGTTAAATAGTCACCCAGTTCTAATGGAGCTCGATACCTGTGAGCCTGTATCAGTCTTTAAGAAAATTCACTCTGGACTCCAATCCCTAAGTTTGCGCAAGACCTCAGCTAGACTGCGAACCTATACCAGGGAAACTTTACAGGTTAAGGATACAACCTTGGTTCTGGTCTCTTATCAGAAGCAGCTGCTTCAGTTTCTACTGATTGGAATAAAAGGCTCGGGCCCAAGCTTGATGGGGCGAAATTGGTTGAGAAGGATTTACCTCCTTTGGCTCAATACTTTTTGATAAGAAAACGGCTGCCCGAGTGAAGTACTAATTAAACACCCAGAAATTTTTCAGCAAGGTCTAGGGACTATCAAAGAGCCAAGACCACCTTGCACATTGACCAGGAAGCAATTTACAATTCTGCAAGGCATGCCCAGTGCCATTTGCCTTAGAGGCAGAAGTTAGGAGGCTGGAAAGCAAAGGAATCATCAAACCAATCCAGTTTGCAGAAATGAGCAGCACCAGTTGTACCAGCTGTGAAGCCTGACAGGTCAGTTCGCCTTTTAGGGATTTTAAACAAATGGTAAATCACTTTTCACAGCTGTACCAATACCCAATCCCTCACATACAGGATTTATATGCAAAGCTAACAGAGGGGCTATGCTTCACAAAACTGGACATGAGCCATGTGTACCTGCAATTGTGATGCGATGAGGATTCCCAGAAATATGCTACAATTAATACCAATAAGGTTTTGCCAGGACCAGACCTTTCTGTGTCCAAAGTCCGATATTGTCAGCTTTGACATTTCTAGGGGCACTACCACCAGTGGTACGTGTGCCGGTGGCTCAATGCATGTGCATTTGCTACTTGGCCTCCTGGACTGTGTTGCAGCTTGTAACTTTGCCATTTGGGGTATCATCAGTCTGTATTATCTTTCAGCGATGATGGAAAACATTTTACAAAGTCTACTCCCGGTGGCCATTTATCTAGATGATGTGCTAGTAACAGGGAAGACCAATAGGAGCACTTAGAGAGCTTGGTCGTAGTCCTTAGATATTTCTCCCAGGTGGGCGTACGCCTTAGAAGGAAAAAGGGCGTGTTCCAGGAACCCAAGTGACCTACTTGGACTACAGAATTGACAAGACAGGGTTACCCCGTTGGAAGATAAACTGAGGGCAATCAAAGGTGCCCTGGCTTGCACGCCGGTACCAAAGCTTAGGTCTTTCCTTGGGCTGGTGAATTATTATGGGAAGTTCATACATAATCTGGCCTCCATCCTAGCATCTTTGCATTAAGTCTTAAAAAAGGGTTAGCCTTAGAAATGGTCACATAGCCAAGCCATAGCTTTCTGGCAAGTGAAGAAACAGTTATCATCCTCTAAGGTGTTGGCACACTGTGATCCCAAGCGAGATCTGGTATTGACATGCAATGCCTCCCAAAACAGCATCAGGATTGTATTGGCTCATAGGTGGCCCAATGGAGTGGAATGCCCAATGCATTCAGGACTTTAGCTAATGTAGAGCTTAAATTCCAGATAGAGAAGGAAGGTTAGTGGTCATACTTGGAGTCAGGAAGTTCCACCAATACCTTTATGGATGGAAGTTTGTAATAATAACAAATGACAAACCCCTGCTAGGCTGAGGTCTATTTAAAGAAGACACGTCAATATTGCCCATAATTTCAGGCTGAATTCAGCAGTAGGGTCTAATACTAAGTGCAAGTTACAAGCTGCAACACAGTCCAGGAGGCCAAGTAGCAAATGCTCATACATTGAGCCACTGGCAGACACACCACTGGCGGTAGTGCCACTGGAAATGTCAAAGCTAACATCATCAGACTTTGGACACAGCAAGATCCGATCCTGGCAAAACTGAAACAAATGGTGGTGATGTGGGAAACCAAAAGGCCATCACACCCAGAGCTGAAACCTTTTCGGACCCAGAGAGACCAAATCAAGGTAGAGGACAGCATGTTATTATGGGGACCAAGAGTGATTGTCCTGAGCAAAGGTCACTTCCAAATACTAGCTGAACACCTCCAGAGTCATCCAAATGAAGGTGTTGGTAAGAAGTTGTGTGTGGTGGGCAGAATTGGATGCCAACAGAGCTACGTTTGTGGAGCAGTGCCCAGAGTGCCAACAAGGACATAAGTTACAGCTAGAAGCTGCCTCACAATCGTGGGAATAGCCAGGAAAACCCTGGACTTGATTACACATCAACTATGCCACTCCTTTCATGGGCTCAACGTTTTTGGTCATTGTGGATGTCCATTCAAATTAGTTGGACGTGCATAGTATTCATTCGGCAAACTCAGGGATGACGAATGAAAAGCTGCGAGCATCATTCATGAAACACAGACTCTCATAAATATTGGTCAAGGACAATGAAAGGTCATTTACCAGCAGAGATTTTGAGTATTTCCTAAAGTCAAATGGCATTCGGCATGTTTGGACAGCTCCATACCATCCATCGTCCAATGGTCTGGCGGAAAGATCAGTCTAAATATTGAAGGCAGGCTCAAAGAAACAGCCCACAGCTTCACTTGATACCAAACTGTTCCGGTTCCTGTTTGTTTATAGGATGCAAATACAGCGATAACTCCAGCAGTGTTGCTGATGAGGAGAATAGAGCACACCAGATTAAACCTGATATTTCCGGACTCTGTTACACGTCAACTATGCAGGTCCAATCATGGATTCAATATTCTTAGTCATTGTGAATGCCCACTCAAAGTGGCTAGGCAGGCACACAATTCATTCGTCAAACATGGGGTCAATGATATAAAGACCATGCACATCTTTTGCACGATATGGACTCCCGGAAATGATCACAGATAATAGGCTATCGTTTACCAGCAGGGAATTTGAGTATTTCTAAAAGTCAAATGGTATTCCACATAAAACGACAGCTCCAGGCCATCCATCCTCCAATGGCATGACAGAAAGAGCAGCCCAAACTTTGAAGGCAGGCTTAAAATAAATAGCCTACAGCTTCATTAGATACCAACTGTCCTGGATCCTATTTTATTATAGGACCATCTCTCATGTAACTACAGGAACAGCTCCAGCAGAGTGGTTAATAGGGAGAAGACTCCACACCAGGTTACATCTGATCTTCCTGGACTGGTTGGGGATAGGAGGCAGGGTGACACAGCATCAGGAAAGCCAATGCTGTTCACAAGACTCCGCTAAGCGAGAGAGACAGTTTACTTCAATGGATGAGTTTGGTGTAGGAAGCACACCAATGGCCCTGCATGGGTAAGAGGCGTGATCAACGCGAGGCCAGGTCCAGTGATGTACAAAGTTTGGATAGATGTGGCAGTCCTGAACAAGCAAGTAGACCATATGAAAGCTACAAACTCACAAATGGTGCAGGCGCAAAACGTGCCTAGCTCCTCAACAGCATTTCCGACTGTTCTGGAGCCCATAGCTTCTCCATCTCCATCATGCACTAAAGATACCTCAGAATCTGAGATGGACACAGTAGATGCCATTGCCTCAATGCCTTTGCAGCCTTAAGAGGAGAATGAATTTCTTCCAAAACTCTACTGTGTGTTACATACAGCCCATATCAGAGGCAGAGGTGGAGGAACCCGACGCGGTGCTAAGATGCCCCAGGAGGAGCTACAAAAAAAGAACTGGCCTATGTCCTCAGATTCAGAGGGAGACGGTTGTAGTGATTGCAATGAGGTCAGCCAGGTGGACCTCACAGAATATGAGTTCCCTAATCTGGTCCAATCAGGGAAGCCTGGCTGACAGTTAAGAAAAAGTATGTCAGGAGTTATTTCACCCGTGGTTCTGGACATCTCCCATTAGGGGAATCATTAGGTATGCTATGACAACAGTGTGCCATTCCCAACAGCATAAGTAGTGTACACTATGTCTGATCTCTTGCGTGTTCTATTTTTCACACAATCACAGTAAAAATTTAAAGTTCCAGTGGTGTGCATGGGTTACATATGCAGTCCATGCAGCAAAGAAGCTTCTCAGCAGTGAAATCGGTTATCAACTGACAATGCTACAGCAATGGGTGCGTTAAAAAAGAGCCAGTGGAGCAAACAGGGAGGTCTGCATCAAGCGCAAAACTTACCCACTCAATTCCACTGCCGTTAACATAAGACATAAAAACATAAAGAATAGCACAGATAATTTGCAAAATTAAATTTCGTTTTTAAATACTGACATTACATTAATTTTACTCATAGGTGCATCACTGCTATTTGTTGAGACCGGCCCATTGGTTCCATTGATGGTCACAGGATATTAGGACCTTTGTGTCATTTTGATCATACTTTACTGAATGCTCACACAGTGGCCAATTTTGCACTCACTCAACTGGTGTCCCTTCTATACATCGTAGCGAATATTGCCTAAGAGCAATCACAACAAGACCTACTGTAAAGTAGTTAAACTCAAAGCCCTGTAAGGCTTTTGCCAGGCAAACTGTTTGCTATCCCTTTTAAAGTTTTGAGTCTTTTAAAACTCTGTACTTGTTTATTCTTCAAAGACAAAAAACACAAAATGTGTCTAAAGTTAGGAACATAAATCTGCAGGGGGTTCTCAACCAATTGTAATCACAAATTATCACAGACCAATCTGAGCGAAAGCTCTCTGACACCTTTACGTGTCAATTGGTCCCACACAGAATTTTTGCCAGCCAGCCACTGAATTTATACGGTCAGTTATTTCGCCTCTGCAGCAGTACCCAATTAAAGATACATTTTGGAATTAGAGCTAAAAATACACCAAGTATTTTGAGGTTCTGACCTATTGTCTTAATGCCATTTACTAACAACCCAGCACCTTGACTTGGAACTATATCACAAATTCTTCATTATTACAAAATCTTGGAACTCATCTCCTAACAGCACGTGGATGTACATACATCATATGGACTTCAGCAGTTCAGGCAGGCAACATCCCACCACCTTTTCATGAACAATTAAAAATTGCAAGAAATACTGGCCTTGCGAGAGATGGCCAGATCCCATGAAAGAATAAAACAAATTACAATGACACTCAGAACCCTCTGTAGCACAGTTTTTATATCTTTCCATTTAAATAATATTCTGCTTTAGTATTCTTACTACCAAATAAATAACCTCGTTATCCTGAATTATACTCAATCTCCCAATTTCTTTTGCATGCCTGTATATATTCCTTGGTGTCCTCTTCACAACATGTTTTTCCATCCATTTTCATATCATCAACAAATTTAATTACATTTCTTTCTCTTCATCCAGGTTGTTGATATAGATTGTAAATAGCTGGTGGTCCTGCTCCTTACCTTAAAACTGAGAGCTCTGGTCACTGACCCCTCTACTAAGGGCATCTCCCCTGTTCATCTATCTACCTTGTCTATGCCCCTCAAATCTTTATGCAACTCAATCAGGTGCCTCCTCAGACTTTTTTGCTCCAAGGAAAACAACCGCAACCTATCTAGTCTCTCTTCATAGCTAAATCACTCCAGCCTAGGTGACATCCTGGTGAATCTCTTCAGCATCCTCTCTAGTGCAATCACATCCTTCATATAGTAAGGTAAAGATTCCATAGTCCCAGAGAATCACATGGCTGCTCTCTTATTAAAGAGAGGTAACTGGTGGTGGTTTAACATGAGGGTCACCCTCAGGCAAGAGGTGAGGTTGGGAAGGTGACCTTCAAATAGTATGGTGACCAGAACAGCACATATTACACTAGCTGTGGCCTAACTAACATCATAAACGTTTCCATCACGACCTGCTTCCTCTTGTATCTAATGCCTTGATTAATAAAAGCAAAGAGGTCATATGCTTTCTTAACCAACATGTCTACTATCTTAAAGAATCAATGGGCATCCACACTGAAGTACCCCTGATCTTCTACATTTCCTAGGCTCCTACTGTTCAAAAAGAATTTTAAAAATCTATTCTATTTACAAAGGCAGAAACTTTTCTATTTTGTAAGTATAAGAAAGAAATAATATGAATTTTGATAACACTTTTCACACCTTTAGGATACCACAAACAGTTCACAGCCAGTTAAGAATGTTTGAAGTACAGTCATTGTTATACCATCTGAAAAAAGTAGCCAATATGCACACGACAAGATTCCAAAAACTGACTTAAACAACCACATTATAAAGCTCAGTGATAAATACCTACCAAGCAAACTCTCCCGCTCAGCTGCAGGTAATGCCATGAATCTATTATGTTCACCTGAAAGTGGAAATAGGGTCTAACTTTTAACATCTGATGCAAACAACAGCACATCCAAAAGTACGCCATTCCTTCAGAACTACTCAATCTCTGGAGTGTTACTGATGAGCTAAGGATAACATTGAAGTAAATATTCCAAATACAATGGAATATGCAAAGTTTCTTTTTATATTACAGATGCTTTTAGAGGTGAATCATGATCATGGTATATATCGCTCAATGGTCAAATTTTAAAATATTAATTCACTTCAGTATTACAGTTGCACTTCATCAGGTAGATAGAATAGCTACACACAGTGTGCTTCTAAAATGCAACACTAATGACAAAAAAAATGTAGCTGGCATTTGTGCTAAGCAAAATTTGTTTTACTGGAAAGAGACATACGAGCTGTCCTCATGCACACCTTATTCTCTGCATCTCTTTATGAAGCATGACTACTCAAAAATTATTTGCAGAGCACTGTTCATGCCCAGGAACTAATTAGGTAGGTGTGGTAAGGCTGCTAACCTTTGCACCCAAAACTGATCACAAATACCCAAACCAATCAGCTACTTGTTCCTGGCCAAATCTCACTCAGCCTGGTACCATGCCGTCTCCTTTTACACCTACCCCAGAGCTTGCAAATCAACAGCATAAACATGACATTGAGTTTCATTAACCTGCTTCTTAAAAGTACAGCAATTCCTTCCACAATCCTTTCCTGCAAAACAGTCCCTTTCCCAATTCAATCCACAATCAAAAACAACGTAAAATAAAAAGATGTGGTCTTTACAAAATGCCTTTGGCTGCCCACTTTGCTAATCCATCCACATCCTGATGCAGATTGTGTGTGTGTGTGTGTGTGTGTGTGTGTGTGTGTGTGTGTTGTGTGTGTGTGTTGTGGCCCAGCTTTTACTTATTGCCCTATGCAGTCTGTTAAGACTATGATAAACCTGCGCATGACGTCTCATTTTGAGTTAGTATGATGAACAATCCCGTCTAAGTCTCAGTACGTTTCTCCCCCACTGGTGGAATCTTTTCTCTGCACCTTTTTGTGTACTCATGCTTAATAATAGGATACAGTCTTTCTATATCAGTGCCTCAAAACTTGTCCAATTCATGTGGATAGCATCTTTGTTCATCGTCTGACTCTGATTCTGCACCCCTAAAGATCACCAATACAGAGTTCATTGTACTGTTACAATAGAGGAGCAGGCCATTTAAAGTTTAACTCGTGGGAAAACACTACAGATAATCAAATATTATTAGCCCTTAGCAGGGGTGTGATAATTCCATTGAAAAAAATGGCTAAACAAAAACGTAATTGGACAAAATACATTCTTATAAAAGCAAGTGGCACTATGAAGAGGAACATGTTCGACAGAAGGGCTAAGTAGTAAATCTGAGTGTGTGAATGGTGCTGTAAAGGGAGAAGTGCCTGTGTGCAGAAAGGAATGATAGCTGGAGGAGAACTACAATCACATGGCAATTGTGCTGCATCAACTATTGTTTTTAAATTGATAGATGAGGAATTATCAATGAGAAATAATACTGAATTTTTATTTAATTACATCCATTATAAGGTGCGAAAACTGCTCAGAATATGAGTTTTATTTTCTACTGTTAGTTTGATTCTTCTAAGTTGTCAAGAAAACAATATCTGTTCTTCAATATCAAATAGAAATACATACTTCCACGATTCCAATTTGGTTGGTAGTAAGATTGCAAGTAATCCTTTACTGGAGTTAAAATAAATTGGAACAAAGAGCATTGAGTTGAGATCCTTGGCAACAGTCACTGTGAACTTTCTGACTATTTTTACCACAATGGGTACATGAACGAGTTCATAAGGCTGAAATGGAACTAAAGCATTCTGATTAAATCAAAAACAACAAAAGTGCTGTTTCAACAGACTATGGAAGATGCAAGACTCTGAAATTTCGACAACATCTGTCATACTACATGCCTGCCAAGTAAAAGTCTAAATGGCAAAATTGCACAGAAAACTTCAGAGATCTTTATCAGTGAAGTCCTAAATGGAAACGGAGTGGTTAGAGTGCTGAGCAAGAAGTATCTCTTTTAGTGCTACCTTTAAAACTTCAACAACAAGAACAAAACCAAAACCAAAGTTGCTGGAGATGCTCAGCAGGTCTGGCAGCACCTGTGAAGGGAAAAACAGAGTTAACGTTTCGGGTCCGGTGACCCTTCCTCAAAACTTCAACATTTGAAATAGAATATGGTTTTTTTTTTTCTATTTGTAGATTTATTCAAGATCTTTGTTCACTCTGGTGTAATGAAACATCAGAATGACCAGATTGTGAAACAGGAGAGGATCATGATCGTGGATATTGGCAACTGATTTATTTTAAAATCAAACTCCTTGTACTGATGGCATGGTAATATTACAAAAATGAAATATTCAGTGCAGTTTCTAAACAAAAATATTCAAAGATAGCCCAGTGGAAATGGATGCTTAACATCGTCCTCAACATTTTATGTGATCATGCCAATGGTGAGCTTCCTCAATCAGCTACAAAAGAACTACTTTTGGAATAAGGATAACGCCTTTAAAAACGATGGGCCCAATTTAACACTGTAAGTGAATTCAGTTTTGATTTAAAATTGAGCCCTTTGAAACCAATCTGATCCTTTTCCTCAGATTAACCTCACTTAATACACTTCTCAAGACCCCACTGAATTCCTTCTCTATTCAGTAATGTATCCAAGCATCACCCAACACCATCTACCAGACCAGCTTCAGTGATTTTTGGTGTTTTACTTCTTCCATAACTTAAGTTTCCAAGACTTTACTTCTTGTGCCTAAAATTACCATGTATTAAACTCCTTAATTTTTCAAGGCTTTATCAGAGTGAACAGTTATGTCAGTTCCTCTCATAATTTTAAAATCTTAAGTAGTTTATCTATCTTTCTTAAAATAAAACTTTCTCAAATTTCTTGATCTTTCTTCATAATGTGACCCATCTTTACTGTTTGCTTAAGTGCGTGCCCACACACAAAATATCCTTTTTATGTTTAAGAACAGAATGCATAACAGCAGAATTAGGCCATTTGGCCCATTGACTCTGCTCCACCATTCAATCATAGTTCGTGGTTCTGCAAGGATTGCAAGATTCCCATTGTGCAAAGTAAACAGACTGCACATGTGGCATTGTAGACTTTTTAGGTGCACCCAAAGTTGTACCATAACGAAAATGGATTCCATGAAACCGTAAGGCAAAGGTGCAGAATTAGGCCTTTCAGTACATCAAATCCGCTCTACCATTCGATCATGGCTCATATTTCTCAGCCCCATTCTCCTGCCTTCCCTCTATAACTCTTAATCCCCTTACTAATTAAGAACCTATCTAGCCAGCGTTTCCTTCTTTAGATGCAGGACCCAAAACTGTTTGCAATATTTCAAATGCGGTCTGACTAAAGTTTATACAGCCTCAGCAGTACATTTCTGTTCTTGTATTTTAGACTTCTTGAAATGAATGAAAAATTGCATTTCCCTTCCTAACTAACAAATGAACCTGCACATTAACCTGAAGAGAATACTGAACGAAGACTCCCAAGTCCCTTTGAGCTTCAAATTTCCAAAGCCTTTCCCCTTTTAGTAAATAGTCTATGCCTCTATTCATCCTATGAAAGTGCATAACCTCATGCTTTCCCACATTGTATTCCATCTGCCACTTCTTTGCCCACTCTCCTAGCCTGTCCAAGTACTTCTGCAGACTCCCTGCTTCCTCAACACTACCCTGCCTCTCTACCTACATCTGTCATCTACAAATGCAGCTATAGTGCCCTCAGTTCCTTCATCCAGATCATTAATGCATTACGTGAATAGTTGTGGTCCCAACATAGAACCCTGTGGAACTCCACTAGTGACTGGCTGCCACTCTAAAAAAGACTCCTTTATCCCTACTCTCTGCCTTCTGCCAGAATGCCAATCCTCTACCCATGTCAGTACCTTGCCCCAAACACCATGGGTTCTTATTTAGCAGCCTCCTGTATGGCACCTTGTCAAAGGCTTTCCGGAAATCCAAATAGATGACATCTACTGGCTCTCCTTTGACTACCTTACTCAATACCTTCTAAAAGCATTCAAGTAGATTTGTCATACATGCCTTCCCCTTGACAAAGCTACACTGATTAAGCCCTATTTTACCCTGTACTTCCTAATACACTGCAATCTCATCCTTAAGAAGGGACTTTAAATCTTACCAACAATTAAGGTCAGGTTAACTGACCCAGAGCTTCCTGTCTTCTGCCTCCCTTCCTTAAGTATAGGTGTTACATTAGCCAATTTCCAGGCCTCTGGGACTTTCCCTGACTCCAGTAATTCCTGAAAGATCTCCTCTAACTCCTTCACAATCTCTTCAGTATTCTCCTTCAGAACTCGGGGATATAGTCTATCTGGTCCAGGTGATTTATCCACCTTCAGACCTTTCAGCTTTCCTAGTACCTTGTCCTAAGTGATGGCTACTAAACTCCCTCTGTCCCCTGGCTCTCGAAGTTCTGGTATACTGCTGGAGTTTTCCACTGTGAAAACTGATGTAAAGTACTGATTCAGCTCTTTATGCATTTTTTTATTCCCCATTAATACTACTTCAGCCTCATTTTCTAACTGTCTAATGCATACTCTTGACTCTCTCTTACCTTTAAGATATTTTAAAGGGGAGGTGATGGCCTAGTGGTATTATCGCTGGACTGTTAATCTAGAGACCCAGATAATGTTCTGGGGACCTGGGTTCGAATCCTGCCACAGCAGATGGTAGAATTTGAATTCAATAAAATATCTGGAATAAAGTATTCGAACCATGACCATGAATCCATTGTCGATTGTCGGAAAATCCCATCTGGTTCACTAATGTCCTTTAGGGAAAGAAACTGCCATTCTTACCTGGTCTGTACTACATGTGACTCCAGACCCACAGCAACGTGGTTGATTCTGAACTGCCCCCTGGGCAATTAGGCATGGGCAATAAATGCTGCTTAGCCAGCGACACCCTCATCCCGTAATTGAATACAAAAAGTCTTAAAAAAACTTGCAATCTTCTTTTATATTACTAGCTAGTATACTGTCACATCTCATCTTCTCCTTCCTTATTGCATTTTTTAGTTATCCTGTGCTTGTTTTTAAAGGTTTCCCAGTCCTCTGAATTCCCACTAGTCTTCACCATATTGTATGCTTTTCCTTTTGCTTTTATGCTGTTCCTGACTTCTCTTGTCAGCCATAGTTGCCTCATCATCCCCTAAGCATGTTTCTTCTTACTTGGGATGAATTTCTGCTCTACCTTCTGAACTAGCCCCAGAACCTCCTATTTGCTGATCCACTGTGTTCCATGCTAGGCTCCCCTTCCAATCATCTCTGGCCAGCTGCTCCCTCATGTGTTTGTAGTTACATTTTTTCAATTGTAATACCGTTCCATCTGACTCCAGCTTCTCCCTCTCAAACTGCAGGGTGAATTCCCTCATATTACGGTCGCTGCCCCTTAGGGGGGCCTTCAGACTAAATTCCCTAACCAAGTCTGCCTCATTACACATCACCAAATCTAGAATTGCCTGTTCCCTACCATAACCTGCTGCAAAAAAATCTTGTACATATTCCACAAATTCCTTTTCTTGAGATCTGCTATCAACTTGATTTTCCCAGTCCACCTGCATAATGAAGTCCCCATAATTATTATGATAGTGCCTTTCTTACGTGCCTTTTCTAACTCCTGCTTTATTTTCTTCCCCACACCCTGATACCACTAAGAAGTCTGCTCACAATTACCAAAGGACTTTTATTCCCTTTGCAGTTCCTCAACTCTACCCACACAGATTCTACGCCTTCCAACTCTACATCACGCCTTGCTAGTGATCTAAATTCATTTGTTACTAACAAGACACTCCTGGCCCCTCTGCCTATCTGCATGTCCTCCCAATAGGACATGTATCTTTGGATATTTAGCTCCTAGCCAAGATGACCTTGTAGCCACGTCTCTGTGACACCCAAAATATCATACCTGCCAATTTCAATCTGTGCTACAAGTTAATTTACCTTGTTTCATATACTGTGTGCATTTGAGTACAACATCCTCAGTCCTGCACTGTCACTCCCGTTCTCATAGTTGTCCCCTTATCTGCTGTGCCTGATGTTAGAATCCGGACCCTTTCCATTGTCTCTGTCCTATTACTTGTACTGGAAACTTTAATAATCTCTGCTGAGCTTTTTAGCTTTGTCCATTATTTTCCATGCAACTAAATCCACATCTCTCTACCGAGGCTGTCTAACTTGCTGAATAAATTTTGTTCTTGTTTCAGATTTCATCATTTTCTAGCATTTTGATTTGACTTAATTGCACCATTTTTGTTCAGGAACAATTTTCCTTAAGTCTTGACTTCATACTTTCATTAATAATTTTTATTTTCAAATTTGTCACATAATCCAACATTACAATCTTGTATTTCATCAAAATCTGCATGGTTAGCATCGAACATCAACATGTTACAGTCTCAAACTATTACAGACTTAACATACAACATAAGTCACTGCACCTTGCTGAAGCTTTCATTGCAAGGATGTGATATTTTGTTTGCAATTAATTTTTGGTTTTTGGCCTTTTGGTTGACTTTTCTGACTTAAAGAATGCACTCATTTAGAAAAAAATCAAGAATTGCACAACAGTCATCTAGAACCTTTCTTGCAAGAGTTTTTTTCTGACTGATTAAACATGTTAGGCGTTGTTATTTGTTTCTTTCTAAATAATAAGCTGATGCAACCACATCAAAGTAAGGAGATCTTGCCATCTAGCTGATGTTCCTTCCAATTCCATGTTTTAGCTTTTATACTAAAATAAAGCAAAAAACTGACCTGAAGTTCAGAGAATGCTTGTTGAATGCTGTTTATTGGACCATATGGTACACCACTACCTTCAAACAGTTCCAACCAGTTTTGTGTTGTCTTGTCTAGAAATCTAAATAGAAAAGAATTCTGTGGTTTAGACATGATGTACTGATTTTGAAACTGTACAGCAGTATATCACTTAATTTGCAGTAGCCAGCAATAAAATAAAGATACACATTTCTGTGCAAAACTAAACTCTACCCTGAGGCTGAGAGAGTTGATGTTTTCCAGATCAGATGTTTCTTTGATTTGAATGGGACCAAAATTTTACAATGCAAGCAAAAATATACTGTCTACAGGAACTTATATGTTTTTATGAAACTGCTTAATTTTATCTTTCACAAATGTTATTCCTAACATAAATATTCCAATTTAAAGTGAAACTCAACAGCTTTTCTAAATTGGAGGCAAGAAACTCAAATTCATAATGATTTTAAGAAACATTCTGGAGCTGTATTTGGTTACTTCTGACTGGAGGCTGTATAAATGATAATAACATTACTTTGCTATTAAAAATACATTTCTAAAAGACGGTTGTGGAGTGCTAACTTTCAGGGCTGTATAGGAAATAAGCTTTTTGCAGTATAACACCCATTGCCCTGACAAGAGAGTTGCTAACCAGATAATACAGATTTGAGAAAATTGGCAAAATAAGGGGGAAATTACACAGTGAGTTTTGACAGCACTGGGTGAAAGGACGATGGAATCAGTTTCAATAATGATTTTCAAAAGTGAATTGGACATATATACACAAAAAGGGAAAATTTGTAAACTTTGGTAAAAAGGCAAGTGTGGAATGAATCTACTACCTCTTTCAAAAAAGTGACTAGTCTATAATAAGCGTTTCATTCTGTGCTGTCCATTTCTAAGATCCTTGATCCAATCATCTGACAGAACTTTATATAACATAGGAAATGGTGAAGAGCTCCTTGGCCAATAACTGGCAGGCGCTCTCCCATCTTGCAGCTCATTGACCTACCATGAACCAATTAACAACAAAGCATTGCATAAGATGCCATCTTACTGCCTCTACAACATAACTCAACTTCATGATCTATAAAAGGCAACATTTGATAACAGAAACAGAAATTGCTGGAAAATCTCAGTAGGTCTAGCAGCATCTGTGCAGAGGAATCAGAGTCAACATTTCAGGTCCAGTGACCCTTCTTCAGGACAGGTGACAGTACTTTCTCTCCACAGGGACTGCCAGACCTGCTGAGATTTTCCAGCAATTTCTGTTTCTGTTATCAAATGTTGCCTTTCATTCTCATGTCTATTGCTCAAGGAAGGTAAAACGTTTTATTTCCACTTCTACCTGACAGCTGCTCAATTGTTACTAGTAACAATTGGGTTGTGTTTTGGGGGGGTTTTTAATTCTTTTTACATCCAGATATTATTTCCTTCAGGAAACTGATAGAAGACACTACCTTAAATCAACCTCTGATTTAATCACACACACTAATTTTCAAATGATGGATGAATAGCACTATAATAAACATTGATATGGGTTTATTAACTGCCAAATGACTACATTAACCAAAAGCAGAATCTGTGAATAATATTAGTAAGGCAATTATCATTGACCTTAAATAAGCTTTACTTGTTGCTACAGGAAATATCAATACCAAATCCAAGTGGTTATAATGATAACCAAACTCTAAACAGGTAGGAAATCTTTACTCCAGAAAAGAAAATGCTCAGATGTGATGATATCAATCTTTAGAACGATGACAGCTTGAAAAGGTTGCCATGGAGAAGATGTTTGTAATCACAGGGGGCATAAATAAAGAAGTCACTGATAAATCCAATAAAGAATTCAGAATGATCATCTTTACCAGAAGTGTGATATGAATGTGGACACATTAGTTGATGCAAATCACATTCATTTGAGAAGCTGGCGAGGGCGAAAGAGTAAAAGGGTCGGGTAAAAGGGTTAATTGTGGAAGGGTGGCAGGTAACTTGTGTTCAGGACTTACTAGATGAGTCTAATACACTCTTTCTGCATTGCTGACGCTGAACAACTAAATGAAATTTAAACAAAAGTAAACATGACCGCAGTGCAAATTTTTCCTATGTGCAAGTTCTTTCTTTGGTTTCACTCGTATGGAAGTTATTGAGCCCGAGTATGGATAGGAATTTCCTCAAAGATGCTCCTACACTGTTGCCATAACTTAGTGGGGGGGAGAAAGTCACTCTGAACCACTGGACTTAAATACCATCATGTTAAAATGAAACATAAGCTGCTGATAAAAAAAACATTTGAATAAAATTAAACAAGATGTTTATACTTGACCCGAATTGCTGGTTTCTTCCGTAAATATCTGCAAGACAATACTGATTGGTGAAAAAGCATTTCAAAAATGTACTGGAATTTTTTCTCTGGAAACTGGATTTTAACCTCTTTTGCACCTTCACTGAATTAAAGGAGTTTGAAATAACTCAATAAAGGCCAGTACCCCATCACCTAGACATTGTACTACCAGCCTAGCTCTTAGAGTGAGCAGAACTCTAACACTCCTGTTTATATATGTCAGCTAGGGCTCCTTGATTGGACCAGATTAACAACCCCAATCAGGGATCTCATATTCTATGCAATCCACCTGGCTGACCTTGTTCCAATCACTACAGAGTTCACATCAAGCTAACCTGTAGACAAAATGTTCAACTGGGATATCAACAAATTCTTCTAATTCTGCTTCTGCACAAGTCCAAAACCCCCATATAGCAACATAGACATAGAAGGTACTCCTACCATCTGACTGTATCACCTAAAGGAGGAGTTGGTGAGACTGAGAAAGAAGCTCCTCAAAACCAGAATTGCACCTGAAAATAAAAAAGCAGCCCTGAAGAAAATAAATTTGAGTCATCATAGAATCCCTACAGTCTGGAAACAGGCCCATCAGCCCAACAAGTCCACACTGACCCGTCCCCCTATAACCTACCTAAGCTCCACATTCCTGAACGCCATGGGCCATTTAGCATAGCCAATCCACCTAGCCTGCACATCTTTGGACTCTGGGAGGAAACTGGAGCGCTGGGAGAAATGTTTCCACTCTTGCAAAGACTGGAAACCAGGACACAAGTTTTAAAAAGAAGACAAAGCAATATGAGATGAAGCTTTTTTTACACAGCGAGTAGTTAGGATCTGAAATGCCCTACTTGAGTACAATAGAAGTTGGTTCAACCAATGCATTCAAAAGGCAGTTGGGTTATTTGAAGAGGAATAATATGCAGGGTTACAGGGAGAAGTTTGAAGAATGGCATTACGTGAAATGTTCATTCAGAAAACTAGTGCAGACACAATGAGCTGAATTGCTTCCTTTTTGCATTGTAACAGTATCCTTCTTTCATAATGTAAAGATTTCTTGAGTTTTCACTAATATCCCATTACACCAAAAGAGTCAAAATGCAAGACAACAACTGAAAAATCTGAATTTTGCCTTGAGTGCTAGGAGTCTGGAAATTTCTGCATTCTGAACCTGCCAAAGACCGAAGTATAGTTTCTAGTTGAGTTTTACAGAGGCAGCCAATTAGTAGATCATCTGCACATTTGCTGTCCAATAAGGAAGGGCAAGCATGCTTTTCAAGCAGGACCTTCTGACAGCACAGTCCACTGCAAGGAGCTAGGCAGCCCTCATTGTGTTTTTTCATTTAATTTCATGATTTGAACACCCCTGCGATTTATTGCCACTCTCTAATCATGCTTAAAAAGGTGATTATATATTGTCATCTCGAATCGCCGCATCTTTCACAAGGTAGGTACACTCACAGTGCTGTCAAGAAGTTAGTTACTGGTTTTTCATGCAGGACAGTAAAGGAACAGCAATGTAGATCCAAGGTAGGGAGTTATGGGACTTGGAGGAAAATGTGTGATTGGAGCTGTTTGTGCTGTCTGTTTACCCTTGTCCTTGGCTGATAGACATCGCAGGGTCAGAAGGTGCTGTTGAAACAGCCTTGGCAAGTTACTGCGGTGCATCTCAAATATAGCATGGATTGATGTCAATATGCACTGATGGTAAAGGGAGTGAATGTTTTATGATGAACTAGGTGCTGATCAGCCAGGCTGCTTCAACTTGAATGACATTGTCAGAGCTGCACTTGTGCAGTCAGTTGCACAGTATAACATGACACGCTTGATTTGCAACTTTATAGATGGTGGATCACTCTGAGGAATCAGTAGGTTCAGAATGGAGGCCTGTGACCAGCAGTGTCACACAAGGACCAGTGCTGGGTCAATTATTGCTCATCATTTACATAAATGATTTGGATGAGAATATAGGAGGTTTGGTGGTATACTAGACAGTGAAGAAGCTTATCTAAGAGTGCAACGGGATCCTGATCAACTGGGCCAGTAGGCCGAGAAATGGCAGATGGTGTTTAATTTAGATAAATGCAAGGTATTGCATTTTGGTAAGACAAACCAGGGCAGAACTTACACAGTTAATGGTACAGCTCTGGGGAGTATTATTGAACAGGGAGATCTGGGGTGCAGGTATGTACTTCCTTGGAAGTGGTATCATAGGTAGACAGGGCGGTGAAAAAGGCTTGGATAACAAGGTGTAGAACTGGATGAGCACAGCAGGCCAAGCAGCATCACAGGAGCAGGAAAGGTGACATTTTGGGCCTAGACTACCTACTCCTCTGATGCTGCTTGGCCTGCTGTGTTCATCCAGCTCTACACCTTGTTATCTCAGATTCTCCAGCATCTGCAGTTCCTACTTGCCTTCATTGGTCAGAGCATTAAGTACAGCAGTTGGTATGTTACGTTAAGGCTGTACAAGGCATTGGTGAGGACACATTTGGGATTCTGATTGCCTTGCTATCGAAAGGATGTTATTAAATTGGAAAGGGCGCACAAAAGCTTTACAAGAATGTTTCCGAGACTAGAGGGTTTGAGCTGTAGGGAGAGGCTGGATTAGCTGGACTTCTTTTCCTGGAGTGTAGGAGGCTGAGGGGTGTCCTTACAGAAGTTTATAAAATCAGGAGCAGCACAGATAAGGTGAATCGTCAAGGTCTCTTCCCCAGAGTAGGGGAGGCCAAAACTTGTCGTCATACGTTTAAGGTGAGAGGGGAAAAATTTAAAAGGGACACGACAGGTAACTTTTTTACGAGCTGCCAGAGGAAGTGGTAGATGAGAACATAATTACGACATTTAAAAGGCATTTGGACAGGTATGAGGATAGGAAAGGTTTAGATGGACATGGGTCAAATGAAGGCAAATGGGACTAGTTCAGTTTAATTAACCTGGTCAGCATGGATGAATTGGGCTGAAGGTTTTGTTTCTGTGCTGTATGACTCTGACTCCAACGTGGATTACTTGCTACAGAATTCTGAGTCAATGACCAGGTCTTCTAGCCACAGTATATATATGACAGGTTCAGTTAAGTATCTGATCAACGGTAAAACCCAGGATATTGACATAAGATTCAGCTACGGTAATGCTATTGAACGTCTCAAGGAGATTCTCTCAAGTTTGAGGTGGTCATAGCCTGGGCACAATTATCGTTTGTCACCTTAACAAACCTGAACTTGGCACAGAGGTAAATGTTGCTGCATATAGCATGGACCTCTTCAGTACTTGAGGAAGTATGAATGATTACTGAACACTATAAAACATAAGTGAACATTCCCCACTTCTGACCTTTTCTACTACAGGGAAGGTCATTGAAAAAGCAGCTAAAGATGACTGAGCCTAACAGGTTACTCTAAGGAACTGCTGCAGCAATATCATGCTGATGCCAAGCGACAGGTATGTCAAGAAAGCACTTGAAGCCATCATTGGTATCGGGGGAAAGGACTAGATCACAAAGACATCCATTCCAGAAATTTCATGGCAAAGCTGTTACAAGGAAAGAGCTACTTTCTGCTAGAAACATTTAAATCTGTTTCAGCTATAATCTCTCACTTTCCAGCTGTCTCATTTTTTGCGGTGTTGACACAATTAGTGGCCGACATGACACCACCAAAATTACTATGCTGCTGCAACAGTCACTGTGGATTCTTAATTAACACAATTGCACTCCTGTCACTGTATGGAAGGAAAGCTGCAATATTGCAGTAACATAGCTAGTCTTTTTATATGCATTTTTCTGGCCACCCACTTCACCAAAACTGCCTCAAGAGGGCCAAACAAAATCTATCTGAAAATTCTTCAGAAAAAAGTTTGTTTTATCACTTAACTATTTTACATAATTCTTTTCCACACTTACTGGACCTCATATAGCACATGTCATACTTGCCTTGAGAGTGAGCTATGTTACTCTCAACATCATGTCACCAAACTTGCATCAGTCGCTAAGATAGAGACAGCATCAAATAAAAAACTAATCACACGAGCTCTTCATAATGCTTTGAGCCAATGGAAGAAAAAATATAAGAAAAACAAGTGATGAAAAAACACTGAGAAAACAGAGGACTAAAGGAGAGTGAAACATTGAGTGAGAGCGGTGGAAAAGGAAGCAATGGAAAATGATGACATTGAGGAAGGAGAGAAACAGAAAATGAAAAGAGAACGATTCAACATAGTGCAAAGTAAAATATTTTTTTAAAAAACTAAGTAAAATGGAAACAAAAAGTAGAAACCAAAGACG
>JAHRHZ010000077.1:17657461-17695864 GCA_024137785.1 Ginglymostoma cirratum | reverse complement strand
ACCGCCTCCTAGATTATGACCCCACCCCCGAGCACCAAACCATCATCGCATTTCTGATGAAGGGTTTAGGCCCGAAACGTCAAGTTTTCCTGCTCCTATGATGCTGCTTGACTTGCTGTGTTCATCCAGCCCCATGCTTGTTATCTCGGATTCTCCAGCATCTGCAGTACCTTTTATCTATGTTTGATTAGAGATAGTCAGCATAGCTTTGAGAGGGGCAGGTCATGCCTCACAAGCCTTATTGAATTCTTTGAGGATGCGACAAAACACATTGATGAAGGTAGAGTAGTGGATGTGGTGTATATGGATTTTAACAAGGCATTTGATAAGGTTCCACATGGTAGATTCATTCAGAAGTAAGGAGGCATGGGATTGAGGGAAATTTGGCTGTCTGGATACAAAACTGGCTGTCCAAGAGAAGACAGAGGGTGACAGTAGATGGAAAGTATTCAGCCTGGAGTTCTGTGACCAGTGACGTTTCGCTGAAATCTGTTCTGGGACCTCTACTGTTTGTGATTTTTATAAATGACTTCGATGAGGAAGTGGAAGGGTGGATTAGTAAGTTTGCTGATGACACGAAGGTTGGAGGAGTTGTGGATAGTGTGGAGGGCTGTTGTAGGTTCCAACGGGACATTGATAGGATGTAGAGCTGGGCAAAGAAGTGGCAGATGGAATTCAACCCAGAAAAGTGTGAAGTGATTCATTTTGGAAGGTCGAATCTGAATGCAGAATACAAGGTTAATGGCAGGATTCTTGGCAGTGTGGAGGAACAGAAAGATCTTGGGGTCCATGTCCATAGATCCCTCAAAGTCGCTGCCCAAGTTGAGAGGGTTATTAAGAAGGCACATGGTGTGCTGGCTTTCATTGACAGGGGATTAAGTTTAAGAGGCGCGAGGTTATGCTGCAGCTCTATAAAACCCTGGTTAGATCACACTTGGAATATCGTGTTCAGTTCTGGTCCCCACATTATAGGAAGGATGTGGAAGCTTTAGAGAGGGTGCAGAGGAGATTTACCAGGATTCCGCCTGAACTGGAGGGCAGGTCTTATGGGGAAAGTTTGAGAGAGCTAGGGCTTTTTTTCATCGGAGTGAAGAAGGATGAGAGGTGACATGATAGAGGTGTACAATATGAAGAGAGGCATAGATAGAGTGGGTAGCCAGAGACCTTTTCCCAGAAGAAACGGCTATCATAACGGGTCATAATTTTAAGGTGATTGGAGGAAGGTATAGGGGAGATGTCAGAGCTAGGTTTTTTTTTTACACAGAGTGGTGGGTGCGTGGAATGCACTGCCAGCGTTGGTAGTGGAGTCAGATACATTAGGGACATTTAAGCGACTCTTGGATAGGCACACGGATGATAGTAAAATGAAGGGTATGCAGGTTAATTTGATCTTAGAGTCAGATAATAGGTCGTCACAAAGTCGTGGCCGAAGGGACTGTACAGTACTGTACTATTCTATGTTGTATGTCCAAAATATAGCGAGTGATCTGGGATTGTCCTACACTTGCATTAAATTTTAAAAAATGAAAATTCAAGCAAGCGTGAGTTGACCACCTTTTGGTCAAATGCAGACGACTCAAGTGAGATTCTAAATCAGGTGCAAAATCAAGTATTCATGGCAGCTCTACTGCTCTTTTCATTCTGCAGCATGCATCCTTGCCTTAGCATAGCACTGCTAACTGCATGATAGCACCCATGTAAAGTGCTGAAACATTTTTTCCCAAACTGTGAAGATGCTGTTAAGTTTTGCTCTTCTTGGTTTCAGGGCAAAATATATCAGACTCTGTAGGAAAGCAGAATCCTGGCAATCTGAATCCGAGTATAAGTCAACACTAGGAACATCAATTATTGGAGCAAATGGAAATTGAATGACTGAAATACTGAGTTATAATGTTAAGGGCGAGCAACTCAATGCTCAAGGTCTTCACTTCAAGAAACTTCAGCTAAAAATAAATGAATGCCATTGTTGCTAAGCACCCCAAAAGACGAAACCAGCTGAAATTTTTTTCTGTCTTGGCTTCTACGTACATGGAGTCAAAAAGCCAAAGCACAACCTTCCACAACACACTGGCATCAGCATCTGCCCAAAGAGCTTTGCTCAAATTACCAAACTGAAACAACAATGGCAGAGGTTCAGAGTTGTAAAAATGCTTTAGTATACAGAACAGTATTTTCTTACAACATTCAGTAATGAGGTTCACTCCCACAGTGTAGCGGGCATGCAGCATTAATCTCGAGATAAGAAGCAAGAAACAAACTGGATGTGGTGCAGTCGTTACCACGTGGGTAGAATGGAAGTATCCAGGCTTGAAACAGCTTTCTCTGTTCCCTAGCAAGACTGCCATATGTTCCTTTAAACAACAATTACTGTGAGAGTTCTATGAAACAGGGTTCATATTTACAGCTGCTGAGAGAGGCTGGAAAAGGCTAATAACATAGCAAACACTATCAACCTCTGTCTTCTCTGGCCCTGGTCCATCTGTGAAAGAGTAATTAGGTCTAAGTTAATTATGCATTGTTAATAAATGGACACACGATGGGCAGAATGTTATGGATCCCCCGCCAGTGATTTTGCGGGTGGAAGGGACCTGTAAAGTTCCCAAAGTGGTCTTCCTGACACCCTCCATACAACACTGAAACAAGCAAGAATTAGGGTGACCTGACTATTCTCATCCCATCTGAGGTCCTCAAATGGCCTGAATTTTGAGGCTGGTGGAGGAGTTCAGGGACAGGGGACACATCTGACAGAGCACTCTGCTTGGGCCTTGAGTAGGATGCAGAGGTGTCTATTATAGGCTCACCTTCCACAGGAAGGAAAACAAAGATGAAGAATAAAAAGGAATGTGTTTATTAATTCAACATTCTCTTAGGTTGCACTTTTGCATCCCTTTGTGCAATTATAAATCATCCTTTTCCCTCCACCTCTCCGTGTTACATCTCTTGTGGCTTCAGCACAGGTAGACACAGACTTCTCAGATCTCCCTTCTAACTATTGAGATGTTCTTTGCAATTGACCTTGGAGTTTTGGAGCCAATGAGGGATCACTATAGATGGTATCTCCCTACACTCGTCAGGGAGGCTTGACTGTTGGTACACAATGCAGTATACTGGGTGCTGATTGATGGGGTTGCAATAGTTGAGCAGTAGGTGTGCTTTGAGTGGAGTTCCCATTACCATTTCACCTTGCATAGCCAACCACACTTTGGTGCTACAACCCTATTGAAAATTGCTTTCAGATCAGGTACATGTCAGTGCTATTCTCTGAGACCAAGTTTAAAGCATTTTTATCCAATTTATGGCAGCAAATATGTCAGCATCCAGAATGCACATGACCCTAATCAAATTGTGCATGTACTTATTTTGGTATTGCACCTGATGCTCCATGGTGCCGGTCACTTTACACAAGCTAAGATCAGCTCAATGCCCTATGACACAAACCTATTCATGCAGCAGGCAACTCTTCCATTCTTTCTGGAATCATGATCGACATGAATAGGAGATCTATCAGTATATTCACTGCTGCTCCTCAATTATTATTTTTTGTACTGACAATCTCCATTGTACCATGTTTATTTCCAAATCAATTGGGCTTGAAGAGCGAGATGTTCTCTGATGCAAACTCTCCTCTCTATTTCCTGTCACCATCACCTCTTTGTTCCTTGGAAGTATAAGTCACTAAATAAGAAACAGCAATATGGTGATGAATATAGAGCATTGGTGACAGCAACAATCCTGGAGAGGCATGAAATTGCATAAGTGAGTGGATGAGTGCTGAAAATGGATTGATAGATGGTGAATTGAGAAAGTATGACAGTAGGAAGTTTCTGATTATAAACTGAGTGGGTGTAAGGAGTAATAAATTGAATCAGCTTGGCAAAGCAGCAGATGCACACAGTAGGACTGAGATGAAAATCCAATAGTACTCTCCTCTCCTGACCCAATTTTATTGAATCCCGAGGAATGTGACATAATGTCCCTACTACAGTCTCCAACCACACCTTCTTCATGCCAGCAACACTTTTATTCCTCAATGGCCCAAGTAAGATGTTATTAAATGAGAATCAAGCTTCAACCATCCTAAACGCACCATGAAAATTCTCTCTATCTTACTTCCGATTCTTAAACCCTGTAACCCAACTTCCTTCAAACACTGTAGATGTACTCAGGTATTGCCACATGACACTGAACTACAGACTTCACCATCTGTCTCAAACGGTCTATCAAATGTGTGTTAACTGTATTCAGTTAGGAGAAATTAATTGGATAGTCACCTACGCTCATATATATGATACTTCTTAAACAGTGGGTGGTAATTGAACGTGCAAAAAATGCAAGGTGTGTCTTTATAAACAGCCGGAGTTCTAACACTCACGATATCCCCGGCCAAAGACAACCCCAGGTGCCCCCTTTCCCTAACTGCAAATGCCTGCCAAACCTCACTTAATGTCCACTTCAATTGATGAGAATGCTCTTGACAAAGACATTCTGCCACCCAAAGTCTCACCATTTACTCTGAAACTGCACGACTCTTTGTAAAAACAGTAGTGATATTTAACATTTAAAATGGCCCAAACATCACATCAGCTTCAATAGAGAAGCAAGTCACTTACCAATCTCTCAAATTCCTTCTTGTCCTGAACATCTCAGCTTAAGTTCTTACGGAAATGTCATAACTCATAACAGATTTCAAACACTTCCTCTTTCCAAAAACATTTCAACAATATGTTCTCAAAACACTTATGATGATGTGAAGAATGCAATGTATTTTCAACTGTTTTCCTTAAGCTGGAGCTATTAGATCTCTACATTGTTGGTGCTCATTTCAAAAATCCAACAATGAATTCTGTTGACTTTATGAGTAGTGACCAAACAATGAATGGCAGCATTTCCTTTTAAAGTGGTGAAAGAAACTGTTTTCTTCTCCATATGCCACCTACAGTGGGGCCAGCAGAAATTATTTCACTCATACATAAAAGTACAAGCCGTACAAAAAAAAGTACTCCCACTTCTTTTTCTGGATATGATCTTATGCCCAAGAATGTTGAATCAGGAATAGAGATTTCATTCGTAATTACTTGATGTTATAGTCTTTCTCACAGCAAGCATACTCAACCAAATACAAGGGAAATTAAAAGGGCAAACTGCTCAAAAACAATATTTAACGAAATTCTGCTTTCAGAATTTCGGTTTCAACATACACACAAGGATTCGATACACATGATGGTAATATAGCATTACACTATACAATTATTTTGGTCTCCTTAGTGGCAGGTTTGTAGTTTCTTAATTAATCAGAAGATCTTTTAAAGCAAATGATTTTCCAAAAACGGTGAAGTTTCTTTTAGTTGACTTTCTAGAGATTGGTTGTCAGATAGACAAAGTCCTTCTCTATGAAAGGATGTCCCACTTTTAAGGTATGTCGTTAATTACTTTGGCTGTTTGATGTCTTTAAGCTTATTCAAAGGCTTTCAGTGGAACTTTGTCAGCTATTTCTGAGTTTAAAAGCAAATAACAAAATGGCTTCTTTATCACATGACATCTACACATTCATTTTCCAAAGAGGTTTGTTGATTTCACATACTATTTTTGTTTAACACTTTGCAATTCACCCAGTATAGTTTAGACGAAGGAAGCCATCATAATAGAGTGGAAGGTTGATAGGATCCATTGACATCTATCTTAAGGGCATTATGTTTTGATGACCCTTTTGGTTCAGGGTGATATTAGACAGACAGGCCCCCTAGATTCTATAGTTCCTTTACCTTGAACCATCCTTAAACAAATGGATGTATAAATTCCAGGATGGCTGGGAATGTCCATATTTAAGACTGTCTGAAGCTCAAATGCCAAAAGCCACATGATTTCCATTATCTACTTTAATCAACTATGTGTGTCAACTTTTTAAAAAATAAAATCATTCACTCAAAGTTCATAGCACTCTGGAGCATGACATAAGACATAATTAGTGCATAAGGATCCTCTTTTTAAAACTGATCCATCTAGGATTGCAAAAATAAAGCACTTCTAGCTACTGCCATAAAATGCAAGAAATAAGACATCCTTCAGATTATGCTCATGTTTCATCCGCTCTGCGAAGCAAACAGGATAGGACTTCAGATTTTATGAATAGTCTACTGTCTGACATATATGGGACTTCATCATCATACCTGAGAGTCTCCAATCCCAACTGGTGGCAAATTGACTCAACAACAGTTTCTATCAGACCTATATAGATTTTGTATTGTCCCTCTGTTAGATATAGACCACACTTTTTCAAGTCTAGAAAACTTGTGAATAAGCTGTCAAAGCTAGCTATTGAGGGCCAAGTATTATCAAATGTTTTAACCACTCGATTCACCAGTATAAATCACTGGTAAGCCTCACCCTACTTGTTTATCCATGAGAACGATGTACATTAGGGCAGTGATTAGAGAACATAAGTAATAAGATGAGTTGGCCATTAGACCTTTCTGCGTGCTCCAGTATTCAATAAAATCATAGCTGTGGTCTCTACTTCACTGTTCTCCTGTTCTGAATGAGATAGGGTTAACCCTGACCCTAATCCTCAGCTCCCTTTTCAATCAAAAATCTATGTAACTCTGCTTTGAACATATTCAATAACCTGCAGCCTCCAATGCTCACTGGGGAAAGAGAATTTCAAACAATAACTCTTTATTCTTTTATACAACATGAGCACTGCACTTCAGAAGTTTAACTTTTATGATATACTGAGAAAACAGACCACAGATCACAGAAGAATCAAATTTCAGTTCACAAGAAAAGTTTCATGTCAGGAGAAGGGCAGATTATGGTGTAAAGACACCAAGCTGAGAGATGTTGTGTAGAAGTTTTCCAGGTGCTGGACTGATGAGACCATCTGACCTGGACACAAGTATCGAGGCCAACAGAACTGAAAAGAGTCAGTTAAAAAAGAAAGAGAAGGAGTTAACATTGGAGTAATACTTCATTGGGTTTGAGTAAATCTGTAAAGGACATTGCTCAGAAAAAGACTGAAACTTTGTTTGGCTGTTCATGTTAAGCACTTTCGAAACAAAAATATGTGTGCTTATTTTTTCTTTTTGTATAAGAAGACTGTACAATTTTGTTAAAGAACATCTTCAGCTTTATGGAACTATACTCAGTGAATAATCACCAGAATTATCAACTGCAGAAATTAAATTAATGATCTATCAAGCCAGGTTTCGCTCTGGAATCTAACTAGTTCAGAATTATCATCAGCTATCATCATAACATTAGCTAGTTGTTTGAGAAATTCAAGATTTAGGGTGGATGGTACCTTGGTTTAATGAGTCAACCATCCAAAATACCTCATAGAACAAGTCTGAAGAACTTCAGCAGAGCTCCTCCAATGTCCCATACAATGTCAATCCATCAACCAATCACTGAAACAAATTATCTGATGATCAGACTTTTTGCTGTTTGTATCTTGCCAAATGAGAATTGGCTGATGCACTTCCTATAGTACAAGGATAACTACACTTCAATGGCTGTAAAGAGCTTGGAGATATCCCACTGTTGCGAAAGGTGGTACAATAAGATTGGGATACAATGCAATGAGTATTACTTAGAGCATAGGGAGGAAATGAGCAATTTGGCATACACAGAACAAGGGTTGCGTGGTTGTAGTGACCACAGTAATGTTGATAAAACAGAGGTTAAAGAAGAAAAACTACAATGGTAAGAGTTTGGATGCTAGAGAGAAGAGTAGAATGATCTATTGATAACCTTCTTCACCTCTTGTACCCTATATAGGAAAATAACAGCTTCCTAGATACGAACAGAATTCAGATATTGAATACCTTGGTCTTTATTGAAATGTAAAAGCTGTTAAGGGAGAAAGTAGCAGTTATTTTTTTTTATTCATTCACAGGACGAGGGCATCGCTGACTAGACTAGAATTTGTTGCCCATAACTAATTTCCCAGAGGGCAGTAAAGAATTAGCCACATTGCAGTGGGTCTGGAATCACATGTACGATCAGATAAGAGCAGCAGTTTCCTTAATGAGAAAAGAAAGCAAACCTCCAGGAGAAGCTAGTTTACAAGAAAATGTAAAAAAGAGACAAGAAAAGTTAGAAAACAAAAAAGGTCAGGGACCAACAGTAAAAGGACTGGTAACCAGACAAACAGATTATGGTCTGATCCTGCAGTGTGAGGGGTTCCAGAAAAATCTCCTCAAACATTGGAATAGTTTGAAAAGTTTGAATGGAATAAAGTTTTGGTTAGAGTTGCTAGCAAGACTATAGAAAATATTTTTTTCTCCAAGAGACACAACGTTCAAAGCAAAGAGCTAATGGTAAATTTGCACAACACCTTAGTTATGTCCCAGTTGGAGCATTGGTAATTGTTTTAGATGCAGCACTACAAGTAGGATACAAAACTAACAAAGGGAGATTTGGGAAAGTAAGTTCAATACAACTAAGAAGGTTAAGATGTGACCAGATAAGTTTCTTCACATTTTGAAGGCTAATTAAGGCATGTAGAGATAGCAATTTTCCAGAAGTGGCTAAGATAGTAGGACTTAAATTTAGGATTAAAGAACAGATTAAAAGACTTTCAAAAATATTACCAAAGTTTCTTAGAATATTAAATGATATGTCATCAATTGACAATGAAGGATAAAAGACATAAATTTAAGGAAATTACATTATTGCTTGAAGAAGGTTAATATTAAAGGATATATGAAGTATTCAGAAAACAGGAGTAGGGAAACTATGGAAAAGGGTAGAATAACATTGAGGCTTGAGGAGACAAGTGACAAGTAACAATTGTGCCATTCAAGCATCAGGAAATGACCATCTTAATCAAGGGAGAGTGTAACCATATCCCCTTGATAAGCAATTACATTAACAACCCAACATTACTATTATCAAATATCCACTATCAAAATCCTGGGGCTTACTGTTGACCAGAAACTGAACTGGACCACCAATATAATTACTGTGGTTCCAAGAGCAGGTTGAAAGCTGCGAATTGTATGTTGAATGCCTCACCGTTTTACTCCTAAAGCCTGGTCAACAATATATAAAGCACAAGTCAGGAGTGTGATGGAATTCTAACCACTTGCCTGGATTAGTGCAGCCCCTAGGACAAAGCAGCTCACTTGACTGGCCCCCCAATTACTACTTTCGATTTTCACCACTGATGCACAATGGCAGTAGTGTGTACCAACTACAAGATGCATTGTAATAATATACCAAGGCTCTTCCGACAACTTCTTTCAAAACTCTATCACCATGAAATGCATGGATAACAAATGCTTGGCAACATAACTATTTACACATTCACTTAAAAGCCACTCACCAATCTGACCTAGAATTACATCGCTGTTCCTTCACTGGGACAGGATCAAAATCTTGATGCTCCTTTCCTAATGGTACTGTCGATGTGCCTACCCTACATAGATGGCACGGTGGCTCAGTGGTTAGCACAACTGCCTCACAGTGCCAGGGACCCAGGTTCGATCCCAGCCTCGGGTGACTGTGTGTGGAGTCTGCACGTTCTCTCCACATCTGTGCGGGTTTCTTCCGGGTGCTCTGGTTTCCTCCCACAGTCCAAAGATGTGCAGGTTAGTTGGGTTAGCCATGTTAAATTGTCCATAGTGTCCCGGGATGTGTAGGTTAGACGGATTCGCCACGGTAGATAGAGTAGGGGACGGGTCTGGGTGGGATGCTGTTTAGAGGGTCAGTGTGAACTTGATGGGCCAAATGGCCTGCTTCCACACTATACCAATTCTAATCATGGACTGCAGTGGTTCAAGAAGGCAGTTCACCATCACTTTCTTATGGGCAATTAGAGATCAGCAATAAATGCTACCCAAACTACTGATGTCATGGAAACCTAGGGTCTGGTGAAAATGAGGATTTTTAGAAAAATATTAGCAAAATGCACTGAGAAATTAAAGAGATTAAAGTCAACAATATCCTGGATGCAACGGTCTCACTTGCAGAATATATTTTAAAAGTTGCTACAAAGATAGCAAGACAAGCATTAATTTTGTTCTAGATTATAGAATCGTCCTGCAATTTGAAATCTGCAAAAGTAACATAGCTAATCATGAAAGTGGGGGAAGGGACAAAGCAGGACTCGTCTACTGAGGTAGTATGGGCTGAGGTTAGAAACAGGAAAGGAGAGGTCACCCTGTTCGGAGTTTTCTACAGGCCTCTGAAAAGTTCCAGAGATGTAGAGGAAAGGATTGCAAAGATGATTCTGGACAGGAGCGAAAGTAACAGGGTAGTTGTTATGGGAGACTTTAACTTTCCAAATATTGACTGGAAATGCTATAGTTCAAGTACTTTAGATGGGTCAGTTTTTGTCCAATGTGTGCAGGAGGGTTTCCTGACACAGTGTGTAGATAGGCCAACAAGAGGCAAGGCAACATTGGATTTGGTACTGGGTAATGAACCAGGCCAGGTGTTAGAATTGGAGGTAGCTGAGCACTTCGGTGATAGTGACCACAATTCGGTTACGTTTACTTTAGCGATGGAAAGGGATAGGTATATATCGCAGGGCAAGAGTTATAGCTGGGGGAAAGGCAATTATGAGGCGATTAGGCAAGATTTACGATGCATAGGATGGGGAAGGAAACTGCAAGGACTGGCCACAATTGAAATGTTCAAGGAACAGCTACTGCGTGTCCTTGATAAATATGTACCTGTCAGGCAGGGAGGAAGTGGTCGAGTGAGGGAACCGTGGTTTATCAAAGAAGTTGAATCTCTTGTCAAGAGGAAGAAGGAGGCTTGTGTAAAGATGAGGCATGAAGGCTCAGTTAGGGCGCTTGAGAGTTACAAGTTAGCCAGGAAGGACCTAAAGAGAGAGCTAAGAATAGCCAGGAGGGGACATGAGAAGTCTTTGGCAGGTAGGATCAAGGAAAACCCTAAAGCTTTCTAATAGGAACAAAACAATGACTAGAGTAAGACTACGGCCAGTCAAGGACAGTAGTGGGAAGTTGTGCATGGAGTCCAAAGAGATAGGAGATGCGCTAAATGAATATTTTTCGTCAGTATTCACACATGAAAAAGACAATGTTGTTGAGGGGAATGCTGAGATACAGGCTATTAGACTAGATGGGATTGAGGTTCATAAGGAGGAGGTGTTAGCAATTCTGGAAAGTGTGAAAATAGATAAGTCCCCTGGGCCGGATGGGATTTATCCTAGGATTCTCTGGGAAGCTAGGGAGGAGATTGCAGAGCCTTTGGCTTTGATCTTTAGGTCATCATTGTCTACAGGAATAGTGTCAGAAGTCTGGAGGATAGCAAATGTTGTCCCCTTGTTCAAGAAGGGGAGTAGAGACAACCCTGGTAATTATAGACCAGTGAGCCTTACTTCGGTTGTGGGTAAATTCTTGGAAAGGATTATAAGAGATAGGATTTATAATCATCTAGAAAGGAATAATTTCATTAGGGATAGTCAACACGGTTTTGTGAAAGGTAGGTCGTGCCTCACAAACCTTATTGAGTTCTTTGAGAAGGTGACCAAACTGGTGGATGAGGGTAAAGCGGTTGATGTGGTGTATATGGATTTCAGTAAAGCGTTTGATAAGGCTCCCCATGGTAGGCTATTGCAGAAAATACGGAGGCATGGGATTGAGGGCGATTTAGCGGTTTGGATCAGAAATTGGCTAGCTGGAAGAAGACAGAGGGTGGTGGTTGATGGGAAATGTTCATCCTGGAGTTCAGTTACTAGTGGTGTACCGCAAGGTTCTGTTCTGGGGCCACTGCTGTTTGTCATTTTTATAAATGACCTGGATGAGGGCGTAGAAGGATGGGTTAGTAAACTTGCGGATGACACTAAAGTCGGTGGAGTTGTGGGCAGTGCTGAAGGATGTTGCAGATTACAGAGGGGCATAGATAAGTTGCAGAGCTGGGCTGAGAGGGGGCAAATGGAGTTTAATGGGGAAAAGTGAGAGGTGATTCACTTTGGAAGGAGTAACAGGAATAGAGAGTACTGGGCTAATAGTAAGATTCTTGGTAGTGTGGATAAGCAGAGAGATCTCGGTGTCCATGTCCATAGATCCCTGAAAGTTGCCACCCAGGTTAATAGGGTTGTTAGGAAGACGTACGGTGTGTTAGATTTTATTGGTAGAGGGATTGAGTTTCGGAGCCGTGAGGTCATGTTGCAGCTGTACAAAACTCTGGTGCGGACGCACTTGGAGTATTGCGTGCAGTTCTGGTCGCCGCATTATAGGAAGGATGTGGAAGCATTGGAAAGGGTGCAGAGGAGATTTACCAGGATGTTGCCTGGTATGGAGGGAAGGTCTTATGAGGAAAGGCTGAGGGACTTGAGGCTGTTTTCGTTAGAGAGAAGGTTAGGAGGTGACTTAATAGAGACATACAAGATGATCAGAGGATTAGATAGGGTGTACAGTGAGAGCCTTTTTCCTCGGATGGTGATGGCTAGCACGAGGGGACATAGCTTTAAAATTGAGGGGTGATACATCTAGGACAGATGTCAGAGGTAGATTCTTTACTCAGAGAGTAGTAAGGGCATGGAACGCCTTGCCTGCAACAGTAGTAGACTTGCCAACTTTAAGGACATTTAAATGGTCATTGGATAAACATATGGATGATAATGGAATACTGTAGGTTAGATGGGCTTCAGATTGGTTTCACAGGTCGGCGCAACATCGAGGGCTGAAGGGCCTATACTGTGCTGTAATGTTCTATGTTCTATGACCTGTTAATCTTGCATCTAAGGAGAATGTTATACAATATTAGGATCATGATATTGGGCCACTTAGAAAACCTGTATGACAAGTCTGTTGGTGTTTTTTGTGGTTAATTTGAGGAACTGATTGAAGATCAGGTTACAGACTGAAAAGGAGTCAGAACAAACAAGCCATTTTTCATTGGCAGCTTACAACTAGCAGGGTTGTATTTACATTTTTATTTCAGACTTTCGGCATTTTCATCTTTCTCATTTTAAACAACTAGTAATTTCACTGTTTCCAAATGTATTCTTCTTTTATAATAAAATGATTCACTACAATGGAGTTTTAATCCACAGCCTATCAATTATGATTACCACTACATATGTTATGGCATTTGGAAAGTTTTGTTTCCATCTTCAATTAACAGATCTTGCTTAAAATTGAATTCAAGTGATTTCATTATGTTCAAATGCTAAAATTAAGAGACTTACAAACTGACATTAAATGCGAAGAAGCATATGTCCCTTATAGCATGAATGGAATTTATTTTTCATCTAATATTCCAACCGTATCTTTAGTGTTTTCGACTAAATTGAATCGCTCAAATAAATAAATATTGCAGATACAAAGCAAAGACTGATCCAGATTTATTGGCACACTCTGATTCTGAAGATTACAGGGTGGAGTGGTCTTATGCTTTGTATTTATTATCATCTTGGTTCCAAAGTGTCAGCACAATGCCATTGCAGTTATGCATCTGGAACATGTCCATGGAATAAAGGTATGTAAAGAGCGTTTTATGGGTAAACATCAGATTACTATCTGCAATTCAGTCACAGCCACAAGACTTCCCAGTGGGTAGTTAAATAATTATAGGCTATATCTCTATACTCGTAACACAAAATCCTGCGTCAAAGTTTGAGGTCTGATTTTCCCAAGCAGCAAGGGCAGCAAACTAGCCAAGGCCCCTTCACCAACACCTTCCAAAAAGGGTCAGTTGACCCTTGGAAACTGCTGTGTACAGTCACACCTCACTATTCACAGGTTTGGTATCCGTGGACCGTCATTTTTATTCCCACTGACTCATCCAGTCTGAACACACAGTTCCTAACGGCAGATAGGAGATCTCCATTGCAGCAGAATCCGGGTTTTTTTTGTTATCCGCAGGAGGTTGCGACCTATCCCCATGGTGACTGAGAAAAGACTCATCTGTCAGACTCAACTTTAAGCAATCATGTCAAAATACACTTTCACAGATTCATAGAAACCCTACACAGTGTGGAAACAGGCCCTTCAGCTCAACAAGTCCACACTGACCCTCAAAGTATCCCACCCAGACCCATCCCCCTATAATCCACCTAATCTACATGTCCCTGATTACTATGGGCAATTTAGCATGGCCAATCCACCTAGCCTGCACATCTTTGGACTGTGGGAGGAAACCAGAGCACCCGGAGGAAGCCCACGCAGACACAGGGAGAATGTGCAAACTCCACACCGACAGTCACCCGAGGGTGGAATCGAACTCAGGTCCCTGCTGCTGTGAGGCAGCAGTGCTAACACTTATACCACGTACTAGAGAGAGTAGCAGACACGAAAATATAGCAAACCATTCAACTCTTAGAATATATTACACGCCTTCCCCACTTAAATAAAACATTAAAGCACAAGTACTTAATTTCCCAGTCTATAACATAGCGAAACAAATATAATCAATATCTAAAATTTAATAGAATTGTTGGCATATTTGCTTTTACTGTAACCGTAAGTCAACCTGATATTATCCAGACGCAAAATGATTTTTGCTTGTCCTTCACACCAAAGTATGTTTAACAAAAATATCATTTCACAAGAAATTACGAGCCAAATTGTCCTTTTTCTTCTTTCCTACACATGTTTAACTAATCTATCCAATTTCCATCTTTCTGTTTAGGTAACTGCTTTCTTTAGCTGGAATCTCTTTCCTCGACATACCTGAGTACCTTAAACTTTAACAGACAGCACCAATTAATTGTTGGGACAGAGATATTGACAGATTAGTCTCAATCAACAACCTTAATTACTTTGCTCTACCAGTGGATTCTGCAACCAGAAAATTTCCATTTCTTTGTAGCTGCTACTACGGCTCTCACTTTGGAGTATCAGTGTTATATCTTTCCTCTTGCCAGGTTGTCCCGTTCAAGCAAATGGCCTACATGACATTAACGGAATTCTTCTACAATCTTCACTAGATACAAGAATGCACCTTTTAGAATACATCTCTTGACAACTCTATCCACATATTATTCCACTGTTGCTACTTGGTGGTTTTTCACCATGACTATGACCAGTACTGAACACTTAACTTTCACGTCCAATACTACTGACATCAGGTTTAAGCAAACTAAATCTTGTCATTGAAGGTTTTAAGCACCAGCTTCTAGGATGATTAATCTATTGTAGATTGTGGGGCTATCCTGGAAAAGGACAGAAAGTTATCTAGCTTGTGTCAAAAGAAATGTGAATTATTGCAATTTGTGAAATTGCAATTTGATTGTGAAAGACCCTTTCACAATCTGTACATTTCTTTCTTCCTTCAGCACCACGTAATCCTAGATAATATGGCCGTACTACAATGGCAGTGTGTTTGATTCCATTCTCACTCAGAAATTATCCAAAGTCTTCTAATGTAAACTGAGGACCAACATCTGACACCAACACTGCTGGTAAACCATGAACTGCAAATCAGCTTCCCAAAACCCACACATATAGTTTAGGCCATAAAATCAACGTTTATTCCCATGCTATAACTATTGACTAAAAACACTGTTTTCTTTCCCTTTCAAAGAAATTAAAAACAAATGAGTTCCCATGGTTTTCTAGAGTTTCACTTTAGAACTTAAATAAATTTAGGCAGAAAACTTTTCATTCCAAAACACACTACCAACATTTCACCAATTCTTCAATATCTCAGTCTACTTTAGAAACAAAAATAACTTCTTGCTCCTGCTTTCACTCTTATGTGCTCCTAATGATATTTCTGTAACATTTGCTCTATAAACCTTGGTGAATCAACGATTCATAATCCCAAAGGCAACAACCTTGATCTACATTCAGTTTATTTTATATGCCTGTAATTCTCATTATTACACTGTTTAGGTCAGGCATTCATATTGCAATTCATATTGAGCACTTTACTGAGCATCACTCATTGCTGGTTACTTCAGTAATTAATCTTCCAGACACAGGCATATCATTTGTGTAGCCAAACTAGTTCACGAGTGGCTAAGAATGATTTGATCTTCACAGGAAATCTTTGTAAGAACATCTGCATAAGCATGCCCAGCTAACTTACAATCATATAATTGGGCCATCAAAATCAACACCTTGTTTAAAAAAAAATGATCTGTTGAGCCAGATTTCAGTCCGTAATCCGAATTGTACAGTTGTAACATCAACTGGAATCATAACAAATATCTACCATATGCACAATCAAGGAAATCAAGGCTCTTGAACTAGTTCAGGATATATCACAACCTTGAACTGTGTTGGCTGGAGCACTATTGCTTCCTCTACGTCTACATGTTGTCTGGATGTGACTTACGTTTCCACAGACATAGCACTTTGACCTTAAATATGAGCACTTAAATGGTTGGTGGTACCACTGCAATGGAACCTTTGAGTTTCTGGCTCTGGCTGTTGTGGGCTCTATCATGCTGAAATCTGGTGAAGTTCCCTTCTAGGAAAAGAAGATTTCTGTGGCTTCATCGCAGGACTCCTTCCGTGTCAGTTTGTTACCTCCCATGAAACTGGTAATAAGGTTGATTTAATGTCAGGAGTTTTAACTCGAGATGTAACCTGCTACAGCTTCACTTGACAAGCGTAATCTGTTAGTCTCACTGTTTCTAACTGTTTCCTTTAAAGGCACACTGACTGCATCTTTCATTTTTCTTTAGTCTTGTTTGTGGATTGTGACGGGAAGGAATTGCTGCACTTCCAAACAAATGTTACTAGAACAGTGTGGTGTGTGCATGCGCATCTGTGTAGAGCAATGGACTGCTGATACGTTTGTGCAGCTGTTTTCTGTACCTGTTTTCTTTGTTGCTCTTAAATTCCTTCATTGTTCCCAAATATGCCTCGCGTCACTTTTTTCATGTAATTACATATCATGTTGGCTCATCAAGCTATATATGAACACTAAGTGCACACAAAAGTCATAGGCTTGATGACAACTTTCTGATCGGCTCCTGGGCAGCTTAACTGTTTAGTGTACGGGGCAGAAGCATCTGGACTACGAAAGAAGCAGGTACTGTATTGATATCTTTGTTGTAAAAGTAAAATGTTATTTATTGCAGTAAGCTGTTGTCTTTAGCCGGTAACTCAAAAACTTTACCATTAGCGTATCAATCTTCCTGTATCTACAGCCAAGAAGTAGAAGAATCCAGAAGGGAAATTAAAGAACAAAAGGTCTTGGGAAGCAAAAGGAACAGCTCATCAAATCCCATGGACTGCTGCTAAAAAAGTGTTTTTCACAGAATTTTCTCCTCCAGCCATAACACCAGTGTTTGCGAGAACGTACGTGAAGATTTTGAAAGGGGGTTTAAGTTTCAGCTAGTAAAGTTATGTATTGATGAATCATAGTTTTGTTTTGCCCGTAATTACCGAAAGAACTTTGGATGCTGTAAATCAGGGACAAAAACAAAGTTGCTGGAGAAACTCAGCAAGTCTGGCAGCATCTTTGAAGGGAAAAAAAACAGAGTTGACATTTCGGGTCCGGTGACCCTTCCTCAGAACTCAGACCCATTCTGAGGAAGGGTCACCGGACCCGAAACGTTAACTCTGTGTTTTTTTTTCCTTCACAGATGCTGCCAGACCTGCTGAGCTTTTCCAGCAATTTCTGTTTTTGTCGCTATTTGTTTATTTGTAATAAATAGCAGTTCTTGTTCAATACAAGAACCTGGTCAGTGTCTTCTGTTAAGCTGAGTCCATCAGACAGGCACACTGGGGACTTTGAGTACTTTGTTTAAATCATTGAGTTTTGTAATAACCCAGAGAAAAGTGGGACTTGAATATCAGCTTTTCAAGTGGGTAAAACAATACAACTCTCAGTGCAATTCATTTTTTAGTTAAACTGTAATAGGTGTCTGAAATAGGTGTTCTACATAGTTCATTGTACTGAGGTCTCTTGTAAATGATGGTTAGACATTATATCAGAAGTATGTGGCTACATCTTGGCAAAGAAAATATTTACCTTACACCCTTCTCTTTTTTATTCATTTGCAGCCAACTACTAAATGCTTCTTTGAAACTGTACCTGTTTTCTTTGTTGCTCTTAAATTCCTTCATTGTTCCCAAATATGCCTCACGTCACTTTTTTCATGTAATTACATATCATGTTGGCTCATCAAGCTATATGAACACACAGAGCAATCTTTCAAATGACTTAAACATCCTCAAAATGAACTTTAGAAATCTCAAAAAAAGGTCTAATTTCTCAAATAAAATGTGAAAGAATACCAAACTAACCTTGTTGCCATCTTTCTGTTGTGTACGGTGATGAGAAAGATTCACATGTGGAACTCAACTGCAAGCAGTCATGTTGAAGCATACTTCTGGAGCACCACCACCTGCAGGGTTCATCTTCAGGCTACCCTGACATGGGGCTACATCACCACTCCTTCACTGTCACTGAGTGGTGGTCCTGAAACTTCCTTTTTAGCAGCAATGGGTGTGCTTACAATAAATGGACTGTAGCAGTTTAATATGACAATTTACCTTGTAACTCCTTGTGGACAATTAAGGATTGCCCAGCAATGACACTCAAATCCAATGAAAATATAAAATAAGCATTCCCAAGGTTGATTGCAATTCTGTCCCGGTTAATTTGTTGGTTGAGGAATAAATGTCAGCCATGTACTTCATCGGATACTCCCCGTTTCTCTTCATGCAGTGCAAAGGTATTTTTAAGAATCTATGATGAAAGTGTCAATTCAGACAACCACAGTCATCTTTTCATTGCAACTTACATTTCCAGACTCTCAGAACCCAACAATGTTTTGAATAATTCCAGACATGCTGGTCACAAAATAGCACTGGATAACCGACTTACTTGTTGCTGGAGGATTTTAAAATTATTTGACGCAACGTGACCATTACTGGCAAGGCCAGCATTTGTTGCTCATCCTTAGTTGCCCCTGAGAACGAGGTGGAGAGCTGTGTCCTTGGGGCGTTGCAGTCTGTCTGGAGTAGGTGTACCCACAGTGCTGGAAGGAACGGTGATGTACAATTTTGACTCAGCGGCAGGTGGGGGAATGGTGATGTCACTTTAGACTTATATACAGGGTGATGTGGGGCTTGGAGAGGTACTTGCAGGCAGCATGGTTTCATGCTACCCTCGACCACCTTGGTGTTAAATGTCATGGGACTGGAAAGTGCTATCAAAGCAGCTTGGTGAGTTTCTTCAGCTTATCTTGTATATAAACACAATGCTACCACTGTTTGTTGGTGGAGAGAGTTGTTGGTTCTCTTTCATGTGACCTGAAAGTCTCTGCCAAGAACAGCATTTGTTGCCCACCCCTATTGCTCTTAAACTGCACGACTGGTAGGTCATTTTACAAGGCTGACCGCATTGATACGTTAATCTGTCAGATAAGGCAGATATGAGATTTCCATCTCTGAGGTGACTGGGATTCACTTTATATTCCAGATGTATTAACTGAATTCAAATTCTACCAGTTACCACAACAGGATTTACATCTATGTCCCTAGAGTATTAACGCAGGCCCCTAAATTACAAGTTCAGTGACATCACCATTATATGACTGTCTCCTACTTTGTTGCACAAATTCAGTGTTGTAGATGGATGCCAATTAAGTGGATTTTTATCATAGAATCCCTAAGTGTGGAAACAGGCCCTTTGGTCCAACAAGTCCACACTGACCATCACAGCATCCCCCTAGACCCATCCCAAAACAACCCACCTAATCTACACATTCCTGAACACTACAGGCAATTTAGCATGGCCAATCCACCGAGCCTGCACATCTTTGGGCTGTGGGAGGAGACCGGAGCACCCAGAGGAAGCCCACACAGACATGGGGAGAATGTGCAAACTCCACACAGACAGTCACCCGAGGGTGGAAAAGAACCCGGGTCCCTGGCGCTGTGAGGCAGCAGTGCTAACCACTGAGCCACCGTGCCGCCTACGTCCTGAATCACATCAAACCTTTTGAACACTGTTAGAGTTGCATTAATTCAGGCAAGTAAAGAGGATCCCGTTACATTCCTGACTTGTGCCTTGACGGTGGACAGACTAATTCAGGATGTTGCTGGTAGGGGAATTCAGTGAGACTCAGCAGTCTAACCATCAGCAATAGACAGTTAGGCACAAAAAAAAACTGCAGATGCTGGAATCCAAGGCAGACAAACAGGAGACTGGAAGAACACAGCAAGCCAAGTAGCATCTGGAGGAAAGGAGAAGTCAGGACTGGATATGGGGGTATGGAGAGCTGCAGATAAAGTGGGGGGAGCAGAATGGTGGTGATAGGTGGCACTGGTGGTAGGTACGACCTGGTTGGTCAATGGGAGGGATGAATTCGGTTGGTGGCTGGAAGGGAGGGTCAGAAGGTGGAATGGAAAGGAGGTAGGTAGGGCTGGAAAGGGAACCGGGGAGATGGGTGGGAAGGTTATTTGAAATTGGAGAATTCAATGTTCAGTCCACCAGGCTAGGGTGCCCAGATGGAAGATAAGGTTTTGCTCTTCAAATCTGCATTCTGAGTCACTGCGACAACAGAGGAGGCTGAGAACGGACATGCTGGAGGGGGAGTGAGGCTGGGAGTTGAAATGGGTAGAGACCACGAGGTTAGGTTGGCCGTTACGGGCCAGGCGAAGATGCTCAGCGAAACAGCCACCTGGTCTATGTTTGGTTTCACCAATGTAGAGAAGACCACATCGGGAGCAGCAGATGCAATAGACTAGGTTGGAGGAGATGCAGGTGAAGCTCAGTCTCACCTGGAAGGATTGTTTAGGGCACTGGATGGAGGTGAGGGAGGTGGTGTGTGGGCAGGTGTTACATCTATTACGGTTACAGGGGAAGGTACCAGGTGGGTGGGAGTGGTTAGTGTGGAGTGGGTGCGAACTAAGGAGTGATGAAGGAAATGGTCCATGCGGAAGGCAGAGGGGGGTGAGGAGCGGAAGATGTTCCAGGTGGTGGGGTTTAATTGGAGTTGGCAGAAGTGTCTTAGGGTGATACTTTGGATGCAGAGGCTAATGGGTGGAAAGTGAGGAGAAGGGGGACCCAATTTTTATTATGCTCGGGGGTGGGGGGGGGTGTTGGTTAAGAGCTGTGGAGCGGGGTCTGGAGAAAGCACGGTGGACAGCAGTCTGGATGACAGAGGGTGGGGAAGACCATTGTTTGAAAAAGGTGGACATTCAGGATGGTTGGGTGAGGAACGTCTCCTCGTCAGAGCAGATGCAATGCAGATGGAGGTATTGGGAAAATGGGATGGAATTTTTGCAGGATACAGGATGGGAGGTGGTGTAGTCTAGGTAGCTATGAGAGTCTATGGGTTTATAGTAAACGTCAGCCGGTAAAACAGTCACCAGAAATGGAAACGGAGAGGTCAAGAAAGAGGAGGGAGGTGTCAGAGATAGACCAAGTGAATTTGAGGACAGGATGGAAGTTGTTAGCGAAGGACTGCTCCAGTTTGGCCTGGGCACAGGATGCAGCACCACTGCAGTCATCAATGTAACAGTGGAAGAGTTGGGGAACAATACCGGTGTACGTACTGACGAGGGACTGTTCGACATAACCGACAAACAGACAGGCATAGCTGGGGCCCATGTGAGTGCCCATGGCAACCCCCTGGAACAGATGACAATTACATTCCCATTGCATGGCATAAATGTGGCATAATGGTTCTCTCCATTGCTTCATCTTGACATGAAGATGACTATGTTGATTATCTTAGACTCTTGGTAGGGTTCTGGTACTACATAGATGATTGCTAAGGCTAAGGTACACCCAGAAGTGTCTCTACAAAGAGAATAAGATATCACAGCTAAGTGTGTTGCCGGCTCAAGATTTCCCCTTCTGATATTTTTCCTCTGCTACGGATGCATACTTGCTTTTGAAAAAGATCACTTTTTTTTTCTCAGCCACCACTCCAAGTGTTGCCTCCTTTTCACCATGGATGTGCTATCCGTTTACAAGTCCATTCCCCATCAGGATGGTCTCAGGGCATTCCATTCCTTCCTGGAAAAAAGGCCTGAACCATCCCCATCTACCAGCACCCTCCTCCATCTGGTCAAGCTTGTCGTCACCTTGAGCAATTTTAACTCAGCTGACTTTGTTCAGGTCAAAGATGTGGCCTTGGGTACCTACATGGTACCTGTCTCCTTGTAAGGTACTTGGAATATTCCTTGTTTGAATCCTATTTCGGCCCCCATGGACAACTCCTTTTCTAGTACTTTGATGACATCATCAGTGCTGCTTCCCTCTCTTGTCCAAAATTGGAAAAGTTTATCTGTTTCACTTCTAATTTCAACCCCACTCTCACCTTGACCTGGTCGATATCTAACTTCTTCCTTCCCTTCCTCGTCATTTCTTTTTCCATTGCTGGGGATAGGCTAGCCACCCCTTTTCACTGCAAACCCACTGACTCACAGAGTTACCTTGACTACACATTCTCATACCCTGCCTCCTGTAAAGTCTCTATTCCATCCTCCACTTCCTTCATCTCCATCACGTCTGTTCCAATGATGCCAACTTCAATAAGGAGATTCCAAAATGTCCAACTTCTTCCTCAATCAAGGATTCCTCATCATGTGGTTGACAGGGCCCTCAGCTGTGTCCAGCTCATCTTCTCCACTTCTGCCCTCACCCACTCTCTCCCCACAACAATGATAGGATCCTCCTTGTCCTCGCCTACCATCAGAATAGCTTTTACATCCAAAGGATCATTAGCCACTGTTTCCATCACGTCCAGCAGATGCCACGACGAGACAGATATTCCCTTCTCCTCCCTTGTCAGCCGTCTGCAGGGATCAATCCCTCCAGGACAGCTTGATCCACTTCTACAACCTTCCCAACACCTCCCTACATCCCCACAGCACCTTCGTGTGTGATCGTAGATGTAACACATGCCTGTTTTCTTCCTCCCTCCTCACTATACAAGGCCCCAGACACACCTTCCAGGTGAAGCAGAGACTTACCTGCACTTCACTTAAACTAGTCTACTGTATTCACTGCTCACAGTGTGGTCGCCCCTACAACAGGGAGATGAAACACAGACTGGGCGACCGCTTTGCAGAACACCTACAAGTCTGTCGGTAAAAATGTTGCCTGCCATTTCAACACACCACCCTGTTCCCTGGCCAACATCTTTGTCTCAGGCATGCTGCAGTGCTCCAGCAAAGCTCAGCACAAGCTGGAAGAACAACATCTCGTTTTCCGCTTGGGAACTCTATATCCTTCTGGACTAAATACCAAATTCAACTATTCTAAGGCACCTTCTCCTATGTCCCTACCCCAATCCCCACAAACAGGACCTTGTCATCACAAGGGCTGCCACCACAAACAACTCTATTGGTCCCCATTAGCAGCTATTCACTTTCCCAAACTGACCTTTACCCATTCCTTCGTCTGCCCAACTGTTTTGCTCTCTCTGTCACTCTCTCTGTGTCTGGACTCAAACACCAACTGTCATTTACTCTTTACCCCTCCCTCCACCCCATCTTCAGCACATATACTAACCTTTTCCCAGTTGCAATCAGTTCGAAGAAGGGTCACTGGACCCGAAACAATAACTTTGCTTTCTCTACACAGATGCTACCAGACCTGAGTTTTTCCAGCAATTTCTGTTTGTTTCTTTCCTTCTAATTTAATGCTGTAATCCCGAGTAAGATGCTCCCAGGACTCAACTTCAAAATCAAAACTCTGAACTAAAGCCTTCAGAGAGTCCTTGTCATGTTTCCTTCAACCATCCTGAGAGCGTACTCTAGACCGAAGCTTTCCATAGATGATCAACTTTGATAAACACATGATGCATTTCAGGGCATTCTGAAAATCTTTAAGTTTGTCCCTGGAGACCTTGGTCTTTATTGGAGTTGTCTCAGATTCAGCAGCTTTTCATCCATGCAATGTCTGGAGTACCATCATGCAAGGCAAATATGGCAGAGAAAAACATATGGAGGGTTGGCACGAGCATACAGCTCCAGCCACGTTAGTGAGTGGTAGTAGGTCAGAAGACTCACCAACATGCTGAACAAGCAAGAGCAATGGTACTTTCCACTGGCTAGCCCAAGCCTGAATGTTGCCCAAGTCTCGTTGCATGCTAGAATAAACTGTTTCAATTACTGAGGAGTCACAACTGGTGCCGAACATTGTGCAACCATCAGCAAACATCTTGTCTTTTCTGACGTTAGTTTCATCAGAAGGTCAGTGATGAAACAGTCGAAATTATTTGGGTCAAAGGCATTACCTTGAGGGATTTCGGCTGCAAAATCCTGCGACAGAGATGATTGACTTCCAAAAACTATCTTCTCTTGTATGGCTTCAAGCAGTTAAGAAATTTCCCCAGATTCAGTTTTGCTATGGTTCTTTGATGCCATATTCAGTCGAACACAGGTTTAAAGTCAAGTTCAGTCACTCTTGTCTCAAGGGACAAAAGACAATGAAGAGGAGTCAAGGAATATAGCCTTGCAGAACAGAAAAGGTGGAGTTATCTTTGTATTCCTGCATCATCCCGGAACAGTGAGAAAATCATCTCAAGGCAACAGGATCCAACAACAGTCCAATCATATCTTGTATAACGAATCCCTAAACTAGTTTTTTACCATACTAATTCAAGTCAATACCCCTCAGAACTAAGGGGACGGAAATAACTGTCATGCCTGGGGAAAGTGAGAGAAACTAATGCTTTAAATGGGAATGGGAGACGAAGGGATGGTTGACAGGGAAATGTCATAGTGAAAACAGAGCCAAAGGTTTGACTGTTAGGATTTTGAAAGTGCAGATGTAGTGATGTTGTTTCTTTTACGGGCGCAAAGAAGCAAGTACATTGGGGAGTTTGGGCAAATATGGATAAATGGCACGGTACTTGGAAAGGCAATGGACAATGAGGATTTAAAATAAGTGGTTGGAGGCATACAACAAAGCGCGATATTCAAAAGGCACGGTGGCTCAACGGTTAGCATTGCTGCCTCACAGCACCAGAGACCCAGGTTCAATATCATCCTCAGGTGTTTGCACACTCTCCTGTGTCTGTGTGGGTTTCCGCCAGGTGCTCCAGTTTCCTTCTACAGTCCAAAGATGTGCAGGTTAGGTGGACTGCCATGCTAAACGGTCCAGTGTCCAGGGATATGTAGGTTGGGTGGGTTAATCATGGTAAATGTGGGTTTAGAGCAAAGGGTAGGGGGCTGGGTCTGGGTGGAATGCCCTTCAGAGAGTAGGTGCAGACACAATGGGTCGAATGGCCTCTTACACACAGTAGGGATTCTGTGAAAAAGAAAGGGTTAAACAAATTAGGGGATAGACCAAAAAGTGATTTGATGATCAGAGCCACATCATCACATGTCCAGTCAGGTCATGTGATGGAAGACATTGCCAAGTGTACTACATGTAAAACAAAACTTTTCACTGTACCTACGTACATATGACAATAACAATCAAATCAAATAAAAACAGTGGAAGACTTCATTTGGAGGGGAGCTTTCATTATCCTTCAGCTAGGTTTCTGCATAGACTATGGTGTACATATAATCAGCAACTTTAAGATCATGATGACATAGGCTTTGTTCATAAGTAAATGGTTATACTGGAGAAGAACAGGGACAACTGATCTATTGGCAGAGCACATAGGATCAGCACTAGGAGAGATGACGCTTAATACAGAAGAACTTTGGAAGATTAGCCCCAAGCTGAGACACTAGGATACAAAATCAAAAACTAACTAAAAAGAAACCTAGCCATACACAGAGAAGTGGCAAGGTATTCCTGGTGCATTTTATTCCTTTCACTATTTGTGACACCAGCTAAACCTCTGATTCAAATGGTAGCCTGGAACTTGCTGTGAGGAGTTAGGCAAATCATCTAAAAGCTCAGTTTCCCCTCTTATTTGATTATGTGTCAATATCTTACAATTGCTTTTGTTCGAAACAAAAAGTCACAAACGCACATATTATACCATAATAATTCTGATACCTTTACAATGTAAAGGTTTAATTTTACTACAATCCCTTAATTAAAGAAAGTCAAATAAACAGGAGTGATAATTGCAGCTTCAGTTTGCCAAGGTATTTGTGTTTCTCAAGAAGGTTACCAGATGTACGTAACTTCGAATTGAATATCTGGTTGCAACAGCTGAACACTCTTTTATGAATGAAACAAGTGTTTGAATGTGTACTTAGGAATTTCAGGGGACTCTGCGTGGGTTAAAAATATTACAAACAAACAGATGTCTGTAATTAAACAAAAAGACATGCCCGATACTAATGCAGATTCCCCACAGTGCACTTGTGATCATGCCATATCCACAGAAATGTCTACCACAAGAAGATTAAATGTATTCTTCACTCATCTGCCTGTAACTGTTTAAAACACATAATAAATGATGCCAATGAGTCACAATTTAACCATAAACATGTTCTTAATAGTTTTATTGGCGGATACAAGCTGTGGAGAGCTAGCACATTAGCAAAATAAAGCTCAGAGCCTGCACTTCACATTCCTTTTGTTTCACTTCTGGCGATTAGAAGTGAATAATCTTTGATGTCAGTGCCAGCATTGTTGCCAACATTATGGGATTCATTTTACGAGCTCACATCATTGCAGCTGGTCCAATTGAGTGAGATTTGACAACTGGCACACGTGCCTGCTACTTTATTTCAGATGAAAAACTGATGTGGGTGTGGAGGGTCTATAGGGTGCAAGGGCAGATGCATATGTCCAATTTCACAACCTGCTCTGCCAGCAAGCAAAGCTCTCCCATCCGTTATCACTGTTACTGTGTCACCCCTAAAGCATCTCTTTCCAAAATCTCTCCGATTCTGACTTCCCATCCATTCTGGAACTCATGCCTCCTTTAAGTCCCACCTCTTTAAGCAAACTTTTGGTTACCCATACCACTACACTCCTGCAAAATCTTTGTTTCTCTGCTCCCTTGGGTCCATTTCTTCCATGGATTGTGACATCCTAAACTAAAGGCATGCAGATTATTGATCCAAATAGTACATGAAACTGGGTAGAAATGGAAATAGAACCAAGTGAAATAGCTACTCAAGATTTTCATTACTTTACAGATTTTGTAACTGCAGAAAATTGGTTTTTCACCAGCTGTATTGAGAGAAGAGTTAGTGAACAAGGTGGGAGTGTAGATTAGAATGTTGGTGAGCTGGTGGTAATGTCACTGGACCGACAATCCAGAGGTCTGGGTTAATGCCTTCCCATGACCACTACTATCTAAAAGAAAAAGGCAGCAATACACCACTTTTTGCAAGGTTTCCTCTAAGCCACTCACTACCCTGATTTGGAAATATATTGCCATTCCTTCAATGGGAGAAAATCCTAGAACTCACCCATCCTGCTCCCTCCATTGTGGGTGTACGTACGCCAAATGGACTGTAGATGATCAAGTAGGCAGCTCACCACCACTTTCTCAAAAGCAACTAGGGGTTAACAATAAATACTGGCCCAGCTATGGATGCCAACAACCAAAGAATGAATTTTTAAAAATGTTCTAGGCACATGGCTTGAAATCCCATCACAGCAGCTGGTTTGATTGAAATTTAATAAATGAATCTGGAATTAAAAGCTTGTCCAATGGAATTCATGAAACCATTGATAATTGTCTTAAACCCCAACTGATTTACAAATGTCCTTTAAGTAAGACAATCTGCCACCTTGACGTAATCTGGTCTACATGTGACACTGGACCCACAATCGTGTGCTTTGACTTTTACATGCCACTCAGCTGCATAAGAATTCTCTAAGTCTAACAAGGAATTAAAGCAGACAGACCATCTGGCTCGGAAGCCTACCCAGCCTTGTCGACCTTGTAAAATCCTCCTTACTACTATGTGGGGGCTCATGCTAAAATTGGGAGGGTTGCCCCACAGACCAGTCAAAAAATAGCCTGACATACTCATTGAATCACAACTTGCGAAGAAACACACCACCAACATCATTTCACTAGAGATGGAGCAGTGTGGTTTGTAATTAAGAAGGAGCTCTCAACAATGACTCTAAATAAAGTCTCATAGCATCAGTTCAAACATGGACAAGCAAACCTTCTATTAATTACCCCACATCAGCTGGAAGATATCTGGTTAAGAAACATTAATGTCCATTGATGGAAGAGGAGATGTGGGCATCAGCAGCAATCTGTAACCTCATTGCCTGACATATCCTTTACTTTATCATTAAGACCAAGCCAATATAATTATGCCTGGCTCAAAGTAGAGTACAGGAGGGCATGCCTGGAGCAACACCAGGCATACCTAAAAAATAAGTGTCAATCTGGTGAAGCTACAATTCAGGACAAACAAAGGAATTCGCATGCCATCGACAGAGCTTGGTGATCCAGCAACCTATAGATCCAGATCTATGTGGTCCTGCCAAATCCAGTCATGAATGGGGGTGGTCATTAGATAACTCACCAGTGTAGGAGACTCCATAAATATCCATATCATCAATGATGGGGTGGGTCTCAACACATCAGTACAAAAGATCAGGGTGAAGCATTTGTCAAGCAGATATGGTGAGTGGAGGATCCACCTTGGTCCACTTCTGAAGTCCCAAGCTGACAGATGCCAGTTTTTAGCCAATTTGATTCTCTCCATCCAATAGCAAGAAATGGTTGGAAAAAAAATTTATGAGGGTCATAGATAGGGTAAATAGGTCAAAATTCTTTCGAACAAGATGGCAGGTTTGGAGTAGCAGGGATATGTGCAGGCTCCTAAGCCCGGGGCTTGTCCACTCCCTGCTTTCTTTCTTTCCTTTTTGACCTTCTTTCTTTTTCTTCATTTTTCTTTTCTTTAAGGTCTTTTGTGATGGGTTCATTGGAAGCATCGGCACAGCAGCTAGAGCAGGCTGTTTAGTAGAATGGCGGCAGCCTCCTGGCAGTCTGAGGTGGCTGATGCAGTTCTACCCAGGCTCCCCTTGGTGATCGGAGGGGATGACAGCACAGCGCTGGCAGCAAGAGCAGGCCATGCACAGAACAGCAGCAGCCTCCCAGAGGCCGGAGCCAGTGGCAAAGATGTGGCTCCTCCCAGTGGTTGGAGGTTTCAGTGGCATGAGGGACGCTCTCCCAGCGTTCGGGGCCGGCAGCAGTGGCATCAGTGGTAAATCTCCTCCAGCGATCAGAGCGTCAGTGTTAGCAGTAGCAAGAACATGGTTCCACCCAGCGATTGATGCGAGATTCACAGACTGACCAAGACTTCAGGCCGCAGCTAGACCCATGTGCCAGCATCAGTGTTTCCAAAAAGTTTTATGGAGATTAGACTTAGACTTTAATATCTGGATGTTTTTCTTACCTTTTGGTTTTCTTTTCGTTCTGCTTTACTTTTAATATTCTGGTTTTGTAACAAGGATGGCACCAGAGATCAGCAACTTTGCACACTTTTCACTATATTCATATATTTCTAGACTTGAGTACACATGACAATAAAATCTAATTCTAATTCTAAATCCAAACCAGCCAATTAGACCTCCATCAGTAAACTCTCAAACATCAGATAAGAGATGGAAGAAGTTATCAATACTACTGTGAAATTGCATTTAGTCAGCAACAACATCCTCACCACTCAGCTTTGGTTCCAGCAGATCAGCTCCTGACCTCCATTACAGTCTTGGTCCAAACATGGACACAAGAGCAGAACTGCGTATGTGAGGTGAGACTGGTTTTACATCAAGGCTGCATTTAACTGAGCAGAGATCAAGGAGTCCAAACAAGACTAGAGACAATGGGAATCAATGGAAAACATTCTGCTGATTGAAATCATTATAGCACAAAGGTTATCATTGTTGAAAACCAATTGTCACAGTCCCAGGTCTTTGCAGTCGAAGTTCCTCAACATAATGCCTTTAAGGCCCAAGCACCTTCAAACTGTTTCATCAATGACCCTCTTTGGTAGGCACCATATTTACAAACATCCATTCCCTCCACCACCAATGCTCAGTAACAGCGGTATATACCATTTACAACATTATCTGCAAGATCACCAAGAACTAACAATGTTGGAAACCTGAGGTCAAGTCCCAATAGAGCAATCTGTGAATTCAATTCAGTGAATTAAATAAAAGTCTGGAATAAAAAACCTACCATCAACAATAATGGCCACAAAACTTTTAAATTGTTGTATGTACAAATTGCTGTACACCCTTACTCACTGTAGTCTACATGTAGCTCCAAACCCTCATCAATGTGTTTCTTTCTTAATTGCATTCAAAATGGCATAGGCAAGCCAAAAAGCAAAGCAGCACTGGATTTGAGCCTTCGTTATTCGTCCAGTGCTTAGTAGCATTGATTACATGGGAGTGGAATCTCCAGAGGTTTTGTTTGGCTCCTCTGCTGAGAGTATGCAATTATCTTGTAAACTTGACGTAAAATCCAAAATTTCTACAAGTTATTTGTGGCTCTTCTTTCAAGTTATGACAGGTGCATGGGAGAACACCCTGTCCATTATTACTAACACAAAATTAAAATACTGTAGATATTGGAAATCTGAAATCAACAAAAAAATTGCTGAAAATGCTTGGCAGGTCAGGCAGCATCTGTAGTCAGAAAGTGGGTTAATATTTCAGGCTTTTCTTCAGAACTTAGGAAAGATAGAAATGTATGCAGAGCAAGTGGAGCGGGAAGAGCATGGAGGGTGAGGTTGATTTAATAAAAGATTTTACGATGCAACAGCCAAACAGATTGGTAATGGGTATTAATTAAGAAACACAGTTTGCATCCAAATGAGGCACAAATGGCTACATGACAATCAGCTGAATGCAACCCGACAGAATAAGTTCAACCCAATAAAACAAAAAAGAACAAAATAAAGGTAGGTGTTATTGTTTATGTTTATGCTACGCTGCGACCAGAAAGCTGCAGACTAAGTGCTTTCAAGTTTGTGTTGAGTCTCAATGGAATACGATAACAGGTCATGGGCAGAGAGATTCAAGAATAGCAGCAAGGCGGACAATTAAAATGACAAACAACCAGAAGACCAGGATCTTGGTTGTAGCTAGAAGTTGTGTTCTGCAAAGCAGTCACCTGGTGTGTATGTCATCTCTGCTACGTAGAGCAGACCAATTGTGACAGCAAATACAATATACTGAAGTGCAAATAATTCACTTACTCACTTGTAAAAGTGTGTTTGGGGCCTTAGTCAATGAGAAGGGAGAAGGTGAAATGTAGGTGTTGTAACTCCTAAATTTTCACGTAAAGTACAGAGGGAAAGGGACATCAGGGTGACTGAGGAATGAACTAGGATTACAGAGCTTTTAGAGATGGAAAGGAGGCCCTTTTCCTTGTCATATCCATGCATCATTGTATTCTAATCCCATTTTCTAGCACTAGGCATGCAGCCTTGTATGCTATATTGTTTCAAGTATTCATCTAAATAGTTCTTAAATGTTTTGACAGTCCCCATTTCCACCACACTTACAGGCACTGAGTTCCAAATATCCACAACCTCCTGGGTTAATTTTTTTCCCCTCAAATCCCATCTAAAGTTTTTGCTCCTTACCATGAAACTGTACTCCCTATCAACCCTACCTATGCCCCTCGTAAAATTGTACATCTCAATCAGGTTCCCCCTTCAGCTTTCTCTGCTCTAATGAAAACCACCCAGCCTATCTAGTCTCCCTTCATAGCTGAATGGCTTCAGCTGGGAAGCGTCATGGTGAATCGCTTCTGCACCCTCTCTAAGGCAATCACATTTTTCCTATAGTGTGGCAATCAGAACTGCCCAGAGTACTCCAACTGTGATGCAACTTTATATGCATCTCCATCATAATCTTCTTGTTCTTGCATACAAAGCCTTGCCTTTATTAGTCAATCCCATATACCTTCTTATATATCCCATATACTTCCTGCTACCTTCAAGGATCTATGGACGTGTATGATCCAAGATCCCTCTGATACTCTGCACTTCCTAGGAAGAGTGTATGATAAAATGTGCAGTTCTCTCCACTGAAAGGGGAAGATAGTTGATGATATGCTTGATTGTGGTATTATGCTGGAGCTGGGGGAAAAAAAAAAGTCACAGAAGTTGAATTCTTGAAGACAGAAATGCATAGGATAGAAAGCGTGGACAAGGGATGACAAAACTTCTGGAAAGGATGAGAGCAGAAGTACATGAAATGGATTGCACCTGATGGCCCTGTCAACAACTCTGGGTATGTAGCACTGAGGTGGAAGGTTGCACTGTCTGAACAGATGTTACAGAGAGAAAGAAACTTGAAGAATGAAATGAAATTCAGAGAATCAGCACAGTGTGAGCAACTATTGCCAAGGTAGCTGTGGTTTGCAGTGAACTTCAGAAGGAAACAGAGAATTTGAGCATAGGAAGAATTAAAGATGAACTATGTGAAGCTGAGGGAAGGATAGAAAATTTTGAAACAAAGTCACCTAACGTTTCCAACTCACGTGAGACCAGGTGGTAATGCAACAATGTCACTAATGTACTGACAAACTAAAGAGGGAGGATCCCAGAGCAGGAGAGGAGTAATGAGTATTCCACATATCCCAAAATCAGCAGGCACAGCTAGGAGCCAGGCCCATCACCTCTGGTTTGCAGAAATTAAGAGGATTTGAAGAAGTTCTTCACAACGAGGACAAACTCAGTCATGTCTCTTTTATTAATGCATTCATGTTGAATTCAGGCAGGAGGCTGGAGAAACACAGCAAGCCAGGCAGCACCTGGAGGAGGAGAAATTAACATTTCGGGTATTACCCTTCTTCAGGTCCCACAATGTTGACTTCTCCTCCAGATGCTGCCTGGCTTGTTGTACTTTTCCAGCCTCCTGCTTGTCTACATTGGATTCCAGCATCTGCAATTTTTTGTCTCTAACGATGTTGTATTCAGGTTGCTACATGGCCATTTACACCTCACTTGAAAACAACTTTTGTTTCTTTACTGTAGTCATTATAGTCTCAGGATCTGAATTATGAAATATTTTGTTATTTAATCAATTCTTTCTCCATCAATCACAGACCTTCTCTTTTGTTTCTTCTGCCTCTTTCTCTTCCATTACTTAAAAATTCTTGCAAATCATTTCTTTCTTCACAAAAAGAACAGAAATAGCTGGAGAACACTCAGAACATTCTGAAGAATGGTTATTGGAACCAAAACATTGACTCTGCTTTCTCTCCACAGATGCTGCATGATCTGCTGAGTTTCTCCATCTATTTCTGATTTGTTTCAGATTTCCAGCATCCACGCTTGTTTATTTTTCATCTTTCTTTAGTTCTGAAAGAGGATACATTAACCTGAAGCGGTAGCTCTATTTCATCCAGAGATGCTGCGTGGCTTTCCGAGCATTTCCAGCAGTTTCTGCTTTTGATCACTGGTATTACAACTGTGCTGTTTTCCTTCCAACATTTGGAGGTTGGGGGAGGGGAGGATTTTGGAGAAACAAGGTTCCTTCATTGCTCCACTGCCTGGCCCAAAGTGTTCATTAATTAACAGGATGCCTTTATCCAATTAGTCCTCTATCTTGCCATATTGATTGCTTCAATTTTTTTGTTTGGTGACTAAATCATGCTCTTCTTACATTGGCAGAAGGTATTTGATAAAGGAGTTATTAAAAAAAAACTTCCCAGAAGCACTTAGGTTACAATTCTTCAAACTGCAAGATTCCACATGTTTATCCAAGTCCTGGTTTCCCTATTCCTCAGGCATTCTCCCAGGGTTTCAAGATATTGCAGTCTGCCGAAACAGCTTTTCAGCTTTTACGGTGTAACCCTGTTCAATATCCTGTATTATCGTGACTGCACCTTTTTTCTAAACAAAAGATTGTTCTGCATATGTATCAAAACTTAACAGCTGAAGGTTGATAACTACAGACTAAAAAAAACACAAACACTTAGAAAATGGACCTTCCATTGTGTTGATCATCATGGGTTACATGCTAGCCAATAGAAGGGAGAAGAATGCTGTTGAAGAGGGAATTAAGAAACCATATATGTGGCAATCAAGATCCAATATAACAGTATGGCATTGGAACGACCATGGTACAGAATGTTTGCAGACAGATATTTATATTATTATTAGCAGGTCCCCCATGTTGTTGCTTACAGTTCAAAGAAAGTGGTGTAAAATTGTATTGCTTTGATAAAATCTCATGGCTTTTCTCCAGGTGAGTTTTAGAACAACAGGGAGATTTATGCATATAAATTACCTTCGCCGACTTATATTTTACTATATCGGCTGCAGGCTTTGCCTTTTGTTTGCCATTCAACAAAGCTATCTACAGCAGTTGAATATATTGAGTATTAATTGCACCACTGCTTCTCCTTCAACTTTATCTTCAGTTATTTCAACACCAATCATGCCTTTATTATGCTTGGCACTTATCCGCATTAAATCTCCCACTTAGAGACTCCAACCAAAGGGCGGCACAGTGGCTAGCACTGCTACCTCACACTGCCAGGGACCTGGGTTCGATTCCACCATCAGGTGACTGTTTGTGTGAAGTTTGCACATTCTCCCTGTGTCTGCGTGGGTTTCCTCTGAGTTTCCTCCCACAATCCAAAGATTTGCAGATTAGGTGGACTGGCCATGCTAAATTGCTCATAGTGTCCAGGGGTGTATAGGCTAGGTGGATTAGCGGTGGGATATGCAGGATTACAGGGATAGGACAGGGAGATGGTTCTGGGTGGGATGCTTTGAAGAGGTTTGGTATGGACTCGATGGACTAAATGGCATGCTTCCACAACGTGGGAATTCTATGAAACCATTCTGTAATAAATTCACGCTTCTTCCAATTCCACTGCCTCCACAGGTTTGGTATCATCTACAAATTTGGTATGCGTGTTGAGTGCCTGAATAAGTAACTTGCAGATAACTACAGGAGAGGAATGGACCCTCACTCCCTACACTCAGAAGGAAAGTTGGTGGTGAGCTGAGGAAGAAGCCCAACTCACAGCCATAACATGCTGCAGGTGGACTGAAGGACTGGAGAGTGAGATTTCTGCCCCTCACTGGGCGGAAATCCTGGAGCGGCTGGCTAATCCGATTGTCAGGTGGATCCAAGAGTCCCAGCAGTGCCAGAGCTCTGTTTTAGGCTTTACGGAGACTGCAGCAGATTCACAACTTTCGAGAGAGTCAAGTCATGGTTACTGAGTCATGGGAATATGTCCACGTTCTGGAAGGTCTGCAGTGAGCGTGAAAGGGTAAGTTTTCAAGCACTGGCATGTAAAAAGGTGGATGGTGGGGCGGGTGGTGGTGGTGGTGTGTACTGTCATCTTGGGGCTGACCCAGTGGATAAAGGGCCCCTCTAAACATAGTATCACCAGTACTTACTTTCTTTAAAAAGGAATTTTGAAAGTGGGCTGTCCACTACCATCCTCTTCCACATCAACTATTTCATGCTGTGGGCAGGGTAATTATCAAGTTTAACAAGCTGAATTATCCTGTAAATTATTAATTAACATATGGTAGGTGGACTGACTTTTTCTGATGAAGGGTTTAGGCCCGAAACGTCAAGTTTTCCTGCTCCTATGATGCTGCTTGACCTGCTGTGTTCATCCAGCCCCACGCTTGCTATCTTGGTAGGTGGTCTGTTGATTTTGGGGCTGGGTGCGAAAGTGGTGAGTTAGCAATCTAATCTGTTTTACTCACGCTGAAAATACACACACCAGGGCAGTGTAATATTCAGCCCTATGATATGAAGTGGCAACATTAACAACCAATCACTGATGCCTGTGATGCCTCGTCCTGACATAACTCTCCCATCCAGCATTCCTTCTATTTAAATATTTTCTGTTCAGCACCCAACACCTTATCAATGCCTAAGATTTAACTTAGTTCCTTCCACTCACCACAGGAATTTGAGGTGAAGTAATAGCTTCTGGCATGATACCTGGCCTTTAGCAGTCTAATTACTTTTGATACATTTTGATATATCCCCTTAGAGATAGTAAGAACTGCCGATGCTGGAGTCAGAGATAACACAGTGTGGAGCTGAAGGAACACAGCAGGTCAGGCAGCATCAGAGGAGCAGGAAAGTTGACATTTCAGGTCAGGACACTTCTTAAGAAATCCAAAACGTCAGCTTTCCTGCTCCCCTGATGCTGCCTGACCTGCTGTGTTCCTCCAGCTCCACACTGTGTTATCTTGATATCCCCTCCTCTTTTTTACTTATCTTCAATACAAAACTGTCAAGTATTCGCTATTCTAATAGGGGGGAATTAGTCTGCAAGCACGGTAACATAGAAAAGTGCTGTGTGACAAGAGGACACTCAACTGAAAAGGTTTTCGGGAGAGAAGGATACACAAACTTCAAATCGAAAAACTGTTCATCAAACACATTTTAGTTGTACAGCTAGAGAAACAGTTCAAGATTGAGTTTAACAATCCATTCAATGGCTTCCACTGAACCAGCGTGAATGGCGGCGATGCCACCAGTTCTCAGGCAGAAGCTCAGAACACAGATGCTGGTCAAATTTACATCATGATTTGAGCTTTTGTTCACGTGGTAAGCAATTGAGCATTGTTCTGGTTTTGCATGTGAGGTTGCATGTTTTCTCTATCGACATCAGTATATCGAAAGTCAAGCAATTGTTCTTGAAATTATATTTTCCACATATGCTAAGGACAATTTTCAGGCTGTGGTAGCTAGCTGAAATTTGTAATTTGGGCAGAATCTAAGCATGCAAAATTTCAGCAGACATGCAAACGGGCAAGTTGCTGGAGATATTTCTGATAAAATGCTACAAAAAGTAACTTCTTTCTTGGCTCTATGCCGTTTCTCAACATTCAATTTTTTTCAATCTGATTTAATGGTTAACAGTTTTTTTCCAATAAGACAACTTAAAAGCATTTTGTTCTATGCAACAAGATATGTTTCTCCCCACAATCTATTTGTTATGCTCCATCATAATTGAAACATGATTTTTTTGCCTTTTGTTAAACAAAACATAGCTTGTCTGATGTGGCCATTTTTCCTTCCAAAGTATAAGTTGCCAATTCTTTTTTCTCAACAATAAACTGGCTGCTCTAACAACTACAGCAAATGCCAAATGATGATCGTTAATTCACAGCTAACACAATATGCTAGTAGTTTGCGAAATTTCTTTAGTTTATGGAGAAAGCAAGCACTGCATACGACAACAACCACTCAAGTTAAGGACTGATGTACCTTCTGCTCCCATGTAATGATGGTAGTCCTGTCAGGCCTTTGCCTGCATTCTGACTCCCGTCTATTTTGTGGGGACAAAAGAACTTATACATTTTGAGTGAACTTCTGGCTGCATTTGCAGAGAGAAGCACCCGACATGGGAGACTTGGAAATCAGTCTTGTAGTTCTTGTGAGATATATCCAGTGGCTTCTAGCACAGTTGATACTTGTTTTTTTTAAACAACTTGGAACATTAGAAGTGCAACCAACAGTATGCAGATAATTAATCTCTCTTAGGAACTACGAAATGTAGAACCCTCCTTTCATGCAGCAACACTGAATGCCAGATATACTTTAAAACGGATCTGTTCTGAAACAAACCATAGAAAATAACTCCAATGACATAACTTTGACAATCACAATTACAACGCATCCACCCATTCTGGACCACAACCATCACTTCTAGTGGAAAATCCAAAACTGGTACAAATGATGGTAAGCTTGCTGAACAACATGGTATTTCACTGACTTTATGCTGAGCTATCAGCATAATGTCAGACTAAGATCTTCTCCCGAACTAAAAGATATATGAAAGTGGTTGGAAGTGAATACTGAAAACAGCAGGTCAAGTTAACAATAGTGCTTGATCCCACTTCACAGTTTGAGGGCTAAATCCAAGGGAGAAAGTCTACAAGAGGGTGATTCTTCTGGGGAAAGACATTTATTTTGAGTTTCCAAAAGAAATATACCACTTAGTACAAAGCAGCATAACAAAAATTAGGAAAAGAAATAGTATTTGTTCTCAAGTATGTTTCCTCTATCAACAACGTGTAAGCTAATCTTTTGAATACTTTGAATTTACTTCAACTTAAAATCTAGAAATAAAGGATCCTTGATACTTGTTAAATTGTGATCTTTCATTCAAAACTAATTGCTACCTTGCTTATCAATGATCAGTTTGCTTTGTTTGATATGCCATGTTCAAGGACCCGCAAGCTCAGGAACCATCAGATGCTGCAAAACACTTGATCGTCTTTGCAGCAATTTTATACTGAGAAATCTAAATCCCACTCATTGTTATTGATGTTGTTACAATTATACGTAACTTTTGTATCAGTATTTGCATAAGAAATTTGTATCAATGGAGGCAAAGAAGGTTTGACTAATTGAGCATTGTGGAGTTGTGTTACCCCTTTAGTGTTTGCTATCTGCATTTGAACCTAACGTGTAGTTTAATAAGACCAAAAGAGAACAGCAAAACAAGGGAATAGAATTGTTGTTATGCTGTGAAGACTGTGCTTTTTATATTTTTCTGTATTTTTGATTGAGGACTGAAGTGGGAAAAGGACTGCTTTAAAATCAAGAAATGAACTGCTGTATTTTTTTCAAAGCAAGCCACCAGCACTTATTGTAAGATAACAAGGTGTG
>JAHRHZ010000077.1:17636274-17657061 GCA_024137785.1 Ginglymostoma cirratum | reverse complement strand
GTCCAGACCCGAAACGTCAGCTTTCCTGCTCCTCTGATGCTGCTTGGCCTGCTGTGTTCATCCAGATTCACACCTTGTTATCTCAGATTCACCAGCATCTGCAGTTCCTACTAGCACTTATTGTAAGTATTGTTTACATTTGTCCAACCAGTTGGGGGAGGTTAGTTGCAGATGAACTGGCACCAGGGGGTGTGTAAAAAAAACAGGATCAGACCAGAAACAAGTAGCTGATTGGTCAGAGGAGTTGTGACTAGTTGAGAATGACAAAAGCTTCCAGTCTGCAAACAACTAAGTGATTGACTCCCAGGCGGCTGAATAACTTGGGATGTGAATGATATAGTTGGAAACCTTTGGGCTTATGAAAGGGGAGGTGGTGTCATTTTCTCTGCAGTAAAAAATATCTAATGCCTGAAGAAAGCAGCTTGTTTTCTGTCAGTAACTGCTGTAAACAGTCGCCTTTAACCAATGAATAAGATACTTTATAAGTTGTAAAACAGTCACTCTTTGCCTTCTGCAAGGAAGTCAACAGAGAGACTGAGGAGCAGAAAGATAAGAAGCCAAAAGGATCATCTCAGTGAACCTTGTGGACAAGGACCATTCCAGCCTTTCCAGTCTTCCCACCACCCATAACACCATTGCTTTTCATGTCTGTCTGCCTGCTTATATAGGGGGAGTTTTATAAGGGGGTTCATGTTTTAAGTACTAGTCATATGTCAGCAGTTCACAGTTGTTTACCTGTTGCTAGAATCTATTCAGTGTAATGAATAGTCACTCTTGTTAAGTACAGAAACCTTTCTGGCAACCTGGATCTAAAAAGACAGATACATTGGGGAATCTTGCATTCTTTTACAAAATGTTTAACTTTTGTGACAACTCTAGGAACAGCAGGGCTTGGTTTCCACTGCACTCGCTGAAAAATGTGTCTCAATACTAAGCTTGTATCGAACACTGTTGGTTAGATCATACTTGGAAGATCTGCATAATTTTCTGATTATTAGATTATGAAAGGCCAAACGAAGCAATGCACGAGGTGCAAAAATGATTTACAAGGATAATACCATAAATCCAAGATGACATCTACCCAGAAAAGGAGTCACGTCTCCCTTGAAAACAAGAGAGCCTACCAAATCCAAATTATATTAAAAGTATAAACTTTTTGAAGGAATGAGTACAGAAAGAATATTTCTACTTCAGGAGGAAAACAAAACTGAAGAGTAACAATAAAAGATAGTTACCAGGAAGTCAAACAGGAAATTCAGAAGACACCTTTACCAGAGAGTGGTGAGCATGTGGAACTCATTGTTACGAACATTAGTTAAGGTGAATGTCTTTGATACATTCATGAAGATGATAAATAATCATTTGAGGCCGCAAAGTGTTCTGCTGATATAGTTTGGTCAGGAAGGGAAGGAGGAGGGTCGAATGGAGCGTAAACACCAGCAAGCGATATGGATCAAGGGCAGGCAGAAAGGATTAGTTTGATTAGGCATCATGTTCAGCACAACATCGTGGGCTGAAGTGTCCGTTCCTGTGTTATACAGTTCTAAGAGCTGCTTAAGTTGTTATCCTCATTCTGTGCTGTCAATTCTAAAGAGTCACAAGTCTTGTGTTTTGCTGACTCAAGATAACATTGATGTGATTTCCTTGACAAGTGAGGCCTCCTTGCAGGTGATGCATATCCAAAACACAGGAATCTTCTTCATTTGAATTTCTGACCAAGATCTACTGACAGGAAGATGGTCACTGCAGTGGTGCAGGCTGGAAGCATGTAGAGGAATCATGTTGACTACCTGGGAATTTTAAACGTCCCATGGGCAATCATCCAGCATTGGGAAACCATCAGAAAACTTTTCAATCTAAGTTATAGTCACAAAATTCAGAAGGATCCCACTGAGTTAGCTTGATAGGAAATGTTAGAGGATTAAAACCTTTTCTTATCTCTGTTATAATTCTACAGGTGACTTCCCTGCACTCAGCCTGGCTGATTCCCTCACTGCCATCTCCTGATTTGGCTGACTGGCTACCCTCAACGCCTTCCCCTGAACCACACCAACTCGGGCCGGAAAGCCTGCTCATCCAGGTTTGTTGTGAATCCCTCGCTCTCCCCGACCAGACAAACTACTCCCTCCCCTGCCCAGATGCGACCTAACCCACCCCAACCACCAGCCACCCTATCCCCCGTTCACTTGCCACCCTGCCCACCTACCTACTGGCCAACCTACCTCCACAGCCCTCTGCCATCTTACCGAGATACCTGCTCTCTCATGTGCCATCCTTTCTCCTTGCCATTTATCTCACCCACATAATATAAATAACACTGAATATAAAATCAGTCAAGTAATTACACTAAGATTTGTTAAATAACAATGTCATTAAATATTTAAAAGTAACGGAAAAAGGTAATGAGAAACCGATGTAAAAGAGTATTAGAAAAATCCTACAGAAGTTTCATTCAACTAACGTTGAAGTTCATATGCCTATGATGTTCACTACTGCCCTTAAGAAGTATACCCAGCTGCACTAGCATCATGGGAGGCATGGTTTCACTTCCCCTACACACTGCATCAAAGTCTATCCAGCTTTCTGCAAAGGAGACTCAAACAGGAGGCAGTTAGCATCAGAAGACTGGCTATAGAAAGCAAGTGCTTGTAAGTGGGTACTTTTTCCTGTTATTGTCATCAGTCGGAAGTTCTGGGCCTTTGTTTTAGGCTGAGGTTGAAAATGTTTTCTCATGCAATAGGATCCCAGTGGAAGGGTCTTCACTATTATAAAGAGCAAGATTTAACAACTGATGCCAAGTGTGGAAGAATGGAAGATGGTCCCATTAGGGTGTTAAAAGGAATGTTGTTCAATAGCAGCCAAAAGAGTTTCTCTTGAAACAGACAGTCATTCCTGTGATTATCCAGTTGGACTTTTTAAGTTTATAATAAACGTAAAGATCTCATTTTTTATGAAATGAAAATAAGTTAAAGCAACTCTCAGGCATCATCAACAGATAATACAGCTCTATTTAGCTATACAATCCAGCAGAATAATTCGATTTTTGTGTGTTTAGTTAATTATTATAATTAACAGAAACACAACTTGATAAAAGCCTTAGATAACAAGCATGGGGCTGGATGAACACAGCAGGTCAAGCAGCATCATAGGAGCAGGAAAACTTGACGTTTCGGGCCTAAACCCTTCATCAGAAAATCCAAAAGCCTTAATGTGACTGTAGTTTACCTAAGTCTTATCAAGTCAAAACTTTTGATATTCTGAGGTAATACTACAGAATGGCTACAACACATGAAGTGGCCACTCACCCTGACATGTCTTTCTTTATTCGTTAACAGGATAAGGACATCGCTGGCTAGGCAGCAGTTATTGTCCATCCCTAATTGCCCAGAGGGCAGTTCAGATTCAACCACATTGTTGTGGGTCTGGAGTCACGTCAACCAGACCAAGTAAGGGTGGCAAATTTCCTTCTGTAAAGGGGATTAGTGAACCAGACGGGTTTTTCCCTGACAATCAGCAATGGATTCATGGTCGCCACTAGATTCTTAATTCCACATATTTTTATTGCATTCAAATTCCACCATCTGCCGTGGCGGGATTCGAACTCAGGTTCCCAGAATGTTACCCAGGTCTCTGGATTAACACTCCAGCAATAATACCACTAGGCCATTGCCTCCCCTCTACCAGGTCTCAAAAGAGCAACTGAGCTCGGCCCAATACTCCACCCCTTTTCTATAGCTCAGCATCTTTGTCCCAAAATTATTATTCAATTCCCTTCTGAAAACCACAATTGTATCTGCCTCCACCACACTCTCAGACAGTGCATTACATGTCCCAACTATTCATTGCATATTTTTCTCATATTTAATGGCATTTTCAGTTATTTTGCCATTCACCTTAAATTGACACTCTCTCTGGTTCTCAGCCTTTCCACCTTTTGTGTCATTTACATATCTAAATTGTCGTCATAAATGTTTCAATTGAAATCATTTGTAGCAAAAAGGTGTGAATATGATAGTAGATTAGATGCTTATTTTAATTCAAACTAGATGTTTATTTTAACTCGCCAGCATATCATGCATGCAGAACAAGAGAAGCGAGTTTCAGAACAAGGGAACCGCCTTTAAAGATGGAAGTAAAAAGGAATTTGTTCGCTCAGAGGGTCATGAATCTTTGGAATTCTCTCCCAAGAAGTCTGTAGAGCCTGAACCATGGAATATATTCAAAATTGAAATGAACAGATTCTTGGACTATAGCAGGGTTTGGGTTATGAGTAAGTGCAGTTGAAGGGAAGATCAGTTCAGATCTTAGTGAACGCCACAGAGGGTTGATAGAATGTGTGGCCAAGTTCTGATCTTACTTCTGAATTCTTCTGATCAGCCTTCCCCTAAGCTAATATCTTAACTTAAAAAATATATTTTGCTAGACATACATATTTATACATGCACCCATTCCTTAACATGCTAGTATTTTGTTTTATGCACTAGTGCAGTGTGTCTGTCGCTGGCTGGGCCAGCATTTATTGCTATTCCTAACGGCCCTTGAGAAGGTGGTGGTGAGCTGCCTTCTTGAACTGCTGTGGTCCATGTGCTGTAGGTAGGTCCACAATGCTGCTAGGGAGAAAATTCCAGGATTTTGAGCCAGTAATACTGATGGAATCCTCCCTATGTTTCCAAGTCAGGATGGTGAATGGCTTGGAGGGCAACGTGAAGGTGGTGGTATTCCCATATGTCTGCTGCCATTGTCCTTCTAGATGGAAGTGGCTGTAGGTTTGGAAGGCGCTGTTTGAGGATCTTTGGTAAAATTCTGCAGTGCATCTTGTAGATAGTACACACTGCTGCTACTGAGCGTTGGCGGTAGAGGGACTGAATGTTTTTGGATATGATGTCAATCAAGTGGGTTGCTTTGTCCTGGATGATGTCAAGCTTCTTGAATGTTTTTGGAGCTGCACCAAACCAGGAGTGGGACTATTCCACCACACTCCTAACTTGCGACTTATCGATGGCGGACAGGCTTTGGAGAGTCAGGAGGTGAATTATTTGGCACAGTATTCCTAGCCTTTGGCCTGTTCTTGTAGCTGCTGTATTTAAATGGGAATTCCAGTTGAGCTTCTGGTCAATGGTAATCCCTAGGATGCTGATAGTGGGAGATTCAGTGACATTAATCATGTGTCTTGTTGGAGATGGTCATTTCCTGGCATTTGTATGGCTTGAATGTTACTTCCCATTTTGCCGCCCAAATCTGGATATTGTCCAAGTCTTGCTGTATTTAGACACGGACGACTTCATTATCTGAGGCGTCACGAATGGCCCGTGCAATCATTGATGAACATCTCCACTTCTGACCTGATGATGAAGGGAAGGTCATTGATGAAGCAGCTGAAGATGGTTGGGCCTACGTCACTACCTGAGGAACTCCTGCAGAGATGTCCTGGAGCTGAGATGACGACTGATCCCAAGCAACCATGACCATCTTCTTATGTGCCTGGTATGACTCAAACCAGTGCAGAGGCTCCTTGATGCCACACTGGTCTAATGCAGCCAGGCAGTCACTTTCACCTCACCTCTGGAATTCTTTCCTCTAGACCCTTTTGTCCATATTTGGACCAAGGCTGTAACGAGGTTAGGAATTGAATGGCCGTGGTAGAACCCATATTGGGTGCCAGTGAACAGTTTATTGTTAAGCAAGTGCTGCTTGATAGCACTGTTGATGACAGCTTCCATCTCTCTGTATAAAATGCTTAGCTTTGCGAAAAACGTTTGGATCATTTGAACATGTATATGATAACTGATATGAGAACGTTATCTCTGATTGCTACTTAAGCCATGAGAATGTTAGCAAAGGGCAAACAAGATCGGAGTGTTCAGTGAGTAGCACAAAGATTGCTATGGGAGAAGGGGGTTTGAATTCATGAAGCACCAGCAGCCCGAGTGGGGAAAGCAGGAGATGTACTACTGGGACAGTATTCACTTGAAGCCGTCTGAAACCAGTATCCTTGTTTCATATAAGAAGGACGCTATGGAGGACGCTTTAGAATTGTAGTCTCACTGAGAACAAATTTGGAAAGTTAGAAAGAAAGAACAAAGCTGGATGGCAATGCAGATTATTACCAAAGAGTGAAAGCAAATGACAGAGCATATATACATAAGAATGCACAAAGAAAAGATCAGAATCAGAAAAAACTGTAAAAGGAAAGAATGACAGCCTCCATATCTAAATAAACAGGCGGGAAAACACACCGACACTTCATCAGAGGCTGCACTGACGATGTTACCAAGCAAGGTAACGAAACGTCTGCAGAACAACAAACCAGCTCAGCGAGCCAACCAACCTCCAATTAGCAGTCATAACAAGATGGCTTGATAATATAAATCAAAATGAATCAGTGGATAGAATAGCTGTTATAGAGACATGCGTCTATGGCAGGGACACGCACATTCAAGGTTATTTGAGATTTCAGAAGGAAAGGAAGGAAAAAAGAAACATGGTGAGGTAACTGTTAATAAACGATGATATCAGCATCAGAGGGAGAAAAGATCATGGTTCAAAAGATCAACACGTAGAATCAGTCTAAGTGGATACAAGAAAAAAAGAAATCACTAGAGGAAATGTTTTATAGGCCTTGGGATCCCAGACCAGACTGCCAATAACACGTTGTAATCTGGCTGAGAACATCTTTTTAAAAAAAGCAGTGTATGATTCAAGGGACTTACTCAGCGAATAAAGCTACAAGGTTCTCTTGTTTGATCAAACAGCAGTAAACTTTACCATACAATGTGAGAGCCTTAACACAACTACAATACACAAACAATTTATTCCAACACTCAGAATTAACCCGTGTTTAATTTGGGCTATAGAGAGCGAACATGCCACAGTACACACCAAATAGCAAATGCAATCTCACACATTTGTCAGCTATTCTCCCAGATATTAATGACAAAGTGGGTCATCAAATCTCATTAAACTTCATGAGAGATCATGATTCTTCACGTCTGCCAATTTGCTCTTGAAACTCCCTCTCTATGTCCAATCTGACATGGACTGCCTCAGTGGCTGCTTCCATTCCAGTCAATCACTCTTGTTTCCCGGACTTTAAAACCTCACTCCAGTACTCGTGCACAAGCATAACTCCAGCTTTTCACCAAGAGCCAGATCTACTGAGCCAGAAACAAAAACAGAAATTGCTGGAAAAGCTCAGCAGGTCTGGCAGCATCAATGAAGAGAAATCAGAGTTAACATTTCGGGTCCAGTGACCCTTCATCTATTCAGCCAGTCCTACCCTGAGCTCCTATTTTGCTCATTTGCATAAACTGAAAACTGCTGGTGAGCTTTCAATCTCCATTCTCTCATCTACACTGAAATATTAACTCCCTTAGACTTCATTCAAGCCCCTCACATTTTACCCCAGCACAGAGCCAGCTTTCTCAGATTTCTTAAACTTCTTCTGAATCCTGAATCTACAACTTAGCAGATAATTCCTAAAATTTCTACCCAAGTTCGAACAGCACAGAGCTGACAGGTCCCCTGGATTTGATGGTCTGTATCATCGGCTCTTAAAGATATGGGAACGCATCTGCTTCTTGACTGGTCCCAGCAGACTGGCAAACTGCAGCTGTTACACCATTATTCAAGAAAGTAGGGAGACAGAAAACAAGAGACCTTCGGCCAGTTAGGTTAACAGCTTTTAGTGGAAACATGTTTGAATTTATTAGTAAAGAGGTAGTAGCAGGACACTTAGAATATCATAATACAATCAGGCAAAATCAACATGGTTTTGTGCAAAAATCATGTTTGACCAGCTTTGAGGATTTAATAAGCAGGCTGATAATGGAATACCAGCAGTTGTAGTTAATTTGCATTTCCAAAACTTATTCAATAAGGTGGTAGAAAAAAATTGAAAAGCAGAAAAACATATAAATTTAAGATAGAAAGAAGACAGACCAGCACATCGAGTACATGAATCACAAAACAGTAAATAGATACAGCAATTAGGAAGTCAAATGAAATGTTAGCCTTTTTTTTAATTCTATCGCGGAATAGGGAAGCTGTTGATTCAGCCAGCATTTATTGCCCATCCCTCACTCCTCTCGAAAAGGCAGGAGTGAGCACACTCACGAACTACTACAGTCCGTGTGCTGTGGAGGGGGCACAGAGCATAACAGTTTTGGAGAAGGAATTCTTGCCACAGCTGTACTGCATCGATAAGACCACATCTGGAATACAGTATACAGTTTTGGTCTCTATTTGAGGTGGGACATATTGGTATTGGAAGCAGTTCAGAGAAGGTTCAGTAAGTTGATTAGGGATGATGATGAAGGGGTTGTCTTATGAGGAAAGGTTAAGTTAGTTGGGCCTATACTCACTGGAGTTTAAAATGATGAGAGGCAATCTTATTGAAACACAGAAAATTCTAAGAGGGCTGAATGGTATAGATGCGAGGAGCATGTTTCCTTTCCAGAGGGAATACTAGACTTAGGAGGTATGGTTTCAAAGTATAGGCATCCCATCAAGACAGAGAGAACGAGGAATTTCTTCACTCTGAGGAACACTTCCATGACCAGCAGTGGAGGCTGGATCACTAAATATATTCAACGGTGAGTTAAACAGATTTTGGTCAACAAGGGAGATACAGGCAACAGGAGATAGGCAGGAAAGTGACGGTGAGGCCACAATTAGATTAGCTATGATCTTTATTGGATGGTGAGCCGGGATGATGGACAGCATTGCCTCTTCCTGCTCCTATTTCTTACCAGTTTATGGGTTCAGAGATAGTGGGAACTGCCAATGCTGGGGAATCTGAGATAACAAGGTGTAGAGCTGGAGGAGCACAGCAGGCCAAACAGCATCAGAGGAGCAGGAAAGCTGACGTTTCGGGTCTGAACCCTTCAGAAGAAGGGTCCAGACCTGAAACGTCAGCTTTCCCGCTCCTCTGATGCTGCTTGGCCTGCTGTGTTCCTCCAGGTCTACACCTCGTTATCTCTTATCAGTTTATGTTTTTTTTTGTTTTCACCACCTAGCCAATGATATGGTGGAGTGAGTTACCACTATTATAGAACCAGGTCACATTTTGTTCTAGCAAAAGGAACAGAATAAAAATTGGGTTGATTCTCTAATGGATGGATGGATGGATGGATGGATGGATGATGTTTTTGGCCTGATGACCATCTTTTATGATCTCATTATTCCAAGCCCAAATCGTGAATGTTGTTAAGTGACAAGTATAGAGTTAACATAGGGACAGACAGCTCAAGTTAGACTTGTAGAAATGAGCTGCAGAGACAACAAGCGTTCTGAATAATGACAAAAAGGAAAAGGTGTGTGGATTAAGTTTGAAAGAAATTTAGCACAAAAAGAGCAGCTCATATTAAATGCTCTAGTTTATTCTATTACTGGTAAATGCACGAAATGTTTAAGAAAATACATATGAAGACATGAACACATTACAATATGGATGGTGACTGAACAGCTACGTGTTTCCAGCATTTTAATCAATTGATTATTTGAAAAAGTTGTTTCTTAAGGTTGTGTCCTTAAAGTATAGCTGAAAAACACTAAATATCTAACAACACTGCCACTTCTCAGTCTCCCATATTACCACCAAGGAACATCCAAGCACAAAAGCATTAACATTGATGGTCATAGTGTTTAAAATTTTTATTTTTAAAAATGGTTACTTGAAAAGAATTTCTTTCGCTAAGAGATAACAAATAAATGACTTGCCTGGTAAGGAACAATGCTCTCGTGTGCAGTTCCCCATCGTTTCGCTTCCTTTCTGCCAGTAAGATAATTTGCAGCTATGTGGCTAAGGCAAGCAACCTGATTGGAACAATGAAAACAAGAACCATCAACAAAAAGTATTTTTATAAAAATCCTATGTTTGTTATTGAAAATTACTTTTAAAATCACATTTTAAATTGTCTTGACTTGAAACTAAATATTTAAAAAATCATAGGTTTATTTCTAAGTCGATTATTTAATCTTTTCAAGGAATTAATGACAGGGTTCAGGTAATCAGAGCAAATTAAAGAGGGAGGTAAAAAAAGACTTTGTACGGTTACAACGTGGAATTCTCTGCTCCAAACCATTGTTGAAGCCAAGCAGCACAGTGGTAATATCCCTAGCTCTGGACTGGAAAGCATGGGTTCAAGTCCCATTTGCCCAAGGAGTATGTTATAACATATCTGAGCAAGTTGGTTCAAAACAGCTATAAGTACTGTCAAATAGGAAATTAGGCAATTACTTGTGAAAGACAATACTAAGAGGTGTGAGAAAGCAGGATAACGGAAGGAGGCCAAGTGGCCACATATGGAAGAAAAAATTTGATGAGCCAAATGGTTCTTCTTCTGCAGGATGTGGTTGTGGTTATGGTTAATTCTCAACTGCTCTCTGAAATGGCCTAGCAAGCCACTCAGCTGTATCAATCATTACAAAGTCTCAAAGAAATGAAACTGGATGGACCACCTGTCATCAACCTAGGCACTAGAAAAGACAACTGCAGAAACAAAGCTGGTCGACCCTGCAAAGTCCTCCTCACAAATATCTGGAGGCTAGTGCTAAAACTGGGAGAACTGTCTCACAGACTAGTCAATCAACAGCCAGACACAGTCATACTCACTTAATCACACCTTATAGACAATGTCCCAGGCAGTATCATCACTGGATATGTTCTGTCCCACCAGCAGGACAGACCCAGCAGAGGTGGTGGCATAGTGATATACAGTCAGAAAGAGTTGCTCTGGGAGTCCTCAACATTGACTCCAGACCCAATGAAGTCTCATGGCTTCAGGATAAACATAGGCAAGGACTTCCTGCTGGTTGCCACATACCGGCCTCCCTCAGATCATCGATCAGCACTCCTCCGTGTTGAAAAACACTTGGAGGAAGCGCTGAGTGTGTCAAGAGCACAAAATGTCTGCGGGTCAGGGATTTCAATGTTCACCACCAACAGTGGCTCAGCAGCAGCACGACTTATCAAACTGAACAGGCCCTAAAGGAGAGAGCTGCTAGCCTGGGTCTGCGGCAGATGGTGAAGGAACCAAGAGGGAAAAACACTCATGGGCAGTATCAGTAAGAGTGCCAAACACACAGTCCTTGTGGAGACAAAGTCCCACCTTCACATTGAGAATAACCTCCATTGTGTTGTGTGGCACTATCACCGTACTAAATGGGTCAGACTGTGAATGAATGTAACAACTCAAGACTTGGCATCCACGTGGTGCTGTGGGTCATCAACAGCAGCAGAATTGTATTCCTGCACAATCTGCAACCTCACAGCCCAGCGTATCCACCACTCAACAATTGCCTGGTTCAATGGGGGAGTGGCACCAGGCATATCTGAAAATGAGGTGTTAACCTGGTGAATATACCAAACAGGTCTACTCGCATTCCAAACAGCATAGGCAGCAAGAGATAGACAGAGCTAACCGAGCCCACGACCAACGGATCAGATCTAACCTCTACAGTCATGCCACATCCAATTCAATTCACTCAATATTAAGACATTTGATATTAAATAATGGTTGCTGACACTGGATACTGCAAAGATTATGGTCCCCAACAACATTCCGGCAGCAGGTCTAGCAGCACCTGTGAAGGAAACAACAAAGTTAATGTTTCGGGTCCGGTGACCCTTCCTCAGAACAGTTCTGAGAAAGGGTCACCGGACCCAAAACATTAACTCTGCTTTTTTCCTTCATAGACATTGCCAGACCTGCTGAGCTTTTCCAGCAACTTTGTTTTTGTGATAACAAGGTGTAGAGCTGGATGAACACAGCAGGCCAAGCAGCATGAGAGGAGCAGGAAAGCTAACGTTTCAGGCCTAGACCAGCATCCGCAGTTCTTTCGATTTTTATTCTGGCAGTAATACTGAATTGTGCACCAGAACTTGCCACTCCGCTAAGCAAACTCCTCCAGTATACCTACAACACTGACATCTACCCAACAAAGTAGAAAATTGTCCAGGTACGTCCTGTACACAAAAAGCAGGACAAATCTAATTCAGCTAATCACTGCCCCAAGAGTCTACTCTCAATCGTCAGTAAAATGATGGAAGGTGTCATCAACAGTGCTATCGAACAGTACTTGCTTAGTAATAACCTGCTCAGTGAATCCCAGTTTGTGCTCTGCCGGGGCCACTTAGCTCCTGACCTCATTACAGCCTTAGCTCAAACATGGACAAAAGAGCTGAATTCCAAAGGTGAGGTGAGAGTGACAGCTACTGACATCAAGGTTACATTTGACTGACTGTGGTGTCAGGGAGCCCTAGCAAAATTGGAGTGAATATATGTTAATCAGTATCATGCAGATAAAATGTAAAGTTATTCATTTATGTAGGAAAAACAGAATGGAGAAGATTATGTAAATTGTAATAAATCGTGAAATACTGATAGGCAAAATTTTCACTTTGGTCACCACACCCAGGAAAAGATATTCTTGGCATAGAGGAAGTGCAGTGATGGTTTTCTAGACTGGTTACTGGGACGGCAGTTGGTCATATACGGAGAGATTGGGTCTTCTGGATCTGTATTCATTGGAGTTTAGAGAAATGAGGGGGGATCTCATTAAGAAAGAGGTACAAACACAATGGGTCAAATCACCTTCTGTGCTATAAAATTCTAGGATTCTAGGATTCTAAATGGGAACTGGGGAAAAGTCTCCACTGGTTGGAATCATACCTGGCAAAAATAAAGATGGTTATAGTTATTGGAAGTCAGCCTCATATTCTAGGCCCAACAATCTTCACCTGTTTCATCAATTACATCCCCTCTATCATTAGATCAGAACTGGGAATGTTTAATGATGATTAGACAATGGTCAGCATCATTCATGACACCATCAGCACCCAAGACAGTCAACACCATTAAGGATGAAACAACCCACTTGATCATCACATCCAGAATCATTCGCTTCCTCCACCAACTGTACTGTGTACTATCTAAAAGATGCATTGCAGATAATCACCAAGGCTCCTCCAACAGCAGCTTCCAAACTCATGACACTACCATCCGGAAAGACAAAGGCAGCTGATACGTGGGAACACGGAAGCCAACCTTCCACGGACACCAGTTACATGGCTCCCTGCTGCGGAAAGGTGGCCAACATTATCAAAGACCCATCGCACCCTGGTATTGATCACCTACAACCTCTTCCATCAGGCAGAAGATACCGAAGCCTGAACACATGCAGCAGCAGGTTCAGGAACAGCTACTTCCTGGCCATTATCAGACTGATGAATGGACTCGCTAGCCTCAAATAACGCTGATGTTGCTAACGTTGATCTCACCTAGCGCATGTGCAATGTAACCTGCATGCCTCGAAGTCTTTTGGATCTGTACATCCTTTGCTTACTATGATCTACCTGTATCACTCGTAAGCAAAGCTTTTCACTGTATTTCAGTACGTGACCATAAATAAATCAATCAAAATAATTTAAAAATCACAAATCAAGACTATCACCTGCGCACCACTCCAAGCCACTCATTATCCTGACTTAGAAACATACCTTAGCTTCTTCAGTGTTGCTGAATCAAAATCTTGAACTCTCTCCCTAATGGCATTGTGGGTCAACCCAAAACAATTGGACTGCGGCTGTTCAAGTTGGCAGCTCACCAGGCCCTTCTTACAGCAGGAAAGGATGAGCAACAAATGCTGGCCCACCCAGTGACACCAAGAATCAGGACATCAAGTAGATTTTTAAAAAGGTTGACATGTTTGATTTGATTTATTAACGTGACATGTACCTACGTGCAGTGAAAAGTTTTGTTTTGCTTGCCATACAGGCAGATAATACCATACAAAGTGCATTGGTTAATGGAACAGAGCAAAGAATAGAAAGTTAGGGATGCAGAGAAGGTGCACAGAGAGTGAGATCGACATTCAATTTAAAATTTGAGAGGTCCATTCAGAAGTCTAATAATAGCGGGGATGAAACTGTTCTTGAATCTATCCATGCCTGTATACAAACTTTCATATCTTCTGCCTTGACAGAAGAGGGTGGAAGAGAGTATAACCGAGATGGGAGGGATCTTTGATTATGATGGTTGCTTTTCCAAGGCAGTGGAAAGTATACATGGAGTCAATGGTTGAAAAGCTACCATTGGGTTACCATTGGCCATTAGCGGAACTGGACACGCCATATAAATATAATGGCTAAAAGTGGGGACCAGAGGCTGGGAATATTCCAGCAACTCACCTCCCGATTCCCCAAAGCCTGTCCACCAGCTACAAGGCACAAGTTGAGAGTGTGATGGAATACTCCCCACTTGCCTGAATGTGTGCAGCCCAAAAACTCTTAAGGAGGCTTAAAACTATCCAAGATAAAACAGCTCACTTGGTTGTCTGTGGATGTGATGCGTCACTCTATCAACGCTCAGGGTGTACTATCTACAAGATGCACTGCAGAAATTCACCAACAAGCCTCTTCAGCACCTTCCAAACCCAGAACCATTTCCATCTAGAAGGACAAGGACAGCAGATACATGGGAACACCACCACCTACTAATACCCCTCTAAGCCACTCACCATTCTGACTTGGATTCATTGTCACTGAGTTAAAATCCTGGAAATTCCTCCCTAATGGCATTATTGGTCTGTCTGTAACACATGGGAAGCAGCAGTTCAAAAAAGCAGCTCACTATCACCTTCTCAAGGGATCGGTAATAAATGCTGTCCTTGCCAGTGATGCTCACATCCCAAGAGTGAATAAAAGAAGGCTTTGCACCTTTTTAATGAATTATGCAGAGCTTGCACAGCTATGTGTCCCATTGCTTCATCGATGGCAATGCTTTGGTTAGAATCAACTTGTCAACCAATCTCCACTCTTTTCTCCTGTAGCTTAAATTGCTGTGATTGTTTGAATTTGGGAATTCTTGCATTTGTTCTGATAAGTGCAAATCAAAAAGGTACAGCAACATGTCTCTCTTTTTAGCAACATAATGTGCTCAGAATGTGCCAAATACAATACACGTTTTACCAAAATTTGGCTCCGGGTTCTGCACAAACACATTACGCAAAGGTAAAATCTCCTCTTTATCAGAGCAATGAAGCAGTAACTTGTGACTGGAGCTGGCAACACAGTGACATTGGCAGGAAATGAGCCATTCTTCATCTGGCAGAGTTAATGTTTGTATTTTTGATTAGCTCCAACAAAATGCTTTAATCTCTCCTTCATATGGAAGACCTGTGACCAATAAGCAACTGAAGCCATGTAAGTTCATCTTGTTCTGCTGTAATTGCCTGAATTTGACTAATTTAAACTAAATTCAAAGTAATCACAGCAGCAGCAGGAGAAACACAACTGGACCAGCCTTCAATTCACCACTGGTCACTGAAAATACAGGAATAACACCAAATTAGTGCACAGTGTGCATGTGATGAACTCTCTTAATAGGTGCAATTGTTGGAGACTTGGTGTGTGAACGAAAGTTTTGTAAGAAGTCATTTGCAGCAAATTAAAACAGCATGAAAGGATCGTAAATAAAGCAATCATAAAGTAGTTATGGACACAACGTACTTTTAGAATTCTGCAAAGTTTTAACAGCATTTCATTCAATTTCTGATTATACTGACATTTAAACAAAATTATGCAGTAACTCCCAGGCTATAAGTTCATCTGTAAACTTGGATACACATTCTAATTTCTTCAACAAATCACTGACACACAAAAACTAAGGCCCCATTGTAGAGTCCTGGCGAATACCATTTGTCACATCCTGCCAATTAAAGAATGTCCTCTTTATCCTTATATTTTGTCTCCTCTCACTCAAGGAATTATCAAGCATCCAAGTAAACAGCCAAATTTTAACTGTTGCTCCCATCTCCAAAATGGAAAAACTAAAAGCATTGTGTCAAAGCATCTGTATCACAGAATGGCAGCCTTTAATTTGTCATGGTCCCTTTGAGCACAATGTTACAGGACCACAGAGAAGGACTCTTCAACTTCACAGTGACAGTGAACACTTCAGACTTGCAGTAGCTGAACAGAAAGTACAGAACAGGCACACACAAGATAATGTTCAACTGCATGCTGTCTCTGTAACAAAAGGTAATTTGGCAAAATGTACACAATTATCAGAATGAACTCTACAATAATACTTCCTTGTACTCATTTCAGTACAGAAACACTCAGGAAACATATATTCTAATTTTGTGGCCAGGGATTGACTCAGAGTTGCTCCTCCTCCTGCACCACATAAATGCACTTCCAGCACATTTGAAGCTAAATTGTTAGGCTAGCAGAACAGGGGGAGCAAGTTTAAGGAAAGTAATAATAGGCCAAACTGTTGTTCAGCTAGCGTAAAGAATGTAGCATTGCAACAAAAGTTTCTCACCAAGGAAACTGTAACAAAACAAAAATGATTGATGAACTGTGAATTTGAACATTATCCTAATCACAGTACTTGGCACTGGAAGGTACAATGTGCCTGAATCACTCACTGTGCAAGAGGTCTGTGGTTAGCGCAAGTTTTCTTTTTCACAACAAATCAAAATATCAGCCTTTCATCGCGTGTAATGTATAGCTGTAAGCACGAACAGCATGAGCCCTCATTATTAATCTCTGTATATTTACCATCAGATTTACTGGGACAAAGTGCCATAGATAAACATGAGCACATTACTGGGAAGGGAAGAAAAGTCTCAGCTATCAAAATAACAAAAGGCCAACATCAGGTAGTGTAGTTTATTGAGGTGATTCCTAGCTGTATAACACAGTAAGTATTTTAAAATTCAAAGACTGAATTAAAATTGAAAACTGCAGACAGCATTCAAAGATCATTGCAAGATTTAAACATAAAAGTCACTGCAATTATGTATACCATTTTAAAATGTTGTGTTTCTACTGCAGATATTATCCAGCTGCACTTTTTAAGTAGAAAAGATAAAATCTAAGCTACATAAACTGGTACAAGAGTTCAAAACCACAACTTTCTGGTAGTAATATAATCAATGCTGCCAAAAATTTACATATATATTTCAAAGTTTCTTTGCCCTCTCCAACACAAAAATCCACAAATTTAAGCACTTAAAGCAGAATCAGACAACCAGTTCAAGTTTCTTGTCCAGTTAGATCTTTTATTTGGTCTCATTTCATCTTTTCTTGAAACCAGAGGCTACAGTTTTAAATCTGGGGAATGTAACTCAGAAATACGAAGAATGCAAAATAAAATGCCTGGTTTGGGATCAGGGATGGTGGGTGTTGTTGAATTATATTTTTAAATTACTTTCTACAGTACAATGGTACTTATTTTATAAAAGTATTTATAAATATGCCTTAAATGTTACAGGTTTTAAAACTAAATGGTAATATTCTCAGAGTCCAAGTTAATGATCGAAGTCCTGGTTGTAATTAAACACAGGAAGGATATTGAAAACTTCCTAGAAGCATGAAAACCACAACAGAAGAAGTAAACGAAAAATCATAATTGAAACCACATCCAAAACCCACATCCTTATTATTTACCAGTAGCATCCAAAGGACATTGTTGAGATGCAAAAAGCTCAAGGGTCTTGACTTTTTATAACTTGAAATCATCCAGCTCCAAAACATGAAAGAAGATAACATCTGTCTAAGGTTAAAAGTTTACAGTGAGCCTATACACTAAAGTAGTTTTTGGTTCAGAAACTCAAACAGACCAGTTACTCAACTCCATGTGTATGAAGCCATAAAAAATCTATTTTCTCTTTAGGCTCTTACAAAATGTTTTGCATTTGCATTGCACCTCTTATGACCTCAAAACCAATTACAAATACAGTCTGCTGATATGCAGGTGATTTGGAAGGTTTAGCATGACTGCCTTGTTTTTATATTCAACGCTTTCTTTATAACATCAAATATCTCATACTTTCATAACCAAGTTGTCAACTGCTTTACCTCTTCCAAAGATCTTCAATATGCACCGCTATACAGCTACCTAAGAACATTTCTCACCTCACCTCTAGTTCTTTTACTAATTACCTCAAATCAGCGCCCACGGTTTATAGTCTACTAGTCAATGGAAACAGCTCCTCTTGATTTGTAAATCCTCATAATTTTGAATACCGCTCTTAAATTTCCACTTCATCTTCCCTGCTCCAAGCAGAATAATTCTATCTTTTCTATTTCTTTGCATACTTGAACCGCTTCATTCCTGCTCGCATACCGACAATTCCCCTCTGACCCTTCTCTAAGTTTAACATGCTTCCTGAAGAGTCACCCCAGAACTAGACAATACTCCAAATGAGACCGAATCAATGAAATTGAAAAGATAAATATAACCTCCTTGCTTGAAACCTCATTTTAGAAAAGCCACTGAATGACTATCCTCAATACAGTTCACCCCTTTACAAACATGGCCACTCCTAGTCTATATATTCTACCTTACATCATCTATTTTCTTATGGATATGGGCGGCATGGTGGCTCAGTGGTTAGCACTGCTGCCTCACAGCGCCAAGGTCCCAGGTTCAAAACCACCCTCAGGCAACTGTCTGTGTGGAGTTTGCACGTTCTCCCTGTGTCTGCATGGGTTTATTCCGGGGGCTCCGGTTTCCTCCCACAGTCCAAAGATGCGCAGGTTAGGTTGATTGGCCATGCTAAATTGCCTGTAGTGTTCAGGGATGTGTAGATTAGGTGGGTTACAGGGGGATGGGTCTGGGTGGGATGCTCTGCGGGTCAGTGTGGACTTGTTGGGCTGAAGGGCCTGTTTCCACACTGTAGGGGTTCTATGACTCCATGACTTTTGCATGTGTAAAATATTTTTTCACTTAATTATCCACAATTCTGTCTGACACATGGATAATAGCTCAATACAAATTCATTGCAGTTAATCTGGTCACATCAAGCACTTTATGACCAACAATACCAGCAGCGATGCCAACTTTTGCAATGGTTTCTCATTCTAGTCAACCACCCTCCTTGAAAAAAAAATCATGTTCCAGAGCAGATTGAGAGTGCGAACCAGATAGAATACATTGAGAAATGAGATTAAAAATAAATTGTCTAACATCAGGACTATTTAAGTGCAAATTTGTTCAATTTCAATACAAAAACAAATAAGCACAATGCGTAATAGATGGTGTATAAAATAGTCGTATTTATAGATCTTCAATGATCTCAAGACATCTCAAAGCATTTCATAGTCACTTAGATACTTTCCGAAATTTAATTACTGGAGTGCAAGGTTCTGTAATCAGCAATAAACTAATAATCCGATAAACTATTGAGGAACAAATATTGTTCAGGAGACTGGTAGAACTCCAGGCAGACCAAAGGTCCCATGAGACCTTTTGAATCCACTTGAGGGGACAAATTAGGTCTTAGTTTAGCATGTCATGTGAAAGGTAATACCTTTACCAGTACAGCATTTGTCTCAGCACTGTACTGAACTGTCATTGCCTTGTCTATGGAGGAGACTTGAAACCATGGCCTTCTGACAATGTGATTTCAAAACTATTATATGTAAGTACTATAAAGGCATTTGCTTTGAAAACTCTATAAATCATTTGGAACGTGTAAGCAATGAATGCAACTTATTTTAAATTATTTCCATTTAATCAAATCCTCCATTTTGTCACCTGAGCAACACATTGCTACGTTTAAAAGAATAACACACTTGAGACAAGAGATCCTGAAATATTTCTTCCAGTGGAAACGTTTTAAGGGATGCTGTTTTTGATCCTTGAAGACAAGGGTTGTAAATTACAACAATTTCCCTCAGCTTCACTCATGTGATGTACAAAGTCCGCTGGCTGACTTGCAGCCAACTTCACAGCTTTTGTCAACATCCATTTTTCGCTAAACCACTAAATACAGCAAGAAAGCCTAACAGAGAACATCTATATGGAAAATCTGACTCAAAATAAAACAGAGACTAAAATACAGACCAGCAAAGATAAGAATTCACAACGCCAACTCCCATTATTGCCCTAGCAAAATCAAAACACCTCTAAACAGTTCAACATTCACACGCAAAACCTCCCAGATCCACAAGGATCAACATAGCGCCACTGGGTGCTAACTATAATTCTAACTGCATGGATAATCCACATTCTGCAAAACAATATGTTTGTTCAGAAAGTTTTAATTCATTGTTAATTCATACCTGGGATGAAAGCAGATTGCAGTCAATATGTAGGCCTTTTCCAGTCTTCTCTTTCTGTAGCAATCCTGCCATTATGGCTCCATGGCTATATAAGCCTGTAGCTAGATCCGTCATAGCCACTCCAGGCCTAACAGGGTCACCATCCTAATCGAAAAGAAGTAAATAAATCATAATTATCTAGAGATTTAAACCACATACTTATATCTATGATAAAAAACGATAAGATGAAATCTCAGTTGCCACTTGATTCTTTATACAGTTCATGTAGAACCATTAGCTGTCATATAAAAAGTTGCCATAAAAATGGTCTCCAAGTGTCAGCTATCATAATCAGTTGGTCTCCTTGCAGTTGTTGAAAGGAAATTGGTTCTGCATCTCATCAGAATGTCATGGATTTAGGCTTTATATAAAAGAACTCTTGAAAACCCCCCGTAATATATTTAATTCAAAGTCAATTGTTTGGATCAACCTTGATTCTCAGTAGATTGTAAGGAAGATATCTCAGTGAATTAAAAAAATCCTTGGGCAATTCTGACTACTCGTCTTTTTTCCTTCGTTTCATCTCCCTGCGATTTTTTTCCTCTTCTCTCCTTTCCGTTCTTCATGTTCCCCACTTACATATTTTTCCTCTTCTACGAGTCCTTGTTATCTATAATGTAAAACTGCAACAAGGTGTGGGGCTGGATGAACACAGCAGGCCAAGCAGCATCATT
>JAHRHZ010000077.1:17612917-17626274 GCA_024137785.1 Ginglymostoma cirratum | reverse complement strand
GGGGAGGGGAAGAGGGTTCTGAAATAAATAGGGAGAGAGGGGGAGGCTCCCTACCCTCCCACCTACACTCACCTTTACTGGCTCCATCCCCGCCTCTTCGACTTGTCTGCCTCCTCTCCACCTATCCTCTCCTCTATCTATCTTCTATCCGCCTCCCCCTCTCTCCCTATTTATTTCAGAACCCTCTACCCCTCCCCCCATTTCTGATGAAGGGTCTAGGCCCGAAACGTCAAGCTTTCCTGCTCCTATGATGCTGCTTGGCCTGCTGCAACAACCACTGCATCACCATTTTCACCGCATAATGAAGTTACTTGTCCCTGGTAACAATCTAACAAATCCTCCTGAACCCTCTATAAGGCCATATCATATTTCATGAAGTCTGCTGCTGAAGGTTTAACACAATACATCAGTTGAGGCTTATAAAACAATTTATAAATGTTTTGTTTTCTTTCCTTTTGTACTCCATGCCTCTGATAAAAAAAAAATCCCATCTTTTTGGGCAGGACTTCTCATAGGCCTGCCATCTTCAAAGATTTATGTACATAAACCCCAACTTCTCCCTACTCCTATACACCCTTTGAAATGGTACTATGGAGTTTATATTGCTTATCTTCATTTTTCTTACCCTATGTACTACTTCACACTAGTCTTAAATTTCATGTTCCATGTATCCGCCTATTTCAATATGTCCACAACATTCTGGAGTTGTCCAGTATTCTTCTCGTTACTTACTACATTATCAAGTTTCATGTCATCTGCAAACTTTGAAATTATACCATGCATACTGAAGTTCAGATCATCATTTTATTCAGCAAAGTGATTTGCAGAAAACCGTAAGAAACATGATAGTCTAAAAATAATATTTCATCACTACTCTCAGCTTTCAGTTCAGTAGTCAATTTTATGTTTCATGAAGCCACTTTTTTTTTAAATTCATGAGCTTTCACTTTCCAACAAGTGTCAAATGCCAATTTGAAATTCCATTTGAATAACAGTAACCAAACTATTATTAATACTTTCTGTTGCAAAGGACTTGTCCAAATTAGTGAAACAATTTCCCTTTAAGGAATTAGCACTATCATTTATTACCTTTCCAAATCCCATTTCATTTTGGCCTGGATTGTAATTAAATATTTCTCCCGCGTCCATTAAGTTGTCTGGCCTGTAGTTACGGGGTTTAAATCTCTCCCTATTTTTGAACAAGGGTGTAAACATGTAAAAGCCTCCAAAGCTCTAGCATTATCTCTATATCCAAGGAGAAATAAAGATTGAGAGGAGGGTCACTGCAATTTCACCCTTATTTCCCTCAGAACTGTGGGCTGTATCTCAACTGAACTGCTTAACTTTTCTACTTTGAGGTCTGTTAACATTTCAAGCACATCCTCTTCATCTGTTTTTATTTCATTCCTCTATAGCTTTTACTTTATTGTTATTTGGGTGCTTTTATTACCCGTAAAGAAAAATATGTTAAGTATGTTCTTAGTGCCTCAGCCATATTATCTGCTTCCTTGGGGAATGTCTCATTTTGGTTTCCAATTGGTCATGCCCTTTGTAAAAATTCGTTGAGTGTGCGTGCATCATTGGCTGGGCCAGAATTTATTACCATCCCCAGATGCCCTTGAGAGGTGATGGTGAGCTACCTTTTTGAACCACTGCAGTCCATTTGTCACGTTAGGGAGAGTTTCAGGATTTTGACTAGGGAAGGTATGGTGATATATTCCTAAGTCAGGACGGTGAATGGTTTGAAGGGGAACTTTCAGGTGGGGGTATTTCCATGTATCTGCTGCCCCTGTGCTTCTAGATAGTAGTGGTCATGGGTTTGGAAGGCACTGTCTAAGATGCCTTGGTGAATTCCTGCAGCGTATCTTGTAGATTGTGAACACTGCTACGACTGTACATCAGTGGTGGAGGGCATAAATGTTTGTACATAAACTAGTAGCTGGTAGTTGGTGGATGCAATGATGGTAATGCCATTGAATGTCAAGAGATAATGGTTGGATTTTCTCCTGTTAAAGATGGCCATTGCCTGGCACTTGTGTGGCACAAATGTTATTTGTCACATGTCAGCCCTGGATATCGTCCAGGTCCTGCTTACCTTTTTACTATTTGTGCCTTTTAATGGATTTTTGAGTTCAGTTCTATCTCATGTACTTATCAGTTCATGCTTATTCTTCACCAGTAATTCTCTGTTACAGTTTTCCTCTTTACTTCCTACATTCAGCTTTGTCCCAACAATCTGGTCCTGTACTGAAGACAGATACTCGGGGGAATGATAAAATGAATAAATAATTAAATGACGAGAATAAAAGAAAAAGAAAAGGAACGAGAAACATTTGGTAACCAAGTAGCGAGACACAGCAGCATAGCTACAGTTGAAGATTGAGTGAAATGCAATCAAGAAATTAAACTAAACAGCTATTATACTCTGCAACACTTTGAAGGAAAGATGTTTCAGAGTACTTCACATGCCCTCACAGAAGGAAAGCTACCATCCTCATACATCACTTTTGGTGAAGAATCTTATCTAAAACTGAAACCTAACTTATTTTCTCTTTAAGTGCTAACAGATTTACTGTAGATGACCAGGATGTTCTCCTTTCAAATTACCAAAACTTTCTTTTTAAAAGCCGAGTTCAGAACCATTATTATTGATCTGTTTCCAATCACTCACTAATCTCTCAAGTTCTAAATTCGAACACTTTCAGATTAAAAAACAGCACTTTGCCAATCTGCTAAGAGTCCAAACTTAAGAATTAATTGTTGGAGAAACAAATCAAGTCTCTTCATTTAGTTACAGCTTTTGGGAGAGTTTTCTCTTCGTGATCCAATCAGAACAATATCAGTTTTGAGAGGGGTAATGAGGATTTTTTTAATTAAGAATTTCAGTCAGTTTCTACTTCATCTGTCATTTATTAAGGTCTATAGATAACCTATCAGAAGCATTTATGTTTAAAGATCATGTGCAGATTCACTCCTCCCAATAGAACACGTCCTACACAATAAATTAATAATTATAAAATTATATAGTAAGAGGATGAATGTTCAACATGAACCTATTGGTTCATTTGTACACATCCGTTGTTCACAGCACATCATTTTTACCACAAGTCAAACACCTAATATACTGAATGTATTAACATTCAGTTAAACATTACACTGACTCACAGTGTAAGCTTTGCTCCTTTGGTTAGGAACAATGTAATTGATAATTTTCAATAAAAGGTTTGGAGTATTTTTGTAATCAGAAGATGCAAAAAACAGATACAACAGTGAAGATGAAACTTTTGCTATGCTTTGTAATGAGTCTCTTTCACACTCTGTATCTGAAGGTTTTAAAGGGACACCACTGACATGGCTGTGTTTACTGGATAACACTTGATTTGACTGTTGTCTGTGCTTCGACCAGTTTATGTATTAGAAACACTATATCCAAGCGCTCGTCGGTTAGGTGGACAAAGAGACACAGAATTCTATTTGCAGCTCAACACAATTTTATTAACAAAATATTCCTATTCAAAAACACTATGTGAGCACCTTCCAAATTCCCACAACATTCTATCTAGTTCTATTCATCAGAGAACAAAAATTACCTGCAACGATCCACGCATTTGAGCTGGGCTGTTGCAATCTCCTTCCTCTTTAATGTAGGGCTAGCTCTCTTCCATGAAAGTGAATCCCACAGGGTTCAGGGTGGACCTTCTCTCTCTCTGGCACTCTCGCCCACCGCCCCCCACAATGGTCAGAGCTCCACTGCTGGGTCAGGCTGAGTCTTCTCTTTGCTATGACTACGCCGTTTCCTTACCCATTCACCACTACTGACACCAGTCCTTTCTCTGCTAATGCTTCTTTTGTTTGATTTTTCTTTATTTTCGTTATAATATTTACATTTCGCTTTGTTTTTGCTTCTACTAATTAGCTTACTCCAACACTGCTTCTGTGTTTTATCACTCTGCTCCTGCTTCAACAATGCCTTTTATCTTTTTCAAATAATTTGTATCATCTTTATGCCTCTTTTCATTTTTTTCTCCTTTACATTTTCGGTCTTCACTTTTTAATCGACTTCTTTTATCCCAGTTTCTCGATCTCTCAGAATCTCTCAACATTCCCTTCCTTATCTCAATGACTCACGCTTCTTGTCTTTTCGCAATCTTTGTCTCACCTTCTACTTCTTACATTCTCCTCCTCCCTCTCAAAGATAGCTCTTTACCACTTCTTTTATCTCTTCTTCAACTTGCGATGATCTCTGCTTCTGCTTCGCCTACAGCCTAGGCCTCCGTCTGTGCTTCTAGATTTATATCTAGCATTCTCACTTCACTCTCTATCTTTAATCTGCTCTCATTTCTTTTCTCATCATTCTCATCCTCTTTGTAATTCCTTATCAAAACCGAAACAGCCACGGCCTTCTCTATGACAGTTTCTGCTTCTAGATCCCCTACGAAATTTGTGAGGAGTAACAGACTTTCTTGGTGACCTTGATTGCCTATCAGAGCGTGGACAATCAGGAACTTCCATACTATCCTTTCCATCCACTTCAGCACTTTTCCATAGTCAAGTTTTAAGATACTGGCTCAAATTATTTTGAACAGTAACTGAAGTTCTTGGAGATAAAGTAGACAACTATTCCGGTTAGTAAGGAAAGAATGAATCATGTCTCCTATTGTCATGACACATTCTCTACCAGCCTTTCTAGCTCCTCTTCATCAACTAAAAAAGTCTCACATCAACCTCACACACGTCAGCTGGGGATTGTGTGCATCAAATATACATGAACCCAAACCTTGGATGCATGGAGAGTCAGTGTGCGTTGTTAAGCTTGTTTATGAGTTAACTTCAGGACAAACAGTTTGTACAGTGGTCAAGGTAATGGAAACAATGTCCCTCTGCACATGCCTGTCTGGCCTGCAGTTTTCCTGCCCTCCTTTTGCAATGGTTCAATATGAGTTACCTTGAAATAGATCACTGCCACCACTTTGTGTTAGGTTTTAGTGCATACAACTGCACTTTAAAATAGGGTGAGGGGCCAATATTGATGAGGATGAGGCTCGTGGTCTTCTCACTGCCCCACTGTGGCAGCACATTGCTCCGAAGCAGGCCAGTTTAACACTTCCCTCCACTTGCTGCTGCCACTGCTCGTCAATTCCAATGGCTGTTTCATTAGCCATCTCACTGCTGCTCACTCCTGCTCACAGAAGCAAAGATCTCAACATCAATGTGCCCTCACCCTTGGAAAGGATTACCAGTCCACACAACGTCTGATAGTATTTAAACACATAAAAGTCCTATGATGCTGCTTGACCTGCTGTGTTCATCCAGCCCCATGCTTGTTATCTCGGATTCTCCAGCATCTGCAGTACCTTTTATCTCTCACCTACCACCCAATGGGTTTAGTAGCAGAATTTAAATTTTAAAAAGTTATTTCCAAACACATACAAACACTCACCAAATTAAAAACTACACAAAATGGCCAATTTAAAGGAAACAAGAGGATAAATGGCACAGTGCCCAGGGTGGGAGGAGATACAAAGGAAGTACCTAAATAAGAAGTGGCCCAGGTGGGTTGACCATTGCAGTGAGCAAATATCAGGTCCGGGACCCAGAGGACAGAATGCTGGGAGGTGGTGCAGAGAGCTGAAGGGAAGCCAGATTTAAAACTCAGCAAGGCTATAGCAATAACCAGCTGCATAAAGAAGGTGAGAAGTAGAGAATGGGAGAAAGTAAAGCTAAGTAAGCAGCTGGAGGAAGTGAAGCAGGAACTGGAGGAAGTGAGAGCAGGAGCAAAGGAACCAGGCAACATGATACACTTGTGACAGTTTCAGGCCCAGCGCAAATAAAACGTACCAGGTGGCACATCCAAGGCCACAAATACAGCATCATTAAGGTTACAGCCCACCACCATTCCTCCCCAACTGGGAATGTAAGGGCAAAACATTACAGAACATTGCAACGGAGTTCCAACCACCTGGAAAGAGAGAGAAACAGAAGATCCACCCTGACCCCTGGAAGGCCAACCTTTGTAGAAAAGAGGCAGCCCCATGTTGAGAGGAAGTAGATTCCAACAGCCCAGCTCAAACACAGATAATGTCCTTTCTCAGACAGATAGAGTGTAAATATTATGGGAATTTGGCAAGTGCTCCCTTAACATTTTAATAACAAGTATTTTGTGAATAAAATTGAGTTGAACTGCAAACTGTTTTCTATGTCCCTTTGTCCGACTCACTTGTCAAGAAGACTTGCGCAGAGTTTTTAATACATAAACTAGTCTAAGTGTCCAACACACAAAGTGACCATGTCAATTGTATTGTAATTAGGTATGTTGCAACTCACAATCTCCTATTGGAAAAATAATAGACAGGTCGTCTGAGTCAAATTGCTCTTCTCTCTCTCGCCTGTCCCTAAAAACTAATAATTCCCCAACATTTTCCCATGAAGACATTATCCCTTTAAATTTTTCTGATTATTACCAGTACAAAATTCAGGATGTTTGGAACTATTATCCTGAATTCTAAACAGCTGTGAGAAAACCATTTACTGATTTCCCACTGAACAGTCATATTCATGCATGAATTAATCCAATATTCTGGTAGACTATTGTGTATGCTATGCTGGATTTGCCTGCAGTCTCGAATATAATCTTTTCATCATCAATTTACTTTATATCTGTCTCTTTCATTGCGCCAATATAATAATCACCAATTTCCATGATTGCATATTGATCACTACATCAATACCACAATTATTCCACCAAAATATGCTAAACCAGTGTGTTGATCCTGGATTTTGCATGTGTTTGATAATCTACCCTCATGGCTTGTTGCTTTCACTACTCCCAACAAATTATTTCATTTTTTTCTGTTTTTACTATACTGTTTTGACATATTTTCTCGTATGACAGAACATCCCTGAATAGAATGGCTGTTTTGTCATGCTTGTTGAACTGCAGCTGGAGAAAGGTTATTGGAAGGTTAGTACTTCGCTTTCGAAGAGGTTGTATGGCACAGTAGCCAGTGTTTCTGCCTTTCAGCCAGAAGCTCACGGTTTGAGTCCCACCCTAGGTCTTGATGGAGCAAGGGAGTATATTTCATTACACATCTAAGCAGGTTCAGTGTCAATCTGCAAATCGTTCTATCAAATGCAAAGGCAGATGGTAAGAGTGAAAGAATTTCCTGATCAGTCACACAAAGCAGCTTTGGAGCCTCTACTTTCATCATCCATAGTTTCACACTACAACATGCATATGAAAGTGCATGTTGTCACAGCAACTAGTACTCACCGAGTGAACCAACCCCCTTTTATATCTTACTAATTTTAAAGCTTTAAATTTCTCAGATCATCGAGTATGTTTTTTCTCTTAGAAACATCTCTGCAATTAAAAGTTTGGCAAATAGTGTCTATATTACACATTTAACAAAATAAATGCTTCAAAGCACTTCAGAGGAGGTGACATCAAAGGCACCAAAGAGTAGTTTAAAAATAGAAGTAAGTTTACCAAAGGTGTTCATCAAAGAGGTTTCCAGGAAGCACTGAAAACATAAAGAGTAGAAACTTCTGTTGCAATTCTGTGGCTATTAGAGTCACAGAGTTGTACAGCAGGGAAACTTGGTCCAACTCATCCACGTCGACCAGGTATCCTAAATTAATCTAGTCCCATTTGCCAGCATTTGGCACATATTCCTCTATTCATATACCTATCCAGATGCCTTTTAAATATTGTAGATGTGCCAGCATCCACCATTTCCTCAGTCAGTTCATTCCATACAAGTACTACCTTCTGAGTGAAAAAGTTGCCCCTTCGATCCATTTCGAATCTTTCCTCTCTCATTAATGCGCTCCAGTTTTGGACTCCCCGACCATGGAGAAAAGACCTTGACTATTCAACCTATCCATGCCTCTCATGATTTTATAAACCTCCAAAAGGTCACCCTCAGCCTCCGACGCTCCAGGGAAAATGGCCCCAGCCTATTCAGACTGACTTCTAGCTCAAACCCTCCAACTCTGGCAACATCCTTGTAAATCTTTTCTGTATTCTTTCAAGTTTCACAACATCTTATTATAGCAGGGAGACCAGAATTGAACGCAGTATTCCGGAAGTGGCCTAACTGATTGCCATGGTTGATATTTTGCTTGGCTTGGTGATAAAGTTTCATTTTGATTTGTAAATGGGATTTCATTAAGAAAGAAGTTACATTTAGGATAGATCTTAGAACACAACTTTGGACGTACTTAAACATTCACAACAAAAAAATTACTTGATATACAGTTGCCATCATTGCTTAGAAAACATGGGAACAAAGCTATGGCAACAGAAATTAGATTATATTTTGACACAGGGACAGAGAGCCGGTTCTTGTTCAAATTGTACTAAGGGATCCATTAAATCAGCATTGTCCAATAAGAATTGCTGAGTAGCCACAAGTTTTTTTATAGCCACATGCACTAATTGCATTCGAAAAATCGTTACATACAATCACACCATACAGACAAATGTATTTCTCATGCCTATATTTCTAAATAAGCATCTATTATTGCTCAATAGTCAACAAAATAAAGCATTTATAACTATCAAAAAAATACTTCACTTCTTAACAAATTGCCGACAAATGCACTAAAAGGTTAAAGCACATATGCATAAGTTCTGCAAATGGTATCATGATCACATTCGCAATGATTGCATGCGTTCATAACCTCCTAGCTACATTTGGATTTCAATTAGCCACATGTGACTCATGGTTAGCATAATGGATAACACTGCATTGAATCCAACTAAGGCATTAGATCGAGCAGGTAGCTTCGAGGTTCAACATCTCATCTGACAAAAAGCATTTTCAACAATACAGTACATCCTCAGTACTCTATGACGTGCTAATCTAAAATCTGTGCATGTTATCTGCAGACAGTCATGAGCACACAATCTTCTGACTCAGAAGTGACAGTGTAGCCAAGAGTCAATTCTCGACTCAAAAAAGTTGCTGGCAAACCTCAAATAATGTATACCCTCGCTTTTCTCATAATTGCGTATAAATGCCACATTTTCTGATTCGAAACGAGAGAACAAGTTAGGACCTGGTCCACACAGTACTTCATTACAATAACCATGTAGAATCTGTGAATGTTACATCAGCTAATATTAGGAAATGGTGATACTTTTAAATATCCACAATGGCACAGCAGAAGATATTTTGAAGCAGCCTAATGCTCTCACACACATCTGTGGCAGATGGGACTTGAACCCAGATCTTTTGGCCCAAAGGCAGGGACTATGCCACTTAGAATAAAGTACTGGATACCAGTAACGTTTACCACTTTGGGGAACAGTGGTAGTATTCTTTCTTCTGTGCTTTAATCAGAATGTTATGGGTATAAAAGGTACGTGAATATGGAACTAACTGCAATATATTTAGGTTTACGATGATGCAATGCTAGTAAAACTGTGAGGAGGTCACAAGGGTTTTAGATAGATTGAATGAGTGTACAAGGTGGTGGCAGGTAGAGTGGAATTTGCGTAAATAGGAGGATATTCACTTTTCTGAGAAAAATGCAAAGAAATTTTTTTTAAATGGCTAGAAAAGATCAAATGTCGATGTTCAAAGGAATTTGACAGTCCTCATAAGAGTTGCACAAACCCTGTAGAGACCAGTAACTTCTAAAAAGAAACAGAAGTTTACCAATGACTGACTGAAACGATCACACAATCATTCTTCACATTTTAAGAACTTATTGTAACAAACTAAAATCAGCAAATCCTAAACGTTACTTGATAGGAAACTAATATACCAAATATTATAAAATGTACTTAACCATTAACTAATTACTCAACCAAAGATTACGTTACAACCTATTTATACACACCCCGCTCTTGGCAGTTAGGCTGCCTTGCAGATTAAGCCCCACATTTTTCCTGGCTTTTCAGCAAGATCCCTTCTCCCATGCATACTTGGGCAACTCTGACCTTTGAAGCTTTCTTTACCGTTTTCTGAGTATCCTCAAACTGATTTCCAGCAACATAGTCCACTCTGACAACTCAATTCTTAAATTTCCAAAAGTCCCACACATGCCATCATTTTATTTCCAAACAGAAAAGTAACTTCTTTAAGCATGCTGCTCTCACAGCAATAGGTTCTCTGTTTCTTTATCCAACTTCATCCCCTCTCTCGCTCATCTGAGACTCTGCATCCAGAAAGCCCAGTTGCATCTCTTTTATGTCAAGGTGTGAAATTTGACATTGGATTTTCTTTGGGTTTTAGCCTGGGCCACCTTCTTTTATAACAACAAAAATAACACCGAGCCTGTCTCCATGCAGATTTTAGAATGCTCTGACCATCCCTATTTCATGACATTCTGTTCTACCTTAAATTAAAGAGAGTGTTTAAAACAGAGCCACCTTATAAAGTCTCACATTTGTAATACAACAAACACAAAAGGAAATTGTAGCAAATGGTGAGGACGGTCAATGATATGTTGGACTTTATTGCAACAAGTATGGAGCACAAAGTTAGAAAATCTTTCTGCAATCAAGTTAGGTCTCTGTATCAAATGAAAGATATACTTAACCATTAACTAATTACTCAACCAAAGATTACGTTACAACCTATTTATACACACCCCGCTCTTGGCAGTTAGGCTGCCTTGCAGATTAAGCCCCACATTTTTCCTGGCTTTTCAGCAAGATCCCTTCTCCCATGCAAACTTGGGCAACTCTGACCTTTGAAGCTTTCTTTACTGTTTTCTGAGAAGGTGCAACAAAATTACACTAGTTCGATTCATGGGAGAGAGGGGTACCTTTGAAGAGAATTAGAATAAGATGACCTGTATTTACAGGAGTTTAGAAGAATGAGAAATAATTGCACTGATACATACAAGATTCTGAGACGTCATAACAAAGTGGATGAAGCAAGCTATATCCCTGGTCAGTCTAGAACTAGAGGGCACAGTCACAAGCTAAAGGAAAAGCCATTTCAGATTGAAATGTTGAGAAATTTCTTAACTTACAAAAATTGTGAATCACTGAATTGCTCAAATTTTAGAAACACGTCCCTTCACAATTTGCTGCTACTTCAATTTCACTTTAAGTGGAAGGCCTTCAGCTAGAAGGGGCAGCTACGGTGGAATGTTCTCTCTCTCATCACCCCTCTGTCCTCTTTCAAAATTACCTCTTTGATCATCACCCAAAATTATATTCCTACGTGCTACCTCTGTGAAGTGCCTTGGAACATTTTACCTGAAAGGTGCCTTAAATAAATGCAATTGTCATAATGTGAATCAGATTGAACACTGTTTGTCATGCTAGTTATTCCTGTCTCCACTATATTAATTAATTCAGGAATCTAATTTGTCTACAGTCAGACATAAACTTAAGCTGAGCAATGCACCATCTAGTGGTTTATTTTTAAACTGCAACTACCTTTGTAATAAGTGCCCTATATGATATTTGAATCACACTAGACGATTTTACAAAGAGAAATGTAATTGATCAAACTTTTCATTGAGTATCAATTCAAGGATTTGAACATTCTAATGATCCGAATTAAACAAATTAAATCAATCTTTTAATGCCATGTTGTCAATTAATGGTCAATGCTTACATGGAAATTAGCATGTTCCTGCCAAATTGTGGGAGTGGCACTGAACAAATTGAGAGATTTTAATAAAATCCGAAACAACTGCGGATTCTGTAAATCAGGAACAAAAACAAAGTTGCCGGAAAAGCCCAGCATGTCAGGTAGCACAAGATGCTTTTCCAGAAACTTTGTTTTTGTTCATTGAGAGACTTGGTCAGGAACATACAGAGATGAAGCTGAGGCATCAGGAAGAGTGCGCAATCCTCCAAACACCTCGACCATTCAAGACAAAAAGGTGTAGAGCTGGATGAACACAGCAAGCCAGGCAGCATCAGAGGAGCAGGAAAGCTCGATGTTTCGGGCCGAGACTCTTCATCAGAAATGGGGGAGGGGAAGGGGGTTCTGAAATAAATAGGGAGAGAGGGGGAGGCGGATAGAAGATCGGTAGAGGAGAGGATAGGTGGAGAGGAGACAGTCAGGTCAAAGAGGCGGGGATGGAGCCAGTAAAGGTGAGTGAAGTTGGGGAGGTAGGGAGGAGATAGGTCAGTCCAGGGAGGACAGACAGGTCAAGGGGACGGGATGAGGTTAGTAGGTAGGAAATGGGGGTGCGGTTTGAGGTGGGAGGAGGGGATAGGTGAGAGGAAGAACAGGTTAGAGAGGCAGGGACGAGCTGGGCTGGTTTTGGGATGCAGTGGGGGTAGGGGAGATTCTGAAGTTTGTGAAATCCACATTGATACCACTGGGCTGCAGGGTTCCCAGGCTGAATATGAGTTGCTGTTCCTGCAACCTTCGGGTGGCATCGTTATGGCACTGCAGGAGGCCCAGGATGGACATGTCGTCTGAGGAATGGGAGGGGGAGTTGAAATGGTTCGCGACTGGGAGGTGCAGTTGTTTATTGCGAACTGAGCGTAGGTGTTCTGCAAAGCGGTCCCCAACCTCCGCTTGGTTTCCCCGATGTAGAGGAGGCCACAACAGGTACAACGGATGCAGTATACCACATTAGCAGATGTGCAGGTGAACATCTGCTTGATGTGGAAAGTCTTCTTGGGGCCTGGGATGGGGGTGAGGGAGGTGGTGTGGGGGCAGGTGTAGCACTTCCTGCGGTTGCAGGGAAAAGTGCCGGCTGTGGTGGGGCTGGAGGGGAGTGTGGAGCGGACAAGGGAGTCATGGAGAGAGTGGTCCCTCCGGAAAGCAGACAAGGCTGGGGAGGGAAAAATGTCTTTGGTGGTGGGGTCGGATTGTAGATGGCTCCGGAGGTTGGTGGGGTGGTACGTGAGGACGATGGGGATTCTCTTTGGTTGTTATTGCGGGGACGGGGTGTGAGGGATGAGTTGCGGGAAATGCGGGAGACACGGTCGAGGGCGTTCTCGACCACTGCGGGGGGGGGGCAAGTTGCAGTCCTTGAAGAACGAGGACATCTGAGATGTTCGGGAGTGGAATGCCTCATCCTGGGAGCAGATGCGGCGGAGGAGAAGGAATTGGGAATAGGGGATGGCATTTTTGCAGTAAGGTGGGTGGGAGGAGGTGTATTCCAGGTAGCTGTGGGAGTCAGTGGGCTTGAAATGGATATCGGTTTCTAGGTGGTTACCCGAGATGGAGACAAAGAGATCCAGGAAGGTGAGAGAGGTGTTAGAGATGGTCCAGGTGAACTTCAGGTTGGGGTGGAAGGTGTTGGTGAAACGGGTGAACTGTTCGAGCTCCTCATGGGAGCACGAGGTGGAGCCGATACAGTCATCAATGTAACGGAGGAAGAGATGGGGTTTAGGGCCAGTGGAGGTACGGAAGAGGGATTGTTCCACATA
>JAHRHZ010000077.1:17549070-17612517 GCA_024137785.1 Ginglymostoma cirratum | reverse complement strand
TTCCCGCAACTCATCCCTCACACCCCGTCCCCGCAATAACAACCAAAAAGAATCCCCATCGTCCTCACGTACCACCCCACCAACCTCCGGAGCCATCTGCAATCCGACCCCACCATCAAAGACATTTTTCCCTCCCCACCCTTGTCTGCTTTCCGGAGGGACCACTCTCTCCGTGACTCCCTTGTCCGCTCCACACTCCCCTCCAGCCCCACCACACCCGGCACTTTTCCCTGCAACCGCAGGAAGTGCTGCACCTGCCCCCACACCTCCTCCCTCACCCCAATCCCAGGCTCCAAGAAGACTTCCCACATCAAGCAGATGTTCACCTGCACATCTGCTAATGTGGTATACTGCATCCGCTGTACCAGTTGTGGCCTCCTCTACATCGGGGAAACCAAGCGGAGGCTTGGGGACCGCTTTGCAGAACACCTGCGCTCGGTTCACACTAAACAAATGCACCTCCCAGTTGCAAACCATTTCGACTCCCCCTCCCATTCCTCAGACGACATGTCCATCCTGGGCCTCCTGCAGTGCCACAACGATGCCACCCGAAGGTTGCAGGAACAGCAACTCATATTCAGCTTAGGAACCCTGCAGCCCAGTGGTATCAATCTTGATTTCACAAGCTTCAAAATCTCCCCCACCCCCACCGCATCCCAAAACCAGCCCAGCTCGTCCCCGCCTCTCTAACCTGTTCTTCCTCTCACCTATCCCCTCCTCCCACCTCAAGCCGCACCCCCATTTCCTACCTACTACCCTCATCCCGCCCCCTTGACCTGTCCGTCCTCCTTGGACTGACCTATCTCCTCCCTACCTCCCCAACTACACTCACCTTTACTGGCCCCATCCCCGCCTCTTTGACTTGTCTGTCTCCTCTCCACCTATCTTCTCCTCTACCGATCTTCTATCCACCTCCCCCTCTCCCCCTATTTATTTCAGAACCCCCTTCCCTTCCCCCATTTCTAAAGGAGGGTCTAGGCCCGAAACGTCAAGCTTTCCTGCTCCTATGATGCTGCTTGGCCTGCAGTGTTCATCCAGCTCTACACCTTGTTATATCGGATTCTCCAGCATCTGTATTTCCTATTACCTCAACCATTCAACCCTTCAACCCCAATATGTTGTAGAGTCTGGTAATGATGCTCTGGACTAACTCATCAAACCAGAGTGGAAGCTACTCACTTTCAATCCCAAGGGACTGCTTCATTGAAGGTAACAGAGGGCTGTTCTCTTATTACAAAGCGACCACTGATGGTTGTTTAACCTCAGGCAAGGGGAGAGGTTCAGAAGGAGTGTCCTTCATGGTAACCTCAGCTGGGATGGGAATTTCACCCACACTGTTGTCATTACTCTGTAATACAAACCAACTATCGAGCCAACTGAGCTAGTCAACTCACCAATTGCTTAAAAAGACACTCTGCTAATCACAAATATGGCCATGTAAGATTACTACTTTACATTGCTCTCCATCCACATCTCCCTTCATCATTCATTCCAAATCTGCATCACTCTGCGTCCGCTTCCCTGCCTTCCACTGACACATCAAGTTAAGTATCCTCAATGGTATGACTTATTTCTTGCTTCACTTCCAGCTTTTCTCTCACTCATCTTGTCCATGAGATCTACCTCCTGCTCACTCACTCTATTCCCACTAAGCAGCTGATCACTTAATTTCCCTTCAAATTCTCATATTTGTTGATATTAATAGCCCTATTTTTCAGGTACTGACTACATTCCTCCTGTACACATTCCTCTCCTCAAAAGAAAACACATCCTTCACACCTCTCTTCTTGCATGTTATCACTTCTATCTCCAAATTCCCTTTCCTCCCTGAAGTTGCTACAAAAGCAAAATATTGTAGATGCTGTAAATCTGAAACAAAGGCAGAAATTCTGGAAATGCTCAGTACATCAGGCAGCTCATTGAGACAGAGGAAAACAGATTTAATGTTTCAGGTGAAGGACCTTTCAGTCGACTCAAATCAAACTGATTCCTGAGGTGACAGGACTGACATCTGAGAAGACATTGGCTCAGCCAGAATTGTATTCACTGGTGTTTAGAACAATTGAGGGGGATCGCATAGAAACTTACAAATTACTAACAGGAATAGACAGCTTAGATGATGTTACCGATGGTGGGGGTCATAGTCTAAGGATAAGGGGTAAAACTTTTAGGAGTGAAATGATGAGCTACGTCTTCACCCTGTTGTAAGTTGTAAGCCTGTGGAATTCATTACCACAGAAAGTGGTTGAGGCTGAAACATTGTGTGTTTTCAAGGAGGAGGGATGTATAGCTCTTGTGCAAAGGGTTTGAGAAATATGGGAGGTGGGCAGGATTAAGAGATTGAACTCAATGATCAGCCATGATCATGTTGAATGACGCAGCAGACTTGAAAATTCAAATAGCCTAGTCCTGCTCCTACCTTCTATGTTTCTGTTATAATGATAAGAAAGTAACTTCTCACTGCAGATACTGCCTTACTTGCTCAGCGTTTCCAATGTTTATGGTATTTCAAGTAAATATTTCCCAGAATTTCCTGTTTCTTCCTCTGTTATACAGAAAAATAGCTCTTATCAAAGTCTCAAATAACATCCTATGTCATTGTGACCATATTCCCCCTCATTCTTCTCACATGTCTGCAGCCTCTGACATGATTGATCACACGTTCATCTTTCATCAAGGACGTAATTGAGCAGCTATAGAGCACTTGGAGTGAGGACGATGAACAGTCAGTGGTCAAGGTGTATACCAAAACCAAGAATATAAGGTAGAAAGAGGAATAAGAGAAAAGGCTTTTCAGGCAGATTATAGGGGCATATCGAGGAGATAAGTAAGAAATACCTCACATGTAGTAATCTCTAGATTTTGCCTGGGTGCCCCATGTCACAGAGTATTGAAATAAGACAACAGAATGGACGAATGCATGGCTGAAGAGATTGGCCGACTGTAGGCTATTGGGACTTCCTGGTTCAGGGAGAAGGATTTATTCAAGCTGCTTAGGCTGAATCTCAACAAAGGCAGGATCAACATCCTTGTTCAACAGTTTGCTCATGCTGCCAGAAAGGGTTTGAAATAACCTGGCAGGGGGCTGGGAACCAAAATGCAAAATTAGAGAAGAGAAACAAGATACAGATAGATAGCATTGGAATGAGAAATAGTAACATATTAGGTTAGGTCAGACTAAAAGAGAAATCAGTAAGTATAAATTAAATTCACAGTGAATGCACAATTGAATCCTTTTTATACTACTACTCAGAATAAAACAGACCTTCACTCATCATCTTTCACAAACTGAAAATGTGTTTAGGATGACACAAAACTTATTCTTAAAACAAATGTCAAGCACCAGTTAACATCTAAGATATCGTCTGGAATTAGAATTATACTCCTTAATCCCAATCACAGACACACACAATACAAAAGACAACAGTCTCTGTGCAGAGGATATTTCGTAAAAATGGACAAAAGTTAAAAAAAACACACTGATGGCCAACAGACTAAAACAAACGATAGGATTCATTGACTTCTCATGGACCACTACGTTTCTTGTTGGCAAAATGAAGTACAGCTATAGACTGATGGAAGATCTTCTTTGGACTGAAATCAAACTGGATCCAAGTGTTTCGGAAGTTGTTCAGCTTTTGTAAGGTAGCCATAAATACTGATACTTATCAGATTCCCAGGGACTCCTGATGAGAGAGATAGGAAGAATTACTTGCAGCTACAAGGGTTTTTTCTTGCTAACTACTTGGGTCCAAAAAAGACAAAAACTCAAGTTGAGAAAGAGTTGCTAGGTAACCATCCACATTGCTGCCCCCTTAATCTTTTCAAAGCCAAGTTTTCCGGCAATTAGGAAGCAAATCTTCATCTTTTATCTCCCTAAAACCTCTGCTTGCTTTTTCTCCAAAGTCACTTGACTTTCTGTTAACAGCAGGTAAAGCATAACGCACATTAAACTAAGATAACAAGCATGGGGCTGGATGAACACAGCAGGTCAAGCAGCATCATAGGAGCAGGAAAACTTGACGTTTCGGGCCTAGACCCTTCATCAGAAATGGGGGAGGGGAAGAGGGTTCTGAAATAAATAGGGAGAGAGGGGGAGCAGTACCTTTTATCTCTCACGCACATTAAACTGTTCACTTAATTTCTAAGGACCACATGGTAAAAATTCTTTTCAATCCAGACAATGTCCAATCAGTTCTACACCTTCCAGCTTTTCATATTGTCCATAAATATAAATATAAATATATATTACCAACAAGATAAATAAAAAGTTGTCTGATGTAGCGAATAGTTAGAATTTGAAATGCACTGCCTGATGGAACAGTAAAGCCAGATACAATTTTACCTTCCAAAATAACTGAATACATGTCTGAAGATAAAAAAAAATGCAGAGTTATGGAGAAAGGACAGAAGAGATGTACTAATTAAGTTGCTCTTGCAGAGAACTAGCACAGACATAAAGTGTCAAATAATCTCCTCACATGTTGGACCCTATGATTCTAATGGCTCTCCTTCTTCCTTCCGCTGAAAATGACTGCACTCATCCAGATCTATCCTCATCTCTCTAGTCACATCCAGAAAATCACCAGAAGAGGTTTCCCTTCCTGTTCTTGAACTCAGGATTGCTCTTTGGAGAACACCTATTTCTCATCTAATTGAGAGTCCTTGGTGAGATCAACATCAGGTTCCACACATAAGCTGGGTGTCATCAGTGTGTGTGATGTTCATTTTTACCTCTTAAATGTCATCCAATACACTCTTAACTTAGCTTATCTGTGGCTGCAACCCTAATCCATGGCACACTCTGGCCAACCACTCGTCTTTTACTCTCCATTAACTCAAGCTGATCTAAAGTTCTGCTGCCTGTGTCTTAACACATACCAAGTCCTGTTCGCACATCACTACTAAGTTCATTAACCTACTGGTTCTCAGCCAAGTAATGTCTAAACTTCAAAATTCTCATCCTTTTTTCTCAAATGTCCTTTCCATTCCTGCCTTTGTAATCTCTTCCAGCCCAATAACCTTACAAGTTATTTGGTCTCCAAGGTTAGTCCCCTGTTGCACATTGGCTATGTTAATTGGTTCATAATTGCTGGTTGTGCTTTGAGCTCTTGAAGCCCTAAGTTCTGGAATCGCAATACTAAAACTCCCTGCCTCACTTTCCTCGTTTAAAGATACTCCTTGAAAATGCACATTGCTGAGCAGGTTTCTGGTCATCAGCCCCTTACACAACTTGGTATCAAATTTTGTTTGAATGGTCCAGGGACGTTTTACTGCATTGAAAGCTACCTATGAAGGCAAGTTGTTAGTGTTACAACATACAAGCAGGGAAATTTCCAGGGAAAGCTAACGTTTTCAGAAAGGATAGGATTAATTCGAGTGAGCTCCAAGTGAGAATTTCATAGTACTGAGTGTGGACAAAGGAATATAGGTGGCAGTAGCAATGATCAATAACAGCCATGAGCAAGGTTAAAGTAGCATGCACAGGATCCATTATAGTGCTTTTGTATTAAAGTTAGACATACAAGAAGTAAAACACTGAGGCCGCATGTTAAGTGCTACTTCTGGTCGCTGACAGTAATAATAATGGATCAGAAGTTCAATTGAAAGATTACATGGGATTTTGAAAGAATGGTTTAAAGTCAGAGTGTAGTGTCATTTATAAAGGTAGGGGAATATATCGGCCAACATCACATAAGTGAAGTCGTTTAGGTGCAAGTAGAGCACAAGGTTGGCCTAAGGTTTAGTATTGGGATATGTTTGTTGACACTGAGGGAAAGAAGTGAAACGGAGCAAAGAATACTGCCAATAAACTAGAGGGAGTAAGTGTCAAAGGAACAGATTTTAATAACCAGTAGGCAGTCCAATGAGGAACAAAGACAAACAGAAGGCAATAAAACTACGCTATTTTTTCATTCTTAATGATTGCTACTAGATTCAAAACCTTAGGGATAATACCAAAGAAGGTAGCCCTGAGAAATAATATGAAAATATCAAACTTTACAGAACTTCTTGGACAATTATACTTACTTTCAGTTGAAGAGGGGAACTTAATAATGCTGATAATTGACTGTTTTTGAGACTGGAGGGAAGTATACAGAATAGTGGGGGTCAATATTGGGATCACTACTTTGTTTGTTTCATTTCCATCAAGGATTTGCATTTAGTTTTGATGGAGTAAATAAAGAAAAACTGTTTCCACAGGCAGAAGTGGCAGGGCCAAAGTACAGTGTTTTAAAGTACTGTACTCTAACTGGCAAAATATCCAGAGTGCTCCAAGAGAGGGAGCCAGAGACACTGAGATCCAATCAAGGCCTGGAGACATTCAGGACGCATGTTAGTAAATTTATATCCCTCCAAACTGGGCAAATAGTTTAAACTAGCACAGGACAGATTATATTAAATTAACTTGCTAAATTAAGTTAACAGCATAACTAGTTAAACTCCATAATGTAACAATGGATAACCATGGATTGATATTCTAAACTTGAAACCTAATTAGTTAAATATAAACAAAAGAAAGATGGTAGAGCAGGTTATAAAGTTGTAACATGAGAGGACTGGTGGTCTCCTCATTATTCGGGTTCATTTAGGATCTACATTCATCTGTCTTTTGTTAATTTCTTTAGCACGCAGAATTCCTATCCACCCAGAATGTACACAGTAAGTGTTAGCTTGGTCAAGTTGATAGCACTCTCACCTCAGAAGGTCATGAGCTGAAGACCCGGTCCAGCACATAACAATAACGTATAGCACACAGGCCCATAACCCAAGTGATACTTCAACACACAAGGAGTGTTGCAGCATCAAAGGTTTTATCTTAAATGAAATATACAACTAGGCCCCAACAGCTGGCTTACGGAGAATGAAAAGATCCTGCAGCATGATTTAGAGAAACAAAGAGACACAGTGAACACAGAACAAAAAGGGAAACACGAACAAAGGAACACAGACAAACTCCCAACATACATCATTTAACCAGCACCACTGAAAGAGGTTAACTAATCAATAATTTCTGTTTGTGCAGCTTTATTGTGCACCGATTAGCTGCCTGCAGAACAGCAACTACACTGCAAAAGGTAATTCAATAGTTAAGGACCTTTGGGATAATTAAATTATTCTTCTCTTTTATAAACAAAGACCCATAGTATGTAGCTTCATCTGTAGAAGCAAAATATGGGTGTACGGCTCATAGTTTAGTACATTGCAACACAAACACATTAATCAGCCCTTCATTATATCCATACAGCACTATAATTAAAGTCAATGCATTTCACATTCCTGTCAGTTGATTAAAACTAGTAATATATCTTAATTAACCATTATCCAACTCATTAAATGCGACAAGCATGACAACATCCCTACTGCGCAACAGAACAATCAAAGCACATGGCTCCAAAATCAAAATTACCAGCACAAATAGAAATAGATATAAACACCACACAAACAAAGACATAAAATGAATAAAATGTACCTGTGGGCCAGTGATGTGCATGAGGCCAGACACAGCACATACTACAGAGTCATAACCCCCACGCTGTGACATTGGGCCGGTTTGTCCATAGCCTAATTTGAACAAAACGTTTTGAAGTGCAAACATTAGCCCATTGATGAGGTACGTACCCCATTAACCCACCAATAAATTTCAAGGCCAAAGATTAATAAATCTCAATCACCAAATTCTCATTTTCATGTCAGGTGATGTCTATAAATAAATACTGTTGTTTTTCAATCTTATTAGTTGCCATCCAATTCCTGCAGACCTTGATATTTAAACAACAACACTATCTTGATTTCATTTCAGGTTGCATGGCCTGATTTTAAAAATGCATTTATCCTTTCTCTATGTAACATGATCACAATATACAGCCTCTATGCCCGAACAACATTACCAATCCCCAGCAGGGGATTTGAAGACAATTTGCTAATTAAATACCACATGCTAGAGATTAACAGCAAACAATGAGGTGAAATGATTCAGTGCTGGTAAAGAGTAAACTAGACAGAAGAAGAACCTTGAGAATGTCTCCACAACTCAATATCTCCTGCCAAATCCAATATGGCCTAAATAATCCATCACTTACCTTGTCACCTTGTGTCCTAGCATCATATCCACCTGGCACCCTACCTACCTGGCACCATACCCACTTTACTCAGCAGGCAACCAGCACCCTATCACCTGGCACCTACCTTCCAAGCACCATAACCGCACATTTACCCTTGCATAGGAGCTGTCAAGGATGTCTATGGTGTTTTAACTTTCAGGATACAGCACTGATTGTTGTCAAAAAGGGGACATGGCTTGCTTACATGCAGAGGGACCGGTCAGACGGGTAACACAGCTCCAGAGTTTTGAAGGAGCACTGATCAGAATTTCCTGTCAAAAATGCACAGCTCTTTCATTTTGTTGAAAAGCACTCACTTCCACAGCAGTAATCAGCAGTATATTGATCAAGGCGCACTCCCATTTTTTGAGCAGTCCAAGACAAGGGTAAAATTTAATTTTGCTGGACTAGCCTCACTGCATGAAAACATCACACACAAAACCAATGCCCAATGTATTATAAAAACTGAAAAAACTGCGGATGCTGTGAATCAGGAACAAAAACAGAATTTCTGGAAAAGTTCAGCACATCTGGCAGCATCTGTGAAGAAAAAAAAGGGTCACTGGACCCAAAACGTTAAATGTGATTTTTTTTCTTCACAGGTGCTGCCCAGTGTGTTATCTTCCCTTTGACAGGAAATCTGAAAATGAATCCAAGCAACAAGCTCAGGTGTTCACTCAGTTCAAAGCTGGGCAGTCAGCAAATATGATTGGGATTTGTCTAAATATTCACACAATCAGGTTAAAAAAAAGAGAAAGTGGATAAATAAACCATTAAAACAGAAAGACGGATATTGCTTTCATAACGGTGTCTTTTAGGACAAGACATACCAAAGTTTTCCACAGCTAATGAAACAATTTTGTAATCCTCGTTGTATTATAGAGAAATGCAGCAGTAAAATTTCACACAGCAAGACTCCACAAAACTGTTGAATACTTTTACCACATATCTGATAACAAAAAAAGTGGAGAACAAATGCACAGGGACATGTCTAAGCAACAATGATCAAAAGATAATGAAATTTAAGATAAAGATTGAACAGGACATTAGAAAGATGTAGACAAAATAATAAATAAAATCAAAGCAAATTTTAAAGGAGTGAAAATGGAACTTGATAAAGTGAACTAGGAAAAAATACTAACAAACTGAAATAGGACAGCAGTGAAAAGCATTTTAATATGGTGCTCAGAAGAGACCAGGTGAATTATATTCTGCTAAAACGTAGCCAGTGAAAATACACAATCAATGAAATAAGAAAAAAAGGGAGAGGATGTTTAAAGGGAGTATGGGACAATTAGGAAAGAAATAAAACAATTCAGAAGGAAAAGAGAAACAACTAAATTAGTTTACCAAATTATATTATAAATTAATATACATTAGCCTGCTTAATCTTATTTTATCTGAATGTCACTTTATTTTTAGATCTTTTTCTCCAAATCACAATGTCATTTCCAGTTTAACTTCGTTGAGAGTCATCATGCGCGTTGAGAGTCACCATGTATCAGACGTAGGGACCCAGTCAATCATTTGAAGATCTCAGAAGATCTTCAGGCTGAAGATTTTGGCAAGGAAATAGGTCTTGCTACCCAGCACTACCCTCCCTCCTCCACCACCACACCCTCCCCCCCAAGACTCGATTCCCCTCTCCTCATGTAGTCTCCCTGTGCGTTGGTCCCAACCTTGCTCCCTGTTCTCTGCTCTTAATTCAATCTCGAGGTCTGTTTCCAGCCATTCCCTTGTCATGACCTCGGTTCGGAACTCACACTTAAGAGCTCCATCTAGTGGTAGATAATTGCAGTGCTGTGACTCAACAGCTTCATACACCAACATCGGCCACTAGATGGAGAGTCAGTCCAAAAATACAGGGAAGTATTTATTTTCAAATATTTTAGTTTCTTTTCATACACCTGGCAATGTATTTTAGTTTGGAAGTTATTTCAAGGGACATACAGCGTGATTAGGGAGGACATTAATGTTGAAAGATATCCTTGAGGGTGGGGAAAGAGAACGAAATCCATTTGGTAAGGGTTGAGAAACAAAAGGGCATGACTAATCTCCTGAGGTTATTCTCTAGATCTCCAAACAATAGAAGAGAGATGAGGAACAAATCTGCAGGGAAACAACAGATGTGCAACAATTATAAATTGATAATATTGGTAGGTTCTAATTACTTTAATTGATTGGGATAATGCTAAAGAGGGAAAACAGGGGAATGAATTTGAGATAGTAGGAACTGCAGATGCTGGAGAATCTGAGATAACAAGGTGTAGAGCTGGATGAACACAGCAGGCCAAGCAGCATCAGAGGAGCAGGAAAGCTGACGTTTTGGGCCTAGACCCTTCTTCAGAAAAATCATTGTTACACCTTGTTATCTCAGAATGAATTTCTGAAATGTGTTCAGAAGAACTTCCTTAACAAATATGTTCTTGATTCAACTAGGAAGGAAACATTGCTGGATATAATGCTGAGAAATTAGGTGAGCCAAAGTTCAGCAGAAAAACTGCAATGGAACAGTGGGTGACCTTTAAGGAAAAGATGTTTCAGGTGCAGGCTAAGCATATTTCAACAATAGGTAAGTCAGGCGAACCAAAAGCAAAACTCCTTGGAAGACAAAGGAGATAGAGAAGATGACAAAAAAAAGAGGGTGTGTTGTACATCAAGTGAATTCTTCAAGTCATATGCAAGACAAATACAAGCCAAGAGGGGAAGTAAATAGAAAAATGATACTTGCAAATTGTGAATATTTATGACAGGATGGCAGTAAACACAAAAGGTGATAAAAAGATAATAAAACAAAGAACTGCGGATCATCTGAAACAAAAACAGAACTTGCCAGAGAAACTCAGGAGGACTGGTAGCATCTGTGGACATCAAGCAGCATTAACATTGACTCCAGTGACCCTTCTTCAGTTCTGAACGTTAAATTTGCTTTCTCTCCACAGGTACTGCCGAATTTGCTAAATTAATACAAAGGGATGCAATGATAGTGTCCCTAGCTCTGGGCAAGAAGGTGCAGAATCATGTCCTATTTGCTACTCAGGTCTACATAAACATTTCTCTTCATGTTGACTAAAATACATATACATTTTTAATGGTAACACAAAAACTTGCAACCAGCATTTAACAATAATTGGGTAGTAAGAGATGGGCTATGGTTTGTTAGGGACAAAGAAAATGATATATGCTTAGAAGCACTGGGTAAGACTGAAGTACTTGATGAGAACTTTGTATTTTGTTTACTTGAGGAAAGGACTCTGCAAAATGTTAACACACCATTACTGCTTCATTTAAATATACACTTCCAATATTAATAGGTGCTTCCAGAGATGAGCTTAAGTTGTCTTGGAAAAGCCAATACCAACTCTGAAGGCCTGGGATCCAAATCCAGTGGGAGACTCCTGAATTCTCAAACAATATTCGATGGAAAGAACAAAGAACAAGCCAACCCTTTTCTAAATTCTATTGGAGGAAAAGAACTGCATAACAGAAGCAAATAAAATTATTTATATTGAGCAACCAGGACTCTGTTTTGACATTGCAATGTTAAATGATTAATTATTCCTACTACCACAACTGTTCCAAACAAAAATGTTTTTTGATAAGATGAAACCATGATACAAGGTCCTTATATAGCTGGAACATTGCAGATCAGATTCACTGGATTGTAGCCAAATATGTATTTTTTAAGAAATAAACCTCAGGAGGTTTTGTTAAGACCAAGGTAAATTTTGAAATTTGAGAGAAGACATATTATCCCTAACACACATTTTTAAAGATGAAAAATTAACAAGGGGTAGGGATGGAGAACCCCGTTTGGTCCAGGATCACTGCACCAACTTCCACTTGAGGTTTACTCAAGTGTAACCGAAAACCAGGACTTTCCAAGTTAGCAGAGCACTTTCTGGCAACAGGTGTAAAGTGTCATGAATGTACAGGATCTTAACACCAGCTTGAAGACCTCACTGGCTATTTCACACGGAAAATTTGTCTACAGTTGACCAAAGTATTACAATTCCAGCTGATGTTATCACAGGACAAGTCAGATCCCAAACTGAAATTTGGCTTGATAGATCATATTTTAGCAAGGTGATCTTTCACGGAAATGCAAAAAGACAATGCTCCAGATTTAGTTTTAACAACAGAACATCAATTTATTACACAAAAAGAATTGAAATCAAAATGGAATAAACCAAACTATGAGCGCATAACACCAATTTAACATTTTGAATCACATGGTATAATACAATCCCATTAATCCCAATAACAGTCCTTTACAGTAGGTAAACACCACAGAGAATTCACTTCTCTCTTTCATCTACAGGGCTTAGTTTAACTATGGCTTCAGTTCCCAGACTGGAGACTCTGATAACCTCTTTCTTGAGCCTTCATACAACTTTTTTTTCATACAACTCAGCTTAGACTTTGTCAGATTCAAATAACCTGTTCTAGTCTGGAACTTGAAAACTAAACACCTTACAGTGAGGTAACCTATTTCTGAACAGTTTGAAACTCTCTCTCTCCCTCAGGTGCAATTATTTTACAAATCCAACTTCAGCCTAGACTTCTCTAAAGTGGCTAAACTGAAACCCTAAAACAGTTTTCAAACTATAGATTCTGCCTCTAATCGAAATAAAAACCTCCTAAACTGAAACTCACCAAATGTAGACAAATACCCATTAGCATGCGAGAGTCATCTCTCAGATTTGGTTTAAAAAAAAAGCTACAGGCTCAATGTCTCCTTTTCTAGTGCAGAATATTTTTGCTGATATGCAGTTAGTTTATTTGAAAAATAACATTGTTCAGTTCTTACTTCTTCATTTTGCAGTAAGACAGATGACCCACGCGGATATCGCTAACATCAGCAGCCAGTCTGAATAGCCTTTCATAATTAGTCACATCTAAAGTCAATGCAGTTGTCAGCACAGCTTTTTGGTTTTCAAAAAGTCTTTCACACACTTCTATCCATTCAAATATTCTGTCTTTCTTCAACAAATTTGTAAGAAGTGCAATGACAGTGCTGCAGTTCAAAAAACTTGCAATAAAACCCAGGCGTGCCAAAACGTAAAATTTCACGTTTTAACCAATACATTGAAAAATCCAAAATAGGCCTTACTTTCACTTCTTGAGGCAGAACTTGGCTGTGTCCTACATAGTGGCCCAAATATGCCAACTTTGCCTTTGCAAATTCACTTAGCCTTTAGTACTGATCAAATAGTTCAGTCAATTGGTGTTAATGTTCTTCCTAGGTTTGGCTAAAAACAATCAAATGGTCAATGTAAACAACAGTTTCATAGTCATTTAATGACTTTTTTGATTAACCATTGGAACAATGCTGGTGTGCTTTTCCTTTCAAACAGCATGACTTTTCCTCAAAGTCATCCGTCTGGTGCTTCAAAACGCAATATTTCTTTGGCTCTATCAGTTAATGAAACATGACGATATTCTTTTAGCAAACAAATGTTCGTGATGTAGTCATGCATGTCCAAACCAATCAATGCAATCCTCCGATCTCAGAACAGGATGCAAATCTGCTTTTGTTATCACATTAAATATGTAATAATCAATACAGAAACTATATGACCTATCTAGTTTCAGCACCATGATGTCAAATGATCCCCAGGTACTGCAACTCAGTTCAATAATATCATTGTCCATTATGAACTTCATCACTTCCTTCACATGAGCTAATCTCTCAGGACTGAGTTTGCAAGCATGGTGTTGAAAGCGAACACATCCCCAACATTAACATCGTAAACAACCAAACCATTCTTCCTGGCTATTTTCCCTCAAATGGATTTGTAATTCTGCAATAGCCTTCATAAGTCACATCAACAGTTTTCTGGAAGATAAAACTCACTTTTTAAGCACCTCTGTGTTTCCAGTCTGGTAATTGGAAAGTCAACTTTCACATTTTTAATTTTGAATTCATTCTCCAATGTTCTGATGTTTCTGTTTCAGTTGCTATTTCTTCGCTGCTGTATGTATACTTGTCTCCGGACTATCATCACAACCACTATATCATTTCAACATGTAACATGAAACATTGACTGCTTCTCTCTCCTGTTTGGAATAATCAACACATAATTTACATCATTGGGTCTCCTCTTGATTTGATAAGGACCAGTGAACGTTATTTGTAATGGTTCTCCAGAGATAGGTAACAACACAAACATTTTGTCTCTTGCAACAAAATTTCAAACTTTGGCCATCTTATCTGCTCTTATTTATGTTGGTTATTTATGTTGTGCTTTGGTTAGCTTCTCTCAAACTCAAAACACAGGATGCATGCAAAATCTCTGCATTTTTGGGTTATTAATTTCTCTTTAATAAATTTAAGTGGCCCTCTCACCTCAAGTCAATATACAACTTCAAAAGGATTAACTCCTGTGGATCCATTTGAAGGGTCCCTAATAACAAACAGTAAGAAAGGAATTCCTTCATTCCAATTATTAAGACATGCTTGGCAATAAGCCCTAATAAAGGTCTTCAACATTTGATACGATCTTTTCAACGCACTTTGAGATTGTGGGCGATGAGCAAATAAAATAAACACTTTTGTTCCAAACCAGTCATAACTTCTTTGAATGTTTGTGACATAAAATTTGAACCTTGATCTGATTGTATATCTTTAGGTAATCCATATCTTGCAAAAGAAAAACTGAACTAATTTTTCCACCATCACTTTGCAGTAATTTTCCCTAAGCGCACCACTTCAGGAAAACTTCAGGAAACATCTGTAATCATTTACAGATACTGGTTCCTATTCCTAGTTTAGGGTAAGGGTCCTACTCAATCTATTAAGAGCTTTCTAAATGTTTTTTCAAAAGCAGATATCAGAATTAAAGGTGCAGGTTTAACTACAGGCTTGTGTTTCCCCACTGTCTGATATGTAAGGCATGTCTGGCAAAACGTGACCACAACTTTATGTAATCCTGGCCAATAAAAATGTTTTAATATTTTAGTCTGTGTTTTCCTAATACCTAAACGATCTGCCACCGGAATTTGAATCACTTGTAAAATTTTCTCAAAATATTCACATGAATTACCACTGATGGACCAATGTCCGTTCCAAATTAACTGTATTTGAGGTGGACTCCATTTCCATATGAATACTTTGCTTTCATATAATAACACACATGTACTGTTTCTGATTCAATCTGAGTACACTATTTGACGTAACAAATCCACTTGCATTTCATTAAAAAAAGGGACTAAAAAACAGCCACATTCTCTTTACTTCCATTATTTTCAATTATTGTTTCAGAATTCAAAAATTGTTTCAGAAAAGTGAATTTCCAAATTATAAACCTGTTTCATGGACTCTTTTCCTTCCTGTCTAATTCCATTGGCCTGAGATCTTGTCACACCAGAGTCAGAAAAAAATCCAGGATGTTCCTCTTGTATTATTTAAGACTTTCTACCTCTAACGGTTACCCAACGACCCTTGGTGAAAGCAATATTCTTGAACTTGCCAGGTCATTTCCCAAAATAAAAAAAATCAATTCCTTCTACTAGAATTTGCTTCACCACCCCAAATACAATGTCTCTTTTTATGCTGTCACTCTTTAATCCAACTCTGTATTATGAAACTGGATTGTAACTTTAATATATACCTCCAATTAAAATTTTCTCCTTTATTAACTCCACTGGAAGACACAGAGGCCACAGTTCACTAGCAAGACATTTCAAGACATGTAGAGTAAGTGGCTAGTGACGCATATCACACAGCACCCCACCATTCACACATAAAGGGTCTAGCAGAACATAGGACATTCACCATCAAATCAATGTTCATTAAGTGTCGAACAAAGCAAGATTTTTGCTTTGCTTGCTGCAATACCAACAGAAAAAAGAAATCCATCCCTAGCACACCATATGCTCAGAAGGGATATGTGAACTAGTAGACAATTGTTGAACTATCACATGACACAGGACATGCTTCTCCAAAGACTGAGGAAAATGAAAAAGAGAACGAGAGAACAGGTAGAGAATTACCAAAACTATAGGCTGAGCAGAGTGTGAGAACGAGAAATCCGAACATAAATACTTGAATACCAACAAAGCTTTCTCGAATACACTGGCAGCCCAGATCATATGATGTCCCGACCAATCAAGTTGCTAATTGCAAAGCTCAGGCCAATGAATGACAAATTAATCACATAAGAGAAAATGAGGAAGAACATTTCAATAATAATGATGGCTGTGTAATTTGATAGTTTAGCTCAAACACCCAGGAATCTAACATTTTCATATTTTAAAACAAATAGCTGTAATAAACGTGTGTAAAAACGGAAAGAATTACGGATGCTGTAAATCAGGAACAAAAACTGAAGTTGCTGGAAAAGCTCAGCAGGTCTGGCAGCATCTGTGAAGAAAAAAAAAATCAGAGTTAATCAGAGTTAACGTTAACTCTGATTAACTCTGTTTTTTTTTTTCTTCACAGATGCTGCCAGACCTGCGGAACTTTTCCAGCAACTTCTGTTTTTGTAATAAATGCCTGTTGAATTCTTCAATACCACGCTAACCATGTCCAGTTTCTTATGTTATTGGAGATAATGTAAGCATTGTCACATCAGGTATAATATTGTATCAGAGACTATTTCTCATAAATTACTCTTTTTGATTGTAATTAATCTTTAATAGCTGGAATTTGTAGCCTTAAAGGAACGCACACCTACACTTTAGGAACAACATATTGAATCTAAATTCCTTATTTGGAATAGAGGCGGAATACAGGAATTGGGACTGTTTTGGACTGTCAAATTAAGGGTCTCTGGGTTGTTCTGTTGGACAGAAAGGGTCTCCTTCCAGGTTGAATCAGGACAGGTATCTCTGTAGCATAATCTATAAGAGTTAAAATGAGGTCGGAGTCCATTTTCCATTACAGATGGATTTTGCAGTTTTACGTGGACCACAGGATCCCAGTAATACAAGGCTCACCATTTCTTTCTGATGCTTTACAATGTACATAATATTTATGAACAGATATACTCTCTTCTCCATTAAGATGTTCCTTAAAACCTACCATTTTGGCCAAGATTTTGATCACCTTACTTAATATCACGTCCTTTGGCTCAGTTGCAACATTTTTGACTGATTATACAGAAGTGAAACAGTTTGAGATAAACTGAAAGTACTACAGCACTAAGTTTTGTTATGCTAATATGCTTTAATTATCTTATGTCACATTAAGAAAGTAGTAGTGAAAAAATGTTGTTAAATGTTTGCCAGTTGGGAATTTTTGAACTTTTAGAACATTTCTACATTTAGCAAATGCAGCATCTGCTGGGTTTTTCCTAATTTTCATAAACAACTTGGACAGTTATCTAACTCCTAACAATCAGTTGACCCATTTTTTTTTGGTTGAAATAGATTAGACTGTTTACTGATTTTGGGTCTGAACTACAAAAGTTTTACCAGACTGACAATAAAATATTACAGCCTGCCAGACTATACAGATTCCTCATCTTAAAGGCATATTATGCATTTTACAAGAGCGCACAATATTCCCTTAGAGACACAGGAAAAATATCTCAATGGTAAACTTTGTGCTGAAATAACTAAATCCTTACTTCATATCACAAAGTACAATTCTCAGTCTTCACAAACTTAGGACCGATGCAGCAAGTTTCCATTCAAGCCACGATTCTTGATAGGAAAATGAAATCTTCAACAAGTTTCATCATAAACATGTTGAGAAACTTTGCTTCCAACTAATTTGTTCTGAGAAGGGTCACTTCACCCTAAACATTAACTCTGATTTATCACCATAGATGCTGCCAGACCTGCCGAGTTTTTCCAGCAATTTCTGGTTTTGTTTCCGATTTACAGCATCTGCAGTTCTTTAGGTTTTAATTCTATCTGGAGACCTGGCACTTGTCTAAAAAACATTTATTGTCATTTCAAAACATGTCCTTTCCAGTTTATCCAAATTCTCTAAAATCATGTTTTTAAAATGACTCCAATGATTTTTTAATTTCTGTTAAGACTGGAAAAAGACTTCACAGCACATACGTTAATAGACGTTGCAAATTATCCTCCATTAAAATCAGTACTCAATTTCACATGGAATAGAAAGATGGCTTTATATGGCATCTTTTCATAGACAAGATGAGTAAAATACATCCTAACCCTGACAACCCCAGATATGTAATTTCATCCAATACAAAAACAAAACAGGGCCAAAAAAACTAACACAGGGCCATTGACGAAAAAATACTTTCGAAAATGCCCCTCTAACAACCTCGGATCATTGAGAACTGGTCAGGTGATCACATTGATCATGCACTTTGACTGGTGATCCACTTACCTTTTACGTAACATGATTCTTACTCATAGCCAAGGACCAGTCCAGCCCCGTGGTTTGTGCAAAATGGCCACTTTTGCCTGCATCTGAACCACTGCATTTGAAAATACTGTAGCTCATTGGGAATTTCTGTGGTGATGTCTTCTATTTGCTTGCTCTAACCTTCTTGAGGCACAGCCTCTGGAACTCAGAAAAATAATGGTAATAATTACCTTCTTTTACTGAGGTTTCTGCAGCTCGTGCCCCCGCTGTGAGATGGAGAGTTAGGAAACTTTCCCTCGAGTCAAATACCATCATGGTTTGCTCAGTAATGAGAGGTACACTTGAGAGAGAACTGGACTGGTCCTTGGCTATGAGTAAGAATCATGTTATGTAAAAGGTAAGTGGATCACCAGTCAAAATGCATGATCAGTGTGATCACCTGACCAGTTCTCAATGATCCGAGTTTGTTAGAGGGGCATTTTCGAAAGTATTTTTTTGTCAATGGCCCTGTGTTAGTTTTTTTTGCCCCTGTTTTGTTTTTGTATTGGATGAAATTACATATCTGGGGTTGTCAGGGTTAGGATGTATTTTACTCATCTGGTCTATGAAAAGATGCCATATACAGCCATCTTTCCATTCCATGTGAGATTGAGCAATGATTTTAATGGAGGACAATTTGCAACGTCTATTAACGCATGTGCCGTAAAGTCCTTTTCCGGTCTTGACAGAAATTAAAAAATCATTGAAGTCATTTTGAAAGCATGATTTTAGAGAATTTGGATAAACTGGAAAGGACATGTTTTGAAATGACAATAAATGTTTTTTAGACAAGTGCCAGGTCTCCAGATAGAATTAAAACCTAAAAAACTGCAGATGCTGTAAATCGGAAACAAAACCAGAAATTGCTGGAAAAACTCGGCAGGTCTGGCAGCATCTATGGAGATAAATCAGAGTTAATGTTTAGGGTGAAGTGACCCTTCTCAGAACAAATTAGTTGGAAGCAAAGTTTCTCAACATGTTTATGATGAGGCTTTTTGAAGATTTAATTTCCCTTTCAAGAACAATGGCTTGAATGGTAATTTGCTGCATCGGTTCTAAGTTTGTGAAGACTGAGAATTGTACTTTGTGAAATAAAGTAAGGATTTAGTTATTTCAGCACAAAGTTTACCATTGAGATATTTGTCCTGTGTCTCTAAGGAAATATTGTGCGCTCTTGTAAAATGCATAATGTGCATTGCAAAGGACTTTGAGATGAGGAATCTGTATAGTCTGGCAGGCTGTAATATATGGGTAGTGTTTGACAATGAGAAATACTTACTGGACATCCATGGCTGTCTTTCGTCAAAAGGAGGCAGAGAATTTTGGAACAGTTATTCAATTCATAAAATCTAAATACAGCTTGATCATCATGGACTGTAACTATTCAAACACTGTGAATGGAATTAAGACTGAAACAAACACTAATGTGTGTTAAACCTGCTCAGTTAAAGAATTGAATGCCAGTTTGCCAGATGCATGACGTTAGTAGAAAGGAAGCTTTATTGTTTACAATTCTTTGATTCACATCTTCTACATTCTATGCTGACACAATGGGAGCGCTTCATTAACAGTATTCAGGTGAGACAGTAAACCAAGGCGCTATCTGCTATCTCAGATGGGTATGAAACATCCCATACCACTATCAAAAAACGAGAAGTAAGAATTGTCTCCTGATGTCCTCGCCAAAATTTATACTTCAATCAGTGCCTGACGCAGATGATCTGTTCCTTTATTTCATTGGTGCTTGTTATGACCTTTGTGTCCAAATCTTGACAGCCACATTAGCTACATTACAACAGTTACTATATTTCAAATGGCTTCATCAGCTGCAAAGCTTGATATTCTTTGGTTGTGAAAAACATTATAAAGATTCTGCTTTCTATCTAATTAAGGAGTTCATTTGTAGGAGATCAAAAGTACTTGTAGCAGATAATTTTCCAGGACAGTGCTAAACCACTGAATTTAAATACAAGCTGTCCTTTTTTTAAAGAACTTATACAACTGATTTTCTCATTTTCTGATGAAGGGTCTAGGCCCGAAACGTCAAGCTTTCCTGCTCCTATGATACTGCTTGGCCTGCTGTGTTAGACCATAAGACCATAAGACATAGGAGTGGAAGTAAGGCCATTCGGCCCATCGAGTCCACTCCACCATTTAATCATGGCTGATGGGCATTTCAACTCCACTTACCCCACTCTCCCCGTAGCCCTTGATTCCTTGCGAGATCAAGAACTTATCAATCTCTGCCTTGAAGACATTCAACGTCCCGGCCTCCACTGCGCTCCGTGGCAATGAATTCCACAGGCCCACCACTCTCTGGCTGAAGAAGTGTCTCCTCATTTCCATTCTAAATTGACCCCCTCTAATTCTAAGGCTGTGCCCACGGGTCCTAGTATCCCCACCTAACGGAAACAACTTCCCAGCGTCCACCCTTTCTAAGCCATGTATTATCTTGTAAGTTTCTATTAGATCTCCCCTCAACCTTCTAAACTCTAATGAATACAATCCCAGGATCCTCAGCCGTTCATCATATGTTAGGCCTACCATTCCAGGGATCATCCGTGTGAATCTCCGCTGGACACGCTCCAGTGCCAGTATGTCCTTCCTGAGGTGTGGGGCCCAAAATCGGACACAATTTCATCCAGCTCCACACCTTGTTATCTCTTATACAACTGATTGGCAGCTCTAATTGAGACAGAGAGATTTTTGATTTCCTTTGTCCATCTTAGGGAGTTTCTATATATACATAATGACGTAAATATTGTTTCAGAGCAGCCACTCTGAAGCCAGGTAAGAGGTTTCACTAGAGACTAACAGTGAATAAACAATCATGGAAAATTACAATCAGGAATCTTTGGCTAATTCAGGATACAGTCATCTAGGTTGAGCAACACAGAGTTCCAGCAGTGGGATGGGAAATCCGGAATTAAGTGGGTTGTCAGGGAATACTTAACCCAATTTTTGCCATACAATTTCCAGGCTTCCTGACCAACTAGCATGACTGCATTTGACACAACCAACATGAATCTATTTCAAGCCAATTATTAACAACACATTATACATGCAATTTCATGGATTTTAATGTTGGCTGTACAAGCAAAGGAACTGGTAGCATCCAGATATTCAAAAGCTGTGCCTCATTTTATTGACACATCCCAAGGGATGCTATTGGACTGTGAAGGACCACAGGAGATGCTCTTTTGTACTAATAGGAGGAAGAAATATGTTGATGAAATTAAGGTGCAGTTGGAAGTTGCCATGTGCTCAACACCAGGAGGCAGATGCCATGCTCATGAATTCGAAGTTAGAAGTGATTTAATAACATATGCAAGTTGGGAAGGGCAAGTACAAAGGCACATTTGCTTACACGCCTTTGATACTCCAACGTATCACTCCCAACTGTCTCAGCCACCAAGCTCATAGTCCCACAACCCCATACAGCCCGCTTCTACCTCCTTCCCAAAAATCCACAAACAGGACTGCCCAGGTCGACTCATTGTTTCTTTCTGCTCCTGCCCCACAGAACTCATCTCTTCCTATCTCAATTTGATTTTTTCTCCCCTTGTTCAGTCTCTTTCAGTTACCATTGAGACTCCTCGGTCAATTTCAGAATTTCCCGTTTATGGGCTCCAACCATTCCTTTTTACAATGGACATGTAATCCCTTTACAGGTCATCCCCAGCAGAATGGTCTCAGGGCTCTCTGCTTCTTCCAGGGAAAAAAGGCTTGAACTGTCCTCATTCACCACCAACCTCCTCTGCTTGGCCGAGCTAGTCCTCACTCTGAACAATTTCTCCTTTAACTCATCCAACTTTCTTCAGGCCAAAGGTGTGGCAATGAGTACCTGCACGGAACCCAGTTATTCCTGCCTCCTTGCAGGGTACCTGGAACATTCCTACTCTAGCTCCCACCCACAATTCTTTTTCCAGCACAACGATGACATCATTGGTATTGCTTCTCTCTCTCTCGTCCGGTATTGGAAAAGTTTATCTATTTTGTTTCCAATTTCCATCCTGCTTTCATGTTCACCTGGTCCATCTCTGACCCCTCCCTTCCCTTCCCTTCCTCAAAATTTCTGTTTCCATTTCTGGGGATAGGCTAGCCACAAACACCACTACAAACCAACTGACGATCCACAGGTACATTAACTATACATCTTCACACTGTGTTTCTTGTACGGACTCCATTCCCCTAGCCCCTTCATTTCTGTTGCATCTGTTCCAATGATGCCGACTTCAACAAGGGAGCCTCTGAAATGTCTAAATTCTTCCTCAACCCAGGATTCCCAACCACAGTGGTTGACAGGGCTATGACCAACCCATCTCCAACACTTCAGCACTCACCCCCTCTCTTCCTTCCCACAACAGCAACAGAGTCTCCTTCATCCTCACCTACCAGTATTCACATCCAGAGAATCACTGGCTGCCATTTCCGCCACCTCCAGCAGGATGCCAGCACCAGATGCATATTGCCTTCCTCTCCTTTCTCAGCCCGCCGCAGGGACCACTCTCTCTGGAACGCTTTGGTCCACTCCTTCTTCAAACCAAACATCTCCCCGCACCCCCACAGCACAGTCCCTTGCAATCCAGAAGGTGTAACATCTGCCCATTTACTTCCTCGCTCCTCACTATCCAAGGCCGCAGATACACCTTCCAGGTGAAGCTGTGATTTACTTGCATTTGACTCAATGTAGTCTACTGCATTCACTGCACACAATGTGGTCTGCTCTACATTGGGGAGACGAAGTGCAGATTGCTTTGCAGAACACCTACGTTCTGTCTTGCAAAAATGACCCTGAGCTTCTGATTCCCTGCCACTTCAACACACCACCCTTGGTCAACATCTCTGTCTCAGACTTGCTACAGTGCTCCAGCAAATTTCAGCACAAGCTGGAAGAACAGCGCCTACTTTTCTCTGCAACCTTCTGGAGAAGTTCAACAATTTTAGGCACCTTCTCCCATGTCCTTATCCCAACCGCCATACACCAGACCTTGTCATCACATGGGCTGCTACCACAAAAAAACCATTGTCGCTACTATTAGTCCCCGTTAAGAGCTATTCATTCTCCCAGGCGCACTGTTATCCATTCCTTTGTATGACCAACTGATTTTCTCGCTCTCTGGCCTCTATCTCCACCTATCATTTACACCTCGCCCGTTCCCCCACACCACCTTCAGCATTTATTCCCACGTTTTCCTAGCTATAATCAATTCTGAAGAAAGGTCACTGGACCCGAAATGTTAACTCTGCTTTCTCTTCACAGATGCTGCCACACCTGCTGAGTCTTTCCCAGTATTTTCTGTTTTCGTTTCTAAAAGTTAGAATTGGCTGTATAGAAAAAAAAAAGTTGTGTCCGATTGAGCTCAAACGACAATATTCACCCACTGTTTCTTTTCTGTTAATTTGAATATGACAAAGAAAAACAAAGACAAGATTGAAGAGAGGGGAAGAAATGGAGGGGAGAGACCTTTATTAAGTAGACACAAGCATAAATTTCAATTTTTAGGAAATCTACTCCTTAAAGATGAAAGCTACATAACTGATACTGATCGATAAGAAAAACTTCATTCTCACAACAGTTTGGCTTCACATATAACAGCAATACAGTTTGCACAATATGTATTTACTGACATTACAACAGCAGTTATATTTGAAAAGTACTTCATTGGCTACAAAGCACTTTGGAGTATTGTGAGGTCATGAAAGGCACTACATAAATGCAACTTTAACATTTCTGAAAGGATAGCTACAGAATAAATAAAAATTATTGCTTAATAAATTCACACAAATAAATAACCTACAAATCCAAATAATATCTTACCTGTAATTGAACAATAAATTATATGTGGTGCAACCTCCTGTATGTGCTTATATCCCAGTCCCATTTCTGCTAGCTTCCCAGGAACATAGTTTTCAATCAGCACGTCACAAACCGATGCCAGCTGTCGGATACAAATCAAAGGCATGTTTTGTAATTCGTTACAGATTTTATCTATTAGAAACCACACACATTATATTGGAACAATGATGGAGAGAAACACATTTGGAACAAATACTAAATGAACTGCATGTCATCGGTCAGCTTTTAACCTCAAAACCACTGATCTGTGCTAATAGTAAAAAGCTGGATGTGAGCTCCAACAATTTTCATAGTTCCTTCCCTTTCTTTTAGGGGTTGCATTTCTTGATTTTAATAATAAACCACAACTACAAGTAGCTTACTCAGTTTTATACATCAGAATAGTGGACACAGAATGTCAGATTGAGAACAAAGCTGGGTAATTTAGAACTCTCAACTTTGAATCATCAAGGGTAATCTCTGATTTAATACTTAGAGATACAAGTTAGCCAGCTATGTTTCCTGTTGTTTACTTTGAATTATTAGATCATCAAATGCAGCTTGCACTGAAAAAAGCCTCAGGGTTATTTTAATAAAGGAGGTCAGCTCAAATTAGTGGAGAACTCAAAATCTTTCTGCACAAAAAAAAAATTGAATGTCATGAGTGGACTGTTACTGTACCACACTAAATTCATCCAAGACCTTGGTAAATTTATCTCTAAAGTCTTTCCTCATTGTAACTATTCCAGTACTAGATGGTAAAAACAGAGACAGGGCAATGTTAGAGAGAGCTGAATGTGACTAGAACACCTACAGTTAAGCTACCTTTAACAAATTACACAAAAATTCACAACTTAGAAATAGAATAAGTCCACAAATGTTTTCACCATGTTAGCACAGTTCATACAGATTCAAAACATTGGTGTCCACCAGATATTGCTGATTAGCCTCAGATTAGACAATAGCGACACTATTTAAGTCATGTTAATATTAGGACAAAACACCCTAAAGAAAAGGCTGCTTCTTTTCCCTGAAGAAGGGTCCTGACCCAAAACATCAACTTTCCTGCACCTCTGATGCTGCCTGGCCTGCTGTGTTCCTCCAGCTCTACACTGTGTTATCGCTAAAGAAAACATGGATGTTCTTCCCATGTTTATTAAATAAACAGGTACCACCATTCACTACAAAGCACTAGAGTCATTCTCATTCATTAATTTTGGAATTCTGACACAAGTGTACCAGACAGGGCACACCTCAGTAAAATTCAGATTGGGAAACATGGTGGTGTAGAGATAATGTCACTGAACTAGTAATCTGAATGCTCAAGCTAATGCTCTGGGAACATGGGAGTTCAAATCCCACTATAAACTAAAATTAATAAAAACCTGGAATTAAAAGCTAGTTTCATGGTGACCACAAGAAACATTGAAACATGGAAGATAGGAACAGGAGGCGGCCATTTGGCACTTCGAACCTGCTCTACCTTTCTTCATGATCATGGCTGATTGTCAAACTCAACAGCCTAATCCTGTTTTCTCCCCATAATCTTTGATCCCATTCATCCCAAGCGCTATATTTAGTCACCTCTTGAATCAACTATTATCAATTGTTGTCAAAAGCTATCTGGTTCAGTTTTCAGGGAAGGAATATCTGCTGTCCTTACCCATCAGGCTTACATGTGACTCTGGACTCATTACCTCTGAAATGGTCTCATAGGCTACCCAGTTGTGGCTGTTGGGGGTCAATCACTTAACTACAAACATCTTTGAAAGAGCACCTCAAGGGAACTTGTAGGCCCAACCATCTTCAGCTGCTTTGTCGATGGCCTTCCCTCAATGGTAAAGTCAGTGTGTGGATGTTTGCCAATGACTACACAACATTCTCACAATTTGCAATTCCTCAGATACGGATGCAATCTTTGTCCAAATATAGCAAGAGGTGGGCAATATCTAGATTTTGCTAATAAGTTGCAAGTAACAATTGCACCACCCGAGTGCCAGGGAATGACCATCTCCAAGTGACAGAATCCAGCCATCTCCCCTTGCCATTCAATGCCATTACCATCACTGAATCCCCCACTAACTACATTCTGTGGGTTACCATAAAGCAGAAATTGAATTGGACTAACCATATAAATATTGCCAATACAACAGCAGATCAGAGTACTCACCTTCTACGTCTCCCAAAGACTGTCCACATTCTACAATTCACAAGTCAAGAGTGTGATAGAGTATTCTCCACTTGCCTGGATGAGTGAAGCTTCAACAGTACTCAAGAAGCTTGACACTATCCAGAACACATCAGCTCGTTTGATTGGCATCACTTCCATATAAGTGCTCAGTGTCAACAGTGTGTACCTTTCTGCACTGCAGAAATTCGCCAAGCCTCCTTAGACAGCACCTTCCAAACTCACTGCAGTGTAGATGGACCAGGACAGTAATACATGGGGAAAACCACCATCTGCAACTTCTCTCCCAAACCACTTGCCATCCTGACTTGGAAATGTATCATCGTTCCGTCAATGTCACTGGGTCAAAATTCCTGACAGCATTGTGGGTCTATATACAGCAAATGGACTGTAGCGATTCAAGACAGCAGCTCATCAACTTCGCAACTGTAACTAAAGATAGGCAATAAATGCTAGCCCTGCCATTACATCCCATTAATGAATTAAAAACAAACAAAATCTCTAAAACTAGGAGGTCCACCTAGCTTCAAGCAATTGGATACAATAACAACACAGTGATGGACATATCTAACATGTAAGGGCTATGGAAAGTAATGACGAAACCTGCCTGTGTCATCCTCACCTATCTACCTGTCAGAAATCTATTTCTTCATGAAAGCACTGCTAAGAGTGACAACTTCACTGCTCTTGCGGAGATGAAGACCCATTCTCATGTGCTGCTTGGCACTACCATTTTACTAAACAGGACTGATTCAGAACAGATCTATCAGCAAAAGGTTAGGCAGTCATGAGGCACAGTGGGTCATCAACAGCAGCAGAATTGTATCTGACCACAATCTGGAATATCATGGCCTAGCAATTCCTTCACTTTCCCATTAATAGCAGGCCAGGGGAAATCAACCTGGAAATGCAGGATAGCCCGCGAACAGCAACACCAGGCATGCCTAAAAATGAGGTTCCAACATGGTGAAAACCTCTAAACAGGCTAAATAGCAGAACAGCATACAATACACTGAACTAAATGATCCCACAGCAAACTGATCAGATTAAAGATCTACACCCTTGACACATCCAGTCATGAATGATGGTGGAAAATTTAACAACAAACTGGAGGAGGCAGCTCCTGTTGCAGGAGTTCCTCATGGTGGTGTCCTAGGCCAAACTACCTTGAGCTGCTTCACCGACAGCCTTCCCTGATTTGTAAAGTCAGAAGTGGGGATGTTCAGTATTTTCATGACTTCTCAACTATTGAATCTATTTATGTCCACATACAGCATGTCCAGGACAATAATCAGACTTAGGCTAACAAGCAGCACGTAACACAGCACCACCTCCAACAAGAGGAAATCTACCATTGGCCTTGACATATTACCGCATTACCATTTCTGAAATCCCGCCATCAATATTGTGATGATACAATGGCTTTAAAAGGCATACTTTGTCCTCGGATTTTTTTTTGAATAGAGGTTTTAGGAGGTACCAAGCTATCTATTTGAATCCAATAAACAGCATGTGAGGCCTTGTGTTTTTTTTAAACACCATTGGAACAATAGAAGCAGCCTGAAAGGACGGAGTCAAGCTCCCCCAGAGTCAGGATTTTAGTTTTAGTTTATCAGTAGCAGTTGCTGGCATCTTGGACGCTGCAGTCTGTCTCATTCTGGCGCGTACGTGCACACACACACACACCCCCTGCTAGCGTCTCATTCTGGCATGTACGTGTGTATACGTACACAGACACAGACAGAGTTTTCGCTTGATGTTTTTCCTCCTGGACTAGACAGTAGCCTTTGAGACAATCTATTTAACTGAATTTGCCTTTGCTAAGTGTGTATTTATGGGTTGTTACTGTATTGGAACAGTTACTGTTTATTAGTTAAATAATCTATTATTTTGTTAAGTTTCCAATAGAATTGTTATTCCAATTTCTTCTTTCTTTTGTTGCATTTTAACAATAGTGTATGAACAAAGTGTGTTTTGCTTCAAGACTGGTACTTTAACCAATCGCAGAGCATCCAGAATGAAATACCTGGCACTTGCCTTCAAAATAAGAAAAAGTTAAGATCTAGGCTATCTTCTTAATGTATTTTGGGGAGGTTTGGTCTGGTCCATAACAATATCCTGGGAGTTACCATCGACGAGAAAATTAAGACTGCAGTTACAAAAACAGGTCAAAAATTGTAAATTCTGTGGAGAACAATACACCACCTGACTCCATTCAGTTTTTGCATCTGAAAGTGGCAACATGTGGCCCACTTTCAAGTTTCCACAATAAAGTAAACAATGATCTGATCTGGATAGCTATGTTCTCTTAAGAGTGCTTTGATTCACTCTATTTCAGCATTAAAAGCTTTCGAGCCTGCTCAATCTACTTCAAATTATTTTTAAAAGGCAAAAATTTGAAAACCGGATTAAGCAATCTACTTCAAGCTGTTATTACGCAGTAGTTGTGTGTGTGGCATTTTCCACAAAGAGGATGCTGCAATCAGTCCAAAACAATATTCTGCCGGCCACATTACTAAGCAACATCAGTATCAGTGCTGGTACAATGGCAGGCATGTAGGCTATGTGTCTCAACCATTGGCTAATGGAATCAAACTGCATAATCCTTCAGTTGCAAAATCCGAAACAAAACCTCTACTGTCAGATGTGATTCTGGTTTGGACAGCACTTGCTGAAGAAGCGCTGACCAGTCCTAAGTGCATTAATGGCTCCACTAACAACCAATTTTGATTAATCATCCCCCTCATTCATACTTGCAAGATAAGACATACATTCATTTGTAGGGATCTGTCCCGTGCAAACATGAGGAATATGTTTGAGCCTTGGACCATTTTTTAATTACCCAGAAACCTGGGAAACCTACATTTCCTCATCACTTTCTCCACAGCAACTCCTTGGCCAATCAGAGTCAGCTTGCCAACTGATCCGCAATCTTTTCTCCTGCCATACATTTGTTATGGTCACCTGTAACTTGGCATTCTTGCTTTTGTCCTGAAGAGTGCCAGACGAAAAGGTTCAACAACATGCCTCTCTATTCAGCAACATTTACATTCTACGCTGCCATGCGACTACTTATTCAGAACGTTTAAGCTCACAGCTCTCCACTTCATAGAACACTGTTGGTGTTAGCATGATACTAAAGTCTACAGTTGTCACATCCATTTTAGTAAAAACCAAAAACCAAGACACCAGGGCATGAGCAAAGAACACTTGCTCACATGTCTTTTGTTTTCATTTCACCAACAAATGCACTGAAATGTTCGAGTGCACGCAAATACCATGCGAATGAGTGTCAAAATGATATGTCCAATGATCATGTATCTTGCTAATTCTTTTATTTAGTGATCATCAATGCAACCAACCATATCTGGATTCATTAGTAGTCACAGATGACTAGCAGCTAACATATTGGAGAAGACTGATCTGTAACATGTTACGAATGTCACCTGGTGAACTGGAAGGACATAAGTGTAAAAAGCTTCACAGGTTTTCACAGTGATAATGCAGGTTGTACGGAGACTGCAGATAACTAATTTTCCCAGATTGGCTTACCAGTCTCTCCATAGCATTTCAAAACAAACAGCTCAAAAACCATGCCACACTTTGTTTCCTTTGCAGCCAATAATAATGTTTCAATTCTGTTTACACTATTTCAGTTCAATAAGTTAGTGATTTAATGATTCACATCTTAAGCCAATTTGTTTAAGAAAAGAATTCATAAGACCATGTGCCACAACAGACTGAATCTAGAGTTTTAAGAAAGTAAAATGAAAGTTTTCTTCCACTCCATCTCAAGAAAGAATCACCACAGCCACAAGCCCCAGTGCACATGAAAACAAAGGTAGGAATGTAGTCACTGGTCTGATTCACCAAACAAGTCACACTCAAATTAAACATACTCTTGAATGATTTTCTTTCTTTTGACATTTTAGCCACAGCTCTAAATCAAGGTTCCACCCACATCTTCAAAATACACACAGGTTCTATGGAGATTCGAAAAATTCCTACGATACACAATGCAGTACAAAGTTATTCTAATCTCCAAACTAAACCAAGATAGCACAGAGTCTAGTTGCCACCACTAGATGGGGATCTTGAGCACAAAATGCCCCCTCCCTGGCTTTCACACACATTAGCATCTTGACAGTACCACGGAGCCTCTAGGGTCACAATCGAAATTCAAATCCACGCTCAGGATAATTTTCAGCAATTTAAAGCTGCTAAAACCTGACTGATTTTGGTGGTCATTAGTCCAGAAAAATATTCTGTCCTCAAGCAACACAATCAAAATACATAATTTGGTCATTTATCGCATTGCTGTTTGTAGGAGCTTGCTGTCTACAAATGACTGCTATACTTCCCTACATGGAGGAGGACTATAGTTCAAACAGGTAATGCAGGGGTTATAGAAAAGGGGGTACCAAAAACAATTATCATCACTAGGGAAAATGGTCTGAGCAAACTACTGGATTGAAGGCAGACAAATCCTGCACGTGACTGCATTCCTACTGGGGCTTGTGGCTGTGGTGATTCTTTCTTGAGATGGAGTGGATGAAAACATTCATTTTAATTTTTTTTAAATTCCACATTCAGTCTGTTGTGGCATGTGGACTTTTTCTGAATTCTGTTGTTAAATTTAAACAAACTGGCTCAACCAAGTCCTTTATGGCCTACATCCTAGGGTCTTAAAGGAACTGGCAGCAGGAACAGTGGATCCGTCGGTTATAATAATCCAAAATTTCCCAGATGCTGGAAAGGTTCCAGTGGATTGAAAAAATGCTAACATAATGTCCTTATTCAAAAAGGGAAGGAGGCAGACAGTAGGAAAGTAGAGGTCAGTTAGTTTAACGTCTGTTGTTTGTAAATTGTTAGAATCCAACATTGAGGAAGTAATAATAGGACATTCAGAAATCCCAAATAAAATTAATTAAAGTCAGTATGGTTTTACAAAGAATAAATTGTGTTTGACTAAGTTGCTGGAGTTCTTTGAAGGCGTGACCGTAAAGCAAATAATGGGAATCCTGTAGGCGTTTTAAATCTGGACTTCCAGAGTCACTTGATAAGTTCTGCTCAAAAGGTTAACAATATGAAAGATCACCTGGGGTTAGGGGTAACATATTAGCTTGAATAGAGTATTGGCTAACTAGGAGAAAGCAGAGAATTGGGATAAATGGGTATTTTTCCAGTTGGCAAGATTAACTAGTGCAGCATAAAAATAGGGAAGTTATTGCTGCAATTGTACAAGGCATTAGTGAGACCTTGAGCATTGTAGTTTTACTTGAAGGGGGATGTAGTTCTACCGGAGGCAATTCAGAGGGGATTGACTAGATTGATTCCAGAGACAAGGGATTTATCTTAACAAGACAAATTGAGCAGTTTAGGCCTATATTCTCTGGAGTTTACAAGAATGAAAGGAGATCTATTTGAGGTATACAGAATATTAAAGTGGATTGACAATGTAGACATACAGCAGATGGCTCCCCTTGTGGGGAAATCTAGAATGAAAGGGCATTGGTTTGGAATAAGGGCATCAGATTTAACCCTTTCTCTCAAAGGGCCATAAATCTGTGGAATTCAATACCCAGAGCATGGCGGACACCGGGTCACCGAATAAATTTAAGGAGAAGACAGACAGATTTTTAATTACTAATGGGTTGAAGGGTTATTGGGAGCAGGCAGGAAAGTGGAGTTGGGCTGAGATCAGATCAGTCAAGATCATATAGAATGGTGGAGCAGGCTCAAGAGACTGAATTGCCTACTCCTGCTAAATGTTCTTATGCTCCTATTATCATAATGACTACACTACAAGGGTATTTTACAGGCTGGGAAGTGTTATGCGACTTTCTGAAGTTGTGAAAAGCACAGTATTAAAACAAAATTGTCTTTATAATTTAATATATACCTTCAGATGATGTGCAAATAACAGTCTTCTTCAAACCTCTTTTAGAATCAAATTACAACAAATAAAAAAATTAGATATATAAACAAAAAAAAACACAATGGCACTAGCCTGGGTTCAAGAATCATCTTGCCATAGTTCAGATAAAATTTGGCCAAAGGTCGATACTTTTAACATCTCTGCTCGACCTTTACAATATGAAGCACATATCTGTCATGCTTCTTCATGGTCACTGTGCTGTAATATAATAAATCTCTGCTGCAACAACTTAATTCTTACAGGGTCAAGTTTCAACGCTTGAGCAGCAGCTGATGTCAGTTCGGTGCATCTGCAAATCTAAGAGATTTTTGGAACACACGTTTTTGGATCTGATATTAAAGGTTCACTATTATTTTGAAATTTTCTATAGGTTCTGTATTGTGACAAAGATATCTACAGCCTCAAAGCGGGTGCTTAAACCAACAAATAAAACATGTGGAGGTGCTAATGAGGAGCAAACTGGCCTCATCCTGTTTTTCAGAATATTCTAAATAACTATTACTAAAAATACAATGAATTACTGTAAAACATTACTTCAATTTTGTTAATGAACATGGTAGTCATTTTGCATTTGCTGTTTCTGTCTCCTCTTCCTACTCCCCTATCTTTTACATTTCCTCATCTCTTCATTTTTCACATCATTTTGCTACTCTCTCAGCATGCTCTCCTCCTCTATCACTTTGTGCCTATGTTTCTGTCGCTCAAGCTCTCACCTCCTTCCACCCCAGTTCATTTTTGTTTCATCTCACTTTCTACTTCTCTTTCTTTCTTTCCATCCTCTGCTCCTTCCCTCCTCTGCCCTCAATGTTTCTCCACCATTATCGGAATGTCAATATGTTGATGAAAAACAGTACTGAGAATATTGCTGCATGATTCGATCACCATCCGCTTCATCTTCACATGCTCGCCCTATGTAATTCACAAAAACAAATGGATTCTTTTCTTTAAATCTGAGAACTTATTGTGAGAAAAACTATGTTTGAATTGACTTACATCTTTTATTACACGAGCACCACAAGGGTCCTTCAGATTCACTGCTATACTCTGAAAAAAATAAAGAACACATTACTTAAAACAGATTATGTGAAACACAGTCATTGCACATGCAAATTGAATTTTTTAAAATTCATTTCTAGGATGTGGGCATTGCTGGCTGGTCAACATTCATTGCCCATCCCTAGTTGCTCTTGAAAAGGTGGTGGTGAGCTGCCTTCTTGAACCACTGCATCCACATGCTGTAGGTTGACCCACAATGCTCTTAAGGACAGAATTCCAGAATTTTGACGCAGTAACAGTGAAGGAACGTGATTTATTTCCATGTTAGGATGGTAAGTGGCTTGGAGGGGAATTTGTGGGTGTTGGTGTTCTCATATATCGGCTGCCCTTATACTTCTAGATGGAGGCATTCGTGGGTTTGGAAGGTGCTGACTGTGGATCTTTGGTGAATTTCTGCAATGCACCTTGCAGACAGTACACTGTACAATACATAGCTGCTTTTGAGCATTGGTGGTGTTGGGAGTGGATGCTTGGGGATGCGATGCCAATCAAGCGGGCTGCTTTGTACTAGATGGTGTCAAGCTTCTTTTGTGTTGTTGGAACAACGCCCATCTAGGCAAGTGGAGAGTATTCCATCACACTCCTGACTTGCACGTTGCAGATTGTGGGGAGGCTTTGGGAAGTCAGCAGGTAAGTTACTCACTAAACATTCCCAGCCACTGACCTGCTGTTGTTGCCACTGAGATTATCTGACAAGTCCAGTTGAATCTCTGGTCAATGGTAACCCCAACAATGTTGATAGTTGGGAATTCAGTGATGGTAACACCATTCAATGTCAAGGGACAGTGGTTAAATTGACTCATTTTGGAGACTGTCATTGCCTCACATTTGTGCAGCACAAATGTTACTTGGCACTTGTCAGCCCAAGACTGGATATTGTCCAGATCTTGTTGCATTTGAAAATGGACTTCAGTATCTAAGGAGCAACGAATGGTGAATGTTGAGCAATCATTGACAAACATCCCCACTTTTGACCTTATGATAGACAGAAGGTCATTGATGAAGCAGCTGAAGATGGTTGCGCCTAGGACACTACCCCAAGGAACTCCGGCATGAGATGTCCTCGAGCTGGGATGACTGACCTCCAACAACCACAGCCATCTTCCTTTGGGCCAGGCATGACCCCAACCAGTGGAGCATCTTCCCCCGATACACATTGATTCCAGGTTTGCTAGGGCTCCTTGATGCTACACTCGGTCAAATGCAGCCTTGATATCAAGGGCTGGCACTCTCACCTCACCTCTGGAATTCTACACTTTTGTCTACATTTGAACAAAGACAGGAATGAGGTCCGGAGTTGAGTGGCCCTAGTGGAACCCAAACTGGATATCACTGTGCAGGTTACTGCTGAGCATGTTCTGCTTGATAGCACCGTTGATGACACCTTCTATCACTTTACCGATGATGATGGGGTGGTAATTGACTAGGTTGAATTTATCCTGCTTTTTGTATACAGGATATACCCAGGCAATTTTCCACATTGTTGGGTAGATGCCAGTGTTGTAACTGTACCAAAACATCTAGGGTTAAGGAGTGGCAAGTTTTGGAGTCTAAGTCTTCAGTACTATTGTCAGAATATTGTCAGGGCCCATAGCCTTTGCACTATCCAATGCCTTCAACCATTTTTTGATATCACATGGAGTGAAGTGAATTGGCTGAACACTAGTATCTGTGATGCTGGTGACCACTGGAGGAGACCAAGATGAATCATCCACTTGGCACTTCTGGCTGAAAATTGCTGCAAATACTTTAGCCTTTTGTACTAATAAGGTGGGCTTTCCCATCATTGAGGAGGGGGATAATTGTGGAGCCTCCACCTCCAGTGAGTTGTCTACCATCATTCACAACTGGAGTGCAGAGCTTAGATCTGATCCGTTGGCCAGGGGGGATCACTTAGCTCTGTCTATTACTTGCTGCTTTTGTTGTTTGGCTTGCAAGTAGTCCTGCTTAGTAGGTTCACCAGGTTGACACTTCATTTTTTTAGGTATGCCTGGTGCTGCTCCTGAAATGACCTCCTGCACTCTCCATCGAATCAGGGTTGATTATTTGGTTTGAGTGTGATGGCAGTGGTTGAGTGGGGAATATCCCAGGCCATGTGGTTGCAGATTGTGCTGGAGTACAATTCTGCTGCTGTTCAAGGTCCACTGCCCGTCATTGATGCCCAGTCTCGAGTTGCTAGATCTGTTCAAGTCTGTCCCATCTAGCACAGCATAAGTGCTACACCACCCGATGGTATTCTCAATGTGAAGTTAGGACTTTGTCTCCACAAGGACTGTGTGGTGGTCATTGTTTCCAATACTGTCATGGACATATGCATCTGCAGCTGGCAGACTGATAAGGATGAGGTCAAGTATGTTTTCTCCCTCTTGTTGTTCGTTCACCACCGACTGCAGATCCAGTCTAGCAGCTATAACCTTTAGCTCAATCAGTAGTGCTGCTACAAACCTACTGTTTGTGGTGGACATTGAAATCCACCACCCAGAGTCTATTTTGCGCCCTTGGCACCTCAGTGCTTCCTCCAAGTGTTTTTTAACAGGGACTAATACTGGTTCATTACCACAATAGGTGGTAATCAGCAGGGTGTTTCCTTGCCCACATTTAATCTGAAGCCATGAAACTTCATGGGGTCCAGAGTCAATGTTGAGGACTTCCAGGGAAACTGCCTCTCAACTGTATACCACTGTGCCGCCACGTCTGCTGGATCTGTCCTGCCAGTGGGACAGGACATATCCAGGAATGGTGGTGTACAAGATATTATCTGCAAAGTTTGAATCCATACGTGTAATTATCACAGGCTGTTACTTGATGGTCTGAGAGGCAGCTCTCCCAATTTTGGCACTAACCCCCAGATGTTCGTGAGGAGGACTAACTGAGGCAAACATGGCTGCTAACAGGCCTTACAGCTGCTCTGTAGCCTTACTAATCTTCATCAGCCAAATGATAAAGCCCACATTAATCATCAAATAACAACATTCCTTAAATAAAATGTAGCCTACCATTTTCTCATCAATGCATCAAACAAAAATGAGATGTGCCAAAAAATAAAACTGAAGTTAGAGCTCCACCTGACCTACAGAGCTGAATTTAGATCAGATAGAGCTGCAGCAGTTCTAATTGAACTCCAACTTTTTCAAGTGTAATTTAATTGACCAGCAAGGGATTAGACACTGATGTTGTTCAGCTACCAACATTACAAAGGTTTATTCGCAATATTGGAGTTATCGGCTACCAACATTGCAAAGGTTTAACTGCCAATATAGCCATGGTACTGGCACAATAACCTGAAAGGTCTCCTACTCTTTTAAAGTGAAATGAAAGCTCACTCTACACTGTTTCTATCAAACACTTCCAGGCCAGGGAGGGACATCCCAGACTTAGGTACAAAATAAAGCGCTCTCTACAACATCACCAATCAAACACTCCCAGGACAGGTGCAGCCCATGGTTAGATACAGAGTAAAGTTTCCTCTACTCTTTTGAACCAAAGTAAAGTTTTCTCTACTCTTCTAAGCTGAAAGCCATGCTCATTTTACACTGTCCCCATTAATCACTACCAGGACAAGCACTGCATAGGGTTAGATACCAAGTACAGTTCCCTCTACTCTTTTAAACTGAAGGCAAATATTCCTTGACAACGTCGCCATCAAACACTCCCAGGGCAGGTACCACATTGAGTTAGACACTGTACCATTCTATGAGTCCGCTGTTGAAATAATTTCTAGGAATGCTATAAAAATATAGATGCCATTGGTATAAAGTCCATGATTTTAGTCTAACTGCAGTTCCTTTAGACATCTAAATTAAACAATTTAAAATACAACTGCTCTAATCTGGAAAAACTGAGACCAAATATAGAATCATAAAATTATACAATAGGAGGCCATTCAGCCCATCATGCCTGTACCAGTTCCCGAAAAAGCTACCCAGCTGGTTCCATTCTCTAGCCCTGTCTCTCATAGCCCTCTAAAATTCATAACTTTCAAATACATATCCAGCTCTCTTTTGAAACCTCCTGGGGATCCACCTCGACAACTTTCCCAGGCAGGGCATTCCACACCCAAACAACTGTCTGAGTAAAGAATCTTCTCTCCATCTCATTTCTAGCTCTCTTGCAGACAATCTTGAAAGTGTGACCCTCTAGTTACTGACATACCAACCAGTGGAAACAGAATATCCTTCTTTACCCTGTCAAAAATTGTTCATAATTTTGAACTCCTCAGTGAGATCACCTCTTATTCTCCTTAGAGCAAAGAAAATTAAGCCCAATTTCTCGAATCTTTCCTTGCATTTAAAATCTCTCATTCCTGGTATCGCTTTAGTAAATCTCCTTTGCACGCTCCCCAGGGCTTTAACATCCTTCCTTAAATCAGGTGTTCAGAACTGAACACAATATTCCAAATGTGGTCTGAGCGATGCTTTGTAGCAACGTGGCATCATTTCCCTGCTATTACACTCTATCTATTATAAACCTAGGGATCCTATAAGCCTTTTTAAGAACCCTTTCAATTTGACTGGCCATTTTCAGAGAATTATGCACTTGATCCCAAAGATCCCTCTACTACTGTACTCACCTCAAAGTTGCACCACTGAGCCTGTATTGTCCCTATGCTTCTTCAACCAAAACGCATTATCTCACGTTTCACTGTATTGAAATTCATCTGTCAGGTGTCTGCCCGTTTGGCCAATTTGTCAACATCTCTCTGAAGTCATTCAGCAACATCTTCACAATTCACTATTCTCCCTAGCTTAGAATCATCCACAAATTCAGAGACTTTATCCTCAACTCAAAATTGTTTATTTAAATCAGATGAGGCAGGGGTCCCAACACTGATCCCTGGGGAACACTACTTTCAACTCATCTCCAGTCTGAGAAATGCTCATCTATACCTAGCCTCATTTTCCTATCTTTTGGCCAACTTTTAATCCATACTGCCAAGGATTTATCAATCCCAAACACTCCTAATTTGCTGACCAACCTACCATGTGACACTGTATCAAATGCTTTTTGAAAGTCCAAATATGCAACATCCACTACCCGCATTACCTCATAATGGGATAAAAAAAAAGTTAAAAACAACTTTACATATTTAAAGTTATTTAAAAATCCATTTTGCCCTACCGATAAAACCAATTCACATCTGATGGCTTACATAATCAATGGTCACTGACTTTAAATGTTAACTGCATTTCTCCCCAGAAGGACAGTCAGACCTGCAGAGTATTTTCGGCATTTTCTGAATCTATTTCGGATTTCTAGCATCCAAAGTGCATTGCATTTTTAAATAAACAACACATGGACATTGATTTGACAATCTCACTACATAATATCCACTACTTAATTTCTTAAAGTTCTGTAGTAATGTTTTTAAAAGATAGTCCAACCCAAGTGTAGGAAAAAATTATTTTGCTAGTAAACTTTCTATTTGGCAATGAATGTTTGAGAAGGTCCCTGTGGTCACTACACTTAGTGCATGTTAGCCATGCTAAAATTGAATTGATGAAATCTTAAAATATAAAATGGTGCACAATAAGTCAAATGCTGCCAACGAACAATGATTTCGTTGACACTGTAAGAATGATCCCTTACGGCCACAATTTCACAAACTTCATGCATCCTCACTCACAGTGAGTCCTGCACAGCCATCACCCATTTGCTCACTCTCCTACACTGGCTCATTTATACACAATGCCTCATTCTTGTTTTGAAATCCCTCCATGTTCTCATCCCTTCAACACAGCCTTCATAATCTCCTCTGGCCCTACAACAGTCTGCGATTTCGGTGTCCTTCCAATTCCAGACTCCTGTATTTCTGTTATGTTAACTACCATCACCACTTGGCATGTGTCCAGCCACCAAGTTCCTAAGCTCTGGCATTCTCTCTCTAGACTTCTCTATCCTCCTGTAAGTTTCAGATGACATGTTTGTAATGTTAGTCAGCTAGTAATCCTGAGACAGAGGTTAATTGTAATTTAAAAGTAATTAATTAATTTAGAAAGAGAGAAAAATAAAATTAAAGATCATGAGATCAGCCATGATCTCATTGAATAGCAGAGCAAATTTAATGGGTCAACAGGCCTACTTCTGCTCCTATATCGCATGATCATGAAGATGCTCCTTAAACCAGTCTTTATGATCAAGTTTTAGTCATCTGTCTAATGCTCCATGATGTGGCTCAGAATCAAACTTTTGTTTATGAAGCCACTGCAAAAAATGCTGGGACATTTCAATTATGCTAAAGGCTGTAAACAAATACAAGTGGCTGTTATTTTGCAGTGCTAATAAAGGTCATGGGGGTTAGTGAGCACAGTTTCTGCAGTAATTGCCAGTACCTTGCAACCCTTTGTTTACATTTTTTTTTAAGTCTTGTGTTGAAGGAAGGTAAAACTAATAGTAAAGTCACCATATTCCCAGAAGACCATAAGACTGTTCTCTAATTACAGAGAGAAATGACTGGTAGTGACTGGGTCACCACATCTTACATGAGGAGGTAGTTCATAAGAAGAGTCCTTCAGCCAATGCAGGAATCAAACCCATGCTGTTGGCATCACACTACATTGCAAACCAATCATCCAGCCAACTGAGCTAACTATCCCCAGTGCCGAGGAAGAACACAACTATTATAATTATTACAGCCCCACCTTTTTATTGCGATTTACACTAAGGAAGTAGACACTTTCTGTCCCCACAAATGGTGGGCCCCAGGCTCGAGTGTCATCACCAGCACCTGAAACCAAGGAAATTAATTAAGATGATTAATTGGTTACTTTATTAAAAGTTTAAATTCCTTTTCCCTTTGTCACAATTACAGAGAAAACTAAATACGAATCTGTGATGCAAGGTCATCCACTACTCTTGATGACATCAATCTTACAGCAAATAGCTTTCCTCTTTCTTCAGCTCAGTAAGCCTGACCATTTCTCAAGAATTTGCCGAAACCTCTGATTAAGGAATTCTTAACAGTGCATTTAGAATGACCAGAAGGTCAAACAAGCCATTATGCAGGAAAGATGACGTTTTGGGTCCCCTGCTCCTCTGATGCTGCCTGGCCTACTGTGTTCTTCCACTTCCATACCATGTTATCTATGTATTCAGATAAGTTGTGAATGGCTGGACAATAGCCATCCAAACCCACAGTAAAGGAAGGGAAGGAAATAACAAGGTAAAAACAAACCATCCAAAAGAAAACATAAAACAAAACAGAAGTAAAGCTAAATTATTGAAATCAGCACAAGACGCCAGAAGGCTATAGAGCATTAATTGGAAAGATAAGGTGCTACTCCTCAACTTGGCTTCGATAGCTCGAAAGGAATGCTGTAGCCAGCCATGGATAGAAAGGTCAGAGTCGGGGCAAGGCAGAGATTTGAGATGACAAGGAAGAAAGATCGGGTCAGGCTTACAAAGTGAACAGAGATGTTCTACAAAGCAGCCACTCAGTCTGTGTACAGCCTCCCCAGCGTGGACAAGATCATGTTTTGAACATAAAGGTATAGTAAATTGAAAGATGGGCACATAAATCAGTGCTTCAGCTAGAAGGAATGTTTGAGGCCTTGGATAATGAAGGAGGAGGTAAAAAGGCATGTGACTGAGGAGTAGACCAGAATGTCACAGTGCGAACAGTCCCCTCAACATAGTGAAATAGAACAACAGAAGATACATTTGGTGATGGCATGGCATTGGAAGTGGAAGAAAGGACACAGGGTGGTCTATTGTACAGAGAGTATGGTGGGTAAAAGATGAGGACAAGGTGAACCTTACTGTGGCCCTGAGAGGGAGGAGAAGCCATATAAGCAGAAATGCATGGCATCAATCAGACATGAGGGTTTTGTCAATCCACACCTATTCTGATTTCAGATATCCCACATCTGCGGTATTTTGATATTATATTTCCATTTTTGGTAATGGCAGTTGATAAATAACTTACCTTAGGCACCAGGGAAAACCCTCCTGTACTTATTCAAATAGCACTATGAGACCATTTATCCCCAGCTGAAAGACAGCTGGCTGTGGTTTAGTCTCATCAAAAATGCAGCATCTCAAACAATGTGGCACTCCATCAGTACTGCATTGAAGCACCAGCCTAGATTTTGTGCTCACACCTTACTTAAGCCTTTTGAAGCAAAGGCAAGAGTGCTATTGTCACACAAGATGACAATAAAAATGAGCTTCGTAGGATCTTAGCTCCCCAAAGAACTGCCAATGTAACATCTTTATTGAAACAAGGAAGCTGACAAAGAAAACAGGTAACCACAAGCTAGTTAGTTTAACATCAGTTATTAGGAAAATGTTAGAGTCTATTATAAAGGATGCAATTGCAGAGCATTTAGAAATGCACAATATGATCAACCAGGACAAGCGTGGTTTCGTGAAAAGAAAATTTTGCCTGACAAATTTACCAGAATTATTTGAGGAGGTACCAAGCTAGATAGATAACGGGGAAATAGTGGATGTAATATATTTGGAATTTCAGAGGATGTTTAATAATGTACCACACATAAGGCTACTTAATAAGCTAAGAGCTCATTCTGTTGGACGTAATATACTCACATGAATAGAAGCTTGACTAATAAATAGAAGACTGATTTCACATAAGGGAGCATTTTCAGGATGGCAACATGCAACTAATGGAGTGTCAAAGGGATCAGTGTTAGGGCCACAATTATTTATCAGAAACATTACTGACTTGGATGAAGAAAGTGAATGTACTATAGCAAATTTGCAGATGACACAAAACAAGTGGTGAGGATGACAGAAGGAGTCTGCAGAGATATATAGACACATTAAGTGAGTGGCAATAAACTTGGACGATGAAACATAATGTGAGGAAATGCAAGCTTATGCACTTTGGCGGGAGGAATACAATAGCTGAAAATTATTTTAAATGGAGAATGACTGCAGAAAGCTACAGAGGAGAGATTTGGAAGTCCTTGCCTACAAATCACAAAAAGCCAGCATCCGAGTTCAGCAGGTAATAAGAAGGCAAATGGAATGCTGACCTTTATTTCAAAGGGAATGGAGTATAAAATAGGGAGGTTTTTGCTAAAACTATAAAAGGCACTAGTCAGATCACAGCTGGAATACTGTGAACAGTTTTGGGACCCTTATCTAACGGAAGTTATACTGGCATCGGAGATATTCTAGAGAAGGTTCACCAGGTTGATACCAGGTATGGAGGTATTGTCTTATGAGGAAAGGTTGAGCAAACTAGGCCTGTACATTGGAATATTGAAGGAAGAGAAGCAACATTACTGAAACATACTAGATCCCTACAGATAATAAGGTGTGGAGCTGGATGAACACAGCAGGCCAAGCAGCATCAGCAGGAAAGCTTGACGTTTCGGGCCTAGACCCTTCATCAGAAATGGGGGAGGGGAAGAGGGTTCTGAAATAAATAGGGAGAGAGGGGGAAGCGGATAGAAGAGAGGAGGCAGACAAGTCGAAGAGGCCTCAAAGAACACCAGACTCAAAAGGCTGTATTGGCCAACTTCTGCTCCCAGTCTTATGGTCTTAAAATCCAATCATAAGACCATTATCAATCCTGTTTCACAGGTACGTCCTGCTAAAAGCAAACATTCTCCAATCAAATTCAATCAAATCAACTTACCTGGTCTTTCTACTTTGATGATTTCTGCACCCAGGTCTCCCAAGATCATTGTGGCAAAGGGTCCCGCTAACACCCTGTAAATGAAGAATGGAAACAACCAACTACATTTTCCACATTAAATTCCAACGTAAAGTTTACGATATTATTGAAATCGAATTTACCTGGTGAGATCTAGGATTTTAACTCCATCCAATGGTTTTACATTTCCTGAAAGTAAATGCAGAAATATTAAAACTCATCAGCAAAGTATCATCAATTCAAGTCTAGTCACATGGGAGAAGTTATACAGGAACATAAACTTTGTTCCAAACTGGAAAGCCTGTTGGAGGAGGATAGCATTGGAGCAAATCTTTACTCAGTCCTATTTAATTTAGAGTGAAACATTAAACACATACACCTCTTAACTCAACCACACCACACTTGTACAGCAACTTTACTAAGTCCCATTGTTACCTCGTAGGACTGGTCCAACAAATATGATTCACACCATACTGTAAAAATGTAGAATACATCATGGCTACATGTCCTGTCTAGCATGTTTTGAAGTTTTCAAACCTCCCACTTTAACACATAACTCTCTAATCTTATGACCGATTTTAATACCATCCCTATCTAAATGGCTGTTTATTCATCACCATAATGGGACCTGCTGCAGCATAAGCCCTCCAAAATGATCTCGCAAGTAAAAGGGATGAAACCAGACAGACAACTGCAATCAACCAAGGCATTAGAAATGAAAATGGCAAACTCAGCCTTGTCTACCCTGCAAAGTCCACTTCACTTTCATTTCGGGAGGGGTGTGCCAAAACTGGGAGACTGTCCCAAAGAGTAGTCAAGCAAGAGCAGGCATTGTCATACTCATGGAATCATAACTTATGGACTATGTCCCAGACATCATGACCAACATCCCAAGGTATGCCTTGTCTCGCTGATCCACCAGATGTGGCTGTACAACGGTGTACAGTTGCGAGGTGCTCTGCAAGTCTTCAACATTGACTGTCGGCCCAATGAATTCTCAGTTACACATCACGAATTAGTCACTGAAATTCACCAACTCTTCTTAAAAACCTTCAGGTCTGTGACTACTACCATCTATAAAGGATAAGGCCAGACAGTTTACCTGTACAACATCGCCTCCAGGATTCCCTCTAAATTGCACACAATCCCCAAGACATGAATCCCTGCTCCACCAGCATTGCCAGATAAGAATCCTGACACACCCTACTGAACTGGACTGGAGAGTACCTTCACCTTCAACAGTTCAAGATGGCCCACCACCTTATCAAAGGCAACTAGAGACAATCAAACGCCGACTTTGATACTAATGCCACAAACCCCTAACACCCCAACCTACCAATATCAACAACCAATTTTGAAAAGCACCGGGTGAAATAACTATTCAAAATAGTTTATAGGATTTCAGTGTCTAAGCAATCAGATATACAGGGCTCCTTCAGATTCATTTTTAATGATGGAAAAGAGTTGTAAAAGCAGCAAGCTTGGAAGACGTAAGACAGGAAAGATATTTTCCAGATCTTCAATAAAAATACTGATTCAACGTTGCCTTTGCTGGAAATGAGTTCTGTGAACTGATAGAAAAGTACTCAACCTCAGCCTCATTTCTCCTTGAAATCAAAGGCAATGGAAAGAGAACTTGCAAATGTTGACTATTTCTCTTTAGATTCACATTTTGGACTCTCAGTTCACAGATCTACAGCTTTACCCCACAATACTAGAATCCACCTCATTAATCCTATCAAAGATATGCTAGCATTGAAATCGAAGACCAGTCTGTATTGATTGTAACTAGTATTAACTCTGTCCCAGAGGGAAGGTCATCACTAGTTTGAGGATATAGCAACCTATCAATCTTATGTCAATGAAACTCTTGGCTCTGAGCAGCAAAGTGCTAATAACAACATCCTGCATTCATCACCACATGACTATGTGAGCTCTAATCTTACTATTACCACGTAATGCCATATGCATTCTCGGCACATGACATGACTTTGTTAAGACCATGAGCTGGTGAAGGAATGTATCAGTAAATGTTGTCAGATTTACCTTAGCAACTGCAGAGATGTTTATGCAGCACAGTTAAGAATTTGAAAAGAAAAGCATACTTATGCTTTAGAAAAATGCTGAGAGAAGATTTTATTGAAGTTAGTTAAAGTTTTATAACAAACTGAATCCCATTCATTTGTTTGGCATAGTGACAAACTGCAGCAAGACATTGAGCCAAAGTGCAAAAAGGAGAAACCATTTTTAGATTTGTTTTCCAGACACTGTTGAGAGAGGGTGGTGACATGATCTGCAGAGGGATTTGAAGATTAAGATTATTGACAGGGATAAGCAACAGAATTATGTACAATATTTCTTAGAGTTGGAGTTATAATTGCCCTTTTGGATTGAATATGTAACTATGCAATCATATAAATAATTGTTTTACTGCATATGTTAGTACCTAGTGCAGCAACAGTGGGTACGAAATAAAGCCACCTCAAATAAATACAAAGTTCAGGAAGAGAAAAGTCACAAGATTAATGCCTCACTGTTAAGACATAGCAGCATTAAAAAGATCTTAGGTGAAGGATGTTAAAACAACTAGATTTGATAATCTCAGATGAGTTACACTTTAATTTTTGGATCTGTAAGCATTGACTTCTAAATATCAATTATTAGATACTTGTACAGCCAACTTTAATGGATCTCAACCTTTCACTGGAGATGTTTCTCCCATGTGTTTAATAATTCATTCAAACCAGTTCCTACGATGGGCAATTATCTATTTGAACAAACACAGCAAATTAAGGGAAAGACGTAAAATCAATTCTAATTAAATTGTTTCCTTAAAATATAGATGATTTAAGATTCCCTTCACCATAAAAAAATAGAAGTTTTTGTTTTGCTCCATCATGAAGCAGTTAAGTACTGACTCTATCATCTAAAGATCAAACAGTACAAAAATCATTCACTCCTGACCAGAAACCAGATGTACAGGAAACTGTGGTATGTTAATTTATATAATACTCAAGTGGGCTCTGAAAAGTGGAATCATTTTTTGGTGATTGTGCACTCTTGACAGAATGGCTAATCTATTGCTATCACTGCAAACAAACTGAAACAGTGAACACAGCTTTCGATCTCCAAGCAGTCTGCAATTTCATATTTTTAGCCTGTTGTTGATCCAAATACTGATGTGTCACTTTGATTTATTGCAGGCATTACACCAAAAATCTATTCATCTATAGTCTGGCATAGAAACATCTTAAATTACAGTATGTGAATGGCCATACAGCATAGGACAAATAGGAGGGGAAAAAGAAAACTGAAAGGGCCGGTGAAGGGTCTAAAAATTGTAAGAACTGCCAGGCGATTGAGCCCTTCATGTTATCCCTGAGCAAGTTCATAGACCCCAGTTAGAGAAACCAGTAACGTTTTGCTGAGGCAATTTAGCAGACATGGTAATTGCTAAAACTGAAGGAATTAATATTCCATTTGAAAAAGAACAATTGCTGTCAGAGAAATCGCTGCATGACAAGGAATTGCAAATATGAAAAGGTGTCCAATAATTAGAAAAACAAAGGTAAGTAGATATTTTCCAACTGGTATAAACACTTGATTGTGCATTATCAATCCGAATGTGAGAATTATTATTGATAAATCAATGATACCAATTTGAGTTCAGACAGGCCAGCCATTACTCCTCATCAGAAATACCATCACCCCTATATTTGGGAAAAAGAGAAACACATAGAAGTGTTCAGGTTAGATGGGCATTCACATAAATCATATTATCAATCTGTACAAAACAGAACAAGTGGTAAGGAAAGTCACTGAAATTCAGTTGCCCAATCCAAACTAAATAAACAACACAAAACTGTGCAATAACTATTCCCAAAAATGGGGATCCTTGGTGAGATACCCAAGGATTCTACAAACAAATCAGTATTTGAGCTTCCCAATCATATAATTTGATTATAGTGTACTTGAATTATGGCTTATATGCAATGTGAAGGATGTAGATATTTTAATCAACCTGTTCAGGCATGCTGTAACGCATGTCTGAGGTGGGTGGGATTTGAATTTGGACACTGCCACTGCACAGCAAATACTCCCAATGCACACAATGGAGCTCTTATTGATTGTCAGCTTGCACTTGATATTTAAAAGAATGCTAAGTGAATGAACTACTTAAGTTGGCTGTGATAAATTATCTAATTGATTAACTTTTATCATCAATTGTCTCAAATAGCCTCATAGACGATGTGCACTGTTGACTAAGGGCTAAATGCTCACAGGAATACTTATCAGCAGCTTCCAATTGATTTCTTTGTGTGGAGGCAGTTGTTTTGTGGTTTGTCAAACATGGATTAATCAATAGCCACAGAATGGCCTACACCTGATCAATTTTCTCAATCACAATCTCCTCTGCTCATCTAATCAAATTTCACTTATTCAAGATCTTTTCACATGATTGTGTAAACTAATGGATTAACTTTCTGGACTGGAGGCATTTCTGGCTCTTTGTTACTTACATCCAAAGTTCCTTGGATCTGTGTCAGATAGTCAAGCACAGCTGAGCTAGTGAACTGATGACCAGAGCTGTGAGTTCTCAGTCAAACTCAGGCTCTCCTCTCACAAGAGGGCATTGAAAACTTAGGAATTTGAAGAAAAGGTCTTAGTGAAAGTGCCTGTCACAGGAATTATGATCTGGAATGCAATTTCTGAAAAGCTGGTGGAAGAAAATTCAATCGTGGCCTTCAAAAGGAAATTAGATTAGCAAATTGAAGGAAAAAATTACAGAAGAAAGCACAGCACAGTGCAACTTGGTGAGCTGCTTTTGCACAGAACGAGGACGGACTTGACAGGCCTAATGGCATCCTTCTGTACTATAACAATTCTAACATTCACTTGAAATTTTTAAACCAACTGTCAATCTATATTGGTTTATTTTTCAAAAAATAGAAACTCAAGTTTTTTTTTGTGCTAAATCTCTTTAGAGTTTGTTTCAAGATTTGAGAGATGGTCAAGTGACATTTCTGGAGTTGTGCCAAATGCTATCATACAATCATGTGATCATATAAATCTAATGATAAACTAAGATAGGTGTATTTACCAGCACAGCTAATTGTCTCTTGGTACTTATACAGGTAGGTTTTGTAATTTAACCTTTTCCCAAAGAGCAGATTTTGAAACACACATCATCCAATCAATTACCAAAAAGTTATCAGCGGCTGTTGTCTCTCTAATGTGAATCCTCCTTTCTAACTTTCTTCCAAAGAAGTGACTAAGTGGTAAAGTAAAGGATAACCCAAAGGCATTTTAAGTATATTAGAGATAAGAGGAAAACCAGGGTAAAATACACCTCAAGAGGAGGAGCCACAGAGGGGCAGAAACAGAGGATGAGAAGCAATGTGTGGGGGGCCAAAAAATATTGGTGAGGTTTTAAACGAATACTTTACATCTGTATTCATTATTAAGAAGAATGTATGTTTGGAAATCAGGAAGAGACACTGTAATAAATGTTAATAAACTATCATTGAGAGGGACGACGGTATTAAGGTGTTAGCAGGCTTAAAGTTTTAATATATGCCCAGACCCAGATAAGATGCATCCTAGGCTGCATAGTAGACAAGAGAAGAGATTGCTGAGGCCTTGGTATTAAATTTCAAATTCTAGCTGAACACAGGAGAGGTCCCAGAAGACAGTTCATGTGGTACCATTATTCAAGAAGGGCAGTAGGGATAAACGAAGGAACTTTATGCTTGTGACCAGCTGTGCATGTATATAGATCCTTGACAGGTGGATAAAGTAGTTAAGCAGCACAGGGGATTCTTCCTTTTATTAGTCAAACCTTAGAATACAGGAGTTGAGAGGTTATGACGGAGCTGTATAGGGCTGCTGCTGCAGTGCTGGTCGCCAAACTATAAGGAGGATATGATCACATTGGAGAAAGTGCAGAAGTGACTCACCAGGATGTTGCTTGGGCTGAAGCATTCCAGCTATGAAGAGAGATTAGATAGGCTGGGGTTATTTTCCTTAGAGCAGAAAGGGCAGAGGGGGTTCGTAATTGAGGTCTACAAGAATACGAGGGGCACAAATAGGGTCGATAGGAATAAATATTTCCCCTAAGTAGAAAAGGTCAATTACCAGGGTGCATAGATTCAAAGTAAGGAGGTGGAGATTTAGGTGATTTTTTTCATCCAGAGCATGCTGGGTACCTGGAATTCACTGCCTGTAGTGGTGGTAGAGATGGGAACCACTACTACATTTAAAAGTAATTTAGGTAAACACTTGAAACTCCATAGCATACAAGACTATGGGTCGCATGCTGGGAAATGGGATGAGAATAGATGGGCGTTCGATGAACTGCAGGAATATGACAGGCCCTACTGTAATACTCTATGGTTAAATAGAAGTTCTACCAAAGAAGGTTTACTCCTTTGGTCTAGTCTTAATGATGGGAAAACAAAGAATATGAGGATAGGGCAAAAGGTCACTGGAGATAGAAAATAAGAAATTATCTTAATGAATCGACAGGGCAGGCTGGAAATGTCAAATGCATACTCTTGCTCCTACTGTTACAAATGCAAGACTTTATAACACGGTCAAGTTTTAATCTATCTCTGTTAATCTAGAGTAACAAAATTTATCGGCCTGGAAATGAGAATTATGATCCTTTTTTTATTCCTTCATGGGATGTGGACGACACTGGCTAGGCCAGCATTTATTACCTATCCCTAATTGCCCCAGAGGTCAGTTAAGAATCAACCATGTTGTTGTGGGCCTAGAGTCACATGTAGGCCAGACCAGATAAGGATGGCAATTTCTTTCCCTAAAGGGCTTTAGTGAACCAGATAGGTTTTTCCGACAATCGACGATGGATTCATGGTCATCATTAGATTCTAAATTCCAGGTATTTATTGAATTCAAGTTCCACAATCTGCTGTGGCAAGATTCGAACCCTGGTCCCCAGTACGTTGTCTGGATCTATGGATTAACCATCCAGTGATAATACCACTAGGCCCATGATCATACTACTTCTGGCCAAAGAAAGGCCCACAGTGATCTATAACTGAAACCTACTGAAATTCAAATATCGGGTTTCACACTTCAACATAAAAGAGAGGCAGCTATTTACGTAAAAATAAACACAGCAACAGAGGCACTAAAATAACTTAGTGTCTCGGGGAGAAGCAAATCTGTTCCAAACAATGGATTGAATAACTTTTGTGTTAAGCAGAACACTTGTAAAAATTGAAATAACAAGGCGTAGAGCTGGATGAACACAGCAGGCCAAGCAGCATCAGAGGAGCAGGAAGGCTGATGTTTTGGGCCTAGACCCTCCTTCAGAATTGGGGAAGGGGAAGGGGGTTCTTAAATAAATAGGGAGAGAGGAGCAGGCGGATAGAAGATGGGTAGTGGAGAAGATAGTTGGAGAGGAGACAGACAGGTCAAAGAGGCGGGGATGGAGCCAGTAAAGGTAAGTGTAGGTGGGGAGGTAGGGAGGAGAAAGGTCAGTCCAGGGAGGACAGACAGGTCAAGGGGGCAGGAGGAGGTTAGTAGGTAGGAGATGGGGGTGGGACTTCAGGTGGGAGGAGGGGATAGGTGGGAGGAAGGACAGGTTAGGGAGGCGGGACGAGCTGGGCTGGGTTTGGGATGTGGCGGGGGTGGGGGGGGGGGGGCGGGGGGGGTGTAGATTTTGAAGCTTGTGAAGTCCACATTGATACCATTGGGCTGCAGGGTTCCCAAACGGAATATGAGGTACTGTTCCTGCAACCTTCGGGTGGCATCGTTATGGCACTACAGGAGGCCCAGGATGGACATGTCATCTGAGGAATGGGAAGGGGAGTTGAAATGGTTTGCGGCTGGGAGGTGCAGTTATTTAGTGCGAACCGAGTGTAGGTGTTCTGCAAAGCGGCCCCCAAGCCTGCGCTTAGTTTCCCCGATGTAGAGGAGGCAACAACAGGTACAGCGGATGCAGTATACCACATTGGCAGATGTGCAGGTGAACCTCTGCCTGATGTGGAAAGTCTTCTTGGGGCCTGGGATTGGGGTGAGGGGGGTGGTGTGGGGGCAGGTGTAGCACTTCCTGCGGCTGCAGGTAAAAGTCCGGGTGTGGTGGGGCTGGAGGGGAGTGTGGAGCGGACAAGGGAGTCCTGGAGAGAGTGGTCCCTCTGGAAAGCAGACAAGGGTGAAGATGGAAAAATGTCTTTGGTGGTGGGGTCGGATTGCAGATGGCGGAAGTGTCGGAGGATGATGCGTTGGATCCGGAGGTTGGTGAGGTGGTACATGAGGATGAGGGGGATTCTGTTTTGGCTGTTATTGCGGGGAGGGGGTGTGAGGGATGAGTTGCAGGAAATGCGGGAGACTCGGTCGAGGGCTTTCTCGACAACTGGGGAGGGGGGGGAAGTTGCGGTCCTTGAAAAACAAGGACATCTGAGATGTACGGCAGTGGAATGCCTCATCCTGGGAGCAGATGCGGCGGAGGCGAAGGACTTGGAAATAGGGGATGGCATTTTTGCAGGAAGGTGGGTGGGAGGTGGTGTATTCCAGGTAGCTGTGGGAGTCGGTGGGCTTAAAATGGATATCGGTTTCCAGGTGGTTGCCAGAGATGGAAACAGAGAGGTATCAGAGATGGTCCAGGTGAACTTAAGGTTGGGGTGGAAAGTGTTGGTGAAGTGGATGAACTGTTCCAGCTCCTTGTGGGAGCATGAGGCGGCGCCAATACAGTCATCAATGTAGCGGAGGAAGAGGTGGGGTTTAGGGCCATTGTAGCTATGGAAGAGGGATTGTTCCACATAACCTTCAAAGAGGCAGGCATAGCTTGGGCCCACACGGGTACCCATGGCCATCCCCTTTGACGGTAGGAAATGGGAGGAATTAAAAGAGAAGTTGTTGAGGGTGAGGACAAGTTTGGCTAAGCAGATGAGGATATCAGTGGAGGGGGACTGGTCGGGCCTGCGGGACAGGAATAGGCGGAGGGCCGTTAGGCCACCTGCATGGGGAATGCAGGTGTAAAGGGACTGGATGTCCATGGTAAAGATGAGGTGTTGGGGACCGGGGATTTGGAAGTTTTGGAGGAGGTGGAGGGCGTGGGTGGTGTCACGGACGTAGGTGGGGAGTTTCTGGACCAAGGTGGAGAAAATGGAGTCGAGATAGGTGGAGATAAGTTCAGTGGGGCAGGAGCAGGCAGAGACAATGGGTCAACCAGGGCAGTCAGGTTTGTGGATTTTGGGAAGGAGATAGAAGTGAGCGGTGTGGGGTTGGGGAACAATGAGGTTGGAGGCTGTGGGTGGGAGGTCACCTGAGGTGATGTGGATGGTTTGGTGGTCAGGGGTGGGGTCATGATCAAGGGGGCGGTAGGTGGTAGTGTCGGAGAGTTGGTGCCTGGCCTCGGCGATGTAGAGGTCAGTGCGCCAAACTACAACTGCGCCTCCCTTGTCCACGGGTTTTATGGTGAAGTTGGGATGGGAGCGGAGGGCTGCACGTTCTGTGGGGGAGAAGTTGGAGTGGGTGAGAGGGGTGGAGAGGTTGAGACGTTTGATGTCACGATGGCAGCTGGAGATGAAGAGGTCGAGGGAGGGTAGGAGGCCTTGGGGTGGTGTCCAGGAGGAGGGGGTGTGTTGGAGGCGGGAGGAGGAGTCCGTACAGGGAGGGTTAGGCTCACAGTTAAAGAAGTAAGCGCAGAGGCGGAGGCGGCAGAAAAACTGTTCAACGTCCAAACGTGACCGGTATTCGTTGATGTGTGGGTGGAGGGGGATAAAGTTGAGCCCTTTACTGAGGACTGACTTTTAGTCCTCGGTAAGGGGGAGGTTCGTCGATGTGTGGGTGCTTGAGGACGCACCTGCCGTCACCGGTGCTGCCGCTGCCTACCCCGCTCCGCCGATGCCGACGTCACTCTGCCCTCCGCCTCCACAGCCAGCAGCTCCAGAGGAGACAGTAGCACCCAGCCCTGCTGAGTCTTCACCATCCCCCCCAGACCTTCCCCTTACTGAGGACGAACGGTCAGTCCTCAGTAAAGGGCTTACTCTTATTCCCCCTCCACCCACACATCAATGAATACCGCGCACGCTTGGATATTGAACAGTTTTTACGCCGCCTCTGACACCGCGCTTACTCCATTAACTGTGAACCTAACCCTCCCTCTACTGACATCTTCTCCCGCCTCCAACACACCCCCTCCTCCTGGACACCACCCCAAGGCCTCCTACCCTCCCTTGACCTCTTCATCTCCAATTGCCGTCCAAGTGACATCAAACACCTCAATCTCTCCACCCCCTCACCCACTCCAACCTCTCCCCCACAGAACGTGCAGCCCTCCACTCCAATCCCAACCTCACCACAAAACCCGTGGACAAGGGAGGCGCAGTTGTAGTTTGGCGCACTGACCTCTACATCGCCGAGGCCAGGCACCAACTCTCCGACACTACCACCTACCGCCCCCTTGATCATGACCCCACCCCTGACCACCAAACCATCCACATCACCTCAGGTGACCTCCCACCCACAGCCTCCAACCTCATTGTTCCCCAACCCCACACCGCTCACTTCTATCTCCTTCCCAAAATCCACAAACCTGACTGCCCTGGTTGACCCATTGTCTCCGCCTGCTCCTGCCCCACTGAACTTATCTCCACCTATCTCGACTCCATTTTCTCCACCTTGGTCCAGAAACTCCCCACCTACGTCCGTGACACCACCCACGCCCTCCACCTCCTCCAAAACTTCCATTTCCCCGGTCCTCAACACGCCATCTTTACCATAGACATCCAGTCCCTTTACACCTGCATTCCCCATGCAGATGGCCTAAAGACCCTCTGCTTCTTCCTGACCCGCAGGCCCGACCAGTCCCCCTCCACTGACACCCTCATCCACTTGCCAAACTTGTCCTCACCCTCAACAACTTCTCTTTCAATTCCTCCCACTTCCTACAGACAAAGGGGGTGGCCACAGGTGTCCGCATGGGCCCAAGCTATGCCTGCCTCTTTGTAGGCTACGTGGAACAATCCCTCTTCCGTACCTCCACTGGCCCTAAACCCCACCTCTTCCTCCGCTACATTGATGACTGTATCGGTGCCGCCTCGTGCTCCCACGAGGAGCTCGAACAGTTCATCCACTTCACCAACACCTTCCACCCCAACCTGAAGTTCACCTGGACCATCTCTGATACCTCTCTGCTTTCATCTCTGGCAACCACCTGGAAACCGATATCCATTTCAATCCCACCGACTCCCACAGCTACCTGGAATACACCTCCACCCACTCACCTTCCTGCAAAAATGCCATCCCCTATTCCAAATTCCTTCACCTCCGCCGCATCTGCTCCCAGGATGAGGCATTCCACTCCCGTACATCTCAGATGTCCGCGTTTTTCAAGGACCGCAACCTCCCTGCCTCAGTTGTCAAGAACGGCCTCGACCGTGTCTCCCGCTTTTCCCACAACTCATTCCTCACATCCCCTCCCCGCAATAACAGCCAAAACAGAATCCCCCTCATCCTCATGTACCATCCCACCAATCTCCAGATCCAAAGCATCATCCTCCGACACTTCTGCCATCTGCAATCCGACCCCACCACCAAACACATTTTTCCCTCCCCACCCTTATCTGCTTTCCGAAGGGACCACTCTCTCCAGGACTCCCTCGTCCGCTCCACACTCCCCTCCAGCCCCACCACACCCAGACTTTTACCTGCAGCCACAGGAAGTGCTACACCTGCTCCCACACCACCCCCCTCACCCCAATCCCAGGCCCCAAGAAGACTTTCCACGTCAAGCAGATGTTCACCTGCACATCTGCTAATGTGGTATACTGCATCCGCTGTACCCGTTGTTGCCTCCTCTACATCGGGGAAACCAAGCGGAGGCTTGGGGACCGCTTTGCAGGACACCTACACTCGGTTCGCACTAAACAACTGCACCTCCCAGTCGCGAACCATTTCAACTCCCCCTCCCATTCCTCAGACGACACGTCCATCCTGGGCCTCCTGCAGTGCCACAATGATGCCACCCGAAGGTTGCAGGAACAGTACCTCATATTCCGTTTGGGAACCCTGCAGCCCAGTGGTATCAATGAGGACTTCACAAGCTTCAAAATCTCCCCCCCAACAAACGCATCCCAAAACCAACACAGCTTGTCCTGCCTCCCTAACCTGTCCTTTCTCCCACCTATCCCCTCCTCCCACCTCAAGCCCCACCCCCATCTCCTACCTACTAACCTCATCCCGCCCCCTTGACCTGTCTGTCCTCCCTGGACTGACCTATCTCCTCCCTAACTCCCCACCTACACTTACCTTTACTGGCTCCATCCCCGCCTCTTTGACCGGTCTGTCTCCTCTCAACCTATCTTCTCCTCTATCCATCTTCTATCCGCCTCCCCCTCTCTCCCTATTTATTTCAGGGCCCCCATCCCCTCCCCCATTTCTGAAGAAGGGTCTCGGCCCGAAACATCAGCCTTCCTGCTCCTCTGATGCTGCTTGGCCTGCTGTGTTCATCCAGCTCTACACCTTGTTATCTCATATTCTCCAGCATCTGCAGTTCCTACTATCTCTGAAACACTTGTAAAAATTGCTCTTCAGTTTGATAGGAAGGGCACAGGACTGATGGGACTTTGAGATCTAATAAGAAAGAGCTGCTAAATTCTGGATTATTCTGAGAGAGGAACAATTTTTGAATATTTGACCCGTGGTGGCAGGCAGACCTGAGCCTGCCGAGAGCTGAGACAATTTTATATTGCTATCCATCTGTCCAAAGATATGTCAGAACATATCAGACAGTGTATTTCAATTGTATTAATTAGTTAATTTGAAAACAGCTTTTCTTTAAATTAGTATGTTAGTAGCCTTTTAAGTACCATGGCTAGCACGAGGGGACATAGCTTTAAATTGAGGGGTGATAGATATAGGACAGATATCAGAGGCAGGTTCTTTACTCAGAGGGTGGTAAGGGTGTGGAATGGCCTGCCTGGAACAGTAGTAGACTCACTAACTTTAAGGGCATTTAAATGGTCATTGGATAAACATATGGATGATAATGGAATAGTGTAGGTTAGATGGGCTTCAAATTGGTTTCACAGGTCAGTGCAACATCGAGGGCCGAAGGGCCTGTACTGCACTGTAATGTTCTATGTTCTATGTACTGTCAGATTTTCTGACTAAATTGTTCAGTTCTATCAAATCAGCCACCAGGAAATTCTCTTTACAGGGATCATAACAGTATGCGTAAAATAGACCATTTGCTCCCAGGCAGCAAAAACTCTTGTTCAATGAAAATGATGTTTTTTTTCTATAAGGATTAAGCATAATCCGATACAGTTATTGTTGCTTTGTCTTTTACAAAGGAGGCACTGACACTAAAATTAACAGACTACAAACGTATCGGGATTATGGTTCAATTATACAGAACCTTTGTGAAACCACATTTGGGGTGCTACGGATAATCTTGGTCTACTTACTTAAAGAAGGTCATAATTGCATTGGTAGCATTCAGAGAAGGTTTATAAGACAAATGCCAGGAACGGGCAGGTTGTCTTATAAGGAAAAGTTGGACAGGCTAGGCTTGTATCCATTGGAGTTTAGAAGTGTGAGAGATGACTTGACTGAAACATATTCAGAAAGGTCTTGACAAAGTGGATGTGAAAAGGATGTTTCCTCTGATGGGAGAATCTAGAACTAGAGGTCACTATTGAAAAATAAAGATTTCAGACAGAGATAAGGAAAATATTTGTCTCAGAAACTTGAAAGTGTTTGGAACTCTCTTCCTCAAAAGGCGGTGGGAGGCAAAGGTAGATACGTTATTAATAAGCAAGAGTGTGAAAGGTTATCAGGGTAGACAGTCAGAAAGAGTAATCAGAAGAGCCATGATTTTACTGAATGGCAAAGTAGGCTTAAGGCAATATGTGGCCTGCTCTTGCTCCTAATGTGTATGCTTGTATAGAAGCAGCACTGTATCATCCATTTGAGCAAATTCAATTTACACCAGCACCGCAGTTATAACTTCAATCCTAATCTGGCATCAGGATCCATCCTGGATTTTCATTCACTTAAATTCAGAAGCAGAACAAGAGCAGAAACACACTGAATGACTTTATCTTTATCATGGGTAAGCATTCCCAGATTCCCTCAAAGGGATTCCACTCCTGCACCTCACTGCACAGTGACACCAGTGTCCATTAGCTAAACTGCAGCAATTTATCAAGGCTCCTTTGAAAATTACTTCCAGACCTGAAACCCCTACAACAAAGATGAACAAGAGTAACAGACATACCTCCAGGGTCCTCTTCAAATTACACACCATGCTACCTTGGAAATATACTGTCACTGGAACTCCCTTCTTAACAGCATCATAGATGCACCTACACCACTATAAAGGTTTGAGAAGGCAATTCACCATCACCTTCCTTACTGCAATTAGTGATAGGTAATAAATGGTGCTCAAATCCCATGATCAAATAAAATATTTAGCAATGACAAGATTATATGATTGCCATTCTTAATCTTTGGAGGAACTAAATAAATAACTTACAAGACTGATAAATAAAAATTGAAAAGCACTTTGTTTTAAAACAGGTCTCCCAACCTCCAAAAGAAATCCCAAAGTTCAACATCAGAGAGGTCTACAAGAGCCAGGAACTTACAATCAAATTGTTCTGCAAGTGCCAGCTGTGGGTCAGTTGGCAGTACTTCCACTGGATTTCAAAATACTGAGTTCAAATCCTACTCCAACAACTTGAACACATAATTTACATGGACATTTCTCAAAGTACTGAGGGAATGCTATACTGTTGGACATGCCGTCCTTCAGACCAAACGTCTGATAAAAAGGTAATCTCACCATTGTCCAAGAGGACAATAGTGCTGCTCTCACATTAGAGACAGACAAGTGGTGATGGTATAGATATTTTTCTAATCAACCTGTCCAGAGATGTTATTATACACCTCTGGAGCAGTGGGGCTTGAACCCAGGCCTCCTAGGTCAGAGGTACTCCCGCTACACCACAAGAGCCCCTCTGGTGTTAGTTTAACATGAGGATCACCACACCATGGGTAAGGGACCAGGTTGCGAAGATTGGATCTTCATTGTGACCTCAGCCTGTATGGGAATTGAACAGTGACTCTTCTGGAATCAAAATATTAATTTTCCCCAGCAATTCCTGCATTTGTTTGTCTTGTGATTAATTTGTCAACCAAGGCAGCTGCAACCCATTATGACAGACAGCTCTGACACCACTGGATAAGAATTGGAATGAGACGTGTTGATCACAGAAATGTACAGTGCTTTAGAATACAAACACAAAACAACTTAGGAAGGGTCACTGGACCAGAAGCATTAACTCTGATTTCTCTCCACAGATCCTGCCAGACCGGCTGAATGTTTCCAGCAATTTCTGTTTTTGTTTACAACTGAGTAATGGGTGGACATTAGAACAGAGATTAAACCAATCAGCTTTCAAAATACTTTTCTCTCTCTGTGCAGTGTCTTTTAGCAACTCTGACTGAAAAGTCACAACTGGATGGTATCCCACCCAGCAGCTCAAGAAACATGGGTCACTGTCTAAGACCATACTAACCATCTCCTCTCAAGATAACAAGAGGTTTTCAGGCAAGACAGACCAAGTATGGGAATCAGTCAGCTCACCAAACCTGAATTAACAAGGACTGAAAAAATAGAAATTTACATAGGATGATTCACTACTTCTTGCACCATCCTCTTATAAACAACACGTACTTCCACTTCCTTGCCCATCCATACTTCCTTGCCCATCTGCACCCTCCCACAGTTCAACTGCTGCTGAAGCCCACTTCTATGTTATTTCTAACCACTAGATTTTCCTGGCTTTCCTCCCGTCTCCCCATAAACTGGAACTCATCCAAAGTTCTGTCATACCAAGCCTGTTTCACCCAGCATTGTGCCCACTGAACTAATTTGGTACAAGTCACAATTGCAGACTGCTTCAATTTAGAATCATTTAAAAGCCTGCATCAGCATTGAAGAAAGCACTAGCTTAGCAAAGAACTGAAGACTACAAGTTCAAAGATTTAAAAGGACAAAAATGCAATTATAAAGCACTTTTTACAATTGTAACACTGACAAAGCACTTTGTATCCAATGAAGAACGTTAATGTAGAATCTCTATTCTCCACTGAATGCTGGGATGGGATGTTTTAGCACCTCATCCAAAAAATGGAACAGCTTCAATACTGCATTGAAATCAGTGAAGATCTGTCTGAGAGTGAGCCTTGAACCCACAACTGTCTGACTCAGACAAAACCGCTGACCATGAGCCAAACCTGACACTATCACTATTCCATGCAGGGGGGTGGGGGGTGAACAGTACAGTGAAATGCTGATAAACAAAATCAAAGAAGTAAAAGCCATTCATTACATCCCACAAGTGCTGTCAATTTAATTTAATGTGTTCCTCTGTTCAATAGAGACTGAACTGGTTGTAACCCTCAGTAGTTTATATTTTATAAAAATGTTTACATAAAGTATGACTTTAGTCTGTTGTAATCAGTAAAATGTCTGAGCATTTCATAAATGTCTTGAGTCCTTCCGGAACACCAAAATAAAAGCGAACAGCCACAGCCAGAATAAGAGATCACTTCTGAACCAGGTGAACTGGATGCCAGACAGCCAGATAATGATGATAGATAGGCTGTAAACATCTTTTACTTTCTTTCTCTCGAAGCTCACTTTGATTCACAGCCATGCTTAATGTTACGATATGAATAGATGCTCAAGTGTCCCACAAGTTTGCGCACACTGCATCAACAGCCTGATGTAAACCTCAGGTGATACAAGATTTCAAACAGTACCCCAGGAATCAGTGATGATGGAGTAAGAGATAACAAGCGTGGGGCTGGATGAACACAGCAGGTCAAGCAGCATCATAGGAGCAGGAAAACTTGACGTTTCGGGCCTAAACCCTTCATCAGAAATGGGGGAGGGGAAGAGGGTTCTGAAATAAATAGGGAGAGAGGAGGAGGCGGATAGAGGATGGATAGAGGAGAGGATAGGTGGAGAGGAGGCAGACGAGTCGAAGAGGCGGGGATGGAGCCAGTAAAGGTGAGTGTAGGTAGGGGGGTAGGGATGAGATAGGTCAGTCCAGGGAGGACGGACAGGTCAAGGGGGCGGGATGATGTTGGTAGATAGGAGATGGGGGTGTGGCTTGAGGTGAGAGGAAAAACAGGTTAGGGAGGTGGAGATGAGCTGGGCTGGTTTTGGGATGCAGTTGGGGGAGGGGAGATTTTGAAGCTTGTGAAATCCACATTGATGCCATTGGGCTGCAGGGTTCCCAGGCTGAATATGATTTGCTGTTCCTGCAGCCTTCGGTTATCTATGATGGAGTAAGACTTGGTTTGTTTTATCATTCCTACAAGCAACAGCATTAGGTAGCATTGTCCGAGTTGGATAGCAGACATCCTGCTCTGAAGACAAAGGTCAAATACACACTTTCATCATTGGGCAAGGAAAATCAGATACAGTGCAAACCAGGTGACTGGTCCACTTAATGCCTGTTGGTAAAGGTGCAGAATCACCTGATGGAAATTGAGAACAAAGAGGAAGTACATTCAGATCATTTTACTCGCACTGGCTCTCTGAAAGATGGAGTAATCTATTTAAATTGTACTAACTTACCCTTCCCCATACTCTTTTGTAATTAAGCCATTTCCCCATTTCATGGATTCTGCTTCCATCACCTTTTTAAGAAAGAAAATCCACTTTCAAACACCCCAAGTTCATAACAATTTTTCTCCTGACACCGCACTTTTTTTTTAGCACTTCTAGCACTTTCAGTCGGTTTGGTACCCACTAGTTATCAATTTACCAATGGATTCTTCTTTGCAATCAGAGTTCAGCTTAAGTCTGGTTTATTGACACTACGGTAGCATTTTATAGAATGGTGTCAAAAGGACACACAGGACTATTTGGCAATCACAAGATTAGGTATCATTCTATCATGGTTAATCATTGCACAATTCTTTTTAAAACAACAAAAACATTTGGAATACAAATACTCAAATAAACACATCATTTCTTTGGAGCCTCTCAAACTTATAATGTCAAAAATATCCTATTGAACATCTGTCTTACAACATCAAAGCATAGTCACATTGGTCCAATTGTTTGAGCTGCATACAATGGCTGTATATAAATAGAACATTTCTCACTGATATTGTGCATTAATATAAGATTGATAATTTTTCCAAGATATCATCTGTCCTTGTTGCAATATTCTTTCATCAATATTGTGACTCGCCTCTTCTTTTATCGCTCTATCTTATCTGAATACCATGCAACCAAGAGTGTTGAGCTGCGAACCCTGCCCATCTTTCAGATGAGTCTCAGTCACAGCTATGACAGTGAATTAAACCAATTAAGCACTTTCGAAATACAGTCACTGTTGTAATAGAGAAAAATGCAGCTGCGCAAAGCAAAGTCTCTCAAATATCATTGAGGTATAGACCATACAAACTGGTTTCTAATTATGTTGATCGAAGGGTGAATGTTGGCTGGGGCACTAAACAGAACATTATTACCCTTCTTCAAATAGTGCCATGGATCTTTTACACACCTGAGGGGCCATACAGAGCTTCAATTTAATCTATCATTCAAAAGAAAGCACTTTCAATAGCATAGAATTCTCTCAGTATTAGCAATGACAGTGTTAGCCAATATCATGTGGTCAAGTCTCTGGAATTAGATGTAGCCCATCAATCTTCCAATTAAGATGAAGGAGTGCTACCACTGAGCCAGTGCTGACGATAAAAACAAAAAGAACTGCAGATGCTGTAAATTATGAACGAAAACAGAAGTTGCTGGAAATGCTCAGCAGGTCTGGCAGCATCTGTGAAGATAAAATCAGAGTTAATGTTTCGGGTCCAGTGACCCTTCCTCGGAACTAGCATCAGAACTGAGGAAGGGTCACCCGACCAGAAATGTTAACTCTGATTTTTTTCTTCACAGACGCTGCCAGACCTGCTGAGTATTTCCAGTGCTGACACAAGTTGTTTTGCAAAACCAAATACTATATGAACAACAGGCATGGGGCTGGAAGAACACAGCAGGTCAAGCAGCATCATAGGAGCAGGAAAACTTGACGTTTCGGGCCTAAACCCTTCATCAGAAATGGGGGAGGGGAAGAGGGTTCTGAAATAAATAGGGAGAGAGGGGGAGGCGGATAGAGGATGGATAGAGGAGAGGATAGGTGGAGAGGAGGCAGACGAGTCGAAGAGGCGGGGATGGAGCCAGTAAAAGTGAGTGTGGGTAGGGGGGTTGGGAGGAGATAGGTCAGTCCAGGGAGGACGGACAGGTCAAGGGGGCGGGATGATGTTAGTAGATAGGAGATGGGGGTGTGGCTTGGGGTGAGAGGAAAAACAGGTTAGGGAGGTGGAGATGAGCTGGGCTGGTTTTGGGATGCGGTTGGGGGAGGGGAGATTTTGAAGCTTGTGAAATCCACATTGATGCCATTGGGCTACAGGGTTCCCAGGCTGAATATGATTTGCTGTTCCTGCAGCCTTCGGGTGGCATCACTGTGGCATTGCAGGACGCCCAGGATGGACATGTCATCTGAGGAATGGGAGGGGGAGTTGAAATGGTTCGCGACTGGGAGGTGCAGTTGTTTGTTGTGAACTGAGCGCAGGTGTTCTGCAAAGCGGTCCCCAAGCCTCCGCTTGGTTTCCCCGATGTAGAGGAAGCCACAACGGGTACAGCGGATGCAGTATACCACATTGGCAGATGTGCAGGTGAACCTCTGCCTGATGTGGAATGTCTTCTTGGGGCCTGGGATTGGGGTGAGGGAGGAGGTGTGGGGGCAGGTGTAGCACTTCCTGCGGTTACAAGGAAAAGTGCCGGGTGTGGTGGGGCTGGAGGGGAGTGTGGCGCGGACAAGGGAGTCGCGGAGGGAGTGGTCCCTCCGGAAGGCAGATAAGGGTGGGGAGGGAAAGATGTCTTTGGTGGTGGGGTCTGACTGTAGATGGCGGAAGTGTCGGAGGATGATGCGTTGGATCCGGAGGTTGGTGGGGTGGTATGTGAGGACGAGGGGGATTCTTTTTTGATTATTGTTGCGGGGACGGGGCGTGAGGGATGTGTTCCGGGAAATGCGGGAGACACGGTCGAGGGCGTTCTCGACCACTGTAGGGGGGAAGTTGCGGTCCTTGAAGAATGAGGACATTTGAGATGTGCGGGATTGGAAAGTCTCATCCTGGGAACAGATGCGGCGGAGGCGAAGGAATTGGGAATAGGGGATGGCATTTTTGCAGGAGGGTGGGTGGGAGGAGGTGTATTCCAGGTAGCTGTGGGAGTCAGTGGGCTTGAAATGGACATCTGTCTCTAGGTGGTTGCCCGAGATGGAGACAGAGAGGTCCAGGAAGGAGAGAGAAGTGTT
>JAHRHZ010000077.1:17411738-17524070 GCA_024137785.1 Ginglymostoma cirratum | reverse complement strand
TCCTCTATCCACCTCCCCCTCTCTCCCTATTTATTTCAGAACCCTCTTCCCCTCCCCCATTTCTGATGAAGGGTTTAGGCCCGAAACGTCAAGTTTTCCTGCTCCTATGATGCTGCTTGGCCTGCTGTGTTCATCCAGCCCCATGCTTGTTATCTCGGATTCTCCAGCATCTGCAGTACCTTTTATCTCACCCTAAGCCTGTCTTGTCCATGACTGAAAATATCCTCTTTCAACAGATGAGATATTAGGCAGAAACAAATTAGGGCTCTGCAGCAATCTTTCAACAATAGAGACAGTTCCAGACACTGACATACTCCAAGACAACTGCTAAAGTCAATAGAAAATTCCACTTTTCCTCTCCTATTCTGGGGTTATAGTCTCCTTCTTGGATTCCAGTTCAGGAATCAATGTCAGGGTCTGCTGACTTTGAGGAGTCTAAACACATTGTGGAGTGAATGGTCAGACTCCATGAATTTCAGCTGAAATTTGCACCATCCTAACCCTAACAAGCAGGATACTAGGAGTTTGCTCCTCCTGCTCCTTGCAGTCAATGCCTACACTTGTGGTTTTCCATAGCATTAACAGATGTAGTACATTGGGTGACATTAATAAGGATGATGAACACCAGATATTGTCACTTTAAGGAGTATATATGGTGTTTACCATTAAATTATTAGCATAATACATAAGCACACTACAACGTTTGACTTGGAAACTCTCCCTCAACTTTGTATTTATGTCTGTATCACAATCATTTCATGCTCTAACCCTAAACTGGAAAACATTTTTCAGCTTGCTTCCAATTTTCACCCTTCTCACACGTTCCATCTCTGACTTTTGCCTTTCCTTCATGGACTTCTGTCTCCATTTCTGGGAATAGACTATGAACTAATATTCCTCATAAAATCAATGACACAAAAGCAACCTCAACCTGTCCTAGTGATACAACCTTCCACATCAACATGTGATATGCCTTCCCCTTTTCCTTCACTAAGGATTCACCTCCACACCCCACTCTCATTAACAATACCCATAACTATGTTTAAGCCATTTTGTGTTCTCATTTTCTCTACAACCTAGAAACATGACAGGGTTTCTCTTGTCCTTATCTTCCATCCAATCAACCTCTGTTTTTATATTTCTGCCACTTCCAGACTGTTATCATCACCATGTTGCTCCCTCTCCTTCCCTTTCAGCATTCCAAAAGGACTTATCACCGTAACATCTTCTGATGAAGGGTTTAGGCCCGAAATGTCAAGTTTTCCTGCTCCTATGGTGCTGCTTGACCTGCTGTGTTCATCCAGCCCCATGCTTGTTATCTCGGATTCTCCAGCATCTGCAGTACCTTTTATCTCTGATACAATTTTTACCCCAGTGTAGGTGTAGAGTAGTTTTTGTCAGTCCAGACTTGATGGGCCAAATGGTGTCTTCTGTACAATTCTATGATTAAATTAATCCCACTTGTCTGTTCTCTGCCTATTTTCCTTTATCCTCTACTTCAAATATTGATCTACACTTTCCTTAAACAATTCTGGAATCTCTGCCTCAAATATTTTATGACTGCATTGTTCTCAAAAACCTTCGTAACATCTCGCTTCATTCGTATTTTAAACTGATGGCCAAACTTTCAATCTCCTTTAAGTCTTCCATAAAACTTTAAAATTTTCCTTTCAGCTTTCTCTGTTCTAGTGGAAGCAATTACAATGTCACAAGTCTCTCAAAACTACAGCAGCAGTACAAAAAAATGAAATATGGTCTGCCACAACAAACAGACAATATTGGAGAAACTCAGCAGGTCCAACAACAACTGTGGAGAGAGTTAACATTTCAAGTTTGGTATGACTTCTTCAGAACTGTCATACTTCACTGTTTGCCAGTACTAGAGTGAAAATTATCCTATTTCTTGTTTTCCTACATCAGTGTCTTATTGCACAAAATTCCACATTAAGTTGCATCTGCCAGCAGTTTCCCGACATATTTCCCCAGTTGGGGTTAGCTAGCTCAATTGGCTACAAAGCGGATTTACAACATAGTGACTCCCAACAGCACAGGTTCAATTCCTGTACTGGCTAAAGATACCGTGACAAAACTGCCTTCTCAACCTCACCCAAGGTGCGGTGACCCTCAGGTTACATGCACCACAAGTTGTCTTTTTTTCACAAGGTCATTACAGTCCTTTGCTGGTCAAATATTTCACTTTTTATTATTAACTTAGTAACTTTGAGCACAGTGCTTTCCTGGCTCAAGTAAATTATACATAGATAAGTTGCCATTCAGCCCATCTTGCCTTGCCATCCGAAAGTGCAATCCCACATTTCCTACTTTCTAACTCAGTCCATAATCCTGTATTGGTTATTGATTGCTCTGATAACAGAAAATGTATATGTTCTATCTAGGCCACTCAATTTCAGATCCCTCAATTACATCTCCCTTCAGCTGCTTCAGTTCCAAAGAAAATAATAAAACAGCCAATCCAATCTTTGATTACAGCTTTACTTCTCATTTTTAGAAACACCATAAATCTCCTTTGTACCCTCTCAGAGTAATCACATTCTTACGGGGTGCATTACACTGGGACAATTCCAGTATAATTTTTCCCTCCTTTCATACGCTAAGCTTTGAAATACCACTTTATCCATCTGACATGTTATCTTCAGATATCAATGGCCATGTATTCGAAGGTCTCTCTTTTCTACTCCATCTCAGTGTTCTCCCATTTATCATGTTCATTTACCTTGCTTGCCCTCCATCCCAAATGCATTACTGCTCTGAATTAAATTCAATCCATCAAATCTGTCGACATCTTCCTACAGTCCAGAATTTTTGTTTTATCAACTACACAGCCAATTTTCTTATCAACTGCAAATTGTTTAATCACATCCCGACTTCACTAAGAAAAATGTGTCTGAACTTGCTATCTAACACTGACCTATTTAAGGATACTTGCTACTTTCCTTAGGTCGCATGCATTATTAATTTTCTAACCAGTATGCCACATGGGGCTACATCAAAAGCCTTGCTAGAATCCATATAGATGTCAACAAGTTAACTCCTCAAAAACCAATCAAGTTAATCAGACAGGTCCTTCCTTTTAAGGAGTTGTGCCTTTCCAGACAACTGTTTCACTTTGTCCACTGCTGAGGCTAAGCAGGTTAATGTCATTACTCAGGTGTATCCCTCCCATTTTAACTATTACTACAACATTAGCAGTTCACCAGTTTTCTAGCACACCTGTAAACACAGGTGATTGGAACATGATGATCAGATCCCTTTCTATCCCTTTCCTTAAATTTCTTAGCAGCTTTGATCGATTTCCTCCAGGCTTGATGCATATTCACATTCATGGATATTATTAAACCCCTTAATACCTCCTCCCTATATTTATTCGTCAATTACCTCCTTGTGTGAAAACTGATAAAGATTCAGAAACCATCCCCATACTTGTGTCACTATATTCAAGTTACCTCTTGGTTTATAATTGGCACGATCAAGATTGATCCTTTTGCTCATTTTAAAAACATCATTGTGTTTTTCTGGATTTACTTACCTATAACTTTTCAAGTCCTTTCTTTGCTCTGCTAATTTCCTTTATGAATTTTACCCCTGCACTTTCTAAACTCTAGGCTTTGTTCAATATCCGTTTCTTGGCATCTGATACAAGCTTCTGTTTTTTGCCTTATTCTAAAACTCTTTCTCCTGGCCTATTTTTATCCTTTTTATAACTATACTAAATAATTGTAAATAAATACTAAAAATTTGATTCACTATTAGCAAAACGCTCCCCATTAACACTCTATTCATAAATCCAGCTTCAATCCTTAAAATCCACAATGTAAAAAATGCTTTATGTAATCCTGTGACTGGGCAACACTTACTGAACATCCTGTCTGTGGCTGCAGAGCCTTTGGGTCCCCATTGCTTTTGACGTGGAAACGTCTCAGCCAATTATAGTTGACACACCAACTGATCAGGACCCCTTCTTCCAGCAGCATAGGTTGTTGTGATTGTTTGAAATGTGGCATTGTTACATTTATCCTGGAGAGTGTAAAATGTAAATTGCCTAAATGCCATCAATAAAACCTTTCCTGAGTATTAAAAAAAGTGTTCAGGAGAACTAGATTTAAACTGCTGGCTATTATTTACCTCAGTATTCTGCAGGCAGACATGCTTGGGGAGAATCCATTCCAACATATATAGGGATTATAGATGAACAGAGGCTCTGCAGAAATTAATCTCCATCTTTATTTACAGATCCATACAAAATTACAATGCCAGAATTCAATCTTTTAACAAATTATGTGAAACTCTTTGAAAAGGCCATAGTATCCATAAAACATATTACAGTATAAATAGATTTTTTTTGAATTCTTCTGAAGTGGAGATGAAGTAGGTCAACAGAAAGCATCCTGAAAATTTGAAAATAAAACAATTGATTTAGGTTGGGAAAGCAAACATTTTACACCTGGGTATGAATTAAAATATCAATGTGTCAATTTATCCCCGAGTATATTACAATTTTGGAATGACGTCTAACCTGCACCTTCTATGCACAACAGTGAAAATTAAAAAAAAAATACAGGTCTCAATTTATACAAGTGTAACAAGGTTTCCTGTACAAGACAGCATTATTTCACAAGTTAATGTGAATGTCCTGTAACGGTGGGGCACCTGAGATCTTCTACTTTACTATAAGCATAAAATGGTGTATAAAATAAATTTGAAATGGACGTTTATTATTTCAAGCTACAACTGAATCATAACAGGGTTATTTGTGTCAGTGGGGAAAATAATGCTTCAAGAACTTGCATACATCTCTGGAAAATCTGCAACACAGCACACATTTCACTCCCACTGAAGGGCAATATCCTTGTGTATGTGAAACAGCACTGAGATCAACAGGGTTATAATTTTATACGTTTACGCCAGGTGAGTGCATGGTCGGAAATTAGGTACATAAAAATTGACTTAAGTCGATGTGTTTGCCAAGTACATCACTTGACATGCATAAAGTGTTAAATTTTGCATTCTTTTCACTGGAGTATAGTCATGGGCATGCCTTTTCTGATAATGAACCAATACAAAATATGTAAATTTGTAAAGTCAAGCATGCCAGTAAAACAAAGCAGAGAGTTCACTGTATTAATAGTTAGTGCCGACTGACAAAATTGGACGTGATCAAATGGATTATATTTGGCAGGTCACTGAAGGAGGGCTGGAGCCTTTAGCCCCACAACCATCCTGCCCACCAAAAATGTACTAACCTCCACACAGAGTTTTATATTTGCATGTAAATTAACTGGGAGTTCTTGACAATTCAAAATATCTGGAAAACTTCAACATTAAGCATTAAACTCTCATGACCCAAGAGCAAAACATAAGTTCTGAGATAAAAAGCTCGTTATTTATTGGGTTATTAGAATAAAAGTAGTTCCACACTTTTCTGGCTGAAGAATGGTTAAAAATATGCCCAGAATAAGTATAAACTGTATAAATCAATTTTCTTGTTGCTTCAGACGATTTTAGATTATAATAGATAATGAATACCTCTAAATCAGCAAGTTCTCACAACTCCTTTAAAAAACAGCCTCAGTGAAACTGAAATGGGTTTATGGTCCTGGGTTGAGATTGAATTACAAAGCCCTTATCCCTAGAGGTATTAGGCATCTCATGTATAAAACTTTGCTTCATATTAGAACTACCAATGCAAATTACATTGTCATATTTTGTGATGTAGGAAGTACCTTGTTCCACAATTGTGGGGATGAGTTCACCAATGTGCACAGATCTCCATGGAAGATGCTCTCTTTTCCAAACCTAGCTCTTGTCTACCAGACACCGTTATGTAATGCAAGTTATTTTTGATAATAGGCAAAAATAAACTGCCTAAATGAATGAATTGAAAGACCCATGAAAAACACTGAAGTAACCAGGCATTTGCTGCTTTTTGTTTTTATATCTCTTATTTTAGTAAGAATTGTCTGATAAAAGTAGAACTAGAAAAGAAGGCAACAATTCAGTTAGCATGGACTTTACTCAAAACTTCTGATGACCTTTTTTCTAAAAAAAAGGACCACATACCTGCTGTCCTTGTATAGAGGGTAAATCAAATTGGTGTTGTTAGCTCAGATACAATGTGAATTAATCACATATTCCTCAATAACGCCAAGCTTAAGAACTGACAGTCACCTGCCAATAAGAATTTTTTTTTTTTAAAAAAAGCACACTACTTAAGAGCATTGCAGAGTCTAGCAGCTCACAGATAGTAGACAGTTGGTCCAAACTCATAAAAGCACTCAATGTACAGAATTCTCACCAACTTTATGATCATGGTCTTGCTAGGTTTTTAGCCACAAAGTACCCCAAAAGTCAGCCAGCCTAGAAAAACCATTTTCTTCAAAACTATTATACAAACGGGTCTAACCGGTCAAAAGGGAAAAAGTGATGTACAATCATAAAAATAATCTTTTAAAAAACAGAACTGTAGAACAGAGGACGAAGAAAAATATTGCAGTTCATGAGAGAAGCCTAGTGTTTTCTTCATTACTTCTCCACATGTACAAGTTGGTTTTGTGATGGAATACTTCAAATTTGTCAAATCTAATAACTTTTGTATTTGTATTCAAATGTACATTTTACATTTTTAAAAAATCCCTGGTACAAACCACAACAACGTAGAAGACATCCCAGCTGTTTCAGTGTATCGTTCATGTATATTTTATAAAGTCTGGTTTGTAAATCAATATGGTAAACCTCTGCCCCGTCCTCCTATGGTTGATGTGCTAATACGGCCGCTGTACGCATGAGAATAACCTGTTCCACGCCCAGGGGATCCCCAGTTCTGTCCGTGAAGGTGGCCACTTGTGGCTAGGTTCTCTTGTCTGTTGGCAACATACCCATAATTTTGCAGTTTTGCGGCAAGAGGCACATTTGCACTGTTAGTACTTTCAGATATTGCTGCTGGATTACTTCCACTGCTGCCCAGCAGGGGCAGAGCACCACGGCTGTACTCAAATCTGTGGTCTTTGTCTCCTGTAAACTGCATAGCACTGCTGCTGAGATAACTAATCCCTTCTCCATAACCTGTCACTGAGCTAGAAAAGGCATCTGAGTAGCCAGAATGCAAGTGCGCACTACTAGCAAGAGATGATGGAGCACTGAATGTAGACGACACATTATCCAGTAGTGAGTGACTGGGAGCATCTGCACTACCCAGGAAGGTGCCCCGTCCCCCACTGCTGCCAAGTCTGCTGGTATACCCATCAGTATTGAAGTTATTAGATGTGCAGGATGTCCCAAATCCATCCCCATAATCTGCAGCGGTTCTAAGGTTACCACTTGCTCGATAATCAAGAGACGTCTGTCCCAATTCCTGGGCTTGGTGATGAGCTAAAAGCTCCAAAAGGGCTGCCTTCACTCCTGCAGTTGGATCACTTGTTGAGCAAGGAATGGCACTATGCTGCTCCTCTGTCTGAAAGTTTCCATCTGCTGAAGACGGTGGTGGCTCTGGCGGCTCCGGGGGTCTCTGGTCTGGGGGCAGGATTCGAGGATGTTCACGTACAGGTGACTGTTCTGGGATGCTAAGATCCGACTGTCTAGCAGAGTCGTCATTGAAATCTGAAATCACATATATTAGAATTTTGAAAATCAAGTATGATATAACTGGGATCAACTGAACAGCTATTTCAAAGAGCAGGCACTAGCATAATGAGTCAAAATAGTCTCCTGTACCTTACGATTCCCTTGACACATTACTTTTTGAATAAAATGTGCTTTTAAAATGTTTGCTACAGAACTTCTGATCAACCTTCGATTTTTGTCAGAAAAGCCTTTTTGTGACACTGAACAAGAGAATAAACCATAATCCTTTAAAACATCCCACTAAAGGTTCAGACACTAGTCAACACCTCCAGGGGCCAGTGGGTCAAATATGCTTCAAATTCTAGAGTCTGACTAAATCATCAAGCATTAATGTGAACTGGTGCACATCCAAATACAATCAAAACCACCAAGACACAATGAATTTACTGATGGATCTAATCATTTTGTGCGGTCACCGCATCCTCATCACAGAATTAAACAGATTCCAATAAAGTGCAGTTAACAAAAAACAATTTTAAAAAACTTTTATCAGAAGTCTTAACCATATTTCTTCGTTCTTTCATTGCAAGTTAAAATTGCTGCAATGCCACTAATCTTTTGCATACATCTAAATACCCTTGAAAAGATGGTGGTGAGACAGCTTCGAGAATATTGTTGGGAAAGGAGTTCCAGGATTCACCGCAACAGTGAGAAAAGAATGTTATAATTCCAAGTCAGGATGGTGCGTGGCTTAGAAGGGAATAAACAGATTGTAATGTCCCTACGAGTCTGTTGCCTTTGTCCTTCCAGATGGTGGAGGATTTGGATTTGCTAACTGCTGTCGAAGACCTTGGTGAGTTGCTGCAATGCATCTTGTATATGGTACACACATCTGCCACTGTGTTGGTGGTGCAGGGAGTCAAACAAGCTGCATTGTTTGCTCCTGGATGGAGTTGAGCATCTTCAGTATTGCTGAAACCCCACTCATCCAGGCAAGTGAGGAATATTCTATCACTCCTGACACCTGTAATGTTCCCTCTAAGCCTTGCAGCCATACATGCCAATAGCCATTCCCAGCATAGATTTCAACTGGTTTTGAAAGGTGCAGCCGTACATGGACCTCAGAGGTCCATGGTGAAGTAAAAACCAGATGGAACATAGGACTTGTGCTTTGAAGACGATGATCGGGCTTCGGGCAGTCAGACAATTGAGTTAAATCCCTGAGAATTCCCAGCCCCTGACATGCTCTTGTAGCCACAGTATGTATATGGAAGGTTCAAAATGTTTCTGGTTACTGATAATCCCCAGTGCATTGACACTGGGAAGAAAAAACAAAAAATCAGCAATGGCAATCCCATTGAATGTCAAAGAGTGATAGTGAGATTCTCATTTATTGGAAAGAGTCACTGCCTGGCACTAGAATGGTATAAAGGTTACTTGTTACTCATTAGCTCTAACCTGAAGGCTGTCCAGATCTTACTGCACTTAGACTGCTTCAGAATCTGATGAGTTGTGAATGGTACGAGACATTAGGCAATTATCAGTGAACATCTACACTTCTGACCTTAACATGGAAGGAAAGTGAAGCAGCTGACAATGGTGGGACCTAGGACAATACCATGTAGAACTCCTGCAGCAATGTCCTGGGATTGAGGTAAGTGGCTTCCAACAATCATCTTCCTTTGTGCCAGGTACGTCTCCAACATGTGGAGAGTCTCCCTTGCTACCTCTGATCTCTATTGATTTCAATTTTGCCCAGGCTCCTTCATACAACACTGGGTCAAATGCTGCCTCAATGTCAAGGGCAGTAACATTCAGCTCCCCTATTACACATTTGGAAAACTACTGCCCAACTAGCTCCAATAGTGAAAGCATTTGGAAGTACTGTACTGTACTGATCCATATGGACCAGTAAGATGTCCTACGTTAATGTTCTCATTCTGACGATAGGAATCCTACCATTTGATCTCCACTCAGAAGTGTAAAGGCTGATTCAAAATTCCTGCTGAAGCTATTATTCAGCAACCTCATTAAAAATATACATATGAAAGGACTGGACTGAGTTCAGCTGTGGTACTTTACAAGATCAAGTGAAATTTATTAATCAAACTTGAACATGGTAGGAGAATGAAGGCAAGATGGAGGGAGGAAAGAGTAAATCTACACTAGGACAGATTGCATAAAATGTGAAGAGAACTACCACAATCATTGGTAGAATATCTAACATGAGTTATTCAAATTTGAAAAGTGGTTACATGCAAACATACCGAGCGTAGCAGCAACAGGGTCAGGTGGATCCAGAGGTTCTGGTGGTTGAGCGGGTGGTTCGATTTCAGTAGCAGTGCTCTCTGCCTCTGCAACAATTTCCTTCTCTTTTGGCTGTGGTGTCTTAATCAGCTGAGCTAGTAAAACAGCAAGTGTACTCTGGATGGCAGCCTGAGTAGCATCAGGCTCACCTTTCAGTGTTGGCTGAGTCACAGGTGGTGGGGGCTGAACTGTCAAAGATGATGTTACTTGTGGCTTCTCTAATTCTTGCTGCTGCTTAGCAGCTGCTGCCAGGACTCCAGCTGGAAGGTTAACTGTACTGAGTTGCTGCTGGGTCTCAGGATTCACTTTAATATTCAGTATTTGAGCAAGATGTGCTAGGCTGAGACTGTTCTTGGATCTCAACAAATTCAGCAGAATTGCCAGGTCATTCTGGTTTAGTGGCTGTCCAGTGCATTTACTCCCTGCAGAACAATAATATGAAAGCTCATTAACTGCCCAGCAAATGAAAAGGCTTGAACAGTAGTGTGCTGTGAATTAAGCCTTAAATCCTTACAAAAGATCATAAATCTACAAATATGTCAAGTACTTTAGTAAATATGGGAAACAGATAGTTATGGCAAAAGCTAAATATTGTAAATATAGGTATATATGGCAACCGTGCTGGGTAATAATGCTACACGTCAGGTAATTATGATAAGCACAATGGGTAACAATATTAAAGTGCACTATGTAAATATGGAAATCACAAACAATAATAACATGCAAACACTGGCACTCAGAAATCGGTACTCAGCAGTTAATTACCAGTGGTAACACATTGAAAGAGGGCAGTCTTTGGCCTTGTATCATGATGTAAATGATTACATGACTTTTGGGGGAGGGGGCCTGTGGTGATTGTTCGTACACTTTGCTGTTCAAACTCAGAACTGGGGACACACAGGCAAGTTCTAATTCTGTAATAAGGGTCCCAGAATACCGGGAAAGACAACAGGAGTTAGAAATTACAGAGTTAGATGGAACCAAAGAAAATATTGGGTGGTTTAAGTTAGATTGGGTTGATAACGCTGGTGCATTGAAGTACAACCACTGTCAACCTACTGTGTCCAGTTCTGGTTTCCCTGTTATAATAAGATTATTATTAAGCTGTGGAGGGTTCAGAAGAGATTTGCCAGGATGTTGCCAGTAATAGAAGGCTTGAATTGGAATGAGAAGCTGGATTGGCTGGGACTTTTTCACTGGAGTGTAAGCGGTTGAGAGGTGACACTTCTTGGAGGTTTATAAAATCATAAGGGGTATAAGATAGGCTGAATGGCAGTTGACTAATTCCCTAGGGTGGGAGATTTCAAGACATATTTTTAAGGTGAGAACAGAAAGATTTTTAAAAAGACCTGAGGGACAATTTTTTTTTTTTTTTTTTTAACACAGTGTGGTTTGTATGTGGAATGGACTTCCAGATGTGAGTACAGTTACAATGTTTAAGATATTTAGATAAGTACACGTACAGAAACGTTTGAAGGGATACGCGTCAAGCATAGGCAGGTGGGACTAGTTCAGTTTGAGATTATGATCAGCATGGACTGATTGGACTGAAGGGTCTAACTGATTGATTTAGAACATAGAACAGTACAGCGCAGAACAGGCCCTTTGGCCCTCGATGTTGCGCCGACCTGTGAACTAATCTAAGCCCACCTCCTACACTATCCCATCATCATCCATATGCTTATCCAAGGACAGTTTAAATGCCCCTAATGTAGCTGAGTTAACTACGTTGGTAGGCAGGGCATTCCACACCCTTACCACTCTGAGTAAAGAACCTGCCTCTGACATCTGTCTTAAATCTATCACCCTCAATTTGCAGCTATGCCTCCTTGTACTAGCCGACGTCATCATCTTATTCATTTATTTACTGTCACATGTACCAAAGTACAGTGAAAAGCTTTGTTTACAAGCAGTACTGGCAGATCAGGCAGACAGACAACAATGCTGTATAACTCTACGACTATGCTGTAGTGATAGCTGAGAACATGCATTAAAAACATTCCTGTATATTTAATAACCTTCAGAACAAAACATACAGGGAAGATAGGGAAAGTAAAAGAGAGGCAGAAGCTTAACTTAAACTGTTACATCTTGAAGAATCAAAGACAGAATCGATTTAATTGGAGTACAGAAACATTCAAGCAGGTATTACGCCACTTGGCGTACATTATCACCTTACCACTGACCTATAGAGGAGCAGATATATAGGAAATTCATTGAGGTGTGTGAAATAGAGTTAATTGGTGACTCAAGTTACACCAATGTTAAATGGGGAAGTCATTGTATTAAGGGTAGAGAAAGGAAGTCCTTAAATATCTCTAGGCAGATGACCTTGCCCAATGAGGAAGGACAGATCTAGTTCCAAGGAACGAAGAGGACCACGTAGAGAATGTTTCAGGGAAGGAGCTAAGGAAGAAATATAATACCATTAGGTACAGATTAGAAAGGGAGAAAGACAGGAAGCAATAAATAGCTTTTTAAAGAGAAGATGTAAGGGTATAGCCTGGATACATTCTCACGGAGCTAAAAGGGCGATCAACCAGAATTTGAGCTCCCTGGATGATTGGAGATTACAGAGTAAGAAGTTGGGGGGTGCGGCGGTGGCAAGTGTCAGCTTGATATCTCAAGGGAGAATTAAAATTTAACATTACAAACAGAGAAAAGTATAAAAAAAGGGAAGAAAACATGAACAGGAATAGAAAAGGTCTTCTGTAAACACAAAACAGTATAAGGGCTTTCAAAGGAGCTGTGCTGCCAATTATGACCTAAAGTATGGCTGAATTGGAGGAGATGAAAACATGATTGCGGTTTAGCCAAAAACGTCTTTGTTAAAGCTAGGTAAGGAATTTGCCAGGATACACGAGCTATTAGAAAGGCTGCCAGTGGAAATGTCACAGTCCAGATGGGGGTACATCCTGGGTTGCTGAGAAAGGATACTGTTACGATCCCTGAAGGGACCATTAACACAAAACAGAAATTCAAAATCCCTGTTACTCACTAAAGGAATGAGGCCACTAGATTCCACTGCTTAAACAAACAATGTTACTATACAAAAGCCAAACACAACAAACACTATTGCCTAACCTTTCATCAGCTTAAGTTATTCACAACAGAAAATGTTAAATCTGAAATCCTCAATTCAAGTTGATTTCTCCCCCAGAAAGTCATACAGCATGGAAATGGGTCCTCCGTCTAACTCGTCCATGCCGACCAAGTTTCCTAAACTGAACTAGTCACATTTGCCTGCATTTGGCCTATATCCCTCAAACTTTCCTAATCACGTACCTGTCCAAATGTCTTTTAAATGTTAAAACTGCACCCTCCACTACATTTCCTCTGGTAGCTCATTCTGTACAAGCATGACCCTCTGCAGGAAAAAGCTACCCCTTAGGTCCCTTTTAAATCTTTTCCCTTCTTATCTTAAACCTACGACCTCTAGTTTTGAACTCCCCTACGCCAGGGAAAAGACCTTGGCTATTCAGCCTATCCATACCCCTCATGATTTTATAAACCTCCTGTGCTCCAAGGGGAAAAATCCCAGCCTATCCAGCCTCTCCTTATAATTCAAACCTTCCAGTCTGAAAACATCCTTGTAAATCTTTTTGGCACCCTTTCCAATTTAATAAGATCCTTTGCAATAGCAGGGCAACCAGCATTATAAGCAGCACGCCAAACGTGTCTGGGAACTCAATTCAGGATTAGGTAAGATACCACGGGAGTCATGCTAATTGAATGCATAAATACATTAAAAGGAAACAGAAAAATATTTTAAATTTTATTAACACAAGTCTGCGGGTGGCTAAGTCTTCAGTTCATTATTAATACTGGTGAATGCAATAATCCTAGAATAAATAATTATTCAATTAAAACTAACTCCCAATTACTGAAAAGGAATATTTTATTTAATGCAAACACCATTTTTTTTTGGAGGTGAGCAGTATGTTCCTCCCAAAATTACATTAAAATTATTCTAACCATCAACAGTACACCCCCACACCCTTGGCAACTTCGATCCTCCATTCATCTTAAATCCTAGCTCCCCCCCACCCACGCCCCACAACCATCTTTGCCCCATCCCAATCGCAGGCTCCACTCACGCTAAATCTGTTATCCAATCTTCCAGCTATTCTGCACTGTCAGCCTCTCTTCTGGCCATCTCTAGCCTGTTACCCTCTGTCCTGACCCATCAGCCTACATAGCAACTCAACCAAATCATCAGGTTCCAGCAATAGTTGGGGATGCTCATTAGGTGCCTGCACATGGTGACAGTTAGGTCTTAGGCCCAAGGACCAATATGATGTGCAGTTCAAGCTTATCCATTCAGGCATGGGGATCATTTCTTGTGCACCCACCTTTGATGTGTTTCAATTTCTAGGTCAATGCAACTGTTAATTCACTGTCAAAAAATGTTGTGACACATTCATAATCTTGAAGAAACTAAAATGTTGCTGCAGCAGAACCATCCTCCCTTGATGTTCCATCATCAAAAACAAAGGACTAGACAAAAGCAGCACAAACATCTTTACTAGCAACTTCCCTGCAATATTGCTTCATAATCCTAACTCGGATAGATATTAATACATTTTTATTCTTGCTAGATGAAGGTGTAGATATTTTAATTAACTTGTTCAGAATGACACCACTGCAGCAGGTGCGACCTGACCCCAGGCCTGTGTGAAAGCATCATCACTCTGAACATTGCCACAAATCAAGAAGACCCACACCCACATCTTTTCTGGGCAACTCAATGATAATAAATGCAGCCTTGTCCATGTCACTCATGTCCAGAAAACCTTTTTTTGAATAAAACTGCGAATGGCAGGGGACTAGAGCATGGTGGAGGGATTGAAAGCAAATGGAATATCATTATCTGAGTTCAAGTACTCAAGTGAAATACATGAAACACGTAAAACAAAGTGAGCGAGTCAACAAATCCTCCCCTTCGCAAGTTATCTGCTAGGTAGCAGTGGGATGGAGAGAGACAAGCTTAGAAATTTTGTTTTTTAAAATCTCAAGAAGTATACTAACTAGTAATTTCTATTTTAGCAACTAAATGCACAACACTATTGTCCACAATTCAAGTTCAGATAACATTAACATCTTTTAGTGAAAGGATGGCTCATGGGTCTTGAAAACAAAAACAAAAACCAGTGCTGTCTACATTTGAAATAGTACAACTATCAGAATTTAAAAATATAATATAATTAGAATATAATTAGAACAAAAAGAATATAATTTCTGATATCCGATGCTCATGGCAGAAACTCTACAGAGTCTACCATCTTCCCTCCCTGCCTCTTCCCAGGGTTCAATTTCAAATTGTCCACAATGAAACCAAAATTTGTACCATAAAATTCCAGGATCAAGTCTTTAACTAATCAGGTTTGTGAAAACTATCCATTTTCTTTTGACCAATTATGAAATCTCCCACAGTCTGAAATTTTTCAACTCAAACCTGAACGCCATTCTCAATTCCAGCACAGCAAATAAAATGGAAGATTAGAAACATCCTTGGTTGCTAATCGCTCTGTTCTCCTAATCACAGCTGTTCTGTGCAAATTCTCTTCTGTCTTCTACAAGCTGACTGCTCACAGAGCTCCAAATGCAAAACGACTAACTGCCTTCATCTGCAAGGGTTCCCCTACAGCTGTTTCTCTAGCTCCAAGTGAAGCAAAACTTTTAGCCTCTTTACCCCTCATGAGCTCTGCCACCAATCTGAGATCAAGCTTGACTGCTGACTGTTCGCTTCTAAGAGGACACACCAACACATTTAAATTCAACCCAAAACAGCAGTTCCTTACAACTTATTTTTGAGGCAACAGGGTATATTTCAGGATGTTCCAAACAGAAATAAGAACTATCTTACCTTAAAAAAAAATCTTCTTGATTATGGTCATATAAATAATTTCTCTCTTCAATGGAGTTTATGACCCTTTCTCCAGACTTGCTAGCCCCACCACGAAAGATCTTCATGTACCAACTGCTGCTAGATTATTTATGCAGGTTCTCAGATAGAAAGAACCTGTTTCTTTTATTGAGTGAGGTGTCGACTGCATGCCCATAACTGGCAGCTAGTTTATGAAAGGATCTTCTTTGAGTAGATCTATTGTTCCCAACCCTTCATCCAACAGAGATCTGTTGGGGCTTATTAGTATTAAGTGGTGAAGGATTAACCACAACATGTCTTTGGAAAAAGAAACACAATTCAGTGAGAAAATGGTACTAACTAGGTATATCATGTGGATTTCAAACGTACAACTAATTAACAACCAGCAGAGTAAAACTGACTAGCTCCGCCCAGAAAGTCATTTAAAAATCATCAGGCAGGACTATTTCAAAGACCTCTAGTTAACATTTCAGGCAGACTGCCTGATACAACACAGATCTTCTGGTTCTGTTGCAGACTGAGGGATGGGTTATCCATTGTTTAAGTTTGCTCCCCTCTTGCAACATTAAATATATTCTTGAACTACAATAACAGTCTGTTGGCCAGTTGCCTCAAACAAGTGCTTTCTTCTCATTTATATTTAATCTTTAATCTCAAACCTAAAAATTACATTCCTAAAACTAAAATTTATGTCTCCAAGACATATGAAATGCAGAATCAGATATTCACAATAAGAAATTGCAGTGCTGGTGCAATCTTCTAATTCTTAAACTGGGATAACTATCTAGGGGACTGGAAAAATGCAAATGTTCCCTTTATAGAGATAGGAGGGGGAAAAATAACATCAACTAAATTCATTTTTTTTTTGATGAGGCAAGAGGACAAATGAAGGCAGTACTGTTAGTGCAACGTATATGGACAGTCAAAATGTGTTTGATAAACAGATTTGGTGCAAAATTAAAGCCCACGGGAAAAAGGAACAGCAGCAGCTAGAATACATAAAGGGCTGAGGCTCTTGTGAAACAGTGGCAGCATCTGTACCAAGGCTGTCAATGGTTTGAGTTATCACTTTTCATATCTTCAATCACTATTTGCTGATTCATAGTCGGAAAGACTGCAGTTTAAATCTTTGGATGTCTCCAGCCCAGAAGACTGTGGATGCTGAATGATTGAATATATTGAAGATAAAGTTATATTTATTTTTGATTAGTAAGGTAATCAAGGAACCATGACTATACTAGCGATGTAGGGTAGTTATTTTTATGCCATTCACACAACAATTTAATAGGGTCCCATAAAATGGAGTGGGGAAGAAGCAGCAGAAATGGAACAGTTTAGGATCTTTCACCAATGGACTACTTATGTTCTTCCATGCAATCTTAATTTTCTTGGAAGAATCCAACAGACATGCTGCATACCCTGCAAGAATGTATTTCTAAACTCAAAGCCGAAGTACAAAGGGATCTGGGAGTGCTAGTACAGGACTCTCTGAAGGTTAACTTGCAGGTTGAGTCTGTGATTAAGAAAGCAAATGGAATGTTGTCATTTATCTCAAGAGGGGTGGAATATAAAAGCAGTGATGTGCTTCTGAGACTTTATAGTTAGGCCCCATTTAGAATATAGTGTCCAATTTTGGGCCACACACCTCAGGAAGGACATACTGGCACTGGAGCGTGTCCAGCGGAGGTTCACACGGATGATCCCTGGAATGGTAGGCCTAACATACGATGAACAGCTGAGGATCCTGGGATTGTATTCATTAGAGTTTAGAAGGTTGAGGGGAGATCTAATAGAAACTTACAAGATAATGCATGGCTTAGAAAGGGTGGACGCTGGGAAGTTGTTTCCGTTAGGTGGGGATACTAGGACCCGTGGGCACAGCCTTAGAATTAGAGGGGGTCAATTTAGAATGGAAATGAGGAGACACTTCTTCAGCCAGAGTGTGGTGGGCCTGTGGAATTCATTGCCACGGAGCGCAGTGGAGGCCGGGACGTTGAACGTCTTCAAGGCAGAGACTGATAAGTTCTTGATCTCGCAAGGAATCAAGGGCTACGGGGAGAGTGCGGGTAAGTGGAGTTGAAATGCCCATCAGCCATGATTAAATGGCGGAGTGGACTCGATGGGCTGAATGGCCTTACTTCCACTCCTATGTCTTATGGTCTAAACCAATGAGTATTCCAGCTTAAAATCCAATCAGTTGTGCATATTACAATTTACTGTTATTTGTCAACAATGGATAGTAGTTTCTCGCTCCAGGAACTTGCAATTTATGTAATAAATTATAGATTTGTGCATAGTTTTCATTGTACTGCAAATTTTAAGTATCTTGCTTAAGTGTTTACATGGGTTTTTAAGCAAGCAAATAGTTAACTGCTGGACTGTGTTTTAATACAGATGACAGCTTTCATGGAACAGGAAATGAAGAGGTCACGTGATAATGAGACATAATATGTTTATAAAACTAGACGTTTACAGAGACAAAATGTGGCAAGTTAGGACAATCCAGAATTATTAAATGGAAATTATCACAGTTTAAAGTGATTATCCGTGGAATGTAATTTCACAAAAGAGACAGAAAAAAGTCCACTCGAAATGACTTTTTTTACATATTATTAATAATGTCCCTTAAATGCTGATTGCAATTACATTAACAATAAACAATTTGGATTCCAAATTACTGTATGGCTTAAACTTTGTTAGTATAGTTCAAGGTATAGCTATTGATTGCATATTGATCGTCTGACATAATTGTGAATGGCAAGTTGATCACATGGATTGCTATCAACAGTACAAAGTGACTGCTTTTACCAAATATAGAAGAAATAATCATGGATACTGAAACTCAAGACAGGAAAAAAAGGCTCTCCAAAAAGATGCAATACATAGTTGCACAGATTCACAGGAGCAGGAAAAAGAAAGAAAAGAAACAGTCAGGCCAAACCAGACCAAGAGTTGTGTCGACGTATGTCCAAGCTGCTCTGGAGTGCAAAGAGCCTGAAGACTTGTAAATTATTGCCTGGTTGTCAAGTATATACTGAATAGACCCGCTTAATTTGTTACACCATCTGCCAACCCTTTGTCTTGACATGAGCTCAAATACAGGCTCAAGTACTTTGCAGAATTTTCAACTGTGTAATAAATTCATTTTTATAGTAGACAAAGACCAATCAATCACATGCCAGCACCATGAAAGCATGGGCTTGAGGCTATCAGAAAACTAGACAAATAAATTAGCATAAAACTAAATTTAGTGCCTCTTGCACCCCACTGCAGTGAAGCCATTTAAATGGTGCATTTACTTCTGTGCATCACTTATGATATTTCAATTCTTTAATGACTGCATCATTTATGAGAACATATGAACCGAAGGCTTAAGCCATTCGCCTTCACAGGCCACAAGGGCTCTACTTAATATGCAGATATCAAGTTACTGATACTAACAAAATTGTAAAATGATAAAAGCATACAATAGAATGATTAAAAGATGAAATTGATACAAAGACTTCTGTGGAGTGATCCAGAATAAGGGTCACAATCTAGAATTACAGCCAGGCTACTCAAATTAAATCAGGAAACAGCTTTTCTCAAAGAGTAGAGTTAGTCTGGAAGGCTCCTCCCAAAGTATTACATCAACAGATTTTTATTAGGCAATAGCATCAATTCATATAGATCAATAGCAAGATAATGAAATTAAAAGGATATATCTGCCATAAACAGTGAAACAGAATCAACAGATTCAAGTCTTCCTAGGATCTCTGATATAGGATGCATCTTCCAATGATGTGTTAAAAGTGGACTGTTGGAATTCTTCATGCCAACATAATTGCAATAGGATTGATAGCAAGAAAGAAATAATGCAAATAGATTAGAGATCCACAGGCCACTGTTGTAGTTTGAAAACCCTTTGTAGACAAGAAAATAATAATTACACAATGCAGTTCATATGTTTTAGTGACGGAAGTTGCAATTTTATCACCACAGCGCTGATTTCCAACAAAACACACAAAACAGGTAACAACCTCCCCACCAGCCCCAAATGAACGGCATCATAATGTACACCATCATAGGATAATTTAGCCTAGAAACAAACCTTAACTCATCTTAACTTCTCTGTGCCAGCTTTAAGACAGCGGTAACAGTCACACTGTAAATTTTCTCCTTCAACTCTTTAATCTCCTTTTTAAAGGTTAGCACTGTTATAATCCCAGCTGAACGGCCAAAAATTTTTTTTTTTTGCTAATTTTTACTGTGGGTCAATCACTGAACAGATTCACAAGAGGCTGCCAAGGAACTTTAAAGGAAAAAGTTAATTGCATACAAAAAGCAAAAATAAAATTACATTATATAGGTAGTTAAAAGTCTTATTACAAACTTCAGAAATAAAGATTCAACTCTCTTACCCTTAACAATAACCTTACAAACACTCAAGCCTCCGTGAAGGATCACCGTAATTCTACTGAAAAGCTTACTGTTGAGTGGGAAACCTCTGCATTGAATTGATGCTAACTTCTTAGTTAATGTCACCAAAAAAAAAGTCAGGTTAATAAAAAGAATTGTTAACACAGCTCTCTTATTTCTTATCATGGGCTCAAATGTCTCTTCCACAGATTAACCATTCTGGAGCTTTTCTCCCACCAACTTCTAAGCCACTCAGGACGCATCCTCTTCTACACGACGGTTTTGAAGCACAGAAAATAGGGACAGGAGTAAGCTACTTGATCCTGCTCCACGGTTCAATATGATCAATGGTTGATCTTTCAACTCAGTTCCCTGTACCGGCTGCCTCTCCACAACCTTTAATCCCTTTAGCCCCAAGTGCTATATCTAATTGCTTGTTGAAAACATTTAATGTTTTGGCCTCAACCAGTTTCTGTGGCACGGAATTCCCCAGGCTAATCGCCCTCTGGGTGAAGGCATTTCTCCACATCTCAGTCCCAAATGGCCTACCCCTTATCCTTAGAATGTGATCCCTGGTTCTGGACACCCTGCTCATAGAGAACATGCTCCCTGCATTTGGCCTGTTTAGAATTTTATATGTTCCTGTTTGATTCCCCTACATTTTTCTAAATTCCAGTGAATACAGCCCTAACCAATCCAGTCTTTCTTCATATGTCAGTCCTGCCATTCCAAAAGTCAGTCTGGTAAATCTTTGTTGCACTCCTTCAGTAGCTAGTACATCCTTCTGAGAAGGCCAAAACTGCACACAATGTTCCAGGTGTGGTCTCACCAAGGCTCTGTACCAAGACATTCCAGCTCCAGTACTTGAATCCTCTCAACATGAATGCCAAGATCAGCCTACTTTGATCGACTCACATACAAGGACACCCAGCTCTCATTGCACCTCCTTTTTTCTCCAACTTATTGCCTTCCTGTTTTTGCTTTCAAAATGAATAACCTCACATTTATCCTCATTATACACAATCTGCCACGCATTTGTCCACTCACTCAACTTGTCCAAATTTCATAGAAGCATCTCTGCATTCTCCTCACGATTCACACTCAGAGTTTTGTGTTGTCTAAAGTTTGGAAACAGCTATACTGCATTACTGACACTACAGGTTCTTTTCTTCCTGAAAGAAATCTGCATATGCATTAACCTTCTGGATAGTTCTGTTGTTTTTTTTAAAAAGGAAAAAAGGAAACTTGTTTCTGTTTCTGTCTTCCGGTGTCACAGAACACTGTGGCGAGGCAATGCCCCAGTATTTTTCCTCTTTTCTACACTGTTTTCTAAAGCACTGAACTATTCACCAAGGGTTTTTTAAAAAGCATGCAAAATAATTTCTAGAAAACTCAGCACCATTCACTTAAGTCAAAATGAAACTAAATCTGTCTTATTGAGCATACTCAATATAGAAATACAAATTAAACTTGAAGTTTTATGATAATATCCACTTTAGAAGCAAAATTTTTAAACATTAATGCAAATCATGAACCTTCATTACAATATTAAACATGCTTCAAATGCCCTTTCAACGTATTTAGATCATACTTCTCAGTATAACTTTTCTTCATGTTACTCTGAATCTTTTGCCAATTATTGGAAATCAGTGTATTTTGTTCCTGATGATTCTGTCAGTATGAAGTTCCTCCTTATTTATTCAATCCAAACCCTTCATGACATTGAACAACTCTCTCAAATCATCCCTTAACTACCTCTAATCTATCAGCAGCAAACTGAGTTTCCTCAGTCTCTCGAAGTAACCGAGTGTGGTCTGCACTCAGTCTCATTTAGCATCGACATCCTTCCAAAAGCACGACTGTAGAAGTCTTCATACAATACTTTAGCTGGACTCAAGCAGGGTTTTAAAAATAGTAATTAATTTTGTCCACTGTATACAATGTATCTCTATCTCTAAAGTGAAGATTACTATGTGCATCTAAACAGCCTTCTCAATTTGTCCTATAATCTTCAAAAGACATGCGAAATGCACTCTCTGGCCTGTCCCTAGGCACAAAAAAAATTCAGAATTTAGTCAAAGTTGATTCACATTCTTATCAAAATTAATAACTTCACACTTTCAAGTTTCATCTCCCCCTTTCATCTGTCTGTTCTCTTGTAACTTGTTGCTATTGCATCCTCACAATTTATAACATTTCCAAGTTTCGCATTATCTACATATTCTGAGCTTATGCACTGTCTATCCAAATCTCAGGTTTTTAATATTAAAGAGCAATGGTCCAGTGGCCAATCATTTATCCAATGCCCTTGAATCCCAGGGTTTCACTTTTGCCCATGCAGTACTTTATCGAATTTTTTTGGAAGTCCATATACGAAACATCTACCACATTATGTTCAATATCCCCATTCTGTTAATTCAAACAGCTTAATCAAGACAGTTAAATACAACTTGCTTTTGATAAGTCCATGCTGCTTTCCGTTACTAACCCACATCTTTCCAGGTGACAATTTCTTTTGTCTCACCTCTCCATTCATGTTAGATTGCCGATCTGCAGTTTTCAAGCTTATACCCACCTCTTTGTGCACAAGCTTAAAATGTATGCAAAGCCTTGTAGTTTAATGAACCTGTGCATTCTAAATGGCAATGCCTCTATCTATCGCCAGTCAATTTGCCAACCAGAAGTTTTCTCATATACAGCATAAATGCTGGTTTCCCCTTAACGTGGTATTCTTGCAAATTGTCCTGATGAGTGCAAGATGAAAGGATTTGACAAAATGTCTTTTTGTCACTAATGCTCAATGTTATGATCACTGGTCTCGTCCCCACTCTATTGGTTAGTGGCCTATAGTATACTCTCAGTGGGCATGTCCTCTACTGTTACTTTCCTGTTTCTTGAAAAACAGCTAAGGATTCATTCACTCCTTCAGCAAATAAAAACGATCCAAGGAATTTTCAAAGGATGAGTGGGAAAGTTTTCTGGATTCTACTTTAACATTGCTTCCTCAATCAACATAACCAAGAAATAATTATCCGATCATTCATTCATTTGGTTTTTTGAAGATCTTGCTCAGTGCACAAATTAACAGCAGGGACTGCATTACAAAAGCAATGCCATATATTACGACGACTTAAGTTATACCTCACTCTCATGTAGACTAGACATCCTTCTAGAAGCATGGTTCCAGGATTCATCTCTCAATATTTTAGCTGGACCCAAGCAGTGTTTTATAAATATATTCATTAGCATTAACTCCCTCATCTCTACATACTACACTTTTATTTGTAAAGTGAACGATACAATATACATTATAACAGCCTTCTCAATTTTCCCTTTAATCTTCAAGATTTGTAAACATACGCTCATGGATCTCTCCTTACTGTCATAAGATTCACAATTTAACCTATGCTGGTTCTCATTCTTCCCAAAATTAATCACTTCACATTTTTGTTAAATTTCACTTGCTCCTTTCACCAGTCTGTTCAGAAAGAATACTCAGATTTGCAGTTGCCTCCCCACTTCTTCTCCTTGCATTCGCTCTCCAAATTTAAAATCCTTTACAGTACCTTCAAACTCCACACATCAGTGCTACTTCTGTGCAGCTGAGGTAATTCATAATGCTTTTTTTTCTCAGTAACGCTATGAAATTCACATTGTTTCTTAATAATTCCTCAACTTTTTTTCCTCTTTCTTTGCTACAGCCAAAGAACTTGTCACATGCTTTTCCTACGATTTGTACCAAATCGGTTCCTTCATCACCCTTAAAGCTTAACTTATCAGTACACATAGGCTTTAAATTCACAAAATCAGAGATTCTAAAGTTATTCATGGCTTCATTCCTTCATATCTCAAACTTCTCTAGCGTTGCTTTCCTCCATATCTGGCCTCTTGCATAACCTACACTCCTTGCATCCCACCACTGACAGTCATGTTTGCAACCATCTAAGCTTAAATCTCTGAATTTTCCTTCCATTTCCCTCCCCGTCCCCAGTTGCAGCTGTGACTCAGTTCATAGCACTCTCACTTGAGTAAGGAGGTTGTGGGTTCAAGTTACATTCAAGACATTTCAGCATAAAAAACTAGATGAGTACTTTAGTGCAATACTGAAAGAGGACTGTAGAAGGTCAGATAAGATTTCAAACCAAGGCCATGCCTGTTCCCACAGGTAGTCAAAAAAGATTCCACTGGACAATATCAAAGAGAAGCAGAAGAATTATCTACTGTGCTCTGACCAATACTTATCCCTCAATCAACATAGCTAACCACTTGGTTGTTACCGCATTTCAGGGAGTAGGCCATGCAACAATTAGCAGCATTTTTGGACATTCCAATGTCAGGAAAAATACTGTATGAATGCAAGTTCCGTTTTAATGCTCCTGCAATGTATCCTAGGTCATTTATTGACCTTAAAAATACAACTGTACTTTTGAATTTCTTATTCTGTACACTAAGCTCAACCAAATCATGGTAAAGAATGATCTCTCCTCTACTTTCCTGTGATTGACACGACTGACCCGCCAATATCTCCCACATGATCAATATATGAGGTATGGATTTGGTTGCTTCTGCTTCAAAGGACCTAACAGAGCATTTGGAAAGAATTTCTCTCTGAGTAAACACCAGAATTCCTTATCCTCGGTATACTTATTTTTCCTTGTTGTATACTTTCCTTTAATGACATCTTTCATGGGGAGTGAGCATCATGAGCAAGACCAGCATTTGCTCCCCATCTTAAATTGCTCAAGGAGGTGGTGAACTGCCTTCCTCATCTGGTGTGGTAAATCAACAGCGCTGTTGTACCTTTATTTCTCTTAAACACATACCATATTATCGGACACAGTCATATATTCCCTCAGTACGAACTAAAGCTAATATTCTTGGCCCCACTATGAAATCTATTTTGTTACTATTGGTGATGGAGATAAAAGGTACTGCAGATGCTGGAGAATCCAAGATAACAAGCATGGGGCTGGATGAACACAGCAGGCCAAGCAGCATCATAGGAGCAGGAAAACTTGACGTTTCGGGCCTAAACCCTTCATCAGAAAATTGTTTGACCCAGAGCTGTGCAACAAGCTCCAAATTCTTTCAAGTATGAAGACAGTCTATCTTCATGTCTAAGCCTGCTTCCACTTCTACCGAAATCCATTGCCAGTGAAACTTCTGTCACTTCCTAATCCAATAATTCCAGCGCTTCAATTATTGGCCTTCATAATTCTAGCACATCCTCAATGCACTTCCCATAACCTGGTTCTGCACAAAGTTCTGTTCAGGCATGACTTCTACCTATCACAGGAGTTGGATAATTTATTGGAAACAGAGAACACATTCTCGCTTCAACTTTAAACGCTCGTGACCTCACTCTGTCCTGCTGCTAATATCATGTACAGAACTGCTGTCTTTCCTGTTCACTATCTTCTGACTCTGGCCTTTTGTGTCACATTGTATCTCCTCCTACCCAGTGCTTCACCACTGCAAGCATAGCTCCATCTAACTGGATCTTATCATTTTCACTCTAAGCCCCTAAATCTACAATTTCCCTCAATTAAAACTCATCTCAAATCTCATTTGCTACATTTCAAGATTTTTCTGACTTATGCTTCTCAGAAAGCATTACAAAAAAGTTCTGATTTTTTTTCCCTCTTAGAATGCAATGTGTATTTCAGGTTTTAAAAATCACAATGAAGGATTGTTAATCCGATGAATAGGAAGTCGTTTTCTCCAGGGACTAAACAATAGATGGTTTGTTAGTGAGTGTGGATTATCTCAAGAACTCTAATCTCTGCTTGCATGAGTAATAAGATAGAAGGAAATAATGTTGCATCTGATACAGAAGATGACGCTGTGGTTGAAAAGGCCAGAAAAAAAAAAATTTGGTCAGAATTCAGAACAGTTAATCTAACAAGACAAGCTACCAAAGAGAGCAGCATAATATTTTCATTATTTTTATGCCCCAAATGAAAATTATTTGTGCTGACTAAACATTGCGAATTTGATCATAGCCACTGCTCCAGCCTTCCATGTCACTGTGACATAAAACACTTCAAAAGATTCAAACCAAGGCAATGCACCAGTTATAACATGTGGTAGAATTCCACATTGCAATCATGCTTTGAGAAAAGAAGCTGTTCTTGAATGCCCTACTGAATTTATTGGTGCCAACCTCATATTTTAGTTCTAGTTATGGTCACCACTCTGCAAATGAAAATACCTTCCCTAGACTTGCCTAACAAACCTTTTCATTATCTTAATGATCCCTCAAGGTCACACCACAAATCTTCTCTTTTCTACACCTTTCTACCTTGTTCAATATTTCATCATAGGTATAAAGTTTCAAGCTCTGGTATCTTCTCGGTAAATATCTTTTGTACCTTCTCCAGTACCTAGATGATAATTTTATAATATGGAGACCAAAACTGCTCATAATAATCTGTGCTGTTTCTCTATTTTATCCCTTTAGAAAGGCATTTAGTTTTAAAATGGCATTAGTAATCTACATTGCTAATGATACAAGTCTCTGGAACCCCAAATCCTTCTCGCTTAAATACTCGTTTCCCAAGTATTAAATGACCTCCTTAATCTTTCCTCTCCTTCCTTCTTTGTAAGGTAGTACACTGAATTTCTTTTGAAATTAAGTAGCCAGTCTGCATGTACATTGCGCTTGTTTACCTTTCGAAAGAATTTGAAACGGTTAAGGTATGATCTTCCATTTTTGAAATCTTTGCTGACTACTACATATTACATTTTCAGTTTCTTGATGTGTTCTACTACATCTCTGAATAAAGATCAACCACTTTTCCTTCAATTTAGTGCAAGTGAATTAGTCTATAATTTCTTAGACTTATTCTATGGATAACAGCCTCGTTGCCATGGAGTTCTGTTTTATACAAAGTTTGTCCCATATGAAGTTAATAAGACCTCATTTCATGGCTAATTATGGCATTGGTAAATATGTGAGCATGTCACACTTGTAATCCTAGACAATTAGAATACCCTGATTCATAGAATTCTTAGAATCCCTACAGTGTGGAAACAGGCTATTCGACCCAACATGCTCACACTGACCCTCTGAAGAGCATCCCAACCAGATTCACCCCTATCTCTGTAATCCTGCGTTTCTCATGGCTAATAGACCTAACCTACATTAGACACTATGGGTAATTTAGCATGGCCAATTCACCTAACCTGCACATCTTTGGACTGTGGGAGGAAACCCATGCAGACACAGACAGAATGTGCAAACTCCAGACAGACAGTCACCACTGAGTGGAACTGTACCCAGTTCAGTGGCACAGTGAGGCAGCAGTGCTAACCACTGAGCCACTGACACAGTATTTCTTTTTACATTTTTTATACTTAAATGTGCAATTAACATTCATCATGATCCAAGTATGGGGTAAAAGACAAAAGACAAAATGTAGAAACAATCAATAAAATTGCTGTGGAGGTTAGAAATTCCATTCAGAAATGCTGCTTCTACGGGGACAGATACGTAGCCTAGACCCATTTTAGAAACTGATGTAAACCCAAGTTTAAAAGGTACATACACAACAATGACCTGACCATTGCTACAAATTTTCAACTCGAGTTTTATCTCAAAAAGAGGTTTTGTTACAAGGTAAGCAGATTAGGTGTGCATACTTTTTACTGATGTTTGTGCTTAACATTTTATACTGCTTCTAACACGATTTCTGAGTTAATTTCCCATAATTACTGTGTATGTTAACATGGTTATTACAATGATAAAATAACAGTGATTGGTAAATTTATGCCAGAATCTAAAAGCTTTGAACACTCAAATTCAAAAGAAAAGACTTTATTTTTGCCCTTTATTTGAACACAGCACATGTTCTAACACAGAACCGGCACAACCATGGATATCAACAAAGAGCCAAAATCATTAGTAAAGGTGAATGCACTAGACCACATTTTATGAGTGATCACATACAATGTGAAATCAAAACTAAGATCTAAACTTGAATCTACAGGCCATATTCCTTATGTTACCATGATAAAAAAACGAAAACATTTACTGGAATTTCTGGCTCGTGCATAGTATAATGTAGTGGGCACACCACAGGAAAAACGGCATAATTGGAATGACGTGCAGTCTAGCTCGAATGCAACAAGCAAAAATGAGATCCAGTTAGGTTTTAACTACATTTTGCTGAAGGCGCAGACATTGAAAAACAGATCTATACAATAATCTTTAGTGGAATTTATGAAAATGATATCCTTTATCTCTGTACTTGCAATACAAGTGCATCAGTTGCAAGCTGTGTCCTGACAGCTCAAGAACAATGCTGCAAATGCTTTACAATTTCAGTTCAAATTAAAATACTGCTCTTCTTTACCCACCAGACATCCAAAGTGGAGTTGAAAATGCAAACTGGAATCCAACTAAGCGCACAGCTTCCTGTATTACTGGGTGGTCAAATTAGCAGGACAAAATCTTTATGGACAGTGATTGCAAAGCAAGGCTTAAAAGAGTGCCTTGACCTACCAGGAATACTGGTCTTGTGAAATATCACTGCAAAGTCAAACAATAAGGAAAGTGATTGAGTGTATCCTCCACACATACTGCGTCACACTATATAAAACAAACTGCATGCCCAAAGCCCCAGAAAGCTAACAATTTTAAGTATAACTGCCCAATGAATGTGTGGTATTAAATGACAGAGGATGTTACTTAGATACCAAGTGAACGTCACAGTTCTTCTCTCAATACAAGGGATTTTTAAAGTGCACAAACTCACAAGAGGCCTTCATCTCATGCCTGATTCAAGAGATAGGACTTCTAACAACGAAGCATCCCCTCACGTTAGCCCAGATGTGTGTTCAAGTTCTGCAATTTCAACTTACAACTTTTTAACTTAGAGATAAGCGTATTAAGTTAAATTGAGCAAAGTAAAATATTACGAAGATACATGGAGTCAGGTGTAGAGAGGTTTAGCTTGAATATCCAAAAAACAGAGACTGAGCAGGACACGTGCAGGAAGGACCAATCCAGCCAGGAGAAATAAGGCAGCTGCAATGAAACAAGGGGAAATGAGGGACAGGCTTTCTAAAAAAAGTGCAAATGAAATAAGTGGAAGGCCCTCACATAAACATAAGGAAGACACAGGGTGGGGGGGACCAGCATGACAGGAGGGAGGGAGAGAGCGTGCAAGTGTGACGGGAGGGGAAGAATGCAAGACAGAGAGAGAGAGAGAGAGGCAGGGTAGGGGGTGCCAGTGGAAGAGAGTGAGCGAGTGAGCGCGAGACAGAAATACAGCGCATGGGATGGGGGGGGGGGGGGAAAAACAGACACGCGGGGGAGAGGGGGGAAGAAAGGGGGGGGGGGGCGAGAGCCCGACAGAGAAATGTGGGTGTGGGGGTGGTAGAAACCTTGATTAGGGGGAAACAAAAAAATCACCCAGTCATGAGGCATCAAATTGATTAAATATTTGACTTAAGAAACCTTTTGCTTTGGGTACAAATTGAAGCATGCACCAGTGATTTTTTTTTTTCCACTGTCTACCACCAGAATCATTTACAGCACATTATTCTTTATTTGAAAACTTCTACTGGCTACCTTGAGTTTTGAAGTACAGAATGTGGAGACACGCTGAAGGTATATTTACACCAGACCCTTTTATTATTGGACATGCGACACAACAGAAAATGGGAGAAGCCAACAGAAAGCGGAATTATCACTGACCTATTCCTATACTGGAATTGCCCTGAGTTTTATGTTGAGAAAGCTGCAAGCCTTGAGGTGTGTTGCTCCTGCTGTCATCCATGCATAAAGCAGAATCCTTACGAGGAACTTTAGGTGCTGCATCATCACTAATTCCAGACTGTTTCTGTCTTCGCCGCTTTTTGCTCCATAATTCATGACAATCTTGCCAGTGTGGTAGGCTGCAAAGAGACAACATTCTTATAGTTGGCACAATAAGCATTGGTACTTGCATATGCCCTTCATTAGCCTTGCTCTAAGTTCTATAATCCGAGATTGCTGATTCTAATACTGCTTCAAGCAGTTAGCCCCACCACAAATTCACAGGGAGCAACCTCTTTTGCTTATAATGGAAATATAAAATAATCCTTTTCAAAAAACGTTCATGATATCTATAAGGCATACTGCACTTCGTAGAGGAGACTGTAGGAACAGGGTTAAGGTAATGAATACATTGAGGTGGAGACAACACTGTTAGGAATAGAGTTCCAGGATTCTGGCCCAGGGCTAGTGACACAAATAAACAACACAAACCAACATGCACAATTCATGCAAATTCTCTTTGGTTAATCAGACAGCGCTATTGATTGTCAGTGCTCCCTTTTTATTCCCCCACATTGTACCTTAGATTAAAACTTGAGCCACTACCATTGTTAAACTAACTGTTCTGTGCTTACTAGTACTGTCTCTACATCCTTTCTTTACCAAGGGTGTCTGATTTGTCATTCAAATCCAGTTTAGTTGTACTAAAATCCTCAAAGTTGCAATAAAAACAAACTTCAGTTACAGAGAGATAATTTAAATACATTAAAAAATGGACTTGAAGCCTTTCAGAGAAAACAGATGCAACAAGTCGAAATGAAAATTCATCCAGTGGTCTGGTTTGTCCACATTCTCTTTGGAGAAATCAGCATTACGGTTTCTGGCCCCACCAATTCAATAACTAGTTACCTGGGTTGGGGAGCATTAGACACACAAAGCACAGTGGACTACTCTTTCTCTGCCCCAGTGTGGTGAGAAAAATACAAAGAAAGCTATACTATCAAAAGGAAGGGTGGTGGGGGGGGGGGGATGCTCTGCTAAAGTGTATACCTACAAGAGGGTATTAATTGTCCTTCCACTGCTTTCCCAGGAACTATCACAATTTCTCTACAATCAGCACATTTGCAACAGAAGGGAAAGAAATCGGGGGGGGCTGTGTCAGCAAGCTGTGGGCAGCAGGTGGGGAAGAAAACCTAGATCAGGATGGGAAGCAGCAGTGTACAGCCCTTGTCTAAACCTCTGACTATATCACCTATTTGACTGTCGCCTGCTTGACTGTCCAGCTCAAGTCATTGTAAGTGCAATACTTAACGGAAGTGGCAAAAACAAAACCACAGAAAGGGGCCATTCAGTCCATGCCCGCAATGGCTCAATAAACAATCGCCCATTCTAATCCCACATACCACCACTTGGTCTGTAGCCTGGCAAGTTATAGCACTTATGGTGCAGATCCAGTGTCCTTTTAAATGCTCCTCTGATGCTGCTTGGCCTGCTGTGTTCATCCAGCCCCACACCTTGTTATCTCGGATTCTCCAGCATCTGCAGTACCTTTTATCTCCTTTTAAATGAGTTGAGGCATTCACACCTAACCACCAAGCTGAGCAGTGAATTCTAGACACCATCACTCTTTGGGTGGAAATATGGTGTGTCAGATCTGCTTTAATTCATCCACTAATCATTATAAATCTGTGCCTGCTGGTAACTGACCTTCTATAGTTCTAGAATTACATTCCTGCTTTTGTATTCAATACCTTGTCCAATAAAAGGAAAACATCCCAAATGCCTTCTTTACCAACTTATCTACCTGGTCCTACCACCTTCAGGAATCTTTGGAAGGCACTTTATGGCTTCTCGTTTCCTTTACCCCTCTAATAGCCTCTCGTTTATTGTGGAATTAGACCATAAGACATGGGAGCAGATTTTAGGGATTTGGCTCATCAAGTCTGCTCTGCCATTCAATCACAACTGGCTGATAAGTTTTTCAACCCCACATTCCTGCATTCTCCCCTTAACCTTTGATCCCCTTGACAATCAAGAACCGACCTCTCTGTAAAATGCCTTCCTTAGTTTGCTCCTCACAAATGCATAAACTTCTATTTCTTCAGATTAAATTCTATTTGCCACTCTTCTACCCACACAACAAAACCCTTCTGCAGTAAACAACCATCCACTTCTTAATCATCTACCAGGTTAGTTTTGTGTTCCCTGCAAATTTCCTAATAATGCCTCCTACATTGAAGTACAAATCATTAAAATACACCACAAATAGCCAGGAACTTAAAATTAAACCCTGTCTCTGATCCGATTTTGAATTCAACTCACCATTCTCCCTACATACCATGGCTTTAATTTTTCTTAGTAGTCTACCATGTCAAATGCCCAATTTAATCCATGTTTGACAACATTCCCAGCATTACCCTCAAAAATCCACTGGTACTTCCTCAGAAAGTTTAACTTCTTCAACTTCCATTAAAAGAAACAATGCAGCGTACTCCTGGTTGATCTATATCTATCCAAGTAACTGTTAATCCTTTCTCTCAATATTGATTCCAGTAATTTTCCCACCAATGAGGTCAGACTGGCCAGTCGATAATTATTTAGCCTATCCCTTGCACCCATTTTGAATAACGTTGGCAGACCTCCAGTCTACTGGTACCTTGCCTGTATCTCTTGAGGATTGGAAGATGATTCTCAGAGCAGCTAATGTTTCCTTCCTGGCTTCCTTTAGCAGCCAACTAAGTTGTAGTTGTAGAGTAGGTTGAATAGATGTTGGCACTTACTGCACTACAGTGGTTAAAATGGTACAAACTAGATAGAGATAAAGCGTTCAGCTGGAGGAATACAGCAGGTCAGGCAGCACCAGAGAAACAGAAAAGCTGACGTTTTGGGTTGAGACCCTTCTTCACAAAAAAAAACTAGACAGACTTCCTTTTTGTTCTCATCTTAGAAATTCTCATGTAATATTACTAACGTGCTTAGCATTTTGAGGGTGACTTACTCAGGTGGAGGCATTTTCGTGGGATCCACTTCTCTCAGGAAATCGGACTGAAGGGCATGTTCAGCAGTGCAGCGTTTACTGGGATCCAAAGCTAACATGTGATCAAAGAGATCCAGAGCAGTTGCTGGAATACTAGAAAAAACAATTGCAAGTGGAAAAATAACCAAATCTCAATCTTCAGAAATCTCAGACACAAACACACAGCATACGTGTAAACATTATTGATTCTACTGAAAAAGACCACAAAGGGTGCCATCTCTAAACTTATGACACCAAGAAAATAAAAACATGGTAGATACACTAGGCTCCTGAGTAACTAAAATGGGACTCAAACTCTCCTTTGAAAGGATGGATCTTAACAACACGGATCAACAGATCAGTAGAGCAACACGCATGCATCCACATTAGTTGAAACTAACAACCAGAAGATTTCACACAAGAGAACGAGAATGTTAAGGGAGCTTAAAAGGTGACAACTGATGGTATTCAGTCCAATGACCTGGCATTTATGCAGGTAAATACCAGTAATGTTTGTCTGATCTACATGCTAGAGAAGATCAGCATGTCTGGCAGCCTCTGTGGACAGAGAAATAGAGCTAACGTTTGATTTCAATATGTCTCTTCTATGGAACTGAAAGGAGTTGGAAAATGATCATTTTATGTTACTGACAGAGGGGAAGAGAACTCAAACAAATGGTGATCACGCACTATACGAAAACAAAGGCAATGATGGTAAAGGAGTGAGACATGGAAAAAAGATGTAAACGCTAGCTATGGAAAAGTGTCTGCTCTGCTGAAGACATAGCCAGCAATTCACAATCAAGGCATGGCCAGGGCAGGGTGGGGCATATAAGAAAGAACGGTGTACAGAGGTCATATTCTGAAGTTGTAGAATTCAATATTGATGCCTAGAGGCTGTGAAGTGAAAAATAAGGCTTTATTCTTCCAGGTTGCGTAGATATTCACTGGAACAATGTAGTAGTCCAAGGATGGAAATGTAAGCATGAGAGCAAGGTGGGGATTGTTGAAATGGCAAGCAATCAGAAGGTCTGGGTTATATCTACAACAGAGCAGAGAAGTACCATAAAGCAGTCACCCAGTTTCTATTTGATCTCGCCAATCTACATTTGAGCAGCAAATACAGGAGACTAAATTGAAAGGAGTACAATTATAATGCTGCTACACGGGATCACATGTTTGGGGTCCTGGTCGGCGAAGAGGAAAAAGGTGAACGGGCAAGTGCTGATTGCCTGGGAAAGTGCCATAGGTGAGTGAGGAAGATCTGGAAGTGACAGAAGAGCAGACCACAGCATCTTGGAGGGAATGGTCCCTGCAAAATGCAGATAATGGAGAGGTGAGTAAGATATGTTTGGTGGCAGTATCCTGCTGCAGGTGGCTGAAATGGCAGAAAATGACCATTTGAATGCAGAGACTGGTGGGGAAAGGGATGGGGGTAGGGCAGAGTGCATGAGATGGGTCAGGCACCATTGAAGACCCTGTCAACCATGGTGGAGGAGAAAGAGAGACAAAAATCCTCAGATGAGGATAAAAGAGAACATGTCTGAGGGACCATGGTGGAAGGTGGCATCATTGGAACAATGCAACGGAAAGGGGCAAAACAGAATGGGGTCCTGACAGGAAGCAAAGTGAGAGCAAATACAATCAAGGTAACTGTGAAGGCCGGTTATTTGGCAATGAATTATTTGTGGAAAGCATACTCCCAGAAACGGAAACAGCAAAATCAAGGAATGGAAGAGTCAGAGATGGACCCGGTGAAGGTGAAAGGAGGGTGGAAATTGGAAGAAAACTGGTTCACTTTTTCAATTCCAGACAAGAGCAGGAAGTAGTATCACCAACATTATCAATGTACTAGAGAAAGATTTGTGGGCACATTTTCTCACCCCCTACCCACATCATGGTGAAGAAGTGGCAGATAGGGTCAGAACTGATGTAAAGCTTACAAAACAATCACAAGTAGAATTAAGTTAGGAAAAAATATGTCATGTCCAAAGCAGGAACAGGCTGCAATGATTGGTCTGCCAGGGCAGTCTAACTTGTGGATTTTGGGAAGGAGGTATAAGCAGGTAGTGTTGGATTGACAGACAATCAAGTGGGAAGCTGTAGAGAGAAAATATCCAGTGGAGACGAGATCAGTGACAATCCTGGAAACAACAACTTAATATTCAGTGGTAGGGTTATAAGCCCAGGGAAGATAGGACGAAGTGAGTGATATTTGGAGCTCAGTTTCTGCAAGATAGAACAACAGTAGTCTTTTAGATTAGTAGAGAATATATATGACCTGAAATGATAATAGGTTTGAGGGAATCTAATCATGTTCTTAACTGACAATAAGTCAGAATTTATTTTCTAAAATTAGAATGCTGAAGGGAAGTTGAAGAAAACATTCATGGAATGGAAAACATTTGTTTCCATAGTAGTGACCTGATTTTACCTAGCATGCTGGATCTTCCTCTTAAATTCACTAAAAATCTAACCAAGCTCCCTAAGTAAGCAATATCGTCCTTCCTTATATAGTTAAATTATGTCTCTATAACACAATTTAAACAGGAAATTGGCATTTGTCAATTCATCAATACTACCTCTTCAACCTACTGTAATCACATTTCTCTAGCCTATTCCATATCCTTTATATTTCTGTCTTTTAAAATACTTAACCCATCCCTTATAAATAATGATAGATACATTTTAACAGCTACCTGTGGTAAAGCAATCCATATTTCAGTAAATTTGAAATAATATCTAACTTGTGTCTCCAGTCTTCTAACTTCCCTCAATCTAATTTTCCTTGTCACTGATTCACCATCGAAAAGAAACTGTTACTCACTATTTACCTTTTAAATCCTTCAGTAATTTTGAAACTTTCTAGATCTTTCCTCAAGCAACTTTAAGCCAGGAGGAAAATTTGCCTTCAAACTTCCGTAAAAAAGCAATAACCTTTCACTTCTGATATCTATTTCAAGGAGGGTGTATTAGGAGGACGGTGGGATGTACAGGGTTAGTAAAAGACTGCACCAATAATCACCCAGATTCTGAAGTGCATCTTCAGTAGGACACTTACAAAGAATATTCTTCTCTTAATCTTCTGCGATATTGCTTCTTTGGTTTCATGGTATGGAAGTAAGGTAGTTTAATCACGTCAGGCCACACCGCCGGACACGGGCTACCACAGATTCGGCTATTGGAAAAATATGAAACAAGATGAATGTCCACAACTGTTGTTCTGTAAACAGTACTGCTTTCACATTGGGTTCCCCTGCCTTGGCTTATCTAAAGTTAGCACTGTTATTTAAACCCCAAGTACTACTTCACCCACATTAAGAAACCAACACAGAGTGTGACTGGCAAAAAAACTTTTCCCTTTTGTCTTGGTAAGGTATATTACTGCATGTTCAGGAGGTTCAAATTAAAGTGCCTGTTAGCTAGTGCACAAGACCCTGACCTCAAAAGTTGTGGCCATGGAAGAACCAGACTGTGAACCACAATGTCAACAAATTTCAAGTGCATTATGTAGCCTAATAGTAAAAAAGAGCTCCGTCTGAGTAGAAACTAGACTATTGTCTCATTGTATTGCTCTGAAATGGTTGCACGACAAATAATTGGTTATGTCATGCAATTTGTTGTGCCCCAGCTGTAATGTTATTTCATAGCATTTCCACTTGAATTCTTCTCATCAGAAGGACCAGATCAACATCTCAAATCAAAGAAACCAACGATGGGAATTAGACATCAATAAGAAAAGGTGGTTTACACACCATCTCAGCACATGGTTCATATAGAGCTATTTTCTTGGCCAATAATTTAATTGTCAGCCACATTTCCCACAAGTGGATATTCACTATTGTTTTGAACATTACTAAGCGGTTTGGTTGATGAAGGCAGACAATACACAGCTTACCACCACCTTCTCAAGGCCACTAGGGATGGAGAATTAGGTAATTGGCACTAAAAACTCTGGTTGGTGTTCAAACATGTTTATTTCTCAACTGCGTGTGGGGGAGTTATCAAATTCAGAAGGTTAGGTTACCTTGATATGAATAATGTTGAAAATATGTGCTACCCACAAATTACAAATTCACTTCATGAACAGGATGGTAATTTGATAAACTACAATCATGTTTTGGTACATTTTAGCCGTGAGCATATGCAATTGTAATGATTACAGCATCTTTCACAGTATATAAAGCTTTTGGCAATGCTTAAAATATAAAGAGCATGCAAAACATTGAGCAGGACATTTTCACATGCATTTTTAGGCTCTCATGAAAAATATGAAACAAGATGAATGTTCACAGCTTTATTTTTTTAAAACACTATTGGTTTCATATGGGTGCCCCTGCTTTGGCTTACCTAAAATTAGTATTTTTATTTAAACCTCAAGCACTATTTCACCCACATTAAGAAACCAACAATTAGAATGTGACTGGCGAAAACTTTTCTCTTTTGACTTGGTAAGATATATTACTGCATGTCCAGGAAGTTCAAATTAAAGTGCCTGCTACCTAGTATACAAGGCCCTAACCTAAAAGTTGTGATTTTGGGTTCAGCATTTTTGGGAGCACCCATATTGAAACTGAACATTTAAATTATTGTCATCTGAAATTTTAAGATAGATATTAAGGCAAAATGGCCTGACAACTCCAGCAAAGAACTGATAAATTGGCTTTTGCAGCCTGATTTTAAATATACCACATGCGGCAATGCAAACTCATACAGGATATAGGTATCCGTGTATACATGTACCATCATAAAGGCTTGTGGCCTAACTGTAGAAAGGTGCTCAAGTTGTTAATAGTAACAGCTTTAGCTGTATTCTCATTCTGATTTTTATCCACCAATAAAATGTACCAGCTTTTGCAAAGCGCTGTACAAAACAAGTAGAGATAACTACAAAACGAAGAAATCAGGAATCAAGAAACATGAGTGAACAGCTGCGGCTCAGTCTGCAGGTTACCATATACGATAATGCATAACGCACAGCAGGTGAGTTTCTTTTAAAATGGTATGTATTAATTTGAAGCATTAATGCTGACTGCAAATCTAAATACAAAGACTGAATTTTAAAGGACTTTTAAATAACAAGAGCGCCTACCTGATCAACTCCAATTGAGCAAGTTCTTGATTTGCTTGAAAGATAGGCTTTTTAGTAAAAAGCTCGCCCAAAATACATCTGTATGAAATAAAATATTAGCTTTAAGCACCTGCAAGCCCAGTATAAGATGACAGAACACTTCCTTATGATTTTTTTTCTGACAGCCAATGTAGTGAGTGTAACGAGATCAGCCAAGTGACTCTTACAGAATATGAGTTTCCCTGATTGGACCAGATTAACAGCCGCAATCAGGGAGTCCTGGCTGACATATAAACGAGAGTTAAGGTTTCGACTCACTCTAGGAGCCAGCTCTGTGTCATGCACTATGCACGTGTAAGTAAAGGGTGCCTTGGTTACAGGATAGTGGCCTTTGTGGAGTTATTTCAGTGGCAATGAGTGGGATTAATGATGTGACCATGCAAAAATACCTACTAGCTGAAGCCCAACTGGACTTCAAACAGGCACTACAAGTGGCTTTCTCGTTGGAAAATGCGGCAAATGCAGGTTATGAGTTACAGGATCCACCAATGTAAGTCCACACCCTCGACTAACAGACTGAGAATGAGGAACATCACTTGAATGAAGGCAATTGCAGAGCCTCAATCAGGACATGTTCTGAATAGTGGGACCCTATCTCAGCCCACAGCAAAAACCCAAAACAAAGCCAAGCATTGGCCAAACAGTTAAAATTTTCTTGAGGATCCTGGCAGGCAGGCAGGCCATTGTAGTTGCTGTCGGTATGTGGACTTGAGACAGCAAGAGTGTCCCATTAGGCCTGAACTGAATAAGAAAACTCAGCCTCGTATCCTGGAGAGTGAACGCCCTGTGAAGTCTATCTACAGCTGGTTTGGAACAGATAAACTGCTTAGCAACATCCAAATCAGAACCAATCAAAGCAACCATGTGGCTAAATGGTCACGCAGTCCAAATGGACATTGATACTAGCATAGCTGTACAGTGATAGCAGAACCAATCTTTACCAAAATTCACTCCGACCCTTATGCTTGCTTGTGACCTCAACCAGGCTGAGAATCTAAACCAGGGAACTCCTACAGATTAAGGGTTCCAGTCCCTTATGAGAAGCAACTGGTTCGATTACCATTGATTGCAGTAAAAGGTTGGGTCCCAGCATGATGGAGCAAAATTAGTTGAGAAAGATTCAACTGAACTGGCTCAACATTTTACAATAGAAAATGGCCATCTGAGTGAAGTCCTAATTAAATACCCAGAAGACTTTCAGGGAGTTCTAGGTACTATCAAAGGGGCCCGGCCCCCTTGAATGACGACCAGGAAGCAATTCCACGATTCTAAGTCTGCTCAGTGCCATCTGCATTACGTGCAAACATTGAGGCAGGAATCAGGAGGCTAGAAAATGAAGGAATCATCAAACCAATACAGTTTGCAGAATTAGCAGCACCAGTCAAACTAACTGTGAAGCCCAAAGGGCGGATTTGCCTTTGTGGGGATTTCAAACAAATAGTGAACTGCTTTTCACAGCTGATAAATACCCAATTCCTTGAAAGAAGGCTCAAATGTAAAACTGGCAGGGGTGGAGCCAGACATGAGCCAGGTGTACCTGCAATTGCAATTAGATGAGGATTCCCAGAGGTATGCTACAATTAACACCCTTAAGGTTTGTACCAATATACGAGATTGCCTTTTGGGACATCATCAGCCTGTGCTATTTTCCAGTGGACAACAAAGAACATTTCACAAGATCTACCCCAAGTCACCATTTATCTGGTTGACGCACTAACAAACGGAAGACTGATTAAAGAGCACTTAGAGAACTTGGAAATAGTGCTTAAACATTTCTCTTAAGCAGGAGTACACCTTAGTGGGGAGGAGAAATGGGTGTTCCAGGCACCCCAAGTGACCTACTTGGGCTACCGAGTCGACAAGATCTTGTTACACCTCTCAGAAGATAAAATGAGGACGATCAAAGCTGCCTCGGCTCCGAGAGGGGTTTGGCCTCTCCTTGGGTTGGTGAATTGTTACAGAAACTCGTATATAACCTGGCCTCCATCCTGGCACTTTTACATTTGCTATTGAAAAAGGGCCAGCCTTGGAAATGGTCTCATAGCCAAAGCTGTAGTCTTTAGGGAAGTGAAGGAGCAACTATCATCATCTAAAGTGTTGGCACACCATGATCCCAAGTGAGATATGGTGCTGACGTACAATGCCTCCCCGTATGGTATCGAGGTAATTTTGGCTCCCCAGTGGCCCAGCGGAGGGGAATGCCCAATAGCGCACGTTTTCCAAATTCTGGCTGATGTTGAAGGAAGATATTGCCGGATAGAGACAGAAGGTTTGGTAGTCATCTTTGGCGTGAGAAAATTCCACCGATACCTTTACGGATGTAAATTTGTAATGGTAACAGACCACAAACCCCTGCCAGGACTATTTAAAGAGGACAGGACGTGCCGCCCATAGCTTCAGATCAAATTCAGCAGTGGGCTCTTATGCTGAGTACGTACAGTCACAAGTTGGAACACCGTCCAGGAGGCTAAGTGGTAAATGTGAATCAAAAACAGAATTTGCTGGAAAAGCTCAGCAGGTCTGGCAGCATCTGTGAAGAAAAAAAAATCAGAGTTAACCCTCCTCAGAACTGGACCCGAAGTATTAACTCTAATTTTTTTTCTTCACCAGATGCTGCCAGATCCGCTGAGTTTTTCCATCAGCTTCTATTTTTGTTCCCGATTTACAGAATCCTCAGTTCTTTCAGTTTTTATTTGGCAAATATGGATGCCTTGAGCAGACTCCCAATGGCAGATACACCACCAGTGGTGCCATCATTATGAAGAGTCTGTTCTGGTTTTAAACTTTCTCGACACCCTTCTGGTTACCACCGACAATATCAGACTGTGACCACGAAAAGATCCCGTCCTGGCAAAACCACAACAGCTGGTGGTGATGCTCGGGGGGAAGCAAAAGCACCATCACAACTAGAACTGAAACCTTTCCTGACCCGGTGAGACCAGATCACCATAGAGCACAGCATATTATTATGCAGAGTAAGAATGATTGTCCCGGGCAAAGGTCACCACCAGATACTGGCTGAACTCCACAAAGGGTCATCCAGGGGTTTCCAAAATGAAGATGTTGGTGACAAGTCAGGTCTGGTGCCCAGGACTGGATGCCAACAGAGCTGCATTGATGGGGGCTGTGCATAGAGTGATGGAGTGAAGACTCTGCACCAGGTTAAATCTGATCGTCGCAGACATGTCTGGGGAGGTGAAACTGCACCAGGAACACCAATGCCAAACACAAGATTCCTCCGAGAGAGAAAGACAGTCCACTTCACTAGACGAAGTTTGGTGTCAAAACCATGAGAAAGGCCCTGCATGAATAAAAGGCATGGTCGATGTGAGATCAGGTCCTGTGACTTACAAAGTTTTGGAACATGAGGCAATCCTGAACAAACACGCAGACCACATGAAAGCTGCAATCTTGCAAACAGGGCAAGAGCAAAACATACCCGGCCTCTCTCAACATCCAGCAAGGCTGTCAGAGCCTGTGGTTTCTCCCCCTCTGTCTAGCGTCAAGAAACCTCTGAGGACAAGATGGACACAGCAGGTGGCACAGCCTCAACGCTGTTACTGCGTGAAGATGCGTTTTGACTGAGATGCTCTGGGTGCTAAAGGCAGGCTATGGTCCAATACATGCCACCAGTATCCAAGGCAGAGTCAGAGGGACTGGATCTGGTGCGAAAACGCCCCAGGAGAAGCTTCAGGAGAATGAGCGGGCCGACTTAGAGTGGGAGGGATATAGTGATTGGAACAATGTCAGCCAGATGAATCTCGCAGGATGAGTTCCCTTATTGGGGTGGTTAACCCAGTCCAATCAGAGAGTCTCGGTTGACAAAGAAAATAAACAAGCGTGTTGGGTGTTCTACTCACTCTAAGAGCCAGTTCTGTGCCAGCTGGGTCAGTGTCATCTACTATGCACATGTAAATGAAGGGTTACTTGGTGACAGGATACCGGCCTTTGTGGAATTATTTCAGCCAGCATGTATGAATCACTTACCCACAACTCCATACATCTATAGCTGGCGTATATCGCTCCTCCCCAAGCAAGAGTTCAGGTGGCCGATACCAGAGAGTAATAACTTTATTGGTGTATGGTCGACTAAAATAGTAATCAGGAGAACATAAACGAAGAATTAGTGACTCAAAATTTTAAGGAAGTATGAATTAAGCAAAATAGATAAAGGTTATAATGACAGAAAGAAACATACCCAATTAATGGCCAAAAAAATAAGATTTTCTGTTACCTATCAATACAAGTATAATCTCATGATTCACAATTTACCAGGACCTCTCGAACACAAGAAAACATACCCAAATTTGCCTCTTCGTCTGCAGCCTGTATTTTTGTAACGTTTGTAGTGTCTTTGCGAATAATAGTTGTTCTAATTTTCATCTGGCATTTGACTGATTCCACCAGAACCTAAGGTTCTCCACGGCTAAAACTATTTCTAACAAAGCTGAGTTAACAGTTTCCCATAATTTTCAGTTCCCACAATTTTAAACTCTTATAAAAACTCTAAACTCATTCATGACCTTAATATTGGCCCAACATCGGACAAGACTTTCTACCATACATTTTAGTTGGACACAGAAGAGGGCTCTTCGTATCCAGTAGATGTTTCCTCTTGTGCAGACAAAGTACTTCCACTGATCTCACTCCTGTCAGTGTCGTTTTTATTTCCATTAATACTTTGAACTGTACTCAATTTCCATCTTTAATTCCAACAAATATAGTATTCTACACACTCTCCATCCTTGCATTATCTTCAAGTGTTTAAATGCAGAGGCACTGCAACATACCCTATTCCAAAACCATTTTCTCATGGGCGTCTTAAGATTTTTAAAACTCGACAGCAACATTATGCAATTGTGACTGCTCAATACACTTCATCCCTCCTTTAAACCTTGGTTTAAACCTGAATTAAGAATCTTAGCACATTGCTCTGGTTTCTCAATTGGAAAACATGTACAGCAAACCTTTTATTAATCGGCACCTATGGGGCCGGGAGTGTACCTTTTGATCAACTGGAATAGGTGATCAAGAGGATCACATAAACACACACTAAGTAACAGAAACAGAATGTAGGGGATATACACATCACTATTATACATTACTTACTACATTAACCACTTAAATAATAACGTAACTTTGCCTTAAATAAAACTTAACGTCCGAGAGTCTTCCCACTTGTACCCTCAACCAACTGTTTCTTAGTATCCCTAGTGTGGAAACACGCTCTACGGTCCAACACGTCCACACCGATCCTCAGAGAATCCCACCCAGAATCATCCCCCTATAACAGACCTAATCTAAACATCCCTGAACACTAGGGGCAATTTAGCACGGCCAATCCACCTAGCCTGCACATCTTTGGACTGTGGGAGGAAACCGGAGCACCCAGAGGAAACCCATGCAGACACGATGAGAAAGTGCAGACTCCACACAGACAGTTGCCTGAGGTTGGAATCGAACCCAGGTCCCTGGCGCTGAGGCAGCAGTGCTAACCACTGAGCCACCGTGCCGCCTGTGCTCAGACATCACAGAGGTTGTGGTAATACAGCAAACTTTCGGTAAACAAAGGATATAATTTTTGCTGGTTTCTCAACAGTGGTGGTTCATAAGGTGCTGGTTAAAACAAAGTTTGCTATATTATTTTCTTTCCTTGCAAAAGCAACTTATGGTACATGAAACCAGTGAAAGTCCCACCCTGAATGAAGGAATACTGTAAACAATGGGCAGTTGAAAGAAAGAGCATCATATCCACCTTGCTCAACATAATACCAATAAATGATGTGGACATGGTGAAAACCTACAATTGCAGAAGGAAAGTAAATACATTATTACCAATATTGCACCAAACATGATGAGCAACTTGGGCATTACATTGTAGATTTATTGATTTCTGTTTTGTGCGGACACTATGCTTGCAATTTTAATCCAGAATCCAAATCAAAAATGATTCTGGAACAAAGTCAAACATGATTCCGCAAAGAGTGCTGCCCCCTGCAAATGTGACATGGAGTACAAATTCTGCATGCACTACCATGATTTACAGTATTAATAGGGGTCAATCAACTTTGTTGGCACTTTTAAAAAAAAACTTGCCTGATATTAAGATAGTTGTTTGGAGCAGAGTGATGCTCTTCTCCCTGTCTTATAAACATTCAGACTCCTAAAGAGAACTAGGCACATGGTATAGCCAATCTTGCCTAGAGCTCTCTTCTGGACAGAATGGTTAGAATTCCAGCCCCAAAGCAATTAAGCAAGATAAACAGGATTCTACACAGCTAAATGCAATCCGGGAATGTTTAAATAGTGAACTATGGCATCCAAGAGGTTGTTTGGAAAGGATGTGGCTGCTAATTATGCATGTCTATGATTAGTTACTTGAATAAAAAAAACCACTATATTTGATAATAAAAGTAAACAGAGACCAGGGTCAGCACAGCATCTTTGATGAGGGAATATCAAATGGTAGTATTCTCTTCTTAAGCAAAAATTAATGCAAGCGAGTGATACAGTAACTCAACCAATACCTTCCACCTCCAAAGAAAGATTCCTTTTACCATCTTAATTGGCCCCAGCTTTTCTTTTGATAGCCCTTTTATAAATTAAATGTTGATTGAAGACTTTTGAGTTCCCCTTTTATACCACCTAATCCATTCTCATACACTTTTTCTCATGTATTCCCTTCCTCAGATTTCCCCTGTACTTTCTACCTACAGCTCGGTTTCCTGTTTTATCATGAATCTTTTTTTTTTAATCACTTTACTGTTTTATTTGAATCTCTAGACCTCTAGTTATCCAAGGGCTGCACCTTTGGATACTCTTCCTTTTCCATTTTTGGAGATGTAACTACTCATTATCAAAATCACTTCCTCTTTGAAGGCCATCCCTTATTTATTTTTATCAACTAATCTTTGATTCTAATGTACCTGCACAAGATCCCTTTCCAGCTCACTGAGATTCTCCCTCCCCCAATTAAGAACTTTTATGCACGTTTGGTCCTTGTTCGCCAGGATCTTTACAGTACATTTGAAATTTGAGATGATCAAATTAAAGAGAATGTACTAGGTCGCATCGACAACCATGTCTGGTTAAAAAGCAGTGAGCCACTTCTGTTGACAAGCTTCAAAACAAATAAATTACATTTCCAACTCATCAAAAGCAAGATTTACCATGTTGATGATACACTAAACAAGCTCATTGTTAAGACAACATGGAAACGTCGTCAATTCATGCTTGACACTCATTTTATAATAGCAGAACGCACAAAATTTCCAGTACTGATATCTTATTACTACTAGTCTCTTTTAACTTGCCAAAAACATGAAAATTGGATTAATTTATTAGACAGAGGTATAAAGGGATATGAAGCAAAGTTGTGTAATTACAGTGAGACACAGTTCTCACAAAGTTGTTAGTTGTGTCCCTGAAAATTGTTAAAGTTAAATTACTTTAAATCAACGTACGGCTGTAGTTAGGATGAGGCATGTCCTACAGAACCTAATAAAAAAGGCACTGTATATAGAACCTGTGAGCTGAAATATCTTAACATTGCTATATTCTTCTATTGGTAAATGGAACAGTCCTGAAGTCTGATTTTAAATTAAAAGAAAAATGGTAACTTTCTAGTTAAAAATACCTCCCACATGCTGCCAATCTTGCTTCCTGAACCTCCAATTAACCATCTGTCCCGCTCTCTGACCATCTTGGTCATTATGAATCTTTCCTCCTGCTGTCACTTCAATTGAAAGCCTGGTCTGTTCCAAATTCACATCTTACTGTCACCTTTCTGACTTGCAGTCTCTTCTGCTCCCTGATTCACCTTGTCACCGATCCTTACTCTCAACGGATTTCCCATTCCCCACTTCTCTCATCCACTTTTTCCCTTGCCTGAATTCCTATCGCGGGCAAGAGCTCAGGAGCAACAGGAGGCAGGCAGTACAACTTCAATTTGATTCACAGAAGTTCAGGAAAAGGAACATTTAAATAAAAAGCAATTATAACAGACACAACCTCTGTAATTTTGGGACCTGTTCATAACCCCTAAGTTCCAGCTTCAGGTGAGCTCTGTATCTAGAACAGAAACAAAAGCTCTGGAGAGGGAAACGATAAGCAAGGGAGCTGGAGAATAGGAGGGGCAGCAAGAACAATAATCAACAAGTGGGTGAATCAGGAGCCATAAATTGAAGGATCACCAGCGAAAGTGAGAGTACGTTACAACAGACGTCACAGGTCGGAGGGTCAGCAGCATGAGATGGGCTAAGAAGCAGGAAAGGGTACTCCAAAATGGCAAATAGGTCACACATCCCTTCATCAGACCTGGCAGGAAATGACTTCGAAGCTAATCTTGCGAAATTGAACAGACAGAAACCACTAACATGTCAATGTCAAATCGAGACAATGTTAAAAGGGACTTATTGCCCACATCAACCACGTCGACAAATGAAACATGCTTGAGGGCCATATCCTTGAAAAGATTCAAGCATCTTAAAGCCAATATGAAATGTTAAACTTTATAATGTCACAAACCTTTCCTCCGAATTGTACAGTCGAGCCAGTCCAAAGTCAGCAAGTTTTATCTGTCCCCTGGTGGTAGAGAAAATTACATTTAATTCAGGATACGTTTAAATCAACCTTTGGTTGGTTGAACAATACCTCTGGGATATGGTATGAGTACCAATATTTTCAATACATCAACAATGCAACTCCATCAAACAGGCAAATTATATAACATTTTATAACCTAACAGTATAAGTTTTAAACCACACATGAAATACATTAAAGAAAGTGACAAAAATCGTAGTCCTTGATACTGTAAAGAGCTTATCATAATCGGCATCTCCTGACATCAGAAGGATGGACGCACAATTAAAAGACAAATTCAACATAGTTGGAGAAATCAAGGATTTTTGACTGCATTTTAAGAACTGACATATTTAATGAACCATAACCACAGTAAGATCCTGAGCTTTTAAACTGATTGAGGCAGGCGAGCACAGAAGTAATGCAAGTGCAATTAGTTCAAGAGAAAAAGGGGAAAGGTGGAGATGAAGGGGTCAACCATTTTTAGCTCGACAGAAGGAAGAGGGGAGAAAAGAATCACATAGACCAGTGCACACAGGCTAAAATGACAGTCTAACATACAAATGCCAAATCACACAAGACATATAAATAAAATTCTAGGCTTTCACAAAGTAATTAATGTATCTTTTTCAGAATGTATTTCTTAACATGCTTGATAAACAGGAAAGTTCTTAAGTGAAAGAGTTTTTCAAGAGCTCACAAAATGGATATCATATACCTCAATTCGTTCTCAGGGTATAGATATTCACAGAACAAAAGCCAAAGTATGACCCAGATTTAATGCCACTAAAGACATAGCTGTCAGTCATATGATTAAGGGCCCAACAGTGCAAATTAATGAACAGAATCTGGATGTACAGAGTTCACCATACACCTGGCTTGCAAAGTGTGTTAATGGTTTGATCGTGTAAATTTAAGTAACACCTAAAACAAAACCAGCAAAGCTGGCGTGGACCCATTCCAACACACCATAGTTAAAATAGAACCAGTTTTTGACAAAGTCTGGGAGGTTGCAAGGCAGATATAATTCAGAGCCAAACTCAATCTTGTCGACTAAAATACTGACAACTTCTAGAAACAATGGATAATCATCCATAGCAGTCGCTCACCCACTAAAATTACCATTCAATTAGTAACAGCCAATTTAACAAAACATTTGAGACCTGTATTTGAATCACTGCAATGCCGCACAGCGAACCTACCAGAGTTACAAGGGAGAACATGAAAACCAAAACATAATCGATCAACTAGAAAAACTATTTTTAAATTCAATAATCATAAAATGCAGAAAATAAATCAGCATATCAGACCTCTGAAGAAAAAAAAACTAGCACTCCCATAATTCTTCAACAGAACAGTGTTCTACCAAAATCAGTACTTCTTTATCCTGGTCCACCATTTATAAGGCACAAGCCAGAAACGTGATGGAATACTCCCTCTGGTCTACAGGAGTACAGCAGCAATACCCAAGAAGAAACTCGATAAAATAGAAGACAAAACAGCCCCATCTACAACTGGCACACACTCATAATCATTAACTAGTTTCAGTGCAGGTATACATGCCTCCTTTGACAAATTCACGACCTCTACTACCTAGAAAGTCAAAACAGCAGATGCATGGGGTCTCCACCACCTGCAAATTACACATCATCTTGAGTAGGAATGAAATCCTTGTTCCTTCACTGTTCCAAAATCCTGAAACTCCCTCCAACCACTGTGTACCTATACAACATGGACTTCAGCAGTTCAAAAATGTAGTTCATCACCTCTCTTGAAACTAAATGCTGACCTGGCCATCTACGCTTGCACCAATGAAAGAAATAAAAAAAACTGTATTTCAGCGAAAGAAACCCATCATCTTTACTTGCTCTACATTACCATAATCCCACACCAGCATTGCTCAACTTCAACAAGCAAAAAGCACAGCTGCAACTACAACATCTTCTCAGGGTTACACAGAATACGTGGCCCAGCAATAGATTAATATACTCTCTGTTTATGCTACTGTTTTATGCTGACTTGAGCCTCTTAAAATCTCTCCTCATATCTTCCTGCTCCATTCTCCTTCAAATGACTGTCCTTCCCCTTAAATGTAACCACACTGGGGCAGTAGGTAATATGCTCTCATGAGGCTCCTCCTGAGATTTTCACTGGTAAATTTATCAGAACAAGCTGGCAGAACCAGCCTGTGATTGGAGAAGCAGCTCCTCACTACTTACTTCATTATACTTACAGGGGCGATTTCTCGCCAATCGGTTCCTCTTCAGCGTGAGTTTTCTCAGGCATTTGGGGTGGTTTTGTGTACTTTTGAGTTCCGAGCTATGCTATTCACTTCAACAGTTAATCTGTGGTAGCACGAACAATCATAGATCATCACAGAATCACAGAATCCCTACAGTGTGGAAACAGGCCCTTCGGCCCAACAAGTCCACACCGAACCTCAGTGCACCCCACCCAGACCCATCCCCCTATAACCCATGTAAGCTACACATCCCTGAACACTACGGGCAATTTAGCATGGACAATCCACCTAGCCTGCACATCTTTGGACTGTGGGAGGAAACCGGAGCACCCGGAGGAAACCCATGCAGACATGGGGAGAATGTGCAAATTCCACACAGACAGACATTCGAGGCTGGAATCAAACCTGGGTCCCTGGTGCTGTGAGGCAGCAGTGCTAACCACTGTGCCACCGTGCCGCCCCAAATCTTGTAAAGAGGTTTCTTCTGAAGTTATAGGTTAGTGAGTATAACGGCATGAGAAACAGGAGCATGAGTAGGCCCTCAAGCCTGCATGTCATTCGACAAGACGACAGCTAATCCTTCCGAGGCCTCAGCTCCTCAATTTGTGCTGGCTACTCATCGCCTTCAACTCCCTGAAAATTTCAAAAATCTACCTCCTTTTTAAATACTTTCAGTGATCTAGCCACCACGACTCAGAGGTAATGAATTCCAGGCATTCACTATCCTCTAGGAAAAATAAATTCCTTCAGATCGCTGTTTTAAACAAGTGTCCCCTTATTCTGCACCATTTTCCCGAACTTAAAGTTCCCCTGTTATTGGAAACATCATCTCGACATATACCATATCCTGCAGAATCTTTCGTGTTTCAATAGGATCACATCTCATTACTCTAAACTCTAACGAATAAAGGCCTAAACAATTTTGTCATTCTTTATAAGGCAATATCTTCTTCCCAAGAACTCACTAGTGAATGTCTTGAATGTAGGGGCCAAAACTGTACACTGGTCTCACCAAAACCTCCCTATGTAAAAACATGGGTATGAAGCCATAGTCTACAAAGGGCCAAAGGCAAATCTCTCCATCAGAAAGAGACAGTTACATGTAGCTTAAAGGTAACAAGTCCACAAGAGTGGGGTAAGGTGAGGAGGCAGTGTTGTGGCTTTGCACAGTGCTCATGAAATGTATTGTCAAATTAGTTGTCAGTTACTTGATTTTCTGCCAGTCAGCAAGCCATGCTCATTAATCTGATAAAGTTACTCACTGAAGCAGCAGGGGCACACGGGCACAGGTTCACTTCTGGCGCTTAATATTAAGCCTGTTTCCTCTCTGTTCTACGCACACAAACTCAATCACATGTTCCTTTTAAAATATTTAAAGGGTGGCATAATCCAAATACAGAGGGTCCTCACAAAGTTGTAGTTAGCTAACTAAAAGAAGTAGCAATATTTAAGTGAAGTGGCTTTAAGTGAATCAGAGGTTTCCGTTGGAACCAATGAAGTTGGGCTCCTTTGGACATTTTGCACCAAGACAGCAATGCACAAGTTGAAACAGTGCATCACACACTCTCAGTATTATGATTCCCTCGTGGAAATAACTTACAAAATAAAAGATATTACTACATATTAAAGAGACAGAATACATGATGTTTTACACAATTACTCAACACAGTACTTTTAGATTGACCAAGTTCCACCTGGTGGCAGAAGGTGACTAGTGCAGGTAGCACTGAGACCAAGGACTACACAGACCGATTAATTTCTGTTACTGGATGGATTAGAATTTCAGTACGAGTTCAGAATCGGGGCTAGGAAAAGAAAGAGGCTGAAGAAACAACCCCAGGGTCTAAGAAAAGAACGGAGGCTAAGAGGCAAGGAAAGCCTAGGGAACAATGCCTGCAGCAGGGGAAGAGATACTGCATGTGAGGGTTTAGTGCTGCTGGAATGGCGATATTCACACTCAGGCCACAGAAAAGCAAGAAAAGCCAACTATGCCGTAATGAAACTGACAACTTTAAATACATATGCTGACTCTATTTCATTAGCAACATTAAAGTGAAACAACATCAAGTGAGTCAATGTTAAGCAGAAATTTATTGTATACCTCTGCCATAACTACTAAGAGGAGCAGGCAGAGGTTGGAAAAGCACTTCAAAAGGAAGTCTGTCAGAATCAAAAAAGTTGGAATTGTGCCAAAAGACAAAACATTCTCATTACTGGTGACAAGATAAATGGAAAATAAGCACAAACTACTTAATATAATCAACCTTTACTTTTAAATATTCACTGGACTGATATTCTTCATTATTGGATTTAGCCCAGAGAGGTTTAATGACTGTCAAACGAGAAGGATGAGATCAGTAAAATGAGGATGTAATCCTATTGGTTGATGAATGCGGGAACAATTTCAGTAAACTGAAGTAAGCGAATGACAGTCATTGCCACAAAGCAAACAAGAAAAGCAATTATACCTTTATGTTAATAAAAATGACCAGGCACAAATATGGGGATCACCTATATAACCTGATATAATTGGAGTCTTCAGGATTTGAGAAGGAATAAAAACTTCATGAAAACATATTAGAAATCCATGTATACCACACTGAGGCTTTCCACGGTCCAATTAGCATGTGATTTAAAGGAGGCTGATGAGACACCTGGCACCCCACCAATATTAGCTACATTAGACAGTATTATTTTAAGAGCAGCATTTTAGGAGCAAGGTCTCAATTCGGACAGTGGAATGGGCTACAACATTTAGATGAATGAGAAAGTAATACACCATGGCAAATCTAAACTGTGGTCTGAAATACAGCATGCCTCAAAATAAAAATGAGGAAGCTCAGATTTCTGTAACTTAGTGCATGAAGTGAATCTAGTTTCACCAGGTTCAAGATTGCATTTTTCCTCTTGCACTCCAAAAGTGTCATCTTGCTATATAGTGTAGGTTATGACAACTCATTAAGAAGCATTTTGCTTCAAAATCAAAACATGTGTATACAAGGTTTTGAAACCGAACAGAAGAACCAATATCTAAGCAATTTCAATTTATATGCATTTCTCACTTTAAGAGCATGTTAACCAAATTGTCTATTTGACTGTGGTAATACCTGTTGTTAAGTAAAATATTAGAACATTTGATGTCTCGATGCAAAAAGTTCTTCTTGTGGCAGTAGTCCAGACCTTCCATTAGCTGTCTCATGAAGGATTTGATATGGTTTTCAGTGAAATGCACTAATCCCGATTCCAAGAGTCCCATTAAGTCATGGTCCATATATTCAAACACCAAATAAAATGCACCTCAAAAGAGACAGATAGAAAACATTATAGAAGGAACAAAATCAGACAGACAAACTAGTAGCTAAAATGTCAACTTGTAGGATGTTATCAAGGAACATAAACTTCAAATACGAACCAAACATATTCACACAAGTGGGAAAGGTAGGGCATTGAAAGCAATAGATGATTAAAGATACAGAAAAGTGATATCGAAAAAGGAAGGGCAGGATAAATGAAAGATTTATCATTTTAGTTAAATGTCCAAGCTGAAAACAATAAGTACAAACAACTGGAAAAGCAAGAGGGACTACAAGCATTACAAGAACAGGTTACTTTATAATGTAAAAGGGAATGCAAAGTCCCATAGTAAACTGATCACGTGAAAGGAAAACCGGAACTGCTGAGACAATGAATGGAAACCTTCTCGTGGTTGCAACAGCATTGTTATTTTACATTTTTAAAAACATTGGTTAGTGCCCAACTGTATAAACATTCAGTTGTGGGTATCACACTTTCACCTCTTTGAAACAGTGCAAAGAAGATTTACCAGGATGTTACTAGAGTTGAAAGCTTCAATTACATTGAGACTAAAGAATCTGCTGTTGTTCTCGTGGCACATACGGTTAAGAGGAGGTTTGACAGAGGTTTCTGAATCTGGAAGGATTTTGGTGCAAGAGAAAAAGTTTCTCAGGGCAGAAGGATCAGTAGCCAAAGCATGAGATTTTAAAGGAATTGACAAAGGGACTACAGGCAATGAGGGAAGAAAACACACAGAAAATGATGATGATCTGGAATCCTGTGTCTGAAAGGTTAACGGAACCAAATTCAACAGCACCATTCAAAATGGAATTGCATAAGTAAATGGAAAAAGTTGCAGGACTACGGGGCAAGCTTAGTGAAGTAGAAACTTTCAGAGATCCAGACATGACAGGCTGAATGGCTTTCTTCTGAGCTGTATCACAACAGTTCCCAAAGAATTCACTGTACTGAACTATTTAAGTGGATGAATGGATAGATGACATCCTATATAAAGCCAAGGTGTCAGAAAAATCACCTGCAGGGAAATACAATGCAATTACTCATTTACAGATATCAAAAAAACAACTTTTAGATTTCAGAAGGGAAACCTGCAAAGTAGTTTATTTCTGTATTGGTGACTGCAAAGATTCTTATTGAATTCATTCAGATCTACTGGAACTGAATGAATGCAGGCTTATGGAATAGGAGTGGAGTCTCACTGGATTAAAAAATGGATTTAAGGACAGAAAGCGAACAGTCATTGTAGATGGTTACCCCACAGACGATTCATCTAGCATACTGGCTACACAGAATGGGCTTCAAGATAACACTCTCCAAGGGTCAGGGGCAAGGTCCTCAGCCTTTTTTTTCTGCTGTTTAAAAATGACTTGGAAAACAGAATAAAATATCAAATATTTGCCAATTATATCAAATTTCAGGATGGCAAATAGTGAGGATGAAGGGAATTGTCAGCAAGTAGCTACAGGATAAATTAACAAATTGAGCAGACAAGTAGTGGGAAATTGAGGGGGAAGATTTGATAGGATATACAGGATTATACCAGCTTTAAATAAAAGGGGCAAGGAAAAACTCTTTGCATTATCTAACAATACAAGGAATGAAGGGCACTGATTTAGGATTCTGGAAAAGGGCTGCTGGGAGAATGTCAGAATGAGCAAATCAGAGGATGGCTGAAAGTCATCACAGTGGAATTCTAGGAGACATCGCCACAGTCATCATGATTGTGCATCAGGTCAGAGAGAACTTGGTGTCAACAGCCAGTGGATATTAGAGGAGCAGACGCAGAGAGACTGCAGATACCCGTAGGAATAATAGAGTAGTATTGGCTGGAGATATGAATTTCCCCTGTATTGATTGGGCCACCTAGAGTATAAAAGGCCCAGATGGGGTGGAATTCGTTAAATGTCTCCAAGAAAGTTTTCTAAATCAATACGCAGCAGGCCCTACTCAAGCCCTCCTTTTCGAAAACAAGGTCGGGCAAGTAACTGAACTGTCAGTCGGACAGACTTTGGATCCAGCGACCATAGCTATCTCAGTTTTAATGTAGTAATGGAAAAAGATGGGAAAGGTCCACAGGTTAAGGTGCTAGACTGGAGCAGGGCCAATTTTGAGGCCATCAGGCAGGATCTAGCAGCAGTCAATTGGGTGAGTCTGCTTGAAGGAAAAGGAACGACTAGCAAAGGAAGGCTTTTGAAAGCGTGACGTAAGAGTCCAGGGATAGTATGTCCCTGTTACACTGAAGGGAAAAGCTGGCAGGTTTAGGGATCCCTGCCTTACGAGATATTGAGGCTCTGGTCAGGAAAAAGGAGGTGGCATACATTGGGTTTAAGCTATTGTGCTCAAGTGAATCCCTAGATGACCATAAAAAAAGTGTAGGAGCACGCTTAAGAGGGAAATAAGAAAAGCAAAAAGACGGTATGAGATGGATCTGGCAGATAGGGTAAAGAGAATCCCAAGAGGGTCTATATAGCTATATTAAGATTAAAAGGGTGGCTAGGGAGATGAGGGAGATTTTTAATGAATATTTCTCCTCAGTGTTTACTGAGCAGTAAACAAATGGGGAAGTTTTGGACAAATACATATTGCCAGAGAGGAGGCGTTTGCAGCCTTAATGCACATTAAGGTGGATAAATCCAATAAGCCTGTTCAAGTCCATCCTCAGACCGTATGGGAGGCGAGGGAAGAAATTGCACAGGACACTGCAGAGACTTTTGCTTCATCTTTAGCCACTGGTGAAGTTCCAGAAGACTGGAGAGTGGCTAATGTTGTTCCTTTGTTTAAGAAAGATAGCAAAGACAAGCCAGGGAACTACAAGCCAGTGAGCCTGACATCAGTGGTAGGCAAGTTATTGCAGAAGATATGAGGGACTGATTAGGGATAGTTCAGCACACCACTAGTCACATCTGCACACAGGAAGTCATGTCTGACAAATATTTTAGAAGAGGTAACCAAGAGGATAGATGAGTGTAGGGCTGTGGATATTGTCCATAAAGACTTTAGTAAGGCCTTTGACATGGTCCCGCACGACAGGCTAGTCACGAAGGTTAGGTCGCATTGGATCCAGTGAAAGCTAGCTAACTGGATTCAAAATTGACTCGAAGGTAGGAAGCAGAGAGTGATGGCTTACGGCTGTTTCTCAGACTGGAGGCCTGTGACTAGTGGTGCGCCAAGGGTCGGTGCTGGGACCTTTGCGATTTGTTATTTACATAAATGATCTGGATGTGAATGCACAAGGCATGATTAGTAAGTTTGCAAATGATACAAAATTAGGAGGTATCGTTGACAGCAAAGAAGGTTATCAAAAATTACAGTGGGAACTTGGTCACATGGGAAGTGGGCTGAGGATTAGGAAATGCAATTCAATACTGATAAGTGTGAGGTGTTGCACTTTGGAAAGTCAAACCAAAGTAGGACTTATGCAGTAAATGGCAAGATCCTGAGGAGGGACCTAGGAGTACAAACACATAGTTTGTTGAAAGCAGCGTCACATGTACACAAGGTGGTGAAGGCGGCATTTAGCATGCTGGTCTTCTTTGGTCGAGGCACTGAGTATAGGAGTTGGAATGTTATGTTACGGTTGTACAAGTCGTTGATGAGGCCGCACTTGGAGTACCGTGTACAGTTTTGGTCACCCTGTTATAGGAAAGATATAGTTAAACTGGAAAGTGAGCAAAGAAGATTTACGAGGATGTTGCCAGGACGAGTAGGCCTGAGTTATAGGAAGAGGTTGGCCAGCACAGGACCTTATTCCTTGGAATGTAGGAGAATGAGGGGTGACCTTATTGAGGTGTATAAAATCATGAGGGGCATAGATAGGCTGAATGCATATAGTTTTTTTTTTCCAGGAATGGAGATTTGAAAACAAGAGGGCATAGGTTTAAGGTGAGAGGGGAAAGATTCAAGGAGGACTTGAGGGGCAACTTCTTCATTCTGACAGTGGTGCATATATGGAATGGGCTGCCAGAGAAAGTGGCTGACGCAAGCACAATGGCTACATTTAAAAAAAAACACATTTGGACAAGTACACGGGTGGGAAGGGTTTAAAGGGATATGGGCCAAATGCAGGCAATTTGAACTAGCTGAGTGGGCATAATGGTCGACCAATGTGAGCCAAAGGGCCTGTTTCCATGCTGTATGACTCTAAATATTTTTTATGCAACTAGTGTGTGATCCAGAACACAGTCCACAAGAGTGGAGGAAACAAGAAACTATTAATGATTTTAAAAGGGAATTAGACTGAACTTGGAGAAGATGATCGCACAAGGCCATCTGGATCAAGTGAAAGAAAGGGACTGACTTGATTGTTCCGTGTGGAGCATGAATGTCCTCCTTGGGTTGTATGTGACTGAGTGATGGAGCTGGATTCAGTGTCAAGATGGTGTTTCAACTCACTGTACCAAACAGTTCATCTAAATATTTCCAAATCCTAAATGCCGATCACTCCAGATACCTTTATCTTTTTTAAAATCCAATGCATCTTCCTTGTCCGTCACAATCTCTTTCATGTTTATTATGCTCGAGTGGTGCAACTGCCTTAGTATCTTAATCTCTCGGATAGCAGTTATAGGGAAGCCCTCCTTTTCATTATCCAAGCGAACTTTTTTTAAAGCAACCATGTCACCTAAAAACAAATGTACAATTAGAAACATAATCTAGAACTGTTCGGCGCATCCAAAGGATCAAAATTGTCTTCTGATTAAATTTAGAATTGGTGAGCAAGTATCCAACATGTGCAAAGACTATTTTTAATTCAATATTGCCCCATAAAACAAAACCGTTTTCCAAGATTTATTTCATTTTCTTTTCAAGTTGGTTCTTTTCCTCATTAAAAGTACTTGAAAAGAAAACATAACGTATCTAGAGTAGAGTTATGGTCCAAGTCTTAAACCTGAAACCTGTAAACTTTAATTCCATGATGGGGAAATGTAAAGTTGAATCTAGTATATTTGCTAATTTGTAGGCTGGACTCAGATAAAATTACAATACAAGCTGCCCAATTGATGTGAATACGCAACTGGTCCACCAGTTTTCGGGAAGGCAATCTGGTGCGGTCACCAAAGCAGTTTTGCATCAGGAAGGCTGATGGAACGTTGGACCTTGTTGTGTGGGGTTTGGAATATAAGAGTAGGAATATAAGAGTAGGAAAGTACTGCAACTGCACAAGATACTGGTGAGATCACATCTCAAGACTGCGAGTACTGCCCTTTTGGTCCCTTTATTTAAGGGGAGATATTATTTCATTGGAGGAGACAGTTTAGAGAAGGTTCACTAGAAGGATAAAAACTGAAAGATCTGCAGGTGCTGGAAATCAGATGAAAACAGAAACGGCTGGAAAAACTCAGCAGTCCTGGCAGCATCTGTGGACAGAAATCAGACTTAAAGTTTCGGGTCCCGCGACCCTTCTTCACATCACTGGATCCGAAAGTTTAAGTCTGATTTCTCTCCACAGATGCTGCCAGACCTGCTGAGCTTTTCCAGCAATTTCTGTTTTTGTTCACTAGAATTATGCCTCCATTAGAGGGATTGTTTTAAGGTCAAAAGTTATACAGTTTGGAACCCTACTCTTTAGGGTAAATGCTGACAAGACGTTTCGCCTCATAGGAAAGTCTAGGACTAGAGCATATAATCTCAGAAAAAAGGGGTGCCAATTTAAGATTGAGATGCAGAAGCATTTGATCTGTGGACTGAGTTGAAATTGCTTGCCACAGAGAGCTGCGGGAACAAAGTCCTTGTGTGTATTTAAGGATAAGATAGATTCTTATCAGTAGGGGAATCAAAAGGTTATGAAGGGCACAAAAGTGGACATAAGGAATGCTGGATCAGCCCCGATCCAACTGAAAGGCGAGTGAGGGCTCGAGGGGCTGAATGGCTTTGCCCTGTTCCAATTTCTTAGTCTTATGGTCTCTCAAGTCTTGTAATATATGACTGATGTTCAATTACCTCAGCCCTAGTAAGGATAAATAGTAAATGATGTCATTGCTAGTTGCAACATTCTAAAAACATTTTTTAAAAATCTATTAATTCTATCAGTTTGGTGCATCTACATGTCAAGATGCCAAAGAATAAAACTGCACACTTAATTGTTTCACCCTACCAAGATCAATGGAATAAGCTTTTGCAGTACCAGTAACATTCACACTGGAGTCAGGTGAAGGAATACAGTCCATTCCAGGCAGAGCCCCAGCTATCGGATGCTATAAATATGTCTAAATACTGGGTTATATATACCTTTGCATGGAGTGAGCAAAGACTTGGTGGTACAAATTCCACCTGAGCCAGAGGAGGTAGAAACAAACTGGATCAGCCAAACACGTTTTGTTCCAGTTACATAAAGGATATCAACATATTTTCACCAAGTGTCAGTAATGATCACCTAGTAACGATCATCAATTTCCATTAAAATCCATCTGGTTCACTAATGTCCTTTAGGGAAGGAAATCTGCTGTCCTCATTTCGTCTGAACTACATGTAATTCAGATACAGCAATGTGGTTGACTCTTAACTACCCTCTGAAATGCTCCAGCAAGGCATTCAGTTCAAGGGCAATTCATGATGGGTAACAAATGTTGGTTTTGCAAGTGCACCCAGCATTCTATGAAAAAATAAAATTCTGTAGAAAAAGACTGAATTAATTTTTAAACATTATACAAAAACAAGAGAAATACAAAAATCTGAAATATCAGATATTGGAGGATGTGAAACAGAGCCAGTCTTGTCTGCCTCTCACTGAAAAATACTTGCAACCTTAGCTCATTCAGGTCTAAACGAAAATGCAAAACACTTACACAGGGAAAATGCACAACTAATGCAGTAAACGTAATAGTCACACCTACTGGATTCTTCCTTCAAAGTTCTTTCAACTGTAAAACAGTCTAAGTCAATACCATAGCAAATCCGAAGACTTGAACAGGGCCTGTCTTTTCATCTGTCATTTTTACAATATTTTCCTGCCGCAAGTGGAATTGGTAAAGGCCTCAGAATAACGTTGCATGCTACCCTTCTGACTATGGAAAGGGTGACTCAAATACAAGAATGATCAAGGAAGGAGACAATTGTAGGTATCAACAGAGAGAATAACAAAATTATCCCTATTTCAAATTAACACTTCATAAAACTCAATTTAAATTTTCACTGAATAAAACATGCAAGGAATATAATTTTACCAGCATCTTTGTCCTTAGCTTTGTAGACTTGTCCATAAGTTCCTTCACCTATTATTCCAATAATATCAAACTTGTCGACGCAGCGTTTACCCCAGTCAATTTCTGCTATTACAGTCTCACCATGCCGAGGGCCACAGATTCTAAAAATAAAACATTTCAGTTACTAACCTCAACATAAAGCTTAAACAGAATCAGGGTGAACAGTAAAGATGCAATTCGGTCAAATACAATTAGCTGATTGACACAGACCATCACTTAAATAACTCAGAGATAACAAGGTGTGGGGCTGGATGAACACAACAGGCCAAGCAGCATCATAGGAGCAGGAAAGCTTGACGTTTCAGGCCTAGATCCTTCATCAGAAATGGGGGAGGGGAAGAGGGTTCTGAAATAAATAGGGAGGGGGAGGCGGATAGAAGATGGATAGAGGAGGCAGACAAGTCGAAGAGGCGGGGCCGAAGCCAGTAAAGGTGAGTGTAGGTGGGCGGGTAGGGAGGAGATAGGTCAGTCCAGGGAGGACGGACAGGTCAAGGGGGCGGGATGAGGTTAGTAGATAGGAAATGGGGGTAGGGCTTGAGGTGGGAGGAGGGGATAGGTGAGAGGAAGGACAGGTTAGGGAGGTGGAGATGAGCTGGGCTGGTTTTGGGATGCGGTTGGGGGAGGGGAGATTTTGAAGCTTGTGAAATCCACATTGATGCCATTGGGCTGCAGGGCTCCCAGGCTGAATATGATTTGCTGTTCCTGCAGCCTTCGGGTGGCATCACTGTGGTATTGCAGGATGCCCAGGATGGACATGTCCTCTGAGGAATGGGAGGGGGAGTTGAAATGGTTCGCGATTGGGAGGTGCAGTTGTTTGTTGCGAACTGAGCGCAGGTGTTCTGCAAAGCAGTCCCCAAGCCTCCGCTTGGTTTCCCCGATGTAGAGGAAGCCACAACGGGTACAGCGGATGCAGTATACCACACTGGCAGATGTGCAGGTGAACATCTGCCTGATGTGGAAAGTCTTCTTGGGGCCTGGGATTGGGGTGAGGGAGGTGGTGTGGGGGCAGGATCTTCAACATCTGCAGTACCTTTTATCTGACTTAAATAACTCAACTGGTTACTTGACACTATTCAGATCTCCGAAGGGTCTCGTGCCTTCCAAGAAACTTAGCAACATATTCAACACCCCGGGTCACAGGAGATGGAACCATATTGATGAAGCCTCTCACACATTGTCCAAACAAAGCTTCTTTCAAAACACTGCCATTTTAAAATGTTGAAAGAAAATCACTCTTTCCATATTTCCGATTCTTGGGTCTTCTTTGCAACTGGTTGTGAATGAGAGGTAGCAACATAAGGCTGGAGAGGACCACCATTTCTGAGGCATGATGGGAAGAGATGCAAATAATGATATCTGGGATGGGTCTAAGAATTTCTTCAGTTGGAGAAAAAGAGGAAGTCTTCAAGCTCAGCAGCCTGGGTTTATCCCGGAAGGTAGGCTTCCCACATCCAATACACAGATGAAAAGCATTTGATTGTCAAAAAATTAAAAAAAAAGAAACAGCTGATCTTCCAGAAAGTTTCTTTTTCACACAAGTTCCCACAACCTTGTGTTCAACAGTACCATTTTTGTCAGAAGTGCACTGAAATAGCTTGAAACAGCATTACTCTCCTCCCACAGTACGGTGGATTCTTCATATAACTTGACTGGAAGTGGCAGCACATCAATCTAATATATCCTTAAGAACAGTGATGGTGGGTGCTCATTTCCTTTCTTTTCAGCAGATCCAATAAGTAGGCATAATCAAGCTGCAGAGTTCCACTGACCGGGTGAGACGAGAAAGTCAGTAACATTTAGGCATGCAAGTGGAAGCCTCAGCTCTAAACAATACGTTATCTAGCCAAAAGGAATCAGGTAAGCATTCAGTACTTTTAACACCAAGTTTGTTCTGATTATTAATATTTAGATATCATTCAAAGCATTCCATGATATTCACCAATATAACCGTTCGAAGTATCTAATCATATTAAGGTTGAACATCATCTGCTATATCAGGTGAATAACTGTTCATTGCTTAGATGTAACATTCTGAACTTAAATGGCTCCAACGCTGAAATGCCAAATTATTGCCTCAACAGATCTGTGTTCTACTTATGTTAAAACTACAGCCTAATTGTCTAAGGAAAAATATAATTCCAGGGAATTATAAACCTTTTTACCAAACAGAACAATGGAAAGAAGTTAACTTAAAAAGGAAACATGGCTCTGCATTAGCAGATGAATATGCTCACACGTATTGATATTGAAGGAAACAACTGAAATATACTGGAAAAATGTGGAAATTATGAGCAAGTTGCACAATCAAAAGTGGAAAGACATTATGGAGAGTTCATGGAATTCTGAGCAATTAAATTCTCAGATAATTAAGGCAGATATAAGAAAGCAGATAGAAGAGACAACTTAAAGCAAAACAACTTGAAGTAAAGAAAGAAATCGCAACATTGAAGCTGTTCATTCAATTTATTTGGTATAATCTTTAAGTGATAGTGAATCAGAAAGGGCATTCAATCTGAAAATACAAATGTGCATCAGAACTTAGACTGTACCACATGATATTCTTATTTTTACCGGATTCCTGATTCTACTATCATGGTAGTTTACCATCTAATTGTGAAGGAAATCAGGAGAGTCATCAGAAGCTTCCTAAAAAGCAAAACTTTCACAGCTCAGAGGATAGAAGGCACGAAGACAGACTGGGGAACATGAAGTGCTGAGTAACAAATGCAGATATGCCCAGATTCCATGAATGTAATAAGAAGTTGACATACGTGGACACAAGCAATCAAGGATGCCAAATAAGTTAATAGATTTGTTCCAGTTAAAATGTTCTCAAGAAACAAGCCACTTTTGAACAGCAGAGGCACAGGTTTAGAGCAAGCCCTACATGGCCTGATGTAAACTCTTCTATCATCTCATCTGTAACATATTAGAACTACTTCACCACTTCAGAAGCAAATTTTTTTGTTTTAGGCCGAAGCATCGTTCAGAGATTCCAAAAATATACCTTGCCAGATATGAATTCATGTATTATCATCTCCTAGCCAATATTGATATTTGAAGTGAATCCAGCAGATGTGTCATTGAGAGAACAATTATAAATATATGCATTTTGTTCATGGACAAACTTCACACTTGCAATCTTAATCAATTTATTTTGATGAGGTCATACAAAAAGGTCAGAAATATTCCGTGCTCAAGTCTGACTGGATTTTAGTCTTTAGGAAGCTGTCCTGCCTACAGATTAGGTTGCATAAATTGCACTATTCAAAACTCCAAATATGTCATGTTGCCCACCTTCATTGAGGATTCCATTACAAAGAGGAGGAAAAAGGGCATGATGAGGTATGAAACATCGTACAGTACTTGCAGTTTACTCCAGTCATCATTCAACAACAGGTTTTGTTAATACAGAGGTCGGACGCTAACCATGGCGGTCATGGCTGAACAACTTTCGAATTCACGTTGACAAACTAGGTCTTTTACCCTTTGGCTTCACTTCTTTTTCTTCTTTCGTGAGATGTCTGATGAGCAAGGTATCTCTAACTGCAATTGATGTGATAATGAGCTACCCTCTTAAATTGCTGTGGTGAATATGATGCAAATTCACCACAGTGCTGTTAAGCAGGGAAATTCCAGAATTTTGACACGATCCTTGTGAATGGTCAGCAAGTACTGCATTACACTCCCAATGTGTGCTTTCTGGTTATCAGGGCGTAGGACCCCCTGGATACTGCAGCAAGGCTTGGATAACCTTCAGGCTTTGGCTGATGGACAGGCTTCTTTTTTATTCACTTGTGGGGTCTGGGCGTTGCTGGCTGGCCAGCATTTATTGACCATCCCTAACTGCCATTGAGAAGGCGGTGGTGAGGTACCTTCTTGAACTGCTGCAGTCCACCTTCTGTGGCTTGACCCATAATGCTATTAGGGAGGGAATTCCAGGACTTTGAGTCAGTGACAGTGAAGGAATGGCAGTATTTTTCCAAGTACAGATGGGGAGTGGGTTGGAAGGGAACTTGATGCTGGATGTGTTCCCATATTTGCTGCCCTTGTCCTTCCAGTTGGAAGTGGTTGTGCATTTGGAAGATGCCATCTGAGGATCCTTGGTGAATTTCTGCAGTGCATCTTGTAGATATTGAGTGTCAGTGATAGGAGTGGATGCTTGAGGATGTAGTGCCAATCAAGCGGGCTGCTTTGTCCTGGATTTTGTCAAGCTTCTTGAATGTTGTTGGAGCTGCATGCATCCAAGCAGGTGGGGGACATTGCATCACACTCCTGGCTTGTGCCTTGGAGATGATGAATTTGGAGCCACAAGGTGGGTCAGTGGTTAGCACTGCTGCCTCACAGCACCAGGGACCCAGGTTCCGATTCCACCCTTGGGCAACTGTGTGGAGTTTGCATATTATCCCGTGTCTGCTCCAGTTTCCTTCCATGAGAAATGCAGGGTTAAAGGGATAGGGTGGGGATGTTGGGTCTGGGTAGGGTGGGCTTTGGAGGGTCAGCATGCACATAATGGGCTAAATGGCCTGCTTTCATTTGTACGGATTCTACAACAAGCTTTGGAGGGGAGTCAGGGATTGATTCACTTGCCACAGTATCCTTAGCCTTTCTTCCTCTTGTCAGGTTAGAGTCAGGTGAGTTATTCACCACAGAATTCCCAGTTTCTGGCCAGTTCATTTGTGCATTACATTAATGGAGTGAATCTAATTAAGGTTCTGGTTAATGATAACCCTGGCATGTTCATAACAATGGTAAATACCATTGAATGTCATAGGGAGACGGTCAGAATCTCTCTTGTTGAAGATATTCATGCCAGCCAATGACTGTTATCCAGGCCTTGCTGCAGTATCCAAGGAGGCCTATGCCCCAAACCTTGACAATCATGACTGCTACAACTAACAAAGTTTCTCTAGCAATCCCTTCAATAGAAGGTATTGTTTGCAAGGCATCACGATTTGCGTTCCCTCAGGTGACTCAGCCAACCAATCCCGCAGCAACAGATTTTTGGGCAGTGAGGACAGAATTTCCAAGGAAAAGGTTTCTCAACCAAGGTTCTCATCCTTCTTCTTCCACTTTTGTCCTTTTTTGGTCAGTCTCCAACTACGTTCAGCTAGATGGGTGAGACACACTACATGGACAATTTATGGCAAGTTCCTCCAAAACACTAATGTCAGTGTGCCCCTTCTCAATAATATCTTCTGAGAGCGCTTAAAGCATTTACTTCATGGAGATTGAATACCATCTTTAAGGTGTGTCAAGCATAGGATCTCAACCAATTATACAGCATGCGGACGCAATATGCAGATCAGCAGAACTTACAGTGCACGATCATGGTGGTGGAGAAAATGACTCTGGCGAGGATGGTGGAATTCAGTCATTTGTGTTTTCATTTGACTTACACTATGATGCAGAAACATCATGTGAAAATGCTCCAAGGCTTGGAGGTGCTTGGCAGGTGACTCAAGTCTTACTTCCAATATCAGAAAGGTGGCGGTTAAGAACAGGCTGAAGGCTTCTCCCTGTTTTGGAGTTCTCTGTAGTCAAGAATTCAGCAACATAATTTTACACAGCTGTGCTAGCCCAAATGATTCTGTGAATGTCCTCTTTGAGGGTGATCTTTTGAGAAAGGTAGCTGCCAAAAAAGAGAAAGTGTCAAACAGCATCGAAGTCTCTCCAGCACTAACAATAACTAGAGGTATAGGTGCTTGAGGTTTTCTGGACTTGCTGGTCGAGTTTAGCTCCTGCTGATTTTGTGAATCGTCTGAATTTCACCTGTAAGGAGGCCATAAATGCACAGTTACTATATTCTAAATGGTGGATACGTTGAAGGGTCACCTTAGATCTTAACCTATTGAGGTTGTAAAGCTTCAAAACTTACTCATGACCCACTGCAAAGAATTTCTTGAACAGGCTGCAGTATGTGAAGAAAGCTGATGCAATCACACAGCCTTGCTTGATGACAATCCAGTTAGCAAGGACTCATTCACCAAACCATTGCAAAGGAGTGTTGCTGCTAAAGAGCAATGGAGAGGTCCAGACCCTTTCCTTGGATTTCTTGAATTTCAAAGATGGTGCATGTAGCTCTCCTATATGATCAAAAGACACATTAGGTCATCTTGATGGATGCCTTCACTGATAAGTAGGAGGAAGTACAGGAGAATGTGAGAGAGAATCTTCCCCCAACACACAGAACAGAAATGCTACTACAGCTTCCACAAATTGATTTATCAGCCTTCTAAAAGGCACATATGTTGGGAAGGAGAACTTTTCCTTCCCAAAAGGCCAGCTGTAGAGGGAAGGTACTATTAAGCAAAAACCTTGAACAATGATACATCAGTAGGATTCTTCATCGCCCGTATTTCAAAATCTCTCACCTCGACAGCATTCCATAAGACCATAAGACATAGGAGTGGAAGTAAGGCCATTTGGCCCATTGAGTCCACTCCGCCATTTAATCATGGCTGATGGGCATTTCAACTCCACTTACCCGCACTCTCTCCGTAGCCCTTGATTCCTTGCGAGATCAAGAATTTATCAATCTCTGCCTTGAAGACATTCCTCCAATCAATCTTAGCTGGTGAAGATAAGCTTCTCATCAATCCTCAGAAATCCAGCAGTTTGGTCAAGAGAGAAGGAGGAATCCTGGTGATGGTGTTGCAGTTCAAATGAAATGTCCTTGCTACTTGCCAGCACAAGCCTGAATGCAGTGAGCTGGCACAGGTTGCAGCATTACAACAGGGTTATTAGTGGAGACAGTCCCACATCTGAACAAATACCAAGGGGACAGTAGCTCATAGACAGCAAAAATGCTTGTTCGAGGAAAATCTCAATTTAAGCAGACTTTGACTTATTATTATACATTCTTTGATAATAGCTCTACACACAGTAAACAAACCTGGAAGTAAAGCAAGAAAGTTCCACAAACATTTATTTGAAAGTTATAAATATGTATATACACAAACACCTTCAAAAGAAGGTAGTTAGGGAGAAGAAGGTTAAGAGGTGACTTAATAGAGACATACAAGATGATCAGAGGATTAGATAGGGTGGACAGTGAGAGCCTTTTTCCTCAGATGGTGACAGCTAGCACGAGGGGACATAGCTTTAAATTGAGGGGTGACAGATATAGGACAGATGTCAGAGGTAGGTTCTTTACTCGGAGAGTAGTAAGGGCGTGGAATGCCCTGCCTGCAACAGTAGTAGACTCGCCAACTTTAAGGGCATTTAAATGTTCATTGGATAAACATATGGATGATAAGGGAACAGTGTAGATTAAATGGGCTTCAGATTGGTTTCACAGGTTGGCGCAACATCGAGGGCCGAAGGGCCTGTACTGTGCTGTAATGTTCTATGTTGTAAGAAACAGGAGCAAGAGGAGGTCATTTGGCCCATAAAGCCTACTCTGTCGTTCAATAAGATCATGACTGATCTAATTGTGATCTTTTCTGTCTGAGCCCATAAGCACTGTAGATTAAAATTAGTCTAACTTAGTCACAAACATATTCAATAACCTGGCCTTCACTAATCTTTGTAATTCTCCCACCCCCACACAGAAATGATTCTGAGAGAATAAATTCCTTCTCATCTCCATCTTCACTAGGAGACACCTCATTTTGAAACTGTGCTCCTAGTTCTACATATCCTCAAAGAGGAACATTCTCTCTGCATCTAACTTTTCCATTCTTCCTAACAAGCTGAACATTTGCCAAACTTCTGTCCACTCATTCACCTACTAATATGCTTATCTTTGGATCAACTGCAAATTTGGCTACAATGCCCACGTCCTTCATACGAGTCATAGAATCAATATAAATTTAACTAAGATCCCAGCACTCATTTCTGTGAAACACCCTGTTAGTTATTCTTGACGAACCAGAAAAATGACGAAGTTAACCTGAATCTATTTCAGGTAAGTTTGACAAACCTCTAATCCATATTACTGTACCAATCCCAATACCATGTGCCACTTTATCAAATGTCTTTTGGAAATCCAAGTACACTACATACTGGTGCTGCTGTTTCTACCCTTGTCAGATTTCAAAGCACTCAAACAACTTTATCAAAGATGATTTCTCTTTCACAAAACCATGCCAACTCTGCTCTATTGTGTTACAGCTTCCTAAGTGTACTGGTACTACTTCCTTACTATGTATGACAGCAATTTCCCCACTTACAGATGCTAGGATAACTGGCCCAGTTTCCTGCTCTGTCTCCCTCATATGTTTAGCAGAGGTATTACAGTGTGATTTTCCATGTCACTGGGACCTTTCTCTGAATCTCGGAGAGTTTCAATGATTACAAACGTTGCATCTACTATTTCTGCAGCCATTTCTTTTAAAGGCCTCGGATGCAACCTATCAAATCCAGGAGACCTGTCAGCTGTCAGTTTTCCTTGTCCTTTTTTCTCCTACAATTTATGATTGTTTGGAGGTTTTCTTTGGCCCATCAACTTCTCTTATAATTACTGGGACTTTTTTTTACTTCTAACATGGAGACTGAACAAATATTTTGTCTAAGGCTTTGTCATTTCCTGGTTTCTCATTATCAATTCCTCTGTCTCATCCTCTATGACATCAATGTTCACTTTAGCTACTCTCTTCCTTCTTGCAGAGGTTCTTACTGCGCGTTTTTGTATTTTTTTGTTCGTTCGCTCTCATTTCTTTTTAAGTAATTGTCAGTTTCCAACATTTTCCTAACCTTCTAGTTCAACATCTACTTTCACTGTTTTACTCAAACCCTTGTGACAGCAGTGTAACTAAATCTGCTCCTTTGCCAACAATTCCATCCTTTGCTCAACATATTTCACAAACAAATGGCATCATCTATAAAAGCATTATACATTATATATGTAAAGATAAACCTCTGAAAAGCAAAAGACTTGTGCACAGTGCAATATCCTATAAGTACTGCACTGTCACATTTTGCCCATTACACTTAATTAATAACAACTCTAATGCTAGAGTGTGTGAGATTAAAAGTTACTTCAGAAAAATTAAGTCAGCTTTCCCAAACACAACTTTTCAGTTTAACTACAGGCAAAATTGTATAGAGAATAGATGATATAAAAAAAACTGGCCTTTATCCCTGGTGTACTGAAAAATGCAAATCTCAAAGTAGCACACAAAAAAAACCATCTTACCTAAATTTCCAGGGCATTTTCAGTGTTCATTTTCATGCATGTACAGGTGCCATGCCACAAATGCCTGGAAATCATCTGCCATAATGTAGAAAAGGCTGATCTTTAGCATCTAATAAATATTTTCACTCACTTGGGTCGCTTTTTAATCTGTGACTGAACAGGTGCTTTCTTCTCTTCAGGAGTTTTAGGAGATGGTAAATCAGATCCTGGAAGTTCAGGTGGCAATGGAAGGTCTGTTAGTAAGTGCCGGGTCTTCCGTTCAGGATCCTTCTTTATCGTCTTTGTTATAAAGCCATCCTTTGGACTGCAATTAGAAAACACAGGCTCAAGGGAACAGAATCAAATGTCACTATAATTCATCCCCATTCTAATGAAACATGAGAAAATCAAAGTCAAACAAAGCTTTTCAGAACCAGATAAGGTCATTCATAAACATCTTTCCCTTTGACTTTAGTGTATCACTTACAGCGCCTGTTTGGTACTGCTGCAGTCATAAATTCAACAGTCTTGTCGGGCATTCACTAAACATGGATTTTGCTGTTTTCCCCCGGATCTATGTGCCAAATTAAAGACTACCTCAATCACAAAAAGCAAATTGACAAATTGCTGCTTATAGGGCAGATAATTGCACAATACATATTAAATGTAGTCTAGAGTAAGTAAATTGTTTAAGTAGCTCTATAACTGGCAATCTAAAAGTGCAACAGTTCCAACTCTAACCCACTTTAGACTGGCATGGACTGAAGGCAGATTAACAGATAAAATGGAGTAGGAATAAACAGGTCATTTGAGTTCACAGGCCGTAAATAGTAACCAGATATTCACAATCAAATCAGTTAATTTGACGAGGAGGTTTAGCAGTCTGCATCCAAGTTTGCTAACAAAACAAACTTAAGTTGGAATGCATGCTGTTGTTTCTGGTTGAAAAGTCCAGAACTGAGGATCACAACCTCAGAGTAAAGGGTCTGCTATTGTGAGGAGAATTTTCATCACAAATGATAATAAAGTTCGGAATTCACCACCACAAAAAAATACATTAATGTCCTTGATGACTGAGCAGGCAAGACAGAGTCATAGAGTTATACAGCCTGGAAACAGGCTCTTTGGTCCAACTCATCCATGCCGACCACATATCCTAAACTGATCTAGTGCCATTTGCCTGCATTTGGCCCAAATCCCTCTAAACCCTTCCTGTTCATGTATACACTCACATGTCTTTTGCTGTATTGTTCTTTATCCCATTCGCCTCAATCCGTGTCTCCCTCTGGTTCTTTATTCAATTCCCCTCAATCCCATGTCCCCCACTGGACACCCACCCTATTGCCACTGAGAAGATTTACTTCCTCATTGACTTGGTTGAAACTACCTGCCCTCGTGATTCTGGGCACTTCAATTCAATCGCATCCACCCCCAATCTTCACCACCCCCAGGAGAACGTTCCCAGCTTCTCCCAGTCACTCCTTGCAAACTGAAGACTGGAATCACAAAGAGGGAGGGTGCCCCTGTACAAAGGGTGACTTCACTTTCTCAAAATTTGCTCCCCTCCCATCTCAAAGGGGGCATATTTCCCACAAGACATGCCAAACCGAGGGCAAATGGCAACTGTGACTGAACAGCTAATGTGGGCAAACTGCCCCTTCCTCACAATAGTCTTGCGTCTCTTCTCTGAACTGCTTTGAACGCATTCACTTCCTTCCTTAAATAAAGAAGCCAATAACACACAATACTCAAGATGCCATCTCAAGACAATCTGGGGTATGTCTGACAGCAATACTGCCATATACAACTGACTGTCACGTTCCCCAAGCTCCAACAGTGTCATCACTTCAAAACAGCTTTGATGCCTTCTTCATGCTCCCAGGTATACTAGATAGATCAGCAGAATTTTATATACAAGACAATCAGGGGTATAGAGAAAGTGCAGGAAGATGCAGCTGAGGTAGAAGGTCAGCCATGTCATACTGAAGGGCTGGTTCAATGGACCAATTCACCCAGGCCCCAGGTTCTGAAATCCCCTCATTTTCCTCTGTTAAGACACAACATAAACCTAACATCTTTGAACAAACGTTGTTCGCCCGCCCAAAATCTCCTTTGGTTGGGAATTTATCTTCAGGTTATATTCTATAGCACTGCGGAACGTTTAGGTTGAAGTGGCAATGTAAAAGCACGTTCTTGTTTGTTTTCTTTTGAGGGTTGTTACTCTATCAAAATCCAGGCAAACAGTCTAGCCAACCCTGGGTATTTTCAAGAAATTATAAACTGATAAGTTTGAGATGATTAAAAATATTTGCACTCAATATACCATTAAGTGTGCTATCAACTTCAAGTGAAATAGAAATTGCTGGTGCAACAATCCCATTTCTTAATATGGCACAAGAAGGCCAATACATTCAGTAGTTAAACTGAAGGTTTGCAAATTGGAAAGTAACAGTTAGTATGTGCCAGTTATTTTCATATTCTGTTTGCAGTTAATGCTGCTCTGAGTATACTACAGTTGTGCCACAGACAAAATCGTGAAGACGGCATGCCTCAAGCAGCAAATATACTATTGCATACAGAAGTACATTTTAACCTACCCACCCAAATTTTGATGTGACAATCTATCCAAGACTTTTTTTTTGAAATCTATCATGGACTGGTCTAAAATTCTAATCAGCTAACTGGTCTGCAATTGCAAGACGGAACAGCAAAATTAAAAATGCTCTTTGGTCTCAGATGTATCACAATCTGTCCTGCACTGGTCTTCAGTGCTCCCAGCAATTGGTAGTTGAATAAAAGGATTATTGCTTGCAGCTTTGACGAGATGTCCTTCAATATCCCCTGCCGTGTTAGCAATTCCAGGGCCAAGCATAATCAGATAGGAAATCTTAAATGGTAGTAAATTTTCTATCATACACAATCAACGTTATTCCACTCGCAGCAGACAGTCTATGTCTTTAATTAATCTTATGAGATGCTACAATTCTTGCTAGTGACAATATAGGACACTTAAAGTATGCTGCTTTCATTGCTTACCCATCATCTATATTTTGTTTGAAAAAAAAGGACTTATGATAAAACTTGGAGGACATAATGTTTGTTCTCCAAAAAAGTAGTTTGCTTGCCTTCATGCTACTGTGAGCAAGAACTCCAGCAGAAACACAATGCAATCAAAGTTTTATTCAAAACAAGAAAATATGAATCCTCAATTCATTTAGGAAGGTTTGTATTTCCTACCTTTCTTTCACCAGGCTCTATTTTAAGATCAACAGCCTCAATTTTATGCTTCAAATTACTCTCCACTCATATTACATAACACTAAGCTTCACATCTATGGAAATGAAACCTGAATTTCAAGTCAATCATATGACTTACCACTCATTTATCTCTCAAAATTTAGCTCCTGCAGCACTTAATTTCTGTTTTCATCCAGGTTTTTGGATTTATTTAGCTTTTAATACAAACTCCATGAATGCACAAAAATAAAACAAGAAATCTGGCTATGATTTCATTTATCCACAGCCCACCACTCACATCAGTATCCACTCAAGCCATTATCATGGATGTCTACAGCACAGGAAAAGACCCTTAGGCCTAGCAAATCTGTGCCAAAAACAAGCACCTAACTATTCAAAGATGCTGGAGTCAGAGATAACACAGCGTGGAGGCAGAGGAACACAGCAGCCCAGACAGCATCAGAGGAGCAGGAAAGTAGCCCATAGCCTTGTAAGCCTTGGCATCACAAGTATGCCATTATATTGAAAACCTGAGCAGGCTCATATGTTCTTACATCAGTTCACATTTGCAGAGTACAGTACAGGTGCACATACCACTTTTCGCCATCAGCAGCTTCTACTTTCTAAACTGGCACTTTTGATCATCTCTTGTCATTTAGAATATTTGATTAAAGTTGTAAGCAAACAATATTTGGGGTCAAATCTATGAAGGTATTTCACAAAGCAATACCATGGCTAGAGAGATCATCCTCTGTTACAAATAATTTTATAAGGAATATTCCCAACACCCTCTGCAAGATATGGTACACCGATCCAGAGGTTGTATCAGTAGCAAAATGACACAAACTACTGCTGAGTTCAAAGAATGCCTTGGTGAAAAAAAGCCATCTCCATGACAACCACTTTAACTCATTCAACCCTCCACCAGGTACATCATTTAACGGGAATACCATGGAGCTGCAGGAAGGCCACCAAGAAGCCAACTGCATTAAGGAATTCACAGAAAGCCAAGCAGGAAAGGAACATGAAAATCACTTAAAACATTTTACAGAGCAAGATAAAAATCGATTGCAACGTACACAAGGATGAAGGTAGAAGCTGGAATATAATGAAAACTAAGATATGGATCTAAAGTACTTTAAAACTTCAGTACTTAATCATTATGGAGGCATTTAACATCATGTACAAACATAATATTTTAAAGCAGACATGTTTATCTATAGTCATTAAACTGCTGTTAAAAAGTTCAAATGAATAAGCTGTAACTTTTTGTAGGACTATGTTCAGTGAGAACAGCGAAGAAAAGGCAAAGCTCTTGACACCAACTGACTGTACAGCCACCCACCCCCAAGTCAGTATCAAGGCATGGAAGACTTGTGTTAATCTGCCAGTGTGCTAAATCCTCAAGTTGGACTCTGTTGCCACTAAATGGCTTGACTAAATCCTCTCAACTACACCTCCAAGAACACACATCAGCTACCTGTGAAGATCCAATGGTATGTTTTTAAAAGTACAACAGAAACCATGGTCACAGTTGACATTACAGTTCTGTTTAGCAGACTTTCAAATCTAGCAAAGAACAAGATATTCCTCGAGACTTCCACGTTGATACTGCTGACTCAAGAATTTGAAGATGACTTCATAATCAATCTCATTTATTTAGGTCATAGCCAAGCAGAGCTGATTCAGCAAGGTACATCTGAAAATGCTCAGTGGCAACAGCTCAAGGAAGTTAACAGCAAATGGCCCAAATATGCTCAACAAGTCCCGATCAAGCAGATTCATTCTGGTCAGAGGTGAACTAGCATTGTTTAGGAATGTAATTTTCAAAGACAAACAAATGATTATTCCACAAGGTCTACATTAAGATATGATTGAACATATTCATACAGGGCAAACAGAAACAGGGAAAAAAACATTTGTCACATGGTTTTACCTATTGACCCAGCACTAACATGGATATACATCACTTAATCAATAGGCCTAAGCTTATTTCCCCAATTAATAAGACCATGACTGATCTGTCTGTTTCAAATTTCACATTCTCATCAACCCCTAGCAACCTCAGATTCTTATCAGGCAAAGCAATCATGCTACCTCAGTCTTAACAATATTTAAATGATTCTGCTTTCATTACAGTCTGATGTAGGGTGTTCCAAACTCGCACAACCATCAGCGATAAACGAGTTACATTTACTACTTTCCAGTCTGATGGCTTTTCCTGATTCTGAAAGCTTTTGGAAAATTAAGACCAATATATCTACGATCTCACTTGTCACCTCTTTTAAGACCTTATGAAGAAGTTATCAGGATCTGGAAACTTGAGAGCCCAAAGCTCCTTTGGTTTTGTACCAGAGATAATAAGAACTGCAGATGCTGGAGAATCCGAGATAACATGGTGTAGAGCTGGACGAACACAGCAGGCCAAGCAGCATCATGGGAGCAGGAAAGCTTGACGTTTCAGGCCTAGACCCTTCATCAGAAATGGGGGAGGGGAAGAGGGTTCTGAAATAAATAGGGAGAGAGGGGGAGGCGGATAGAAGAGAAGACAGGTGGAGAGGATCCCCACCTCTTTGACCTGGCTGTCTCCTCTCCACCTATCTTCTCCTCTATCCATCTTCTATCCACCTCCCCCTCTCTCCCTATTTATTTCAGAACCCTCTTCCCCTCCCCCATTTCTGAAGAAGGGTCTAGGCCTGAAACATCAAGCTTTCCTGCTCCCATGCTGCTGCTTGGCCTGCTGTGTTCATCCAGCTCTACACCTTGTTATCTCCTTTGGTTTTGGTTTGTTTAGTATCACTCCGCCTAGTGACAATAACTTCATTAAGTTCCTCCTTTCCCTCCACTTCTTGACTTACAGTTAGAGGGAATTTTTTAAAAATGAACTATAGTGGGCACAGACCAATTTATTTGTTCATTTTATCCACTGTTTCATCATCAATTATTATTCCTCATTGTCAGTGTCTAGAGGATCAAAATTAACTTTACTTATTCAACGTCTTTTTAAATACCTGTAGAACTTCAATGCCCACACAGATGCCCTTATTGATTCTTAGCCTCAGTCATCGCCCTTGCAAACTGGATGTTAAATTTAATCAGATTGTGGCTGTTGCTACCTAAGGCTACTTTTACTAAGGTTATTAATTGCTCCTGTCACATTACATCATAGCAAATCTAATATAACCTGTCCACACAGCAGCACATCTGGAACGGACCTAAGAAATTTTCTCCAAAGCATTTTATGAACTCATCTAGGGTACAACTGCCAATCTGATTTTTCCAGTTTAGGGACAGACTCAAGTCACTCGTGATTACTGCTGACCCTTTATCACCAGCACCTAATATTTCCTGTATACTTTGTCTTGTGGTTTGCAGTTACTATTAGGTGGCCTGTATACCATTCCCCTGAATGACTTCTTTCTAATGCTATTTCTAATCTCCATCCAACAGATTCTACATTTTGGTCTCCTAAATCATAATCATCTTTAACTACTGCACCATGTAATCCTTGATTAACAGTGCTACCCTCTAAGTTTACCTCATTTCCTGTCCTTCTCAAATATCACATACCCTTCAATATTCAGGACCCAATCGTATATGTAATCACATCTCCATACTGGCTCTCAGATCAGATCTATTTATTTCAACAGGACCTAACAATTTGCTTACTGTTACGAATGCTACACAGATTTGTATACAGAGTTTCCAGTGTTGTTCTTTTGCTTTCTTTATAACATTCAGGCTTAATTTAGTTTAGACTCAAGACTTTTTTCATCAGTCCCTTCCTGTCTTTCACTGACCCTCCTTTCTAATATTAATGTTTTCCTCTCTCACCTCATCTCTTTGATACACCACATCTTTCTATATATGGCCCTTCATCCCCATTAGTTTACATGCCTCTCAACGTCCTCAGTTTTCCAGTTTTAAGAATACTGGCCCTAGCATGGTTCAGGTATAGGCTCTCAATGATACAACCTACTTTTACGCCCAGGAACCAGAACACACTCCACAGTAGTTGTCAGCCATACAGTCACAGCTGTAAATGTTATATGCTGTGCTGATTCGTACATAACTCAGGTATTAATCCAGAAATTAGCTTTGGAGGATCTGCTTTCTAATTTAGTGCCACGCCTCTCATATTGTCTATGCAGAGCATCTTTCCTAATTCCACCTATATTGTTGAGATCTACACGGACCACAAATGGATAGTCCCGAGTGTCCCAGCCATGAGCAAAAATATGCTCAGAAGCTGAGCAGGTAACAGGAAATAAGTTTGGTCTTTACTTTGAGGATTCATGTCCAAAGAATCAAATTTCCCTATGCAGCTGACAGGCATAATTAGAAATAGTTTAAAGTTAATCCTATTGCCACCAATGGCTTGTTTTACTCCTTTTGTTCTCAGTTTTTATTCATTTACAAGACGTGGTCATCACTGGCTGGGCCAGTATTTAGTGCCCACCCTTTGTTAGCCTTGAGAAGGTGGTGGCAAAATGCCTTCTTGAACACTGCATTCCGCATGCTTTAACCCACAAAGCCCTTTGGAAGGGAATTCTAAGATTTTGACACAGCAACAGTGAAGGAATAGCAAGATATTTCCACGTCAGGATGTTGAGCAGCTTGGAGGGGAACTTGCAGGAGATGCTGTTCCCATATATCTGATCCCCTTGGCCTTCTAGATGGATGTGGTTGTGGGTTTGGAAGGTGCTCTCTAAGGATCTATGGAGAATTTCTGCAGTGCGTCTTCTAGATAGTATACACTGCTGCTACTGAGCATTGGTAGTGAAGGAAGTGGATGCTTGCAAAGATGGTTCCAATCAAGCAGGCTGCTTTGTCCTGGATTGTGTCGAACTTCTTGAGTGCTGTTAGAGCTGAACCCATCCACTTAAGTGGGGAGGCATTCCATCACACTTTTGAATGGTGGACAGGTTTTGGAGAGTCAGGAGGCAAGTTATTCACTGTAGTACCCTAGTCTCTGACCTGCTTTTATAGCCACTATGTTTGTGTGGTGAGGTCAGTCGAGTTTCTGGTCAATTCTTAAACACCGTACCCCCAAGTGTGGACAGTGGGGGTTTCAGTGGTGGTAACTGAATGTGTGGGAGACAAGGGGGTGGGCTAGATCGTCTCATATTGGGCATGGTCATTGCCTAGTGTGGTGTGAATGTTACTTGCCATTTGTCGTCACAAGAACTGTCCAATGCTTCTTGCATTTGAACATGGATTGCCTCAGTGTGAGTCCTTGCAAATGGAGCTGAATATTGTGCAATTATCTGCAAACATCCCCACTTCTGACCTGAAGATGGAGAAAGATCATTGGATATAGCAGCTGAAGATGGTTAGGCCTAGGACACAACTCTGAGGAACTCCTGCAGAGATGTCCCGAAGTTGAGGTGACCAACTTCAACCATGAACATCTTATGTGCCAGGTATGATTCCATCCTGGGGGATGTTTGCCCCCGACCCCCATTGATTCCAGTTTTTCTCAAGCTCCTTGATGCCACATTCAGTCAAATGCAACCTTGATGTCAAAGGCTGTCACTGTCATCTCACCTCTGGAATTCAGCTCTTTTGTTCATGTTTGAACGAAGGCTGTAAATGAGATCAGAATTTGAGTGACCCCAGCAGAACCCAAACTGTGTGTCACTGAGCAGGTGCTGCTCAATTGCACTGTTGATAACACCTTCCATTGTTTTATTGATAATTGAAAGTTGACTGATGAGGCAGTATTCGACAGGTTGGATTTGTTCTACTTTTGAGTACAAGATATTCCTGGGTAACATTCCACACTGTCAAGTAGATGCCTGTGCTGTAATTGTGCTAGAAGAGCTTGGCTGAGGGAGCTTCAAGTTCTAGAGCATGAGTCTTCAGTACTAATGCCAGAATGTTGTCAGGGGTCATAGCCTTTGCAATATGCAATGTCCCCAACTACTTTTTTAATATTACATGGAGTAAATCGAAACAGCCAAAGGTTGGCGCCTGTGATGGGGGCCACTGGTGGAGGCAGAGATGGATCATCTACCTGGCACTTCTGGCTGAAGATTGCAGTGAATGTTTCGGCCTTATCTTCTGCACTGAATGTATGGGCCTTTCCTTCGATGAGGATGAGAAATCCTCCAGCGAGTTTAATTGCCCACCACCATTCACGACTGAACATGGCAGGAGTATAGAGATTAGATCTGAACCTTTGGTGGTTCCTTTGGCACGCAAGTAGTCCTGTTTGGTAGGTTCACTGAGTTGCCCCATTTTTAAATATGCCTGACTTCATTCTCCATTGAACCAGGTTGATGAGAATGGTTGAGTGGGGGATTATGCCAGGTCATGAGGTTACTGAACAGTCAGCCTGTTGTAAAATTCAACAAAAGATTCACTTTTAGCACTTCATAATGTGTTAATAGTCAAAGAATTCAGCACTCAGCTCAACTATTTCTGGTGTTAACATCAAGCGTTCCAAGACTGGGCACAACATCAGAGGATAGAGGATATTCACAAAGACACAACTTGGCCCCAGCTTCAATTTGGATTTTCATCTGTTCTAGCTTTCTCCCAAGAGTGTAGTTCCAAGCACTTGAGCTTCTTCAGTCAAGTTCTCCAAACAGCCATTATTCATATTTAGGTTAGAAAAGCAATAATCGGCAAGGCACTCAGTACAGTGGGTGCTGGAGAGAATCAAAACCTGTTCTTACCTGAGACACAACAGCAAATGGATGAGAAGCCTTGATCTTGGTGGAAATTCTCTCTTCAGAACCTATACCACGAAGAATTACTTGGCAGAGATCAGAAGTCAAACTTCATACCTGCTCGCTTATATGCCTCACTGGCACACCAGATGGTGTATTTATTCCTTAAGCTGCAAGGAGCGACTTAATATCCTATTTATAGGCAAATTAATTACATCTGTCCTGACTGGAAATAAGAAAGCCCAGGCTTACATTATGTACGTGGAAAACTTGGGCAACTAACAGAAAAGATTGAGAGTTTTGTGGTTATTAATGTACACAAACCACCCTATCTAAATTGTCAAGAAACAGTTCGGCTTTGAAGGATCATGGTTTTGGAAAAAGACAAACAAAATCAGATTGTGAAGATCTTTATTCAATGTTATACTTTCCCCAGTAGATCAAGCCTAACACTAACCCACTTTGAAGAGGACACAAACAATTGTTCAAAAAATTTCCAGAATCTACTGGGCTCTTCTCTGTAGCAATGTGTTATAAAGATATCAGTCTATGCTCAAGCTTTTATAAAATGTTTGGAGGCACAATCTTTGAAAGTAATACCAACTCCTTAGGACTCCCAGCATAAACTCTCAAGGCTTCTGGGATTCTATCCACAATGTTGTGTCCAGGTTACTGGACCATCTGCCTCAACAATATCCAACAAGCATGACAGTAAGTAGTGCTGAGGATACAGACATGTAGCAGTGTGACCTGGACAGGCTGAGTGAGTGGGATTAGGGTATTGAATTCTATGATTCGCAATGTTCAAACTGAATGATGGAGCAGGTTCAAAGGTTCGATTGGCCTGCTCTTTCACCTAACTTTCTAAGTTACATTACAAATACATTACAGCAGCAGAAATCAATTCTTAAACACAACTAAACTAAATTTAGTCCATATCACAGCAGAATTTAAATCAAAAATGGCTTAACGATTCAAGTTGGAATAATTCCCCAAGTCTCGATTATTCAGAATTAATAAACAGATTAGAATACTTTGAAAGATGCACATCATTTCAGCCCTGATGTTTCCCTTTGAACGGGTTTGGTTATATGGTCATGTAATATGGAGGGCATGTCCAACATGTGCAATTGCATTGCTTGTGACATTAAAGTCAGCAACAGAACAGCTTTGCTTACAAAATGCAACAGATTGTAAACAAGTTGAAACAGCATTACAAAATTCTCTCTGGATTAGAATGCCATTTAGTCCAAATCAAAACAACCCAAGTTTCTAAACTACACTTGGATATTTTTAAAAATTAGAATTTTTTCTTCTGTATAAATGTTCGGGAAAATAAGCTTCCCAAATCAAATGGGATTTCATTAAAATCTTTATTCAAAATTTTCATTACTCCCACCTCCAGCCCAGAACCACGAAACTTAGCCTAGAACTCTCCACTTTGAAAAACACAAATCTTCTCAGAAGGTACCAATGGATGCCTCTCTGCAACATGAAATATAGTTATCAGATTATGCTCAAACCATTCCCAAGAAACGTTTGACCAACACCTGCACACCAAAACATTGTGAAAATAAGACCCACCTATTGGGTCTCGCCAGAATGCATGTCAGAGCTTCCGGAATCCGGAATAGTAGGCCACTTGAAAAGGGGAACCAAATCAAAGTTTGGCAATGACTAGTTTTGACAATGACTACTTAATATTAAGTAGCACAGTCGGTCAAAGTTATCAAAACAAAATCTTATACCAGAAAGTCCATACAAATGTCAGCCAGTAAACTGCTCAAAAAGATCACATATTGCTGTTTATTATTTCCAAGAGATGTTCACATCCCTTATGTTCACATCCTTACGCAATATAATTTCCTGCATGGTGTGCAAGAGCAGCTTGTATATCAACAGCTATGGGAATGACAGAAGGCGCAAAAGACATGGCTCACAAAGGCCAGAGCTCAGAGCAATGCACAGCATAGGGCTTAGGGCTGCAAGTAGATGGGATGCATCAGAGACAGCTGCTAAACGAGCAACATTTTCAAATGACAGACACAAACACGGTCTGGAACCAGGTGACGGCACACACCGAGGACGCCAGAGGTGAGGAAACCATGTATACATAAATGGATTCAGCACGAGTCAGGTATGCCTATTCCTGTCACCTGGACCAAGTGTGAGCATTTCTATTAACATATGCAAACAGATGTTCTCTGCATTTCCAACATTGTTGGAAATTATTCCAATATATCATTCAACAAAGAAATTGGAAATTTTCTTGGAACCTGGTTAAAATTCATCCTGGAACCAACATCACCAAAATTGATCAAATAACCATTTATCTGCTTTATTGACAGACTCAGCTATGAATAAATTAACTACCACATTTGTTTACATAGTTTCACTTCTGACAAATTTGCCTGGAACACTTCTAAAAGTTTTGAAGAAATAAAACGTGCAATATAAATGAAAGCCCTTGTTCCTTCTTGCATTTTAAAAAACTTCTGTCTTCAAAAAACAGCATTCACTAGTAATCATAGCACTGCTGTCTTATTAGAGTAACGAAGCTTCAAAAGCTAAATCAATTCTTCACCACTTCATGCCCCAACTCATTAGTGAATGCTCCATCAGGTTTTACAACACTCACCTGCTCACTTCTTCATGTCCCTCCTTGGTCAGCACTGGGAGCAGAGGTAGTGATGGCAGTGCTGACATTTGCAGATTCGGGTTTTTCTCTCTCTCCTTTGCAACTTCATTTGGCACAGCTTGCTTGAGTTTTTCTTTTGGCGTGGTCAACTCCACTTTCAATGGTTGGGCTTTCGGAATTTTTGCCCCGATGTTCGTTGGTGTTGTCTCTTTTTTATCTGTGTTTGAGTCAAGATCTGTTTTCACCTCCTGAGTAGTCACCTTGACTTTTGGTTTCTCACTTTTAACTGTTACCTGGATCCCAGTGTCTAATGGGGAAACTGTCACTCGCTCAGACTTGAGCTTATTCGCCTCTCTTGTGTCCTTTGTTTGAGATGTATGGGCTGTTGTTGTTGAACTAGCATTGCTACTTGCCTTGGCAGTAGTCACAGTAAGTGCATTTGAAGTTTTTGCATTATTTTTAGCAGCCTCAACAGCTCTTGCTTTTTTGTGCTTACTCAGCTCAGCTGCAAGACTAGTTTTATAAGTTAAACTGTTTGGTGAAATGCTTGACTGCCGGCTGCGAGACCTTGATACACGGTGCTTGCTGCGAGATCTTGATCGTCTAGAATGATATGGACTTCTGCTCCGTGATTTAGGCCTCCTGAAAGTGTAAATCATGAAATCAATAAAGGCTTAACAAATACAATTATTATAACTAAAGAAATAAATCACATAATTTGAAATGTAAACAAGTCTGAATCATTTAAAGTAAACATATCCACTATAGATAATGCAAAGTCATTGTTTGCAGGAATAAGTGTGAATTATCAAATACAGGAATGGAGCTTTACGTGCAGAACAAGGCAAAAAGTTTAAAAAAAAACAACTTAAAATGTGAATTTCAAACAAGCAATTTAAAATTACAATATAAATTTCAGAAACATTTACAAATAACTAAAATTTACAATATTTGCCTTCAGCCGAGATGTCCAAATATTTAAATTATTTGATGGGAAGTGGGTATTGCGGGCTGAGCAAGTATTAATAGCCTATGTCTACCTACAGAGGTGATGGTGAGCTGCCTTCTTGAACTGCTGAAATCCTAGGAGCACAGGTAGACTCACACCTGGTAGTAAGAAGGAAGTTCCAGGATTTTGACCAAGAAACAGTGATGTCGATTAGGATGGTGTGTGGTATGGGCAAAAATATTGCAGAACATCTTTAATGTTTTACCCTCTGATAGTCTTTTTCTATTTTACAAGCAGGAAAATAATGATTGCACACCTCATAATACAATCTATTGAAGTAATTACTTGTTCATCACGTGCATAGGAATATACATTTTTCAGAGATTTTTGGCCAAATTTCAGAAGTCAAGCTCAAACTTCAAAATAACATATTATAGCCAGAGAAGGCACACAGTTGTGTGGTCTTATCTCCACCATTCTAATTTGAACAGTATTGTACAGCTATAAAGCTAAGATATAAAAAGTTATTTGAGAAAGCCCAATCAGCTAATGTGAGAAACCACTTTTCAATACCAACAGAACAAAACATGGGATTAGTTTAAAAATGGTATCATGGTCAGCACAGACATGGTAGGCTGAGGGCCTATTCCTCTGCTATACTAGATAACAAGATGTGGAGCTGGATGAACACAGCAGGCCAAGCAGCATCATAGGAGCAGGAAAGCTTGATGTTTCGGGCCTAGACCCTTCATCAGAAATGGGGGAGTGGAAGAGGGTTCTGAAATAAATAGGGAGAGAGGGGGAGGCGGATAGAAGATGGATAGAGGAGAGGATAGGTGGAGAGGAGACAGACAAGTCAAAGAGGCGGGGATGGAGCCAGTAAAGGTTCTGAACTGGTTCTAAAGATACCCAAACAAGGGCCAGCAAATTACTTTCAAACCCAGAGCTCTTGAAGTACAAGCCCTATTTGATTCTTATATTCTTTACTTGCTATTTAATCACGCGCAAATTTTGTGGGTTGTGTTGTTTGAAAAAAAGGTTTTCTGATTCTTAAAAATTGTTGACGTATAACTCCAAATTCAGAACATCAAGACACATTTCTATCAGAAACATGAGAATTTTACAAATTAATGGCAATGATAGATGATTCTCAAAGTCCCACTGATCCAAAGAAGTTGGGAATTACTGCCAGAAACCAGGTACAGATTAGAAATACAGCAGTACCCAAAAATGACAGAAATTCATATATAGCCCCACTCCTTCTTAGATGTTCATCACTCTATAGACTTGCAGTAGTTTAAGCTTCCATTTGTTCTTTAATAACACATTATGAAATAGATCATAAAAACAAATCATCAGCTACAGGTGGCTGAACAAATATTCAATATTATGACTGCACCATTTTAGTTCCACAAGTGTTTCACCAACTATTCAATTACACAGGCTACCAAAAAGCTCGAGCTAAATATCAAAATACTTCCTAGTGTTATCCTCAATGGAAAAAAGATCTCTTGTTGCCAACAGTCAAGAGCTGACAAAGAATCTGAGCGGGGTCAAGAACTGAATCCTCAAACAAACTCAATGACTGCAATTTCAAGAGAGTACCGAATGTTGCACTCTCTCAAATATTGTTACATAAAAACCACAAATGCAAACTTATCATTAATGGTTCAAAGCTGTGTTCAAATCAATCATTTGCAAATTTACTTTCTCACAAAGTATTACTTATTAAAACTTCTAAAACTTGATTAAAAAAACATAAACCCTATATGCAAGACTCCAAACATTTTAAACAATTTAACTGCCTAAATGAGTAACGTGTAGTATCAAGAAACATTACATTCGCTATTCAACGCCTGTAGTTAATGTATGGCAGAAACATTAGGAATTTATCAAACGGGCATGACGCGTAATGTACATTTTTTCTCTTTACAATATTTGATGCTTGATACGTTATGTTTCACGTACATACTTCAGACTTTAAGGAATATATGTACACGGGGTACATTTCAGACTAATTTTTAAATCTATTCAACACGATAATAGTTCAAACACTCGAGATGTGCAGACTGCGGTCTACCTGAGTTCCGGGCTCCGGCTGTAGGGACTGGACGAGCGTCGCCGACTGCTGGAGGAGTAGGGAGCGGGGGACAGACCGCCATAATCATAGGGACTAAGGTGCCGGGAGAAGCTGGGAGAGCGGCGGCGTGAAGTCGGGTAAGGGCTGGGAGAACGACCGGTGTAGCCGGCGTGTAACGCCGACTCCCGCGAGCTGTACAGCGGCTTGAAAGCGAAGAGCGGCGGGGGAGGGCTGTACAGCTCGAAGGTAGGGGGCCTGCTGGGGCTATGGCCGGAGGTGGCCCCGTAAGCCTGCGGGTAACACGGGACAGATGTACCGTAGGGACTCTGCTCCCGGTAAGGCGGACTGCGGGGCCCGGGAGAGGTCGAAGTGCGGTAGGCCCGCGGAGCCTCCCAGTCGGCTTCCCGGTAGGCCCGCGGTGGAGGCTCTCTATAAGCCGCGGGCGTCTCTTTGTCAGTGCGATGCGAACTACGGCCTCCCCGGGCCTCCTTGTCGCCTTGGGCTGGCTGCTCGGCCGCCGCCCCAGCTTTGTTTCGGCTCCGGCTTTTACTCTTGGCCTTGCCGTCCGCCCTGGACCGGGAGCTCTCTTTGCCCTTGTCCCGTCTCCGCCTCTCCTTGTCGCGGGAGCGCTCGGCCCGGCGCCCAGCCGAAGACGCGGGGCTGAAGCCGAAATTCTCCGACTGTGAGCTCACGTCCTCGTACTCGACCAGGCCGCGGAGCGAGAGCGGGAGAGCCGAGGAGCCCGAAGCCGAGCAGGCTGCCGCGGCGGAGACCGGGTACTTGCCGTCCCTCCGCTGGGCCCGGCTCTCGGCCGAGCGCTTCCTGCGGCGTTTCCTGCGCCGCGAACGCGACGAAGGGCGAGGAGGAGCGGACGAGGCGGCGACAACGGCGGCGGCCGTCGAGCAGCGGCCTTTATCCCGAGCCTGGGTTTGGGCCGGAGCAGGGCCGCTCTGGCTCTGATGTCTCCTCCCGCTGGGGCTGCGACCCCGGCTCCCGCCGCGCGTATCCGAACTCGGCATTGACTTCCGCGACTCCCCCTACCCCCTCCAGCTCCGGGGCCGCTCACTCCATCCGCTCGGAGCAGCCGCGCATTCCACTCTCCAGGTGCGGGGCTCTAGGCGAGCTGAGCGGGGCGGGGGAAAGAAACTGGCGAAAAAAAAAAGAGAGCGGGGAGGGAAGCTGGGCCTACCGCCTCTGGGAGTTTGGTGGAGGGGGGGGGGAAGGGAAGGGAAGGGAAGCAGGCTCTACCCCTTCTCTCTCTCTCTCTCCTTTTCGCTCTAACAGCGTCGGCTCGTCCCCGGCCCCGCAGCGCGCGCAACACTCGCCGCTTCTGCGCCGACTCACAAAATGGCCGCCTGCCGGAGGGTAGCCGCAACCGGGCGGGTGACCCTGCCCTTTCATTTCACTTCCGGGGCGAGGGGGCAAAAATAAGTGATTATGTCTCTCATGCTTGATGCACCGGGGGAGGGAGGGGAGAGAAAGTATACGTGAGGACGACCCCCTGGATAACATACCACTTTTATTTGCAAAATTAGATTAGCAGCACGATTTTGGGGGAGGGAAGAAACGAAAGTTCATCCAGCCCCATGCTTGTTATCTCTCATCACAACATTTCTCTTCTGCAGCTCTTTGTACCCCTGCACCACAACCACCACCAGTAGCCCAACCAGCATAGATAGAAATGATGTGGAGGGGCTGGTGTCTGTGAAGGAGTAAGACTCCGAAAGCTTATGGCTTCCAATGAACTTAGGGGATGAGTACCTGGGGGCTGTGTGATTTTTGACCTCAGCAGACAGTTACTGAGTTGTACAGCATGAGGACAGTCCCTTCCATCCAACTTTTTTACGCCGACCAGCTAGTCTAACAACCTAGTCCCACATGCTAGCATGGAGCCCATAATCCCTCCCTATTCATATACCCCTCTAGCTGTCTTTTAAATGTAATTGTGCCAGCCTCCACCCCTTCCTCAGGTAGTTCATTCCATACGTATCCCTTTTAATTCTTTCCCCTAGCTTTTAGCCTATTCACACCCCTCTTGATTTTATAAGCCTCTTGTAAAGTCACTTTTAGCCTCTCTTTCCAGCTCAAAGCCTCCAACTTCTAACCCTGAACCCTTTCAGATAAATACAAATGAAGAAATATAAAGTTATCTACCCCAGAAAGCTATGCTAGTTACTTGACAAGAGTCCAAGTACCCACATTTCCCTATTCAAAACTACTTAACTTGAACAAATTTCATTGCTTTTTAAACTTAAAAAAAGGCAAATATAAATATAATTCAGTCTGGAAGCAGCTACAGAGAGATAACATTAATTGTGTAAATCTACTGTGACACTACTTTGAAAGTGGTTGCAAAAAGTGTTTGAGAAATAAAAGGTACTGCAGATGCTGGAGAATCTGAGATAACAAGCGTGGGGCTGGATGAACACAGCAGGACAAGCAGCATCATAGCAAAAAGTGTTTAACTACATACGGAAAAGATGTCATTTTTCCACATATTGTGCTAGAGGCTCCAGTTTGAGATTAAACACCTGAAAACAACTGGGAAGGAGTAAAGAACTAATTTCTCCTGATAGTCAGTCAGTAGATGGTATCCTACTAGCTTGTGACACCCTATCATTTAACAGACTTTGTTAGGATGATCAATTAACAGTTCTCCTACACAGCTGGATCCCAGAAATCTATTCCTGGCTCCTATTTCTAATCTACCTACTTCCCTCATGACATTATTCAAGTAATACACACAGCATGCACACTGACAACAGAAAGCTCCATTTAACTGTAACTTCTTTCTTGACTACTGCTCCTTGGCTAGCATCTAGTACTAGATGAAGAGAAATTTAATTGAATTAAGACCAATAGAATAGTAGAGATAGAGATAATGGGATGAAAATGAAAAAGAAAAGAAAAAAAAAAATCAGTGGAAGGGTTGGTTACAATAAATAAATTACCTGGTCCAAGTAGCCTACCTCACAGACAAGCTAAGAGAAGTGGAGATAACAGAACACTGGTTAACCAAATTAAAAAGTACATATTTCTGAAATATCATATTTCCCTTTCTCATCCAGCACACAGTGGTAGCAGATTGAATGTTGAAGGTGGCTGAGTAAGTGCTGATCAAATAGCCTATTTTGTCCTGAAAAAGGTGTGAAGCGAAGTGTTAAGTCACATTCAGCCAGACAAGTGAAGACTATTACATCATATGCCTGACCTATAACTTATAGATGGTAGTCAGGCTTTGGAACTCAAAGCACGTTAATTCCCAGCCTCTGACCGGTTCTTGTAGCTGCAGAATTTACACAGCTGTTCCAGTCCAGTTTGATTAATGAGATTCAGCAATAGAAATGCCATTGTGTCATGGGGAGATGGTCATTGCCTGAACTTGTGTCTGGTATAACTCAAAGTCTGTGCTCCCTGTAGATGCTAACACTCCTTCAGTTTTTTTCTAATCCCAATGTGGATAGAAATCATCATAATCGGCCGCAGATCTTTCCCCAAATCGTCATGATGCCCTCACCACTCTACGGGAGCACAACAGTTGATTAATCATGTGTATATACACCTGTGCCATGCCTTCAACCGTGATAGCCAGAAGAGTTGGTTTACTTTAGTGTGTGCAAACACACACTATATAGATAAATGCAACCCTCAATCCAGTTTTGTTTTCATATTAACCCTCCAGTTTACAATATGGATAGTCACATAACATTGTAATTGCTCAATTTTTCAATTTGCATTTTAATCCAAAAACATCATCTATTATGCAACTACTTTAAACAGCACCTTAGTTAAATGGAACAGTGGTTAGCAGGCACATGTTGAATTTTGACTTGGGCTGCAGTGGCAATTCATTAAAAATATTTGCTATGGAGTTCATTCACTCAGTGGTCACACAAACCAAGTTCCATACTTCACGATTGAAAATACCCTACATGTCGCTGAGCCCAGAGGTACTATTAGCACCTTTAGATAGTCACATTTTGCAACTACAGAGACAGAAGCTCTGCCAAGAAAATTAAAGAAAAGGTACCTAGCAGTGAGAATTTTCTGTATTAAGTAAAAGTTGAAAAGCCAAGGGCATGCTAAACTTTTCACAATGACAACTGGCTGCTGCAAGCTCTGAACCTTTTGCCAAATTCACACAATTGTTGATTAAAGGAATTAGGGCACAAATCAATTGAAAGGATTGTTATCACATTGAAGCTGCAGGCCTGACACATTGCAATCACAATGGATAGCCACACAATCATACTGCAAGATTATCTGAAGCTAATAATAGCAATAGAATTCAGGAACAGATATTTCAAAGGCAGGAGAGGCTAAGGATAGAAAAAAGGCAAAAAAGGCTAAAAAGGAAGCATCAGAAAAAGATGACAGGTTGCAATAAAACAAATAGCTAAATGTTCTTCAAACATGTTAATAAAAGATTAGCAAAAGGTTAGACTAGGACACAAGGAACAAGCAAGGGAAACTGTTCACTGAAGCAAAAAGGGTACAGCAGAGTTATTAATTGAATAATTTGCTTGTGTCTTCATCAACATAGAACATAGAACAGTCCAGCACAGTACAGGCTTTTTGGCCCACGATGTTGTGCCGAACTTTTACCCAAAACCTAAGGTCAATCTAACCTCCACCGCTACCTTATACTATCATCCATATGCCTATATAATAGCCACTTAAATGCCCTTAATGAGGCCAACTCCACTACCCTCTCCGACAGTGCATTCCACGCCCCAACCACTCTGAGTCAAATTAGAAGATGGTGACAAGACCTAGTTGGAAAGATGGGTGTTGAGCCACTGATCAGTATAGTGATAGATAAAGAGGTGGGCTAAAAAGGCCAGCAGGACTCCAAGTAGAGAAGTCACCAAGCCTGATGGGATGCCTCCTAGATTGCTGAGGGGCAAGGGAGCAAATCACAGACCCGTTGACAAAAATTTTCCAGACCCCTCTGAACACAGGATTAGTCCCAAGTGACTGACGATTACAAGTATGACATTGTCTTTTAAGAAAGGGCCAAAAGGATAACCCAGGAAGTTACAGAACTGTCAGCTTGACACCAATAGTGGAAAAACTATTGCAGCGGCAGCAATGCCGAGATGAGCCAGACGCAACTCTACCCTTGCCTGGGGTCTCCCACCCAGTGAGGTGGTGGTCCTGAGCTGACATCCCCAGCCTGGTCTCGCGGGCTGAGCCAAGACTCCAGGTGCATGCTAGGCCTGGGCACCTGAAGGAGCAGAAGCATCAGCGAATGGGATGGCAGAACACCCCAATGACTAATAACTAGCGGAGCATCTGGAAGATCTTCAGATGGGGAACAGGGAGGTACAGAACCCACACATCCCCAGGCCCACGGCTACAGCAGTTACAAATGTGGTGGAAGTAGGTAACCAAAACCGTGGAGCCTGTTACAGAGACTCCAGTCGATGTCAAGCCGCGACTGGAAGAGCAGCAGAAGAGGGAGAAGAAGAAGACAGAAACTCTATTGCAGTAAAATCTTGCATTATATTCAGGAGGTTCAGAAGCCCTACTCCACCATCATTTTACTGGAAGTTCTTTGATAAGGTGACAGACAGCGGATGAGGATAGTGCTGTGGATATTGCATATTTAGATTTTCAGAAGGCACTTGATATGGTGCCACATGGCAGGTTAGTCAGCAAATTAGAAACGTTTCGAATTGACGGTTGGCAGCACAGAATGCAAGTCACCTAAAAGATAGGAAACAGGGTAAGTACAGATGACAGTGAAAATGGTGGTCCCCAGGAAACAATGCTGGAGCCCTTGCTTTTTATACTTAATATAAACATTTTGGGGATAGGTATTGTGGACAAGATCTTAAATTTGCAGATGATACCAAGTTTGAGAGAATAGTGGATTGTAAGGATGCTGCTGAGCGACTAGAGAGAGATATTGACAAGCTGGCCAAATGGGCAGCTACCCAACAGATAAATTTCAATGCAGCGTAAGGTGAAGTAATGCATTTTGGTATAAGAACACGGAGGGACAATACAGGCTGAAAAGGTACAACATTGAAAGAGTACAGGAGCAGAGGCCTTCTTAGTGGAGAACCAAACCTCTAGAAATTCCCGTGTTTGTCTTGGTTTGGCCTGTCCTAGGATCCTGATGTTGTCCCAAACAAACTGGTGGTTCTCCTTATCTCCATTCACGCAGATGAGTGAGTATCGGTCATGTCTTTTTGTTGCTAGTTGGTGTTCATGTGCTCTTGTAGCCAGTTTCCTTCCTGTCTGTCCAATGTAATGTTTGTTGCAGTCTTTTAATGGGATCTTGTACATCATGTTGGTTCTGGCCATAGTGGGTAAGGGGTCAACTGAGTGAGCAGTTGACATAGGGTTGACACAGGTTTATATGCCACTCTGATGCCCAATGGTCATAGGCGTCTTCTGGTCAGTTTGGATATGTTCTTGATATAGGGTAACGTGACAAGTGTGTCAGACGTACTGTATCTTCTTGTTTGTGAGATAGGCATCGTCGGACCCAGCTGCTCGGGTATCCATTGTCCTCAAATACCTGGTAGAAGTATTGTTCGTTTTGGCATAGTTCCAGGTTGCTAAAAAGATAGAGACCGGAGTGACACCATCTCCACAGACAACAACATGCTGAAGTTACTGAACCTATGCCTCACGACCCACTTTACCTTTAATGGCCAAATCTATGAACAAATCAATGGGGCACCCATGGGATGACCTTTCTCTGGACTAACAGCAGAAGCTGTGATGCAGAGACTTGAAAACATAGCCCTTCTGCAGATCCAACCTAAACTACGGGTCCGATATGTGGACGATGCTTTCGTCATCATCAAATGGTCTAAACTAGGGGAGACACACCAACTTATAAACAACATCTTCACTGGCATCAAGTTCATCAGGGAAGAACAGAACAAGCAGCTCCCATTTCTGGACGTCATGGTAGAACGCAGGGCCAATGGGAAATTTCTGACAAAAGGTACACAGAAACGCCACACACATGGATCAAGTCCTGAAGTTCAACAGCAACCACCCCAATACCCACAAATGGAGTTGCATAAAAACACTATTAAACAAGCAACAACACACTGCAGCAACAAAATCTACTCAAGAACCTTAGAATATATACCAAGCTCTTCATTAGGTTCCTTCTGAAGGCACCTAAGTAGGTCCCACCTTAAGTCAGTTGCAGCCATTTGACCACAAAGATTCTAGCGTTAGTATCTAACCCAGCTAACCACTCACTTGTCTGTTGAAGATTCTAGGTGGTTTTTGGGGCAATTTGGGTCAGCAACGATCAGTATAGTTGCTTGTTTTACATTAACTCCTGAAAGCTCAGTGTATTCTACTACAGATCTGCATTTGTGCCTGTGACCCAAGTACATAAGAATGTGTCTCCACTTTGATGAGTCAGAAAAGAGATGAGCAGAAGCCTGCAAAGCATGGTTACTGTTTTGATTCAAATGTACACCTGGCTCACAATAAAGTACTGAGCAAAATTTGAGAAAAAAGGAAGGAAGGCTTGAAAGTAAAGATTTCCAACACCTGCAGAATAGGGAATAAAAGAACTTCTTCAAGAGGTGTCCCTTACTGCAAGTTTTTTCTTGACACACAAGTAATCACCTTGTTCTTCCCCGTTATTACCACTCCATACAACTCAATAGAAAAGGCTTCTTGTACTCTATACAGATCTTTGACAAGCTGGGATTTCTCACTTCAGGCCAGGTATTCTGTTTAGATCATACGGATTCAGACATCTTAGATTTGCTGAAAACTGAGCTAAGATAAAGTTTTTCGAAGACACTAAGTCATTCAAGTGTAAATACAGCATTAAAATATATATTATTTAATGGAGAAATGCAATCATCTTATGACTATTTGAATCAGATTTTCAGTTGCTTATTAAAAAACAAGAATTGAGAACCACTTCCAATTTTCAAAAGGAACGTACAAGATAGCATTGCCTGATCTACAACTATACGAGAGTACTGAACACCTCAAAATGTTTACAAGTGATCAAGCTAACAAGTTACTTTGAAGTTCCGAGTGAAAATTCAGAGAGTTTTATTGTACAGTAAGTGACTACATGTGCAGCACTTAAACTTACCATGAATTATGGCATACAAACATTTAGTCATACAGCACCTTGACACTAAATATAACACTTTTTCCTCGATTTCCTCCAGTCAAAAATCTTAGAATTCTATTTAACAGAGCTGTAGGGAGTACCTTCACCGCATGGACTGCAATAGTTCAAGGAAGCTAATCAGCTCCTGGTAAGGACAGTTAGGAATGGGCCAATGACCTCCTCATTTCATGAGGAGGAAAATATTCTCAAACAAATCTTATCTGCGGGATAGCAAGAACTGCCGATGCTGGAGTCAGAGATAACACAGCAGGCCAGGCAGCATCAGAGGTGCAGGAAAGTTGATGTTTCGTGTCGGGACTCTTCAGAAATCTTACATTTTACAACCCTCCTTCAAATTTTCATATCCTCTTGCGCATCCGCCATTGTTCATTCCACATTTACCAAATATTTCTTCAACCCATGACTGAATTATCTTAAAATTACTTCCCATTTCTCCATCACTTTATGATACTACTTAAAACTCACTGGACTAACTTTTTGGTCACCCCTGCCTTCAGCTCCATTTCAAATTCATTATGCCTCTGTTGAAGGGGATTTGTCTACACTGAATGTAAAAATGCAAGTTGTTCTCTATATGCTTGATAGATTCTTGACAGATCAAGTTAGGAAAAACATGTTATAATTGAATGAAAAAAAACATGATCCTATCCCTTTCATTCATGAAACTGTTAACTGGATATAATACGATGACATGGGAAGCAATATAATGTCTGTACTATCCTGCAATTAACAATTACCTTCAACTTGCCTCATCTCAATACTGGTGACCCTCTCCTAGGATAGAGCTCTCAAGATAAGGACTAGCCTTAAATTCCAGCCAAGGGCTTTAGGTATTTTCCTTTTACAACTGTCAAATTCTTGGTTGCTGAGTTGTGCCAGAGTGATTGATCTTTTATTCCAAATAAATTCATTGATGTAATACTCATTTGGCTTCAGAAATTCATGCTGCCAGAGTTGGATTTGGCTGTAATGCAAGTGGAGACAATAACTCTACTTTGCCACTGGTCCATTTGGATTTAGTCTTGAATAGAAAATCTGGCAACAATCTTCAACACTGGCTCTTCTAGAAGAAGAAGAAGAGAGGAATTAGAAAGTAGAGCAGGTGGTGGTAACTCGGTTGCCTTGAACTCACTTCACTATTCAGTAAGATCACAGCTCAACTGATTGTAACCTCAGTTCTACTTTCCTGTCTGCTTCCTATAACCCTCAAACCCTTGTGGATCACAATTCTAATTTGGCTTTCAGTGTTATCAACAATAGAGAATTAATAGCCATCAGAAGGCATTCTCCACATTGAGTTTTAAATGGGATTATCTCATGAGGTAAAGCATCCTTAGTATTAATACTGTCAGGTCCCCTCAGAACCTTATGTTGCAGTAAGATTATTTCTCATTCTAACTCGAATGAGTCAAGGCCAACTTGCACCTTCATCCCAAGAATAAACCCAGTAGACTTAATTTGACCTGCCAACAATACTATTACCTCCTTAATAAAAGGAAACCAAAAAAACTGTATGCAGTATTCTAGGTGGGATTTAACAAGACGCACCTCCAACATTCTACTTTATCTCCTTTATCAGATGCCAATAATTTTGGCTTCCACAATTACTTGTTTTACTTTTTGAAATCACAAACAAAGACAGAAGTAGACCATTTGGACCCTTGATCCTACACTGTCATTCAGTATTTTAAAGCTGATTTGTTTGTTTCAAATTTCACATTTCCGTAAGCCTTTTATGCTCATTTCACCTGATTGTGGCTGATTTGTATCTCAATGCCATGATCCTACTCTTTCCACACAACGACATCTTCAGCTTCTAGAAAGCCATTATCTTTCTTCAAAAAAAAAAAAATTTAGTAACTTTACTTCCATGGGCTGTGATAGAGAATGCCACAGGGCTACACCTGAAAAGCCTTGAATCCTTTGCCAAGAATCAATCCAACGATCTTAAAAAAAATTCAATAACCCTGCCTTTTGAGGCAGAGCGTTCTAAGGTCACGCAATCCTCAAAAAAATTCTTCTGTCCTGGAAAGGATGACTACCAAGATTAAACAGTGCTTCTAGTTCTGGACTGACCCACACGGGTCAAACAGAGTTTCCTATCCGCTTTGTCAAGACCATTCAGTATCTTGGACACTTCAATCAAGTCACTTCTCAATCTTCAATAGAACAATAATATTTACTACTTTCCAATTCAATGCCACCTTTTCCAAATCTAGGGAATTTTGTGAAATTTAACACCAATGCATCTACTACCTCATTAGCATCCTTTTTTAAAGGCCTCAGGAGGAAGGCCATCAGGACCTGGAGACTTGTCAACCAGCAATTCCCTTGATTTGCGAAGTACCACTTCATTTGAGACTGTTTTGCTGAGATTTTCCCTCCCTCCTGATATACAGGATAGGTAAAGATCAAAGCAAAATTTCTTCTTTCTCTACCATTTCCTAATCTATATTAACACACTATTCTCAGTCTCCACTATTTCTTTAATACCTCTAGACATTTGTTATCCAGTTTTACATTCCTAGCTAGCTTCCTCTCATTTCTCATGATTAATCACTTAGTCATTCTGAGCCTTTTATATTCCGACCAACCATCCGACTCACTCATTTTTCTACAGCTGTACACTTAAGTTTGATCCTTTCCCCAACTTCTTTAACTATAGATGGAGATTCTCCCTTTGGACAACTTTACAGTAAGAATACACTTCCAAGAATTCTAAACTACCCACTTAAACGTACGCCACAATCTCTATTGGATCTATCTCCTTGACTGGAGGACAATCAAGGAAAAAACTGTTATATTTAAGGGTCAAGATGCTGTATGACGAATATTTGCATGCCAATACTGCTTCCATGCTGTCATAGTCACCCTTTGTCAAGGTTAACATATTAGTCTTGGCTTCAATATTTTCCCTTTCAAATTGGAAGTGAAATTCAATCATATTGTTGTTACTGCTACCGAGCAAAGCCTTTATTTAGAAACAACTTATTAATCCTGTCCATATTGCACAATACCAAGTCTAACAATGTGCCCTCTGGTCAGTTCTGGAACACGTTGCTTCAAGAAATTCTCTCAAAATCATTCTATGTGCTCCACATCCAGGGTACCACTGCCAGGCTAATGTTTTCCAATTTACATTCAGATTAAACTGAATATCTGCGCCACACAAATGCCAGGCAATGACAATCCCCAATAAGATTGATTGTTTTGTTGTCTGATGTACTGAGATGCAGTGAGAAGTGTTGTTTTGCATGCTTATACAGGCAGATCATACCATACAAAGTGCATCAGGGTAGCAGAGTGCAGAATACAGTGTTACAGCCACAGAGAAGATGCAGAGAGAGGGAGATTAACATTAATATTGAGAGGTCTGCTCAAAAGTCAAATAACAGCAGGGATGAAGCTGTTCTTGAGTCTTTATATACGTATACAAAAGCTTTTATATTTTCCACCCTCTTCCATTGGGCAGAAGATACTATAAAACTTAGGGTCTTTGATTATGTTGGTTGCTTTCCCTAGGCAGCAGGAAGTATAAATGGAATCAATGGATGGATGGCTGGTTTGCATGATGGACTAGGCTGTGTTCACAACTGCAGTTTCTTACGGTCTTGGGAAGAGCTGTTAAACCAAGCTGAGACAATCTAACCACTGCCCCTTGGCATTCAATAACATTACGATCACTGAATCCCACACTATTGACATCTTGGGAGTTACTATTGACCAGACATGACCTGGATTCCCCACACACACAGTGGCTACAAATACTGCAGCAAATAACTCGCCTCAACTCCCTAAAACCTGTCCACCAACTACACAGCACAAGTCAGGAGTGTGATGAAATACTTCCAAATTGCCCGTTATGGGTGTAGCTCCAACATTATCCAAGACAAAGCAGCCTGCTTGACTGGCAACGCATCCACTCCCTCCGCGATCGACACTCAGTAGCAACAGTGTGTACTACCTACTGGAGACATCTACCAAAAATTCTGAGACCGCACTTTCCAAACCCACGACCACTTCACCTAGAAGATGAAGGGCAGCAGAGAAGTGGGAAACACCATCTGCAAATTCCCCTTCACTCACCATGCTGACTTGGAAATATAAATCACCATTCTTTCATTGTCACTGACTCAAAATCCTGGAACTCTCCCCACCGTGCATCTTCCTACACCACATGGACTGCAGCAGTTCACTATCCATCTTCTTAAGGGCAACTACAGACTGCAATAAATACTAGCCAGCCAGGGACTCCGATGCCCCATGTGAATTACAAAAATATCCATGATTGGTGCCATCTCTTTAAGCACCCAATATATTTTCTTACAGTCTCACTTGATACTACTGGGGCGTCTGTACACCACTCCCACTAGAGACTTCTTACACTGATATCCCTTTCTGTTGTAGTGTTGTGGTATCTCCATTTAATATTTTACTTTTTTCTGCTGATTTGGGAGGGGGAAGGGAAGATACAAGGAAAAGGAAAAATGCCCAAAACAGCCCCGTGAAAAGGTGGCATTGTTGGAACAGATGTGACAGAGGAGAAACTGGGAGGAATGGAATGAAGTTCTTACTGGGAACAGGATGCAAAGGAGGATAGTGCATGAACATGATCTTCTCTTTCGATGACAAACCTCTGCCCACAAAAATCAAGCCACAAAAACTTCACTCTTGAATTCAATGCTTATAAAGTCAACCATTCATTTTCACGTTACCCTCATAATCAGAAAGATTTAGCCCTGCTCTTTTCACTTCTATACCTGTTTTTTGCTACAGCTTCCTTCTTAATTTCAGATTACCCTACTCAAACTCATTGATCCAAACCCTGAACATTGGACCCCCACAGAATTCCCAATCTCCCATCCTACTGATTTGCTTTGGCCCCAAATTGCCCTTTGGGCAAGTCTTTGTATTGAATTCCAAGACGAGTTGTTCAATCCACCCATTCACTACTTACCTACATTTCAGCTCAAAACTTCTAACAAGTTCAAAAGTCAAATACTTACAGATATGCATAAACACAGGATAATAATTGGGCCCTGAAATAACTCCACAGGGAACAGTATCCCAGCAACAAGTCACCCTTTATTGACACAGAGCGTCCTTGACACTAATCCAGCTCCTTTAGAACAAGCCAACCTCTGACATTCTTGTTTATATGAAAGCCAGAGCTCCAACTGGACCAGGTTAACAGCACCAGTCATAGAACTGATGTTCTATGATGTCCACCTGGATGACCTCATTACAATATCTACAAGTGCAATCTACAAGTCCATAGCTTTCAAATCTTCCCAACCAATTCAAACATTTAGTAGCCCTAAACCTGGTTTCCTGTCTATGAACTAGCCATACATTACTCGTTATTTATCTTGTGCATCTTTAACTGCTCAGCAATTCATGCAACAAGATTAAGTCATAAGATATAGATTGAAGAATTTTGAGAGAAATTTTTGTAATTGCTTGCGAGACATTCCGTGAAAGTGACAAGTTGTACCTATCCTAATTTCCATTTTGGGCTCCTGTGTCCAGGTGCCGGTTAAATATTTTGGTGGATGCTCAACCTATTTTAATTTTCCATTTCCAATTTTCCAACAGCAACTTTTTTTTTTAAAAAAAAAAGGGGACACAATCGAGAAGAGTACTGAGTCAAATTGTGGCCATCAGGAATTACAACTTTTTTAAACATATCTACAACGTGGGCAAATATTCCATATCTTGTTAATTGAAAATCTTTCCAAAACATCTGTTAAAGTTGAAGTTTATCTTATATTTGAAACACGAACTAAATTACACTGCAGCTCCCAAATACATTTTCCTCATACAAGTCTCAAATTCTCATTCAACTATGTAACAAGTGTTTTTTTTTAAAAAAACAGCAGTATTAGTTGCCTTGTGGTGTTTACATGTATATAATCATTTATTTTTAAGGAAGTAAAAGCTTAATTTCAAAAGATGCTGATCAGAGTTTTGAATAAGAAAATGAAATTTCAGCATTTTTACAGCATCCTGAACAATTTAAAGAGGCTAAAGTATCTCAGGCATTTCAGTGTCAAATTCATTCTTAATTCCAATATATCCCGAAATAAATTATAGCCTATATGTCATCTACAATGTACTTATCTTCAGCTGCATGTTAAAATGCAATGCTTTTAAAAAGGTAAATATTTTCAGATAAAGTTCAAATACACGACATTTTAGATGAATGTATATTGACGCAACATTGCAAAATGATGTTGAAATCCATGCAATCCCATGTAGTACAATGTTTTACAACCAACCCAAATGGGCAGATAGGACCTCCAGTTTATAGCCTCATCCAAAAGACAGCAACTTTGATGGTACAGTACTCCATGGAACCATCAGCCTAGCTGTGGTCAAGTTTCTGGAGTGAGAGTCAAAACTTACTCATGTTGACTCGATAACAAGAGTGCTATCCATTGCAATGTGCTCAACGTACTTTTAAAAACTGAAGGCCAGTACTATCACATAAATAAACAAACAAGTTACCTTCAGTTATTAGTCTGGATATTAGAGTCCACAGTCGTAGAGACATAGCGTCATACTGCACGGAAACAAATTCCTCAGTCCAACTCGTCCATGCCGAAGTTTCCCAAACTGAACTAGTCCCATTCGCCTGCTTTTGGCCCATATCACTTCAGACCTTTCCTATTCATAAACCTGTCCAAATGTCTTTTAAATGTTGTAACTGGAACTGCATCTACCACTTTCTCTGCCAGTTCATTTGATGCACAAACCGTCCTGTGTGAAAAGTTGCCCCTCAGAAGGTCCCTTTTAAAATCTTTCTCCTCTCAAAAAATATGCCATGTAATTTTGAACTCACCCACCCAAGGGAGAGGACCTTTGCCATTCAGCTTATCTAGGCCTCATGATTTAAGCCTCTATTAAGGGCACCCCTCAACCACCTTCGTTCCAGTCAAAAAAGTTCCAGCCTATGCTTACAGCTCAAGCCCTTTCAGCAACATCCTGGTAAATCTTTGCCGAACCCTCTCCAATTTAATAATATCCTTCCTATAGCAGGGCAACCAGAACTGTACATAATCCTCAAGGTGGCCTCACCAACATCCTGTACAACTTCAAAAGATATCCCAACTCCTATGCTCAATGGTTTGAGCATCGAAGGCAAACATGCTAAATGCCTTAACCACCTTGTGTACTTGTGATGCAACGTCAAAGTAGTATGTACCAGAATCCCAAGGTCTCTGTTCTACCACACTACCCCAGGTTTTACCATTAAGCGTAGAAGTCCTGCCCTTGTTAATTTTAACCAAAACCCAATACCTCGCACTTATCCAAATTAAACTGTCTCCCACTCCCCCAAAATCGATCAAGACTCCTCTGTAATCTTAGATAACTTTCTTCACCGTCAACTATACCACCAATTTTGGTGTCATATGCAAATTTACTAACCTTGCCTCCTAAATTCTCTTCCAACTTATTTACATAAAATTACAAACAAAAAAGTGGACCCAGCACCAATCCCTGTGGACCACCACTGGTCATCGGCCTCCAGTCCAAATAACAAGCCTCTTCCACCACCATCTCTCCTCCAGTTAAGCCAATTTTGTATCCAATTGGCACGCTCATCCTGAATCCCATGTAATCTAACATTAATTAGTCTACCATGCAGAACCCTGTCTACATGGACTTTGCTAAAGAGTTTGACAATGTCTACAGCTCTGGTCTCAAACTCAAATCAAGTTGGAGAGACACTTTCACTCAAACCCATGTTAACTAGTCCTAATCAGTCCTTGCCTCTCCAAATGCATGTAAATCCTTGCTCTGAATCCCCTCCACCAACGCATCCACCACAGATGCCAAAATCCCAGGTCTACAGTTCTTCTTACAGCTTTTCTTAAGGCACAGCACCAGCAACTCTCCAGTACCGCACCTGTGGCTGTACATGATAAAAATCTGCACTAGGAGCCCTGCAATTTCTTCCCTAACTTCCCACGATGGCCCGGGATACACTAGATCAAGTTCCAGAGATTTATCCACCTTGTTGTTTAAAAACCTTCAGCACTTCCTCTAATGTCGACTGCTTTCAAGACATCAATATTTATTTCCCAGCTCTCTACTCTCCAATTTTCCACAAAAACTGAAAAATATTCTTTAGTATCTCTTCCATCTTCTGTGTTTTCACATGTAGACAACCTTGTTGATCTTTAAGGGGGCCCTATCCTCTCCCTAGTTACTCTTTAGCTCTTAAATGTACTTGTAGAATCTGATTATCCTTAACCTCATCTGCCAACTCACCTCTATCTCCTTTTTGCCCTCCTGATCTCCCTCTTAAGATTACTCCAACACTCCTCATACTCTAAGAAATTCATTTGATCCCAGTTTTCTATACTTGATAGGATTCCTCCTTATTCTTGACCAGAGCCTCAATATCTTTATTGATCCATTGTTTCTTACTCTTACCAGTCTTACTCTTCACTCTAACAGGAACATAATGCCTCTGAACTCTCAATAACTCTCACTATTGAGAGTTTCCCACTTGCCAGTCATCCCTGTACTGTACTGTAATCTATTCCAATCAACTTTTGAAAGTTCCTGTCTTATACAATCTGTATTTGCCTTACTCAAATTATGAACTTGAACTTTTAAACAAGGCTTATCCTCTTCCATAAGGATTTTAAAATTAGAATTATGATCACTGGTCCCAAAGTGCTTTCCTCTGACACTTCAGCCACTTGCCCTGCCTTATTTCCCAAGAGAAGGTCAAGTTTTGTTCCTTCTTTAGAAAGTACATCTGCATATTGAAGAAAATTCTCTTGAACACATTCAACAAATTCCTCACCATCCAAGCCTTTAACACTATGGCAGTCCCAGTCTGTTAAAATCCTATTACAACATTATTCTTAAATATGAGATCTCTACATATTTCTTCAATTTCCCTCTGACCATGGTGTGTGGGGAGCTGTACTACAATCCCATCAAGATGATCATCTCATTTCAGAGCTTCACCGGACGATCCCTTGCTCCAAATCTGATGTTCAATTCCGTTAAACCATTAAAAAGTGGCTAATCACAAAAAGAATTCAGTTCAAACCACACCTAACATTCTTCAACTTTAACAACTATCACAGGGCAAAACACATTAGCATGTACACATTAGATTCTGTCAAAGCTGGAATATTAAAAAAGAATCATTAATAAAAAAATTACATTATATTTAAATGGGCCATGGTTTCTCACCTGTCATCTTTCTGGAGGATGAAAATCCAGGATAACTTTGCTCAGAGTAATTATAAAGCAATGATATTGTTGCATTGGAGAGAAAGCTCAGTTGAATTTTTTTTTAAGATAGATTACAATTTATGGAGACTTCAACATGACACGCTGTGTAGAAGTTAGGAATCACTGACCAGCAATGTTGGTTTTTCAATTTCTGCATTAACTCCACAGGGTGACACCAGAGGTTGCTGTGAGTTTGACAGAATAAATTTGGAAAACTTTTCACTATTACGATGGCAAAATCTAGGCCACAAGATCAGCTCTTCAGAATTCCATTATGCATAGCTGTAAGGAAACATGCTGCCAAAACCTTAAGTCTTGCTCTTATTAGGAGCTGATCAAATGATCACAACAATTTATACTACAGCAGAAAAAGGTGCTGAATAGTTCATAAATCAACTTGGATTGCTTTTTCCAAATATTCCTTCTCTTTGAAGCTTATCAATCCCTCCACATGAATGTACAAGATCAAGCAATTATCTTAGATCTGTTGGTGGTGTTCAAAATTGTTCAGGAAGTGCGGTGGTATCACACTTGAACTGTAGACGTTTGGCATTATGCAAGCATGGGCTGGATACAAATCAAAGGACCATGCTGTTTGTTATCAACTAGTCTTTGGGATGTACAGCTTACAGGGAAGATGATGGCAAAGTGGTATTATAGCTAGACTATTAATCCAGAAACTCGGCTCATGTTCTGGGAACCTGGGTTGAAATCCTGCCATGGCAGATGGTGGAACTAGATTTCAAAATAAAATTTGGACTCAAGAATATACTGATGACCATGAAACGATTGTTGGGGAAGAACCCATCTGGCTCGTGGGAAAGAAAATCTGCCATCCTCACCAGTCTGGCCTTTACGTGACTCCTGATCCACAGCGACACAATTGACTCTGAACTGCAATCTGCAATGCCGTAGCAAGGCGACTTTTATCACTTTGACATCCCAAAGAAATGAAACTGGATACAGCACCTGGCACTGGCCTAGACACCAGAGAAGACAACAGCAAAAACAGCCTTGCTGACTCTGCAAAGTCCTCTTTTCTAAGATCTGAGAGTGTGCCAAAATTGGGAGAGTCGTCTCAGACTAGTCAAAGAACAGCCTAACAATCAATCACACTCAGATTCATACCTGGTAGTGGAGTAGGGCTCATGGGCCAGAGCTCATCCACTGTCTTTTTCTCTCCATTTACATTTTGGGAGGGAGCTCAATTGTGAAGGCATCGGCAGAGATGGCAGTGGATCGGGCCCAGACCAGGGATTTTGATGTTTGGCCATAAAGTAGCTGGTGAGCCTAGATAGTAGTTGGCAGCAAGATGACAGCCCTGGCAAGTGGGGGTTGCACGACAACTGTGCATGTGAGACCGAGCCAGAGAGTGAGACCAAGCCAAAGACAGACAGACAAGCTGCTAAAAAAACTGGCTCTGCAGCAGGTGATGAGGGAACCAAGAAGGGAACATACAAGTACTTGCACTCTTCCTCACCAATCTGCTGGCTGCACACATCCATGACAGTATCATTAAAGAGTTACCAATGCACACAGTCTTAATGGAGACAAACCTGCCTTCGCATTGAGAATTACTGTCCCCCACCCCCTGCCACCGTGTTGTGCAGTAGTATAACTGTGCTAAATGGGACAGACTTTGAACAGATCCAGCAAATCAATATTGGGCATCCATGAGGTAATAGGCCATCAAAAGAATTGTATTCCAGCACAATCTGCAACCTCATGGCCCTGGATATCCCCAGTCAACCATTACCATCAAGCCAGGAATCAACCCTTGTTCACTGGAGTGAAAGAGGGCATGCCAGGAGCAGAACCAGGCATACTTGAACATCAGGTGGGAACCTGGAGAAGCTACCAAATTGAACTACTTCCACAAACAGCATAAGCAGCAAGAGTGTTAAGCATCCCACAAATCAACTGATCAGATCCAAGTTCTGCAGTCCTGCCATATCTAGTTGTGAATGGTGGTAAACAATTAGGCTATTCGCTTGAGGAGCCGCCTCTACAAAACATCCCAATCTCGGAGATGGAACAGCCTCTTACATCAATGCAAAATACTGAAGCATTCACAGCAATCTTTAGCCACAAGTGCTGAACGGATAATCCATCTCTGCCTCCTCCAGTCGCCCCCAGCCTTCAGCCAGCTCGATTCACCCCATGTGATATCAAGAAACAGTGGAGGGCTGTGGTTACTGCCAAGGTTATAGGCTCTACAACATTCCAGCAATAGTACTGAAGACTTGTGCTCCAGAACTTCTTGTTCCCTTAAGCCAAGCTGGCAACACTGGCATTCACCAAGCAACGTAGAAACTTGCCCAGGTATGTTCTGTGAACAAAAAGCAGGACAAATCCAACCTGGCCAATTACTGTTCCAATCAATCAATTGGCTCTCAATCAAGTGGCTCTCAATCATCAGTCAAGTGATGGAACATGATGCCATTTTTGACACTAAGCTGCATCTGGTCAGCGATAACCTGCTCAGTGATGCCCAGTTTGGGTTCTGCCATGTCCACTCAGCTCCTGATCTCATTACAACCTTGATTCAAACATGGACAAAAAAAGTGAATACCAGAGGTGAGGGGAACATAACAGCCTTTGACATCAAGGCCACAATTAACCGGAGACATCAATGAGTAACAGGAGGCAAACTCTGCTGGTTAGAGTCATAACTGGAACCTAGGAAAATGGTTATTGTTGTTGAAAGTCAGTCATCTCAGCTCAGCTCCAGGACAACTCTGCAGGAGCTCCTCACAGTAGTGTCCTAGGCCCAACCATCTTCAGCTGCTTCAATGATCTTGCCTTCATAATGTCAGAATCGAGGATGTTCACGACTGGCACAATGTTCAACACCATTCGCGACTCCTCAGCCACAAGCAATCCACAATCAAATCCAAACAAGATCTGAACAGTGGCCAGGCTTGGGCTGACAAGTAGCAAGTAACATGATGCCACACAAATGCCAGATAATGACCATCAAGAGACAGACAATCCAACCACCACCCCATGCCATTCAATGGTGTTACCATCACTGAATCTCCCATCATTCTGGTTACCATTGGCCAAAAACATAATTGGACTTGCCACAAACATGGCCTGCTCTTGCAGCCACGAGGCTAGGAATACTACAGCGAGAAATTCACCTGACTCCCAAAGCCTGTCCACCAACAAAGGTAGAAATCAGGAGCATGATGAAATACTCCTGCGTTGCCTGGATTGATGCAACTCCAACACTCGAAGCTTGACACCATCCAAGATTAAGCAGCCCACTTGATCGATCACATCCATAAGCATCCACTCCCTCCAGTATTGAGATTCCGTACCAGTGTAAAATCTCAAGATGCACTGCACATATTCAAAGATCCTTGGACAGTAGCTTCCAAACCCATGACCACTTCCATCTGAGGAGGACATAGGAATCAAATACATGGGAACACCATCTGCACGTTCTTCTGCACTCACCATCCTGACTTGGAAATACGTAGCCATTCCGTTGCTATCACTGGGTCAACATTCTGGAACTCCCTCCCTAACAGCATTGAGTCATTCTACCACACAGACTGCAGCAGCTCAAGGCACTCATCACCTGAACGGCAACTGGGGATGGGCAATAAATACTGACCAGCCAGCAGGGCACACGTTCCATGAATTTAGAAAGAAACTCTGGTGTCATACTTGCACAGCATTGTGTATCATTGGCAGAACAATTCTTGCACAGATGTGATGTTCTGTTAATGCAAAATACCATGCCATACCCACAGCGTGACAACGATATAAAATAGCTTGTTCAACTTGTGAAAACTGAACTCTGTTTTTCCAGGCAAATGGGGTAGATCAAGCACTTTTCAGATCCGAACAAGGCAACCTTTGATCTTTTTGCTAGTTTCTATGATATGTAACAATCGATGATTGCTTTGAGTGATCTAGTCTAGTTCTGTGTCAAGCCTAGAAAGTGAACAAACAGTTAGGACCTACCTTCATGATTGATGTCAAGATTAATCTTAAGCACATGGAGCCAAAAAGTCTTCATGTATATTACTGACAAGTGAAAATAGGTTTGAGGCAGACTATGGCTGAGTACCCAAAACAAGACAGCCACTATTAGATGGCATTCCTATAACAATTTGGGGTAATCAAGGTCATTACACAGGTCACTTATGCTTGCTTAAAGCAACAATTGAGTATCAAAAAGAATAAAAAAGGAGTGTGTTCTGGTCTTGCAAATTTTTGAATTACCCAATATCTGTGTTGCCTTCGTTGCCATTGGAGAAAGCAGAGTCAACGTGACAACCATTCAGCACTCTTTTCTCCTGTGGTATAAAATTATCATTTGAAATTTGGCTTTCTCGAGTTTGTCCTGATGACCACAAGACTGTCTTAGCAAATCACTTGGAGCAACATTAAAGTTCTGTCTTATAAAATTAAAATAAAATGAATTCTAAGTATTAAGTTTTGCAATCTGTTGGATTTAAGTTTTATTTAATGCGGTCTTGTTCAAGCAAGCTTTGGTTTTCTGTTAGGGATAGAAATCCTTTATGTAGTTGAAAAGTTCTGTGCTGAATGATTCCTTGTTTGACTTAACGTGTAATCTCAATGCCCCAGAACTCCAGTTCCATTCTGTTCTTCCACTCTTGATATGTAGTTTATTCCCAAATATGCTGATTTCTCTCTACTTCAACTTTGAATATCCACTCCCAAACCTGACCATTTTACATTTTATATTTTATTAATCTTCAATTCGTTTCTTACTTGGTTACTCACTTGTTTAATATACAAAAAGTTCTTCCTCTTCCAAAACAATAAAGGCACACAAACATTATGGAAGTCATCTTCACTGTTCTGACTGCCGTCCATTTAGTTTTTCACATGGTTCTCTTCAGGGCTTTGATGCTTATTACACCCTTCAGATGATACTCAGGAGGGATCACTTTGGTCTTAAAAATGCTAGGTCTTTGGCGACACCTGAGAACGTCACTATCATACATCTCCGAACAATGCCATATGCATGTTTATCAAATTTGAATAATTTTATCTAATAATTTTATCCCATTCCTTCCCTTCATTTGCCAAACCTGACTCAAATTTATTATAAACATTGTATTCTCTAGATTCTGGAATTTGACTGCATCACCCTCCAGCTGCTTTACTGTAATAAGCACACCTTGATTTCATACTTCAGTGCAGAGATTAGAACGCTTATCTTGAAGCTAGAATTCCTCAGGTCAGTTTTTACTGGAGGATGTTTTGTGGTAGTTAAGTTTGATCATTTAGTTATAGCATCACTATGATTGAAAGAGTGCATTACTCCATGCTAGATAGAAGTTTAGCCTACAACACAATGCTGTAAAAAAAGTTATTTTATTTTGTAATGGTTCAACATACAATTAAAATGTTTAGCGGGCAAGGGCATCAGCTTTTAACACTTGTGTTTTTCAGCTTCATAACACCATAATACCCAAGCTTCACATATACTGCAAGTCTAATGTTAGTGGTTAGAATCATTTTCATTCTTATAGTTCACACTGCCATACAAATTTCACCACTATGCACTGTTCACACAAAATAAAAAAAGTGTTCAAGCTGCTTATGCTCAAAAACAAGGTTCACATATCTTGCAGCAATTCTCCATGGCATCCCTCAATTCTATACAGTGGAAATAGCTCCTAATTTGAAATACACAACAATAAAAGTTTAAAACATGACAAAATTCAAACAATGCATCTAAATTAAAAAAGGACAGAACAAATTCTTATATACTATACATTCTAGGTTCCCAGCACTTCAGATTTAGTGGCATCATCCTGGCATTCCTTCTGAAACTGTTAAACAATTCAAATTGCCTTTTCTAAAAAAGTTCTTATGTCAGTAAACTTCAGCCAATATAAAGCGAATTCACTGGCTGGTTGGTGGGGACTTCAGAGTCCAACAGTTCAAATCTTCCTTCTTTCACTTTCCCACTAATCTCTGCACAGGCTGGGTACTATAATTTGAAGGACAATACATACCTTTACAAAAAAAGTTTACCTATTTGAACCAAAATGCATAATTCTGAAGATGGTAGTCCCAATATCAAGTCAATTGAATTGTGTTCTGGGCTATTAGACCCAAAATATGGCACATTTACAGGATTAGTAAAAAGTTCCTTGCAGTACTGTCTGCATAATTCGTTTGCCACACTCCTGATGGATGTAACCTGTAAAGATTTTAAATTAAGGCATTTTCAGATAAGTTTCTATTTACAAGTTTTACACTGCTTTTCTACAGTACAGCCCAGCTTGATTATATGTAAATGTATCTGCTATTGTGCATTAGTGCCCCATTTGTAAAGCCAGAATCTGCCTCAAAATGCCACTTACAATTACTTTGATATGACAAGTGCAGTAAAATCCATATACATGCAAGTCCAGCACATTAGATAACAGAACCCCAGTTTGTCCCCATCCTAGTACAGACAAATTTGCTGCATGCAAGTAACTCACATTCATCTCAACTGATCATAAACGTCAGGATTCCAATGCTGAGAGAGCCCATCATCTGTTTCTCATTTTTCCTCAAAAAACAATTTCAACATTACTTGCTATGCAAGAAACCCACAGGACCAGATGAACACTAGTTTTGTGTCACACCTATTACTACTCGACAGACATTTCCTTCCATTGGGAGGGGAGTAAAACCATTATTGCACTTGGTCAGTCAGTTTCAAGTGAGTGCGTTGTGTTAAAATTGCCTCAAGGAGTCTACCTTGTATGGGTCATCGTCACAGTGTCACTAGCTTCTCAAGAGGCCATAGGTAGCAAAGAGCTCACTGAAATCAAAGAGTCTAGTATGATCAAATCCTATTTGTGACTAAAGGAAGAAACTAAATCAATTCAGATGTGCAGATATAATACACAACCATTTGCAGTTTAAAAATTGGAGATCATAATTTAACCCAGGCAGTTTCATAGTCAGGCTTCCCAAACTTATCTCCCGGGACCAAAACAGGTTTATTAAATTCCAGGAGACTGAACAACTAGGTGTTGTCAAGTGCTCAATCTGCCAACAGCAAAGTAAAACTACTGCTCCAGTAACTCAACATCAAGTCAAAAGTGAAATTTCTCACCAATGTGAGAATTCCAATTTTACTCCAATTAATCTGCTAATAAAATTGCAAGCTTAAAACAGCATGCATTTGTTATTTAGTACATTAATAACAGGAAAAAGGAGTAACTTATTCATGAGAAATTAGGCCTAATTATTTATAAATGCCATGTCTTCTTACTCATACTAGCAACTTGATTAGAACATCATAGGGAAAAAAATAAATGGCATCACAGGCACATGGAAATTTCCCTATTTAATTTCCACGTAGCAAATATCAGCACGAGATACTGGGACATAAACAAGCTGCTGTGCACTCAACTGTTGGAAGTATAGTTTGTCTTTTAACACGTAACGTTAGAAACTCATGGCATCAATAGTCTAAGCTTACTAGCAATGCTACAAAACTAGCATTCATAAAAGGGAAAAGAAATGTTAAGTGGCCAATTGGAGCTGCCAAAAACCCAACTCAGCTCATTTCGAAGGAAAACAATTTTACAGGTTACTCTTAATACTTAAAGACTTTTTAAACCATCAATGCAGAAAGTTTTATCTCCGCTTGCAATGGGTCAAAATGAGTGCTTTTAAACAGCAAGTGTCTTAGAAAAACCAGTGCAACGTACTTAAAAGTAGACAGTGCTTTTTCCTTTAAAAGAAAGAAAAAAAATCTGGCAAGATAAAGTTCTGCTTAATGCAAACTATTTATCTTCCAAATTGCAGTACTTAAGCCCTGGTTTTTAACCGGAGAAAGACAAAAAGCTCCTGTATAGAATCTACAAATGATGATAGTCCAGATTCAAAATGTGATTTAACAAAAAAGTGCTTTGCCTTGAGAGAAATAAGTCACCATTTTTTTATTGCAATTTAAATGATGACGAATGATTAACCACCCCCATGAGACCCATCCAAAAGAAACTCCCAATGGTAATTTATGTACAAAAAAAATTGAATCTGAAGCCCCGATACCAATTGACATCGCAGAAAAAAAATAGCAACGCTTTGGATTGACATTAAAACTTCCTGATCAATTGTGTCCTCAAGTTGGCTCCAACTCATGCTTTGAAACCTGAATGTGTAAAACATTAGTGTACCTTCAATCACTTTGAAGGACAGTGAATGAAATGAGATACTTAGTATGCTTAGACTTCTAAAATGGTTTAGTCTGCAGAGTTTATAAAATGCAACATCTTTCCCGGATCCTTTTTGCTATGCTTTTCCGTTTCTTCTTTCCATTCTTTTCTTTACTATCTTCCATTTTTCTTGCACGTATTTCCCTCATCAAGTCAAAGAAAACCTACAAAGAAAAGAAACAGGCCTATAAATTGTACATAGGTTGACGCGGCATGCTAAAATATTAAATTTTGACATTTGAAGCGGAGACAGACTGAACTAAGCAGGGTAATACTTGGAGTTATGCATAGCCAAAGCAAAAATTGAGTGCATGTGGTATACATATCTGCACAGTTCTGCAGAATGCAAACTCATGTTCTACGGTTGCTTGTTTAAGATTTAAAGCATTTGAGCAACAAAAAATAAAAACAGGAAAGTCACATCCATGACTTCTCAGGTGGCAAGGTCAGATTTCAGGTGCACCAACGAGAGATGCAGTATTGGCAACCAAAACAGCTTGGTACTGGTTCTATGTTTAAGATGTTATACAAATGCAAGTTCCAGTAATTGAAAGGAAACGGATCTGTTTAATCACCTCAATGACAGATTAAAGATTGTGCACAGTCCTCCAGTTGACAGATTGAGATGAATGGTGTCCCACCGGAATTTGTACTGGGCCCTCAACTATTAACAATATTAATAAATAACTTAAGAATAGCAAGTCCCACATCCAAATTTTCCAACAGTCTTAAATGAAAAGCAATCTATTAGTTCTTCTATATTAGGGGAAGATCATAGCAAGTAAATTTCAATATAGATAAATGTAAAGTTATCTAGTTTGGGTGCAAAATGGATAAGATACCTGTTAAGTGATACAAGCTAGAATCTGTAGAGCTGCAAAGAAACTTGGGAGTCCAGGTACAGAGATCATTAAATGCTACGAAGAAGTGCAGAAAATGCATGAAAGAACAGAACACAGCCTTTATATCTAGAGGAAGGTAGCGATCATGCTTCATCATTGTCATGCAATGATTAGATCACACTGAGTACTGAACAGTTTTAGCCCCCATGCTTTAAACAGGGATGGATAAACCTTGGAAAAAAAAGTGGCAGAGAGTAATAATTAGACACAAGTTGAGATCAAACAAGTTAGTTTTATTTCCTGCAACAGGAAAAGCCACAGGATGATTTGGTCAAGCTTTAAAGGTAGCAACATAACAAGGTAGATAGGAAGAAGTTAATTTCCATTGGCCTGGGCATCCAAGTTGCCAGAGAGGAGCGTGCAGAAATACTTCTATGTGCAAAGAAAGTAGCCGACATTTGAAACTCTTCTACAAATGGTAAACGTCCTTTAAGGGATTTATTTTAAACAAGACTGATTGATATTTGTTGACCAGGGTATCAAATGATATGGGTCAAAAAGGTGGGTGAAGAAAGTTTGGTCACAGATCAAGCATGATTGCAGTTAATGACAGAAAAGGCTTGAGGGAGCAACTCTTTTGTACATGGGATGTTGGTGTTGCTGGCAAGGCCAACATATAATCACCCATTCCTAATTGCCTTGAGAAGGCTTTACCAAGCTATCACTTTGAACTACTGCAGTCAGGGTGTAGGGACAACCACAGTTGTTAGGAAGTTCCAGAATTTCACCCACTGACATTGTCATGGCAGGATGGTGTGTCATTTGAAGGGGAATTTGGTTTCACGTGTATCCACTGCCCTAGTCCTTTCACATGGTACAGGTCAGGTTTGAAAAGGTGCTAAGGATTCCTGGTCAATTACAGCAGTGCATCTTGCAGATGGTACATTGACATTTTTCATCAATGTTGAAGGTGGTTGATGGGCATGCCAATCAACTTTGTCCTGGATGATCCTGGGCTTTGTATACTTTGAGCAGCACCCAAGAAAGTGGGCAGTATTTAATCTCACTCCTGACTTGTGCTTTGTTGTTGGACAGGTATTAGAGAGACTAGAGACAAGTTACTCACTGCAGAATTTCTAGCTTCTGGTCTGTTGTTGCTATTTATTGAGATGGTTGTCCAGTTCTATTTCTGGTCAATAGCAACCTCTAGGATGCGGATAGTGGGGGAAATTCAGCAATGGTAGGGTCATTGAATGTCAAGGGTGGTAGCTTGACTGTTATTGTAGATGATAGTTGTCTAGAACTCGCATGGCACAAAGTTACTTGCTGATAATTCACAGCCTGGAATTTGCTCCAGATGAGCATGCAACTGAATAATCATGAATAATCTGAGCACTGATTACTGCACATTGCTACTTCTGACCTCATGATTTGGAGAAGGTCATTGAAGCAGCAGTATGGGCCTAGGCTGCTACCCAATGAAGAACTCCAATCATCTTCCTGGGTCTGAAATATTAACCCTAACCCCTATTACCAATATTCTCTCTGCCAGGTGTGACTAAATTAAAAAAAAAAGCTTGGCTGTTAGCCTTCTTGTGGAAGGGTGTCACGTCCTATTCCTGGGCCAGAAGGCCCAGGTTCAAGTCCCACCTACTTCCAGGAGGTGTGTAATACCATCTCTGAAAATAATTAGAAAATAGGTTTTAAAAAAATAGAATAGCATGCCCATCTATTAAAAAAAAAAAAAAAAAAAAAAAAAAAAAAAAAAAAAAAAAAA
>JAHRHZ010000077.1:17374745-17411338 GCA_024137785.1 Ginglymostoma cirratum | reverse complement strand
GTCTAGGCCCGAAACGTCAAGCTTTCCTGCTCCTATGATGCTGCTTGGCCTGCTGTGTTCATCCAGCTCCACACCTTGTTATCTCAGATTCTCCAGCATCTGCAGTACCTATTATCTCTGGTGCAGCAGTGGGGCACAGGTTTTCAGAAGTTTTGCTGGAATATTGGCCAGGCTCATACCATAATATCCAGTGCCTTCAAATTGGTCGAAGGCTGGCATCTGTAATGTGAGGATCTCAGAAGGAGGTAGAGATGGACCATCCACTTGGCACTTCAGCTGATGACGCAAGTATCTCAGCTACGTTTTAAACACTGATCTGCTGGGCTTCTCAAAGGTGACAGGGATATTTGTGGACCCTCCATCTTGTGTTAAATGTTTAATTTCCCACCAGTTGCAATTACACAACTTAGACCTGATTCGCTGGTTGTGAACCGTCAGTGGTGCGGAGAGTTGGATGGATTGCTGGTCACTCATAGGACATGCATGATTTACATTGGCCCCCATCTCTACTTATTTACTTTTCTGTTTCTGCTATAAGCATCAGCATCATTTCTCCAAGAGGATTTCTCTCAGGTAATTGCAAATTCTACATTGCAGGAGTTACTAGACAAGGCTCATTTACAGGTGTCCTTGGGCTCAGAAAGTCAAGACCTGGTTGTTGCAGGTTTATATATTGAAAAATAGCCAAACTTAACACTCAATGACGCTGGTTTCAATAACAAAAAGTAGTGACTGGCACCTCAACACTTAGTATCACAAATAATTCTACTCTTATTATACGCTGCTCTAGTAATTTCAGTTTAAGTTTCTTCCCCCCACTTCTATTACGGGATGTGGATATCAATGATAAACTCGTATTTTTGTCTGTTCCAAACTACAACCGAAATGAGTGGCTTGCTAAGCCGTTTCAAAAACCACCACATAGCTGTGAATCTTGAGTCTCTTGTACACCAGACAAGGATGATTGATGGACATTAAAATGACCAGATGGGTTTTTAACAACAAATCATTTTACAGTCACTAAGATTAGCTTTCAATTCCAAATATTATTCAATTTAAATTTCTACCAGTTGTCATGGGAGAATTTGAACCTGTAAGCCCAGAGCATTATCCTGGATTAGGATACTTTGCCATCATCTCTCCTTAGTGAGGAGGTTCACTACTTTTAGTGCACAACACAAATCATTGTAATGGATTGAAATGAGGGAAAACAACTGGAATGCACAGCCTCAGTATGAAAGATGAAGTATCAACTGTCTTCAAAAGAGAAGTGGATAACTGAGAAAAAAATGCAGGCCTACAGGGAAAGGCAGGGGCTAGAAACTTTAAACTACTATATATCTAAGCAACTGATTCAGAATTGTCAAATACTGTAATGGGTCCAAGCAAGTTTTCCACACTAATATTAAAAACTAGTCCATAACATTATTGTTGGCATCAGCAATGCACAATGACCTTGTATCAACACCCACACCATTTGAAATAATCAAAAGCATTATTCTTGGATCATGTGATTATCTATATTTCCTTCTACAATAAAAACAGATGAACACTGTTAAAAGCAATTTTTTTCCTTTACAGTACATGTAGAAGTAAGACTTGCTAGGGGTGGGAGCAAGGACAACGAACGTGGACAAGGAAATGGTCATCATTTCAATCAGGAACTAAAGATTCAAGGTACTAACATGCCAGTCAAGCCATGCTGTTTTAATATCTACTTTGTCCTAACACTTGTAAAAAGTAAACTGGCACTAATTGCTGGGCAATTGGAGGATGTCTCAATGACAAAACAATCCCACATTTAAGACAAATAACCATAAAAAACAGGAACTGGAATAGGAATAGGTCGCTCAGCCCCTTGAAGCTGCTCTACCGTTTCAAGAGGATCACGGTTGATCTGATATTCATCACATCCATTTTCCTGCCTGTTCCTTGTAACTCAATTTAACTACACAAGTATCTATCTCAGCCTTACATATACACAAGGACTCTCCTCTGCACCCCGTCCCCCTCCCCCAACAACTCTCCACAGCAACAAATTCCAAAGACACTCAACCCTCAAGAAATTCTTCCTCATCTGGGTTTTAAATTTGTACCTTTGAGACTATGCACTCTGGCGTTAGACTTTATGCAAAACATCTCAGCATCTGCTCTGTCAAGCTCCTTAAGAACTGATACATTTCAATGAGATCACCTCTCATTCTAAATTCCAGTGAGTAGAGTCCCGAGTTGTTTAGCCTTTGTTCGTAAGACGGCCATTTTCTCAAAAGCAGGCATCATCCTGGAGAACCTTCTGAGCTGTGTCCAATGAACCATAAATTTTTACCTCAGTGGACCAAGGCTACTTATAACTCCAGATGTCTCAAGCACTTTGCACAGTCGCGGTAAGACTTCCCTACTCATACGCCAACCACCACCACGTTAGCTTTCCTAATTACCTGCTGCACCTGTGAGCCCCCTCTGTGCTTCATGTGCAAATATTCCTATGTCCCTTTGTGTTGCAGGTTTCTGCAGTCTTTTTTCAATTAAATATTCTGTTTTGTTCATTTTGTAAGGGAGAACGATCTCAGTTTCTCACATTATACACGATTTGCCAGACTTTGTTCACTTCATTTATATTACTAACCTATCAATATCTGTACCTGCCTCAACTTGCCTTCCCATCTATTTTTGGATCAAATTTGGCTACGGTATATTTGTTTCCTTCCTTCACATCACCAATACTCAAACATCACAACAACTGTTTTTGGTTGAAGAAAACAGGTGAATTCACTGTCTCCAAAACCAAAAGGAACGAATATATTTGGTCAATAGAAAACTGCACACTGGTTAAATCCAACTTAGAAAGGACCCATTCTATGCACTTTAGTGGGAGGCAACGGCCTTGTGATATTATCGCTGGACTATTAATCCAGAGACCCAGGTTTGAATCCTTCCACAGCAGATGGTGGAATTTGCATTCAATAAACAGCTGGAATTGAGAATCTAAGGACGACCATGAATCCATCATCAATTGTTGGAAAAATCCTATCTGGTTCACTAACGTCCATTAGGGAAGTAAACTGCCATCCTTACCTGGTCTAGCCTACATGTGACTCTCGACCACAGCAATGTGGTTGACTTAACTGCCCTCTGCAGTTAGGGATGGACAATAAATGCTGACCTAGCCAGAGATGCCCACATCCCATGAATTAAAAACCATTCATCACAAATTAGCAGACTTATAATATTCAAGTGATATTAATCAAAACCACAACTAAACAATTCAGAAATAAATTTTTCAAAAGGAAACGTAACCATCTCAGACTCAAATTTTAAGGGATATATTTGAAAGAGAGGGTGTCATGCAACCAGTATATTCCACCACGAGGTACTACTTTCAATTAAAGGGGGGATACCTTATCAACATTGGCTCGTGTTTTTGCAGATGTTTCTACGTAATTCACACTCCATAGGTCAGCTCTGTTCTTTGCTTCATCCACTGATACTTGTCGCTTGTCTTCCAAATCTGACTTATTTCCAACAAGCAGAAAGGGAACATTCTCGTCCTCTTTTACCCGGAGAATCTGTTCTCTGGAGAAAGTTCAAATTGCTGTCATTTAAAATTCTGTTCAAATTTAATCTGAAATCTGTTCCTCTTGCAGTTCGACAAAATGTGTTTAGAAAATGTCGATTAAAGGAATTACGACATGTTTGCCTTTTGGACAATACGGTATTTGACAGAATTTAAAATCAATATCTGTTTCAACAAGGCCTGCAATGCCATTCTCAACAGAATCACAGCACATTCCAAAATGAGACACTTTCATGTACTAATTTAACATCAAAAAAAAAGCTGAGAAGCTGAAGACTAAACAAAATACAAGTGACATGAATTCAATCTACTCCATCAACCTGGACCAATTTGAAGCTCCACCATCTGGTCAGTAGTCGACTGAAAGTAAATTTTCTTCAATAGATCCAGCCAAGGATCTAGCATAGGCAAATGCTGCTAGAATTCAAGATATTATTTAACTGGTGGAGTTGTACAAAGATTCATAATGGTGGCTGAGTTATTTCCTACTCATGTTACAGTAGAGGTTTACAAGAGGAGACAGCATTGCATTAACTTTGTCTCCTATACAAACTGGACGTGGGAATGTGTTATGTGAAGAGGACAATTATGTGACAATACAGACAGGTTAAGCAAAATGGATAACGTGTATGTATTAGCAGTAAAACATCAAAGCAAAATATTTGGCGTTTCATGCCCTTTCAATGTTGAGACTCGTACAAGCAGTAGACAGTCAGCATCAAGATACAGTAACGATTGTCACAACTGATCTGCTCATTTTGAAGTGGGCCAGTATTATGCTGTTCTAAAGCCTACTCCTACTTATTTTCTTACACCTAAAAGTCATGTCTATCCTGTAAAATGCACAACTGCAATAGATTATGTAATCAAAATCTTCCATTTTCTTGAATTGGAAGTTGGATCAATGAAACAAAATTCTAACTTACAGCAAACATCCCCATACATTTTGTTAAAAGCTGTACTGATATTAGTTTAGAGGTCTATTAACTGGACTGTCCTAACTCCTGCAAAAAGGATAACATGAATACAAATAACACAGTCAAAAGAAAATTGGAAGTATATAAAACACTAGTAGCTTTGTTCCCAGTACAGCCAGAGGATACAGAGAACTGAAGTCATAATAATCAGGTCTATTAATTATCATTGCAGCACAACAGAAATAACCTTCAAGAAAAACTTCACCCACAATGACTTCCTGAGTTAGTTTACCATTCAAGCACTGAAGTTGAACAGAAAAACTTCAGAAACAGGAAGATTGTCAGATGCTGTAGATATGGATAGTCCAATGTTACTACTGTTGGAAACAGAAGCTAGGCAATTCAGAAGCAAGGTGCAAGACAAAAGGTTTAAAACAAAATGTAACAGAAACTGCAGAAAACTGCACCATTTCACAAAAACAATGGTTTATGGTAGTAGGATCAAGACAAATGAGAGAAACAACACAAGGCAATAACCAACATGACCTTGTCCTCAATCGACACAGATATGGTAAGTGACTTGCAGAGACCAGGCCCCAAGTTTACACTGAGGATACCATCCCCCATGTTGCATAGTACTTGAGCTATTTAAAATAGGGCAAATTAATGAGAGATTTATTAGTTCTATAATTGGTCAACCAGGAGACTCCACTTCTGGTCACCCTGTTATAGGAAGGATATTAAGCTAGAGATGACTCAAGAGATTTACCAGGATGTTATTGGGTTTGGAAGGCTTTGAGTTCTTGAAAAAGGCTGGATGGGCTGGGATCTTTTTCATCGGAGCCATAGGTGGTTGAGAGGCAACCTTATAGAGGCTTACAAAATCAGAGGGGTATAGACAGGGTTAATTATAGGTGCCCTTTACCCCAGGATGGGAAATTAAGACCAGAGGGCATGTTTTTAAAATGAGAAGAGAGATTTAAAGACGAGGGGCAATTTTTTTTTTGAAAAAACAAAAAGAGGATGCCTTGTGTGTGGAATGAACTTCCTGAGGAAGTGGCGGATGCAGACAAAGTTACGACACTTAGATGGGTACATGAATAAGAAAGGATTGGAGAGATACGGGCCAGGAGCAGGCAGGTAGGGCTAGTTTAGTTCAGCATTATGTTCGGCATGGACTGGTCGGACCAGAGGGTTTGTTTCTGTGCTGTATGACACCATGACTATGATTCTAAGAGCATCAGAACTGTACATCTACAAATCAGTAAGTGACCCTGCACATTCCTTACACCTCCATCAAGTCAGAAGGCAAACGTTGGATCAATGAAGCTTTTAGAAGAACATGCTCAGAGCACCCAAAGTACCTGGAAACGAGATGCAAACATGGTGAAGCATCTCCACATACATGCTAAACAGATTGAACAGCAACACAGACAGAGCAAAAAGAGTTTTTGTAACTGGAGATCAGATCAAAGCTTTGAAGCCCTTCTCGATGCAATCTTAAGTTTTGGACAATTGAGGAGAAGATTGAATATTCTCATCCTCAGCAATGGCAGGGCACCCAGAATACAAGTGCAAAGAAGTGTTTATGTCTAAATTCAATTTGAAATATTACTACTAAAGATGTCAGTCTTCAGCTAATTACATTTACTATGAGAATACAAAAAAAAAAGCCAAGTGCGCTAGGGACAGCAAAAGCTATAGGCCCCAACATCTTGGCTTTAGTGCCTTAGGACAGTGCTCCAGAAACACACATTAAAAAAAACGTCCATCCCAGGTACAATGATGCCTATTGAAAATGTGCCCAGCTATGCCAAAAATGTGATCATTTTAACTGTCAATTACTTGCCCACCTACCTACTCCCAGTCAAAGTGACAGGAGTCAACAACAGCATTAAATAGCAGTACTTATTCACAAATCAGCTGCTTAGTGGAAACAAAGAAAATCAAGTGTCACATTTCAAATTTTAAAACAATCCACTTGGAGTTAAAGGTTACAGCAAAAACCGTAGCCAAGCACCAAGATTACAGTTACATGTACTATAATTTGCTAATTATACAATATTGACATTGGACAAATGGAAATATTAATTTCCAAAAGTCAAACTGCTGAGAGTTCCCATCCTGGATTTAAAAAATCCTCCTGGAGGCTAATTCACGAAAAATTCAAACTTCCAATGAAGGACTAAAAGGATATGGAGTTTAAATATTAACTTTGAACTGTAAAAATCTTAAAAAAGCAAAATTATACACCGAAAGTGTGTTTAGGCTATTTTATTCTCAACTATAGAAGTATACGTGAAGGTACAACAGCCAAAAATCTGCCATGATTAGACATTGTCGGAACAATCTGAATATTAGCTCTCAAGGTCTTTTCCTGTCACAACCTAGGTGGCTCCTAATCACAAATTGACTTTCAGTTGAGGCACAAACTGAAGAATCGCCCCTCTATCAAAAGATAGATTGCTATCTTCTAATCTCTTTTCAATCATTTGTATCATTTAACTACAGGTGTGGTGACAGATGACTGGAGAGCGGTTAACGTTGTGCCTTTGCTTGAGGGATGTAAGGAGATGCCTTGGAACCACAGATATGAGAGTCTGACTTTGGTGGCAAGTAAGTTGGCAGAAGGAATTCTGAAAATATGCATTTGGAGGGGCAAGAACTGATTAGGGATAATCAGCATGGCTTTGTGCAAGGAAAATCATGTCTCACAAACTTGATTTTTTTGAGGAGGTAACCAAGATGGTTGATGAGAGCAGAACAGTAATTATTTACTTGGACTTCAGTAAAGCCTTTGACAAGGCCCTGCATGGTAGACTAATTAATAAAGTTTGATCACATGGGATTCAGGGGGATCTTGCCAATTGGATACAAAATTCACTTAAGCGTAGGAGAAAGAGGGTATTGGTGGCAGTGGTGGCGGAGGGTTGTTTTTCAGACTGGAGGTCTGTTACCAGCAGTGTTCCACAGGGATCCATGCTGGGTCCACTTCTGTCATTTATAGACATGATTTATAACTCAGAATATAGAAGGCATGGGTTAGTAAGTTTGCAGATGACACCAAAATTGGTAGTATAGGAAATAGTGAAGAAGGTTATTTAAGATGACAATGAGATCCTGATCAATTGGGTTAGTGGGCTGAGGAGCAGGAGATGGAGTTTACTTTGGATAAATGAGGTATTCCATTTTGGTAAGATGAACAAGGGCAAGACTTATATACTTAATAGTAGCATTGTAGAACCGAGACAGAGAGGTTTAGGTACATAATTCTTTGAAGTTTGTGTTACATGCAGACTGTTAATGAAGGAGTTGTCAGTACTTTGTTGTTCATTGCTCAGACTTTTGAGTAAAGGAGTCGAGACAATTAAGTTGAGGCTGTATATGAGGTTGGTGAAGCCACTTCCGGAGGAGTGTGTCCAGTTCTGGTTGCCCTGTTTATAGGAAGGATATTAAGCTGGAGGGGGGTTTGGAAAATATTTACCAGGATGTTGCCAGGAATGGAGGGTTCGAGTTAAGAGGAGAGGCTGGGATTTTTTTTCCCCCCACTAGAGCATAGGAGGTTGAGGTTTATAAAATCATGAGGGGTACAGGTAAGGTGAATGGCAGAGGTCTTTTCCCTAGGATGGGTAATTTCAAGACTAGGTGTAAAGGAGAGAGGAGAGTGTTTCTTCTAAAAAAAAAGGTAACTTTTTTGAAAAATAAAACAATGGATCATGTGTGGAATGAACTGCCAGGGAACATGGTGGATGCAGATACAGTTACAACATCGAAAAGGACATTTGGATAAGTACATTGATAAGAAATGTTTGAAGGAATGAGGGCCAAGTGAAGGCAGATGGGGCTAGTTTATTTTGGGACCATGGTCAGACAAAGGGTCTGTTTCTGTACTGTATGATTGTGAAATCATTTTATCTTCAATCCAAACTGTGTGCAAAGTGTCTGGCTGCCTCTACCTGAGGCTTAGTGATTTTGTTTTAGGAAATAACCTGAGGCTACAATGGCATCCTCGGGATTATTTTCCTCTCAAAAGCATCTTGTATGTGGGAGAATGCTGTTTAGCTGTGTTTTCAACATCTTCTGTCAAACTCCATTGTGTCTTGGAAGGAAATGGATAGCTTTATGTTAGCATTAACAAAAAAAATTCCTAATACCTCGCTGGGACTTAGAAACTTAGTCTGGCCATTGTAAATACAGCTGCTCAGGTCATTTGCTTATAGGTGTAAATATCTTATACCTTTTTCCCAATGAAGCTACTTGAGTCTCTAGTAACCAAGCCACCCCAAGTTTCAGAATCCATAACAAGACACACAACCACTTTTATAAAAAAATCTTAAATCGCATAGTTGTAACTAAAAGCTGGAATAACATTGTGCGAGTTGGTTCTTCCAATATGGACAATCTACCAAAAATTCACTGTCTTTGCTTAAATTTATTCCTTTGCAAGTTGTCATCACCATTAAGTTTAAAAAGAAAATCAGTAATGTTGAATGGTGTATAAAATTCACCTGAAATCAGCTGTAGCTGCAAAGGATTCTTGTTCAGTGATAGAGAAGACACAGAGGAAGCCTTCTCCACTACGAAAATAGTTATCCCTGATGGCAGCGTAATCTTCTTGGCCTGCAGTATCAAGGATGTCTATCTGGACTTCCTCACCATCCAGCACCACTTTCTTCCGGTAACTGTCTGCTTTTGTAGGTTCATAATCCTCAACAAACTAAAAAGTAGACCAAAAGAACAACCACTATTTCAATAATAGGCTTTCTGTTCTAAAACACAGTTTTTTAAAGCATGGAATCAGAGCTGGTATTTGTTTATTTTCTCCAGCCCACAAACAAAGACCAGCATTTTAGAAATCGAATCAGATTTTGAAATATGACTGAACCCATCTTTAAAGTACATAAACAAACTTGTTTTTCCCTTACACTTCAGTTCTTATATGTTCACTCATGTGAAGACTCAGTTTCAAATGAGTGGATCTTTGACGCAGAAATAATTAAAGAGGAAAAACATCTCCAAGTTCAAGGAAAGTAAACACATTTAGGCTCCACAAGGAAGATAATTACTAGAAAGATAGACTACAAGACTGCATAATGAAGCCAAATTTCACCACAATTTGAGTTTAACAACAACTTTTAAATTCAGGGAGCTCACAAATTTAGTTTGTACAAGGGAAACAGTGAATGTTAGTAAAGCGAAAAGCTCAGTAACCCAGCCTATTGTATTTCCTAGCAATCAGTGCAAGGGTTGCAAACAGCTGGAAAGAGATTGTTTGGCTTCCAACAAGTGGTTGAAATGCACTGCACCTCTTCCAGAAATATTTGACTAAGTATTCAGTACGTTTCATGGACAGGACCGCTACTTTGTCTAGATTCAGCTAGAGGCTGATGGACATGACACCAAATGCAATTTCAACTGTACGTCATGAATAAGAATCAGCCATTTATACAAGGGGAAAATTCCATTTCCTCACGAGATCAGATTGACAGTAATGGAGATTTAAATTAACCAGGAAGGAGGAGAAGGGGTCGTGGCAGACGGGCCAGTTGCATGAACTGGCCGAGAATCCAGGCAGTAATTGAGAAGGAATCGAAGACCTAGAGGTATCTTGTAGACAAAAATCACCAGAGACAATTGGACTTGAGCAAGTTGACTAAGGCAGATACATGACGATGAATAGTGGGCTGACAAGAGGCAATTGGCAAATGTCTTAAAGGAACAGATAGAAGGTGGCTTTCATCGAAGTGAAATATTTAAATAAGATTGGGGAGCAATGGTTAAAAATGATTACAGCCTATTTACAGGGCAGGGGGGTGTTTGGGGGTGGGAAGATCATGTGATCAGTTAAGGGACCATTTGCTAGCATGGAAGTGCAGACTAGGCTCGAAGGACAAAACTATTTCAAAAATGAAGGAGTGCGCAACAGGGACTTGCCCGAAGAGGAGAGAGTGCTGCATTTCTAACAAGGTAGAAGGCTTTGATTAGGCACTCATGGTTAGAAAAAAGGAGAACAGCTCAGAAAGGAGGGGGGGCGGGGGGCGGGGGGGGGGGGGCGGTGAAGAGAAGGGGTCTGGTTAGGCAGAGAAGTACAAGAAAACTAAACCAGCAAGTGATTCAAATGACTTAACTTTGTCAGTGACAACTTGGGAGTTAGAGGATGCACAACGTACAGAAAACATATTTAAAAAGCAGGAATACAATTCAAGTTTTGTGACAACAGAGTAGAGGATGCTTCAAAGAATGGAGGGGGTCAGGACAGAGCAAGACAAGTCAAATGACAATATGGGACGTGACTCATCCATTGCAGTTTCAACAGCGTAATGAGCTTCAAGATCGCAAAGACGTACCTTGGATTAAAATCAAGGATCAGTTAACATTTGCAAACATTCACTCTTTTGTAAGTAGTCACAGCTGTCCAGTAATTGTATCTCATTGGACGTAGTGGATGGGAGAGCAGGGATGGTTGGCAGAGAGACCGGTGATGTGTAGGTAAGACTGGAGGTGCACAGAACTAGTTTGCATGTCTACAGCAGTTGCACTAGAAGGGGAATGAAGGAGGTGGTATTTCTAAACGTGGGCAGTGAGTGGTAGGTGCTACATTAATTTGAACATAACATTAAGTGAATCCCAAAGAACTTGAACCTCAGTCAACAGCATCTTATAACTTGGGTAGTCATGAATAAGCAAACAGCTAGACAGGAAGTTCAAAACCAAATCTTGGTAGTTTGAACATTAGAATTCAGTTATTTTTAAAAAGTAGAAATAAAAATGAGCTATCAAAAAGTGAGCATGAAGTTGCTATAATGTGACAACACCAAAGTGGCTTACTAATCTCCAAAAAGGGAAAGAAACCAGCCATCTTTATGTTGTTTCCTCCAGTCCCAAATCCACATGGTTGATTTTTAATTGCCCTAGCAAGTCACTGTTGTATCAAATCAAAGAACAGCAAGAATTTGATCCATGCCACAACAGGCTCAATGGACTGAACAGCCTGCTCCTGTTCCTATTTGTTATGATCTTTTACAAGAACCTTAATCTGATATGGTTCCCGTTGTGCTTTGTAAACTGCGTGGAACACTCAGGATGACTCACCAAAATCTTCTTGGGCAATCTGCAATACATGCAACCCTGTAAGCATCAACCCTAAGCCAAGAATGATGATATCCCAAGACAGTTGATTGAAACATGAAAATGAAGCCTTTTTAGATAAATTGTTTGGTAGTACAGAACCTAAACGTTGTTAATAAGACAGGAAGTTGAAGCCTTTCATCTTGCATTCATCACAGGCCCAACACACAAGAACACAACATTTTGTGCAACGAAACAGGTGCTATATATGGACAAATTTAAGTTTGCCTACAAAGAACAGGGTCCTGTGTGTGAAAACGTAGCTTTCAATTTGTAAACAAATCCCACTAACTGATTATCTTAAATTGGTTTCCACTACAATTCTTCGCATAAATTCCTCATTAATAGCAGAATCACATCTAATGTTGGATAAAGCATAGAGGTTTGCATGTAAAGTGTGGTGACCGCTGCATGGTTAAAAAGTATGTGTTTGATACAATCCACTGGTCATTAGTATCAGTGCTCTACATACCCTGCATCAGAGCAATAAACTCATACCAGAGTACTCAGGTATGCAATAGAAAAAATTGCTTTTTAGTTTAAAAGCAGCAGCCTGATCACAGGTAATACCATTCATGATTTTGCTGCAAAGTAAAAGGAACAATGGCTAGCTTCATTCATTTTTTTGAATCAGCTTCCACTCTAGGTTGACTGAAAGTAGATTGGACACCTTCCAGTGTCAAAAGCGACAGCCATGTCTTTTCACTGGTTTGCATGACACATAGCAAATCAGGATTGATTTGTAGGCACAAGTACATTTGTCCACACATTGCACCTTTACCAGTAATTTTAAAAAAATGTGCAGACTGCCAACTATATTGCATTCACCATGGCAACACCCTATCTAATCAGTGTACCTGCAAGGTTTGAGGGAGTATATTAAGCCAAGATTGACAGTTAACAGTTCTTGCTGCATCTCCACACAAACCATAGTTCAATCCTCTTGTGGTGTAGAAATTGCTATCTTTTGGGTGGGGTCCATTTTCCTGCATGTCTGTCCTGACAAAGATGAAAAGCTTCAACTTCGTGCCTAAGCAATGGTGTATGATTTTAGAAAATTACACGTTTTCATTACACTGATGCAATTACTCCATAAGAAGCTTACAAAGACATTTTAATTTCTGCCAATGTTTTGTAAGTTGGTTGTGCCATCCAATCTCAATAACCTGAGAAAAACAAAATTGAGAAAGACGATCAACTGACAGATGAGTTACTGTAAATTGCGGTTTCTATTGATGAAATAAAACCTCAAACATTTATTGCAAGCTACAGATCCTCAGATGAGGAATTCAACAGCTTGAGAAAAACAAAGATGACAAGTACTCTTACCTCATCATACATGAATTGTAGTGTCAAGGCAGATTTTCCCACACCACCACTCCCAACCATAATCACTTTATGGAGAGCCAAGGAATTCTGGCCTTTGGTCTTGTTTGCTGCCATTTTATGACTGGACGTGTATCACCAAAATGTGAAACTTGATAGATAGCAATTTTGCACCTAAAAGTAACAATGAGGAACAAACTCAGAGTGACTGAACTGGAAGTCGATTTTGTAGATGAATTACAGCAACTACAAAAACTGAAAAGACCTCCTAGGACACACAAGTGTAGAGATGAAACATGAGAATAACCATGAATCTTCGTAAAGTTATGTTACTTATTAGATTACCTGGGAAAGAGACATGAAGTGAAAACAGAAGTACAATAGAAGCTAGAAACCTGAAAATAATTTCATTAAAATAGAGGACCTTCTGTAGAAGTTAATAAGGTCAATATTAAAATATAGTGTCCTGTGTTACAGTAATGGTGAAATAGCACAGCAATTGGTAAAATCCATGGAATAATTCAGTAATTGGAAACCAGGGGGAGGGGAAGAGAATTATGCTCTCTCTGATCAGGTGACCTGGACAGACAGGTGACCTTATATCTAATCTTGTGACTGCACATTTACTCAAAGCCACCTCAGGTGAAGCAGCAAGGCTAAGCACAAGTAATAAATTCCTGGGAGAACCTGGAAACTATTTCCCACCGCAAGAAAAGACTTTTTGCATTTCAAAATTCTTGTAGGAAGTCTACACAAGTGACGACACCCAGACATGAGTTGTGAATGAAACTGCAGTTTAGAAATTCAGCTAACACTCGACCTATTAGCTCTATTGTTCCGTGACTGTTTTCTATTTCTCATTTCTCCTTAAACCTCCACTTGATGGACCAAAAGTGAAGTAACATTCAATTCTGCAGATGAAATAAACCTAAAACATACCAGAGGTAGAAGACGCAGAGCAAAGCCAGAGGAATTATGCAAGCAGGAAAATTACCACTTAATGCAATAGCCTCCTAACCTCCATAACCAAGACAGCATTACAGACAGGTCAAGTTATTAAAATACTGCTTCAATGAATTGTTACACAATAGATTGAGAAATCCTTTATACACGTGAAGAACACAGTGTGGATTAGCATTCATCCAAACAAACTCTGTTTGGTATATATTTTTTGAAACAGTTAATGAGCTGATGAACCGATTCCAAAACTGGTTGTGCAACCATACAATTAAATAGGGCACAATCTAGATTTAAGGTAGCCTCTGCTAAATGCAGAATTTAGTGAGCACTTCTGGAAACTACAGTACAGCTCAACACCAACAGCATTAGCATTATAATTACTGTCCAATATTCTACTCAGCCTTAAGAAGATTGCCAATCGATTTTAGTCCGTCAGGCTAAAAATGAATACAATAAATTACATTAACCTAATTCAATCTTGAAACCAAATAAAACTTTCATCCCATTTGCCCAAACTGAATTCTAACTCATTGTTTCCATAAACAAACAACTAGTCTTCCATTAAGCAGCAAATCTTTCAATTTGCTGCAAAAATCATGCCTTCAATCACACGCAACATATTCTATTTGTGCCTGCTGACAGGGTTTGTTTTGCATCAACTATCATAGCAGTGTTTAGTTTTAAGATTACTCAAAGCTTGAGATTTTATTAGAAAGAAGATCATGGTTTTGTTCATCCTAATCACGTCAGTAATCAAATAACTGGGAGAAAGTAGTAATTAAAAAGCCAAGATAATCGGCAAAACACAATCAGAAAGAAAACAAGATAATTTAATACAAACTAGCCAGGTGCCTGGAGCATGAGACAACACTTCCAGTTCCAAAAAAGGCAAGAACAATAGAAGAGCAACTCCAGCATCAGGTAGTTTCTGAAACCTGTGGTTTTTAAAAAGGGAAGGCTTAAGGACCTGAAATTAAAAACAACTGCAAAGAAAGAACAGTCAAGAAAAATTGAGAACTGGGTGTGAAACTGCGGCTAAACAAAAACAAAACCAAGACCTTTTCAAATTCACCACAAAGTGAAAATTGAAAGCTAAGCCTGTAATGATCAAATTATTCAGCTAACTACATTTGAACAGACTGATTTTTGGTTGTGCCATTATGGCAAACTGAAGTTTTTGCGCTTCTGCTCTACTTCTTTTTATACCCTTATTTGTTTTCTTCTGCAGTGGGTTGGTCAGCAGCATCCACGCAGCAATAGGAGAGCCATGCGCAGTGTGGTGGATGTGGCTTCTCTTGGTAATTGGAGGCAGCAAGGACATCATCCTGTGTTCTAAGCCAGAGACAGCACAGATGTTCTCCAGTGATTGGGGGGCAGCAGCAGCAGACGCAGATGGCAGCACCAAGGTGACAGCTGCAGTTGAAGCAAGATTCCTGGTTGCAAATCACAGTAGGCCTGAAGCAGGGGCTTCTGGTTATCAGTGAGGCAACAGCAGCAGCACAGCTGGTGACTGCCAGGTACAGGGCGAGTGTAGGTTCAGCAGCATTAGCAAGGTGGGCCCAGTGGCAAACTGATGGTGCCTGAACAGTGCAGATCCAATGCAGGTGGTGGAGGTCTCTTTCAGTTACTGGAGGCTAGGTGCCAGCATGGACTGATTGAAAAGAACTTTTTAAAGCTTTATTTTCTTAATTTATTCCTATGATCTGTAATGCTGGACTTCTTATTTCTTTACTCCTCTAATTCTTCTCCCCTCTCCACCGCCAAGAATTTATTCTTTGAATCTGCACCTAGGTACCTTTGTACCTAAAATGGCACCATAATGTGGCAACTTGTAAACTTCACACTACTCACTTGAGTACATGACAATAATGCTAATTCAATGTTTACATTGCACATTAGTGACTACACAAAAAGTAGTCATTTGACTATAAAGCAGCTTGGAATGCCCTGCTGCTATAGGAATGAAAGTGTGCAAGTTGGATGCATTTAGGTCATAACTTGGAGTTGGGGGGGGGGGGGAAAAAAAGAGAAGAGATGACACCGGGGACCCCTTAGCATCAGTGACAATAATACATGTCCACACCTAAAATGAATAAAGACCACGAAGAAATCTCAGTACTGCTCTTTCCTTCCCCATGGCTCCACCTGACCTCCTCCCCTGAAGCCACTTACCACTAGTTCAATTCCAGAATGGACTATGGTGAGAGGATGGTTAGGCAAAGAAAGATGCAGCATGGGAGGAAATGGATGCATGAAGCAGTAATGTGAACAAATCAGTCTCAAGCTGAGATTTTGAGACAAAAACTTAATTGGAGTTTGAGATTTCAATAAGAGTAGCAGAGAGATGATTGGAAAGGGCAAGATCTGATCAGACATTTAGTACCTAAACATCTCTGCTACCTACCTGGACTTCAGGAAGACATTCGACAGTTGAACACAGCAAATTGATTCATAAGCTCCAAATCCATAGGCCAGATAAAGTATGCATGCTTTATAACTAAGAAATAAAACAGTAAAGACTGGTCGGCAAGACAGACTGACCTGCATCCTACAGATTCTGTTCAGACTGTATTTATAAATTTTTTTTTTCAATGAATAAGACTTAGGGTTAACCCTATTGCAGGAGCTTTGGATATTGAGAGATCAAGGTGAGTGGAACATTATTCATTTCTAGTTAAAATGCAGAATTATTGGTAATTTGAACATTTCAGCCAGCCTGATCATTTTATAGATGGACCTCCTCAGCCATGACGTCTAAAACTAGACAAATCCCAATTTTGTTCAAAAAAAGAGGAGCCTGTGATCTCAGCACCGCAGAAAGAGTGGACTTGCTGATAAAGATTATATTAAACCAAAAAAACCAAGTAATGACTTCATCTTCAACCTGCACAGTGACTAAGTAGCAATTATGAAGAATTCAACACTGACTGGAACGGTGAAGTGAATCAATCTCAACTTCCTTTCACAAAAGGAAAACTGTGCAGACTATCAAAGATGTACTCCAGGCTCTCGGGTTGCCCAACTGTAGAATAACCTCAGACTTGATCATATTGGCATTTGGAATGGTGATTTCTTCGTGTGGCTTTAATCTGCTAAAACCGATAGCTGAGGAATTAACTCAAACTTACAAGTCTTTAAAGTTAAAGCAAGGAACTATAAAAACTCATTATATTTAGACTCTTGATGCTAAGGTTGGGATTGATCAAACCTTAAGAGAAGTAGTGTTTTTCTAGGATTCCTTAGGAATCAACAGCTGTCTCCTCTGCACGTGGAAGCCTAGGCAACAGCTCTTTCAAATGAAAGAGGAAATATTTAATTTGTTGGAAATTCAAAAGTCAAAAACGCCCATCAACCTTAGCCTTGTAGCTGTTTTGCCACTTGATATCAGTTCACTATTTCACCCAATTTAAATTGATTTTTGGACTGCTGACTTCATGTCTCCCTTGCCCCTCTTGCATCCCCTCCCCTCAGTTCTTTCCTCTACTCCAAAAACAGAGCTATCTTGACTTCAGACAGACTTGCGCAGCTTAGTTCTCCTTACATCCACTAGGATGTGTATTTTGAATACACCTTTAGATCACAGCCTCACTTCCAATTCCCTGTTCAACATCCCAATCATGCCCCCTTACTTTTCCCTACCCTTATATATGATTTTCAAATCTCAATGCTCTCAGCTCGGACCCTCTTTATAGCACTAGGTTGGCTATCACTGCTCCTTTGCACATCTGTCTAGATTAGATGGCTTACAAAAAGATCCTTACCAATGAGCTTATAGAAGATTTGTGCTTTGTTTTACTCAAGTTTATGCTTAACTTGATGTACTAGCTTCAGTCTTTAACGAGAAGTTATTTATATCCCCATACAGCTCTGCTTTGAACTACGCAATTCCCTGTGATCCTGTATGTCAATATGCCCATGTCGCACCACTTAAATCAAGGCAGCTCTTCAGACAAAGCTTTTCTTTGACTCTTGCACTTGCCTACAGCCCTCAACTTCAAATCTCAAAGTTTACAATAAGCACACCATTAAATCACTATCACCCATACGTTTCTCCTTATTGCTTTTGTATCATTTCTTTACGAGATACTATGGAGATGAAAGACGCAACAGAAATGGATGTCAAACAAACTTCAGCTAGGCTTCATGATTCAAAGTCAAACAAAAATTCCAGAACCTCAGCATTTACTCCCAGTTATACCCAGATAAATATTTATTCATTAAAAATTAGCACACAAAATAGGAGTAGGCTGTTTACTTCCTCCTTGAGCAGACTGGTCTTAACTCCATTCCCCTGCCTATCTCCATTACTATCAACTCATGTCAACCAAAGATCTGTTTAAATATATTCAAGACCAGAGTGAACGACCAAGTTTCCAATGCAAACCAAGGAAGAGAATTCCAAACAAATGACCCTCAACTAAAATTTCTCACTTCTATCTTCAGGGGTGCTTCCATTCTAAAGGAAGATCCTTCATTTTGAAACTTAGTCTGGATTGAGGCAACATTGTCTCAGCATCTAATGTTAAGCCACCACACATCTTGTTTCAATAAGATCACCCCTTATTCTTCTAAGCTTCAGTAAATAAGATAGATTGAGCAGGCTGTATCCTTAAGGCACACTCTTTATCCCAGGAGTTAGTCCAGTGAACCTCCTCTTAACTGCTTCGAATGCAAATACTGCTAATTCCTTGCTGCATCAATACTTCCTCTTATGCTCCATCTTCACATCTATATAGGTCATCATTTGATTTCTCTTCCTACACACTGACTGCATTCATGTGCAGAGAGACCAATAAACCTCAGCACTGAAGCATTCTATAGTCTCCCTCCACAGGATGTGGGAATCACTAGCAAGACCAGTATGTTGTCCATCCTCAATACCCTTAAAACGGTGATGGGGAGCTGCCTTCTTAAACTGCTGCAGTCCATATTGTGAAGGCAATCTCACCATGCTGCTCGTCAAGAAGATGCAGGATCTTGACCTAGTGACAGTGAAGGAACAGGGAGACATTTAAGCCAAGGTGGTGTGTAACTTAGATATGTGAAATGCCACAACTTCCAACTCAGCTTTTCAAGACAGGAAAACCCAGTGGGTTTGATAAAGAAGCCCTGTACACAATAGCTCCTTTAGACCAGTCGTGGGAGGGTTGTCAATAAAGTGGATTGCCTGGATCTCCAGTGTGCAGATTTGAGCATCTTTAAAACTGCAAAGACATTTAATTTTGGTGCAACATCAAGTCCTCTAAAGCTAAAGCTTCTTCTGATTAAGCATTATAACAACTATATCAATGTTTGTGGTTCAAATCCCACCTGACAGCCATCTCAGGCTGAACCATAACATTTGGAACCACAACATCCAGTGCTGACCTACTAACCCTATATTTACTATCCCTATGTCTAACATTTATCTGTTCCAGTCTATCATCCGTGTTACTGTTACAACAACAATTCCAATGTTCTGTGACTAATCTGTCACTTCATATCTCTTAGCCCAAAACTTTGCTATTCCTATCTTAACACCATTACATTCATCCAAATGTATTCTGGCTGCCATTCCAAATCACACCCATTTAAGAAATTCCCAGCATTTAAATCCTCCTTCTGCCTACAGTTCCCTATGAAGCATCATGTCCAATCTTATGTTAAAGTGAATACTGGGGAAATGGGAAATAAAAAAAAAAGGCTAAAGAAACTCAGGTCTGGTAGCAGAGTTATCAAGTTCGATCAGACTTTTCTTCAAAATTCAGTTTTCAACGTCCACACTCACGATCTACAGTAATCTACCTAAGCCCTTTCCCAGTTCTTTTACACCATTTCAGTCATGACCATAAAGGTCAAACTGTCTCCCTAATCCCCTCCAACTAATTTTGTCCTTTAAAATTCTTTTAATTTCCAAGGCATTCTTAAAGCCTACCTTTGGTAAAGCTGCCCCAAAGTCTTTTTTGGTATGGGGTCAATCTTATTTGTTCCTGCTGTTTAAACACCTTAGAAAGCTTTACTATAATTGAAGACACTAAAATCAATATATTAACAATGTATTTTATTGGTATTCACCTCAACAATTCTTTTTCACAACTTTAAACACATATTAATCACCAAGGCTTGTGATTTTGCAGTCTGACATCCTGTGAACGTTTTGTAACCTGTCATAATGAACAGCTGTCAACAGTATAATGTTGTTTTCTTCCCCACCCCTTGCTAAAAAAGATGTTAAACTGTCTTCAAATTCTGCATTTAATAGATAAGAGCCTGTACAACTGTGGAGAAACAGCCAATCCAGCAGCTGAACTTGACAAATCTGTGGGAGCAAAATCAAGCCAATTTTAAAAAATTGACATGCAAGTTCCTGTCAGTACATAAGCACATCATAGAACATCTTTGATTCTGTTTTATCAGACACTACACCAGCTGAAACAGTACTGTGGCCAAGACTAAATCATACGCCAGATTTTCATTGGGCACGCTGCCACTGCCTTAAAATAAGATGTAATTAATAACCTAATGTTTGTGATAGCTGTAATCACTATCCTTCAAACATACAATTGCAGAACACTATGCCAACAACATCCTATAGGATTAATGTCAAGTCAGCTGAACTCAATGAGTCACAGCATCATCCTGGTTACAACAGAGCAGAGATTGGGTCAAGTGACCGTCTGAAATTGCTATATACAAGGCTCAAATCTCAAGTTAGGTAAGATTTTGAATGGGTACACCTGCCCATGAAAGCAACTCAACACTACCCAAGACAAATTTGATAAGTGCCCCCAACTCAACAACCATCCCTCTACCAGCTGTGTTTAAAATATGAACAGAATTAACAGCTGCAACTCAACCAAACTTAGCTGCTTTCAGCCACCTAAGCATTGATAAAAGTAGAGCAACATGTCATGGGAATACGATCATCTGGCTTGAATGTATACTGCTGTCCCTTCATCACTGGATTAATCCAGGATTTATCAATATAACACCATGTCAAGGGCCACAGCCTACCATCATCTTCTCAGAACTATAAACAACAAATGCAAGCTTTCAAAGATACTTTTCATCTAAGTACTACCTTTTTTAAAAAAACAACAAAAGAAGATGTCTTTCACTTGAATGTACGTCGAACCCAGATTATTTCTAGTCACCACCAGGGCCAAGTTCATAAGACATGTGGGAGTGGCAGAACAGGCCAAGAAAGTAGGGGATGCACAAGAAATGAGAATGCTGACAACTGTCACTGTCCTTAAATGTGTGTTTTTTTTAAAAAAGACAGGCTCATTTCTACATCAAAAAATTCTGAACAACTGCAAGATCATTTTTTAAACTCACTTCAAAAAGGTATAACTCATCATGTAAATGGGTTTTTCAACATAATCACTATTCGTGTTAAATATGATTCCCCCCCAAGTTTGGAGAGGTTAAAACATGATACATTTGAGGACTTCAATAAGTGAAAATTCATACTTATGAATTTACTGGGGTTTTTCTCTCAAAGACTGGTTAACTCATCAATATGCATCAAAATAAGCACTTGAACATTAAGTTTTTTTGAAAGTGGAGATGGAAACAAGGGTAAGAAATATCTTAAATCAGCAAGCTCAATAAAAACATGCAAAACGTTCAAAAGCAGACAAGGCTGTGGTCCAAAAGCTGGAAAACGGGAAGAGAATAGTCAGGTGGTTGCTTTTGACAAAATGCAGACTTGATAGGCTAAGGGATACTTTTCTGTGCCTTAGACTTCTACGAGGACACGTGAACACTTTACAGCTTAGGAGAGGTACCAGTGATTATTCCTCAACACAAACATAGGAAAACAAACTAATAGCATTAGTGGTTACAGCCGTAATATGGTAAATTTGGCCTTTATAAAATCCTATTAGCTCTCACCTACAACTCCACTCGGTCCCACTATTTGATCTGAACTCCAGTCAACCTTTCATACTGTCATTGCTTAAAAGCAGCTTCCAGAGGTGGTTTTCTTCAAAGCCACCTTCCCAACTCTCAAATACTCTATGAAGTCTACATTTGGAGAGGCTTTTCCATCACATTACAAGTATTAACAACATAATCTGTAGTGAAAAACTTTACAATGGGTATCTTTATACATTGGGTAAAATTTTAGTTGTCATCCTACTCCAGACACCAGGTTTGGCTACTCTACAGGATACGTGCAGGATTCTGTGGTCATTGCCGTTGTAGTGATAAATTCTTTGGCAATCTACCCATGAATAGACTGAATAGAGCAACACTTTGCTGTTACTAGACCAAACACTGTAGAATCAGATGCCACAGTGGCAGTCAAAAAGGTATCACATTTAAGACATTCACAAAAATTCCAATGAAGCATCAAAACAGGACTTCCAGATTGCTTTTCCATAACCAAGGAGGCTCAGTTTTGTTCACCATGAGCATTTATAGTCATTTTTACAAATAAAAATGCACTAAAGAAACTCAGAAGGTCTGGAAGTATCTGTAGAGAGAGAAAAACAAGAGTTAATGTTTTGAGTCAAGTGAACTTCCTCTTTGACAATAATAAAGTACAAAATGTTTGCAACTCTACGGTTAACTCTTATTAAAAACTAGGCAAAAAACTGTTAAGGTTGGTAATTTCCTGCCAAGAGTCTGGATTGGAATTGAATTTAGGCAATATGAAAAGGTTAATATCTAATTGCAAACTTAAAGCGTATAATGCAACATTATTCAACTTTGGAACAAAACCAGAAGTTGCTGAAATAGCTCAGCAGGTCGGGCAGCATCTGCGCAGAAAAATCAGAGTTAATGTTAAGGGCCACCGGACCCAAAATGTTAACTCATTTTTCTGCACAGATGCTGCCGGACCTGGTGACCTTTTCCAGCAACTTCTGGTTTTGTTCTTGCTTTACAGCATTGACAGTTCTTTTGGTTTTTATTATTCAATTTAGAATTGATTTAGTTCCAAGCTCCCACTTGCTTCCTGTTACTTAATTCAAACTAGACAAAAGTCATGCACGAATAATGATCAGGAAACAAGTTTGAGAGACTATAAAATCAAGGAAACAAGATACATTTAAGAATGCTCAGTAATCAAGTATCAGAGTAACAGGTTTACAGCAATCAACCAACTGAGATGCTCATGCTCAAAATTATATTGATACCACAATGCATCATTGACAAAATATAGAGAACGTTTAGAGGAAAACTAGCTTTTTTTTTAAGCTCTCACTAATACTGATTTTATGACCAAAACTAAACACTATGGATGCAAAAAAAAAAAAACAGAGCCAATAGCACCACCAAAAACTACCTACACAAGTTGCTCCTGATCTGTCCACTCTATTGCCACTGGACCCACAACTTCTGCCAAAGTCTCAACTACTTCTCTCCTGGCAAACTAACCTGGAAACAAGCGATGAGGTGAAAAACCTAAGAATTCCACACTACATGCTGGTGCACTAGGCCATGAAATCACTATTAAAATCGATCCCAATTCCTTCTATTTTCATTCAGATTTAGTGGAAATAGCTTTTAAAAAACTTCACAGAAGGAAAGAAGAAAAAAAAAGACTTGCACGACTAACTAAAAGCAACAGGGGCAAAGGTAAAACAGAAAACACAAACCTGAAACATCAACTGTGGCTCCTCAAAACTTCTGTATCCACTATTTTCTATTTGTAATTCATGTTTCCAGCATCTGAGATATTTGGCTTTCAGACAGATGAGTAGAATAGAGTTTCAAAACTGATTATACGCAAGTGAGCAAGCAGCCAAGGATAGGAATAGCTAGCGTGGAGTTTCTGCTACCTAATCATGCTGTTCAGACTTTGGTCATGGAGTGGAGGGTGATGACAGAAGCAGAGTTGGTGTCACCAGTGTACACATGCCTGCATTCTCCACTTCTTTGAGGCAGCACGGTAGCCTCGTGGTTAGCACTGCTGACTCATCAGCGCCAGGGACCTGGGTTTGATTCCACCCTCAGACTACTGCCTGTGTGGAGTTTGCACATTCTCCCCATGTCTGCATGGGTTTCCTCCCACAGTCTAAAGATGCGCAGGCTAGGTGCTAAATTGCTCAGAGAGTTCAGGGATGTGTAGATTAGGTCAGTTAAAGGGGGATAGGTCTGGCTGCGATGCTCCAAGGGCCGGTGTGGACTTGTTGGGCCAAAGAGCCTGTTTCCACACTGTAGAGATTCTATTCTAAGGAAGCTGGTATTTGGCAAAAGAAGCAGTGGTGAAATGCACGAACGGTTAGATTCTAAAGTATTACCTGAGTGAATGGCAGAGGTAGTGTCAATTGGAAGTTTTATAAAAGGGAATGCAATCATTATCTGAAAAAAAAGGAAATGTTTGCAGAGCAACAGGGAAAAGGCAGGAGAGTGACACCCCCTGAAATACTCCTTCAGTGCACCAGCACAGAATGAGCCAAATAGGTTCCTTCTGTGCAGTAACCTTTTTACTTTTATCTGTCATTATACAGAAAGATGAGGTCACTGAGAACCAGCACATAAATGAATAGGCAAGTTCAGAATACAACAGAGCACTCAATGTTGCTTTTGAGAAAAAAGGATGAAAGGCAAAAAAGTCCTAGCTGCTGGATGCTAAAATAAAATGAAGTTGGAGATCACAGGGGAGAGATAGAGAATGAAATAATCAATCATGTTAATTGTGACAGAGGGATCTGTCATGGTGTACCTTCTGTGACTGAAGACCAAGTTATGTATACACCCATTTTAATTCACTGAACAAAATCTAGAAGTGTATATTACAGGAATACTTGGAAATAGAATGATATTTGCAGCACTACAGTGAACAACTTTTCACTGATAAAAATAATTTAAGCAGGTGGAGTATTAGAAGCAGAAATTAGGGATTCCTACAACAAGTAGCTGTGCTGTGCTTAGTAGAATTCTAAACTTTTCACATGCTAGATAGTTTTTTTTAAAAAACGCATTCAAATAAAAAAGGAAAAATACTACGCTGCTGCAAATTTGAAACAAAATGCTAGAAAATTCTCCACCAATGCTGCCAGACCTGCTGACTGTTTTCCAGCGTTTTGTTTTTAATTTTTTTTTCGCCTCAACATTTGGTCATGTTAAAAATCGGCAAGTCTAAAGCTCACTATCTTGAACATAAGAAAACATTTTACAAATGGACAGTTAAATTTTGAGCCAAGGAAAGTCTATAGCCAAGCCACCCCAAAGCTCCAGACAGGTGAAAAGCTTGACTGGAATGAAACTTCTCAAAAGGAACACATTGCAGAAATTTGGACATTGTGTTTTAAATATGAAAAGTTATTCTTCACCATAAAATATTACTTCCCACCCCCATTAAGACCAATGCTGACTGCAGCTCCAGTTCAATTCCTGGGATCAGCTCTAAACACATGCAACAAGAAATGCCACTATGTTGAAGTGAGACCATTTCTACCCATAATTAGAAATTTTTTTAAAAGCACAAATCGACGATTCGAGTGACTCGAGAGCATGCATTTCGCAGATATTTGATGCATGAATTAATTTGGGGTGTGGTTCCTATTGCAGTGAGAGAAGACAACTTTGGAGACAACAAAACCAGAGGTCAGCAAATCTGTGACAATAATGAAAAATGTTTGCAGGTTAAAACTGAAAACCTCCAAATTAGACACAAAAGTTTACAATTAAATCAGTTTGTATTGGAAATCTCTCATACAGTGTATTAAAAAAATTCAACTTAGAGTCGTGTAAATTATCAGGAACCAGATAGCCACCAAGTCAAGTTGCCCATCAACATCTCTCAATGTCTACTGTAATCTAGTTACGCAGCCAAGTTAAACACATCCAAACCACACATGCTTCTCCAACCTGTAATAGTTCAAACCCCTAGGCATCACATTAAATGGGGGAAGAATATTCGTTTTCGAAGTACCCTATACAGAAATAACAGTCAAAGTCGCAGGACGCCCAGGGATTCGACACAATCTAAACTGAGTCAGCAAATCTGTCATTATGTACTGAGCCAAATTCGAAAACCAATGTTAAAGTGCAATAAACATCACACCACATCCTTGAGCCCAAGACACAGCCTGCAAAAGCCTTCCCCCTTCAAAACTGGAAACTTTATCTCACCAGACAAGCAAAACCTGACATTTATACAGATATGCAGACAACCACCATCCATGGTTTTCCATCACCATACCTCAGTACATCCTGTTATACCAGCAGACCAGACCCACCACCTTAGAATATAGCAGCAGGGAGTGGCCCTGGGGATCTTAAGTGTAGTCTCCATACATCATGAAGTGCCATGCAACACAAAAAAAGGCATCACTAAGCCTAGTTCAGTAGTGCTGCTGAGAGGGCACAAGATGATTTCTGGACTGGGCTTGGACAAGGCAACATGTTTTTATCCATATTCCTATCTCATAGGAGAAATGCACAGCTCTTGGAGACCAAATTCCATCTTCACACTGAGGATTCTTGATGCATAGTCCCATTTGCCAGATAATGCCAGTTCAAAACAAAATTGGAAGCCCGTGAGGAACTATGGGTCACCAGCTCCATAGCCCAGCAGTTCCTTTGTTCCAATAGGCAACCGTAGGCCAGTTGGCCAACATCTGTCATAGAGAATTGCTAGAATCCATTAATGAAGGTTACTGCAAATCACAGAATTGATTCCGTACAGTGTGGAAAGAGCCCAATGCATCTGCACCGATTCTCTGAAGAGCATCCCACCTAGACCTAAACCCTATAATGGTAACTCCTCATTTACCACCGAGCTAGCCCACACATCCCTGAACACTGGAGCAATTTAACATGGTTAATCCACCTAACCCACACACCCCTGGAATCTGGCTGGAAACTGGAGCACCCAGCAGAAACCCACACAGACACCGAGTGTACGCAAACTTCAGATGTCACTACAGGATAAAGCAGAGTCAACAGTTTTATGAAAATGAAATCACATTTATCTCATTTAGACACTGTTGATTAAGTAACAAACAAGATGAATAAAGGGGACCATGTAGGTGTTTTAGTTTGATTTCCAAAAGGCAGATGGCATAAAGATAATAGTGGGTGATTTAACTAGGATACACAAATACTTCACTAGTAGGAATAAGGGAATAATTTTCAGTTTGCAAGCTGTAAGTAGTTGAGTGCCACATGGATCAGCTGAGGCCTAAACTAGTTGCAATCTATTGCAATACTTTGCATGAAGGGTCTGAAGGTATGATTGCTAAATTTTCTCAACACACCAAGATAGATAGGAAAACTAGTTTCCAAGAGATGTTAAAAAACGTCTGCAAAGTGAATAAGCTAAGAAAATGGGAAGGAAGTTAGCAATAGGAGTATAGTGTGGGAAAATGTGAACTTGTCCCTTTGGTTAGAAGCATAGGAAAGCAGTCTACTAAAATATACAAGATTTAAGAATCTGATGGTTCAGAGGGAGCTGGATCAGACACAAATCAACATTAGTATGCAGATACAGAAAAAAGTTAGGAAGTAAATGGAACATTGGTATTGTATTGTGAGAAGAACATAAAACTAGACACACAATAAAATGCTGCTTCAGGTCAAAGGTGAAAACACAGCTGGAGTACACTGTATAGTTTCCATCTCCTTGTTTGAAAAGATTAGAATTGTGCTAGTAGTTTAAAGGAGGCTAATTTTAACTCGCTCATTATGGGCTGAAAGGCTTAATCATTGAAAACTGAGTTGAGCAGTTTAGGCTTAAAGCCATTGGAGTTAAATGTGGAAGGTGGTGATCTAATTGAAATAAAATCCTGAGGGGAATAGATAAGGGAATGCCAATCTTGTAGGAAAGATTAGAATTAAAAGATCGGTAAGAATAAGAAGTCTCCCTTTTAAATCAGAAGTGATTAAATAATTTTATACGTGGAAGCCTCAAGCCTAGAAAGCAGTGCCGACTGGGTCACAAATTTATTCAAGCTCAAGATGGAAATTTTTGATGGACAAGGGAGTCCAAAGTTTCATAGGTCAGGCAGAAAAGTGGAGTTGAGACCACAACCATTTCCACTAGGATCTTAATGTCCAGCAGAGTTGGCTCAAAAGAGGTCTTTTCCCAAATCTACATTCCGTGATCATCAAACCTAGTGACCACCCCTTTGGGGAAAGTTATAGCGTGCATGATGAACAGTAAAAACAACATAACTATAGAAATCAAGCATCCGTAACCAATAGATTAAATCAAAACTCTGCAATTCTGCCACATACTGTTGCGATTAATAGTGAACAATTAACAACAGGAAGTAGTTCTGTATCTAGGCTCTTTCTCAAAAGTGGTATAGCACGCAAATGTAAAAAAAGAACAAGATTAAAACATCTGCAGCTAGAAATCCCAAGTGGAGGGTCATCTCAGCTTGCTGAGAATTCCAGCACAGATGCTAACGTCCAGCCAATTTGATTTATTCCACGAGGAAGTGGTTGAAGGCACTTGATATAGAAGTGGGTATAGGCCAAAGCAGCATTCTGACTCTCATTGACCACAAACACTTCAGAAGTAGCCAAGTCCTATCGTCAAGTTATTCCAGTACAGCTACAAACATTGGCACTGAACAGAGAAATTTAGGAATGTCTTTTATAACACACAGGAAAATTTGATAAATTACCTTCAAATCAACCTATCTTGCATTTAAGTGAAACTTTTTTTTCTGTTTCATTTTATTATAGACAGGCTTTACATTTCAGGTAAAGAATCCCAAGATCTTTCCTGCTGTATGTGTTTGCATTTGGCTTCTGTGGTCTAGGCTCCCAGCCAAGTCATTAGAACAAGATATTCAAACTGACAGGAAAGCATTTTGCCACCTTTCAAACTCCTTTACGCGAACACCAGATCTGGGACTAATGACACCATACTTGTTCAATCTGCCTGTGAGATTGACAGCTATTTTCCCCACCTTTGTGATCAACTATCTCAAATGCAGCCATGCTTCACTACTACAAACAGGAATCTTCAGAGTATGGCCAGACGAGAACTTGGCATTTTCCATATTTCTCTGCATTGCTGTTACTGCTAAGTGCATCAGCAAAAACACGCCTGCACACCATCATGCCACTTGGTCAATTTCAGTGATGGGCAGTGCCACCTGTCAACAGGGTTACCAAGTGGATCTAATGTGGAAATAATCTGTTTCATATCCAGTTGGATAAAATTAAAAAAGTTGTGGTTATTGGAAAACAATTTCAGCCCCAGTTCATTGCTGAGGGGGTTCCTCAGCAGAATTCTACAACTATTCGGTTTACTTCACATCCCTCCATTACAAAGATCAGAAGCAGGGATGTTTGATTTATAAAATCCACACATCACAAGTCATCAGATAATGAAACTGTGTCCACATACAGAAAGACCAGTATGTGACAAGTCATTTTATGCCCATACAGATGCAAGTGTGTGCCATTTACAAAATGCATTGCAGCAATTAACCAAGGCTTGCTGAAAGCACCTTCCAAATCTACCAAGAGAGGAGGGAGCAACAGATGCACGAGAACACAAACTGCAAGTCACCCTCCAAATTAAACACCATCCTCATGTCAAACTACGTTACTGATCCTTCACTATCATTGGGTCAAAAGCCAGAAGCTGCTTCCCAACAACACTGCAGATGTAACTACGCTCGACAAACAGCAGCAGGTTAAAGTTGGCAACTCACCATCTCCTTCTCAAGACCAACCAGGGACAGTCAATAGATGGTGAACCTGACAGCAAGTTACATTTCATAATGTTTGGAACACTTTTTAAAATATGTCCATAACTGTTCCAGACCCAAAGAGAAGAACTAATTACTTTATATTTACAGACAGAAGTCACCTTATACCTATTCTGGTAAGTCTACCAAGCAAGGCCTTGACATCCCTCAAGGAAATACCCTCCAGAATTAGACAATGCCAAAGGTGAAATCTAGCCAGTGACTTGAACAGAAACTTTGAAAAAGCTTTTGTATTTTGGTAACTAAAGTAAAACAACAAAACCTGTGCAGTTTTGCATTTTATTTACCTTTCAGGGAGAAACCTGAATTAAAGCAAAGGGTAGAGAAATAAATTCTCACCCAGGGTTTTTTGGATGAGAATGTATCACATGCAGCTGTGCAATTAGTTAAACATAGCTTGTCAAAAGAAAGCAAGTGCTAAGCAAAATACCAAGCCATACAATCAGGGTATCATTGCTAATACATTTCCCCTCAGTCAGAAATATTGTGAAGTCAGTGCTTGGACATGAGGCTCTCAGTCAGTGCAGGACTGAAGAAATATTATATTATTAAGAGAGCCACAGTTTATGCCTTCTGGTAACCATAAAAGGTTCATGGACACTGAACAATACATAGTTCTACTTATGTCTTGGCTATTCATTCCAAAACCAAGAACGATTATTCAAATACAATTGATTTAATTAGACTCTACTGGATTTAAATGCCTACCTAAGCTTTCTTCAAAGAACACTTCACTTCAGCCATATGGGTCTTCAAATATGAAGAAAAACAACAACTTTCTTGACCCTCTTAGCATCCTAACACTATTTACAGTACATAAGAGTGCTTTTAAAATATAATCATTCACTAAATGTATTGAATGTCTTCTCATAGATGGTTAAAGTGAACAAAAGAATACCCCCTCGTAGGCAAATACACCTTGGGCCAAATAGCCTCCAATTGTGCAAAGCGTGTTGAAAATCAGTACAGATTAATGTTAAATGTGAGCTCTACACAACGGAGCTTCAATGGGAAATGTGCAGCCGAGGGATGTTTAAGCCTAAATGGTTAGGCTCCACTTCCAAACAGCACGTATTCAAACAACAAACTTCCAATTCAAAATCCCACAGGACCCAGTTAATGCAGGGGAAAAGAGGCCAAAGCATCATACCATCTCCTCACACAGGATAGGGGTCTAAAGGGACTTCAAACATATCCCCACCCTCTATGAGAAAGGTGGAAGTCACACAATATGATGCCCCAAAGACGAAAAAGGCAAAGGAAACCACATTATCACCTCCACCCCAAAACAAGGGGGAGGGGGAAAACCAAACAATACCACGCCACTACGAGGGAGAAAAAAAAAACACACCCACCAGCGTATCCCAACCAAATTGGAGGATGATCAGCGAGAACCATGTAATAGCACTCTCCGAAGGGAAAAAGAGGGAAGGGGGTCTCTTTTCTGTCCCACCCACCCCGCCCGGAGAAGGGATCGCGCGCACTAGGACCAACCGTCAACTCAGAGACATTTCATGACCTCAGCCAGCGTCAAGACTTTAAAACACTCACCGATCACCACGCCGAAGAACTGAGAAATCAACCGCTGGTACTAAATACAGATCGCTCACCAACCACTCTTTACCCCCGCCCCGCCCGGCCGATCACTGCTAATATGGCGGAAGAAGGAGCGACGCTCGTTAGGAGGGCGGGGCGGGATTGATGCGGCTACCGGAAATGACGTACGGTGTGCGACGTAATTGTGGATGAACACTTCCGACACCATGGTGACACCTGATTGGGATTATAAGGAGACTGGAGAGAAGCTTGTTATTGTGTTTTGTGGAGTGTATTTTTGGGAAAGTGACTTCGTTCCCTTTACATCAGATGTGTTTCACTTATGCTTATGAAAAACAGACAAGTTTTTGGTGGGAGTCAGCATCATCTGTGGTCCCAGCTAATCTTTTCATTTTCAATTTTTAACCATCCAAAGTTGATATTCTCTTCCACCATGAGATCTTCCATCCACAACGACTCTCACGAGTTTGTTTACTATTAATATATACCCTGCCTTTTCCTAACGACGTTCAGCAGATTGCTTTGTTGACTCTTCTCAAAGCTTCAATGTCTATTATTTTTTTTCTGTTTTGGTTGGACAGGACTGGCAGTTTAATGTTCCAGGGTGTAGATGCTATAGGAAGGATTGAAAGGGGAGCAGGGGGCGTGGTGTTGATTAGGGGTAACATTACAGCTGTACTTATGGAGGATATTCCTGGGAATATGTCCAGGGAAGATATTTGGATGGAATTGAGAAATAAGAAACAGATGATCACCTTATTGGGATCGTAGAGTGGACCTCTTCTCCCCCCCGCCCCAGTAGTCAGGAGGTCTCAGTTATATGTGAGAATAATAGCATGGTTATGGCAGGGGATTTTAATTTTCCAAACAAAATCTATCATTGTGTTAAGGGCTTGGATGGAGAGGAATTTATTAACAGTGTACAAGAACATTTTCTGATTCAGTATGTGGATGAACCTACTAGAGAAGGTGCAGACCCTGACCTACCTTTGGGAAATAAGGCAGGGCAGCCTTTGGGTGGCATCACTGTGGCATTGCAGGAGGCCCAGGATGGACATGTCGTCTGAGGAATGGGAGGGGGAGTTGAAATGGTTCGCGACTGGGCGGTGCAGTTGTTTGTTGCGAACTGAGCGCAGGTGTTCTGCAAGGCGGTCCCCAAGCCTCCGCTTGGTTTCCCCGATGTAGAGGAAGCTACAGCGGGTGCAGTATACCACATTGGCAGATGTGCAGGTGAACATCTGCCTGATGTGGTGTGCCACAGTGATGCCACCCGAAGGCTGCAGGAACAGCAAATCATATTCAGCCTGGGAACCCTGCAGCCCAATGGTATCAATGTGGATTTCACAAGCTTCAAAATCTCCCCTCCCCCAACCGCATCCCAAAACCAGCCCAGCTCATCTCCACCTCCCTAACCTGTTTGTCCTCTCACCTATCCCCTCCTCCCACCTCAAGCCCCACCCCCATCTCCTATCTACCAACATCATCCCGCCCCCTTGACCTGTCCGTCCTCCCTGGACTGACCTATCTCCTCCCTACCCCCATACCTACACTCACCGTTACTGGCTCCATCCCCGCCTCTTCGACTTGTCTGCCTCCTCTCCACCCATCCTCTCCTCTATCCGCCTCCCCCCTCTCCCTATTTATTTCAGAACCCTCTTCCTCTCTCCCATTTCTGATGAAGGGTCTAGGCCCGAAATGTCAAGTTTTCCTGCTCCTATGATGCTGCTTGACCTGCTGTGTTCATCCAGCCCCACGCTTGTTATCTTGGATTCTCCAGCATCTGCAGTACCTTTTATCTCTGTTACAATTCTACCTCAGAGTACAATGGGATTTGATCAGATGGGCTAATGGGTTAATGGGCTGAGGAGTAGCAGGTGGAGTTTAATTTAGATAAATGTCAGGTACTGCATTTTAGAAAGGCAAATCAGGGCAGGACTTATCCATTTCATAGGAAGGTCCTTGGGAGTGTTGCTGAACAAAGAGACCTTGGAGTACAGGTTCATAGTTCCCTTAAAGTGGAGTTGCAGGTAGATAGGATAGTGAAGAAGGTGTTTGGTATGCTTGCCTTTACTGGTCAGTGCATTGAGTTTAGGAGTTGGGAGGTCATGTTATGGCTGTACAGGACATTGGTTTGGCCACTTTTGGAGTATTGCTTGCAATTCTGATCTCCCTCCCATGTGAAACTAGAAATGGTTCAGAACAGATTTGTGAGGATGTTGCCAGAGTTGGAGGGTTTGAGTTATAGGGGGAGGCTAAATAGGCTGGGGCTATTTTCCCTGGAGCATCGGAAGCTGAGGGGTGATCTAATAGAAGTTTATAAAATCATGAGGAGCATGGATAGGGTAAATAAGTAAGGTCTTCTCCCCAGGGTGGGGGAGTCCAAAACTAGGGGGCATAAGTTTAAGGTGAGAGGGGAAAGATATAGAAGGGGCAACTGTTTCACAGAGAGGGAGGTGCATTTATGGAATGAGCTGCCAGAGGAAGTGGTGAGGCTGGTAATGATTACAACATTTAAAATGTGTGTATGAGTAGGAAAGGTTTAGAGGGATATGGGCCAAATGCTGGCAAATGGGGCTAGATTCATATAGGATATCTGGTCAGTTGAACTGTAGGGTCTGTTTCCATGCTGTATATCTCTATAAACTCTATGAGCCTATAAACAGGCCCTTACTTTTCTCTTCTAAACCCATATTTCAAAGCTATTTAGCAAGTTGGTCTTTGTTCCGTACAATCTAAGTCTCACATCCATACAAAACACTCCATATCGAACTCTTTACAACTTGCTTCTTGAGTTTATTTAGCTTTTCAGTTGTAGATTTTATATTTAGCTTTAGCAAATGAACCTTTTCCCATTGCTATTTTTTTTGGATCTTCCAGCTGCAGCTTTGTTTCCTAAACATTTAAATTCTTGAACCTATTCTCGTTCTTTTCCTTTCATGAATACTTCTTGGTAACTTTGAGATACGCATTATTTTCATTGTGCCAATGTTTACTATCATTCCAAAATAATGCCTGCTGTTTACTGGCCTATTAGATGTATTTCCATTTACGATTATGAGAAACAGACTGGTTCCTGGGGTCATCACCATTTGTGATGCACACCTATCTTTTCATTTCCAATTTTTAAGCCATCCAAAGCTGATATTCTCTTCTGCCATGAGATCTTCCGTCCATAGCCCCTCTCACTAATCTGTTTACTGTTAAGACGTACTCTGCCTTTGGTTATGCGATGTTTACATTCATTCCAAATTAATGCCTGCTTTTATTAGTCTGTCCACTCATTTTTGAAAAGGAAGAAGATCAACACAAAAGTTGATGAACTGAAATACAAATTGAATTAAGAACTGAAACGGAAAACCTCTGAGAATAATGATTAAAAGAGCAGTGTGATATGCATGAAGGATTGAATTGGCCAGGAAGGATAGATTTTTATGCAAGCAAAAGCAAAGGAGATAAGTGGCAATCAGTATAACGGACTGAAAACAACAGCATTTGAGAATAAAGTGGTGTGTTATTAACAACACGTGATGAAATAAGAAAACAAATGAAAAAAACATTTTGAAGAACTATGTGCAAAAATGAAAAAAACCTTGATTATGCTAGAGGAAAGTAATGTTGATTTTGTTGGGCCCCAGAAATACTCGAGAGTGAAATCAGAGTTGTAATAAATTAGGTTAAAAACTGAAAAGCACTTGGAGTTGATGGAATTCCTTTTCAGTTGAGTGAAAACAAGAGACATTGATGTTTATCAAACAAGATATTTACCTATCAGGAGAAAGGCTGAAGGATTTTATGCTCACATAAATAATCACTTAAGAAAGAAAACAATAGCATTCCAACGTTCTAACTTTCATATGAGTAGGCTGATTGTCCACGCAAAGGTTGTGTATGGAAAGGCAAAAGATGGCAGAAGGAAGATGAACAAGAGAAGCAGTCAGTATTTTAAAAAGGACATGCATTTAGTAATTTGGACAGGAAATACATTATTGTTTTATGTGTCGTGAAGAAGCATTCAATTGGGTTGACTGAATTAGGCACTTGACAGTGCTGAATGATACTGAAGTAGGCTGTAGATATAGACCATTTATAAGAATGGGGCATGGAACAAGAAGCAACTCACAGTACAGTAACGGGAAGTCAGAACAATGTGTCATTGGAAGGTCGATCTGACAGGGGTGTTTTTTCAATGCAGATCATCAATGAAGCACTTCTAGACAGAATTGCATTAAATGGGAGGGAAGGAAATGATATCATTTAGCTTTACTAATGATAAAGCATTTGATGGAAGTACAGAAGTTTCACAGAGCAGGCAGCTATGAAAACACCATAAGATAAAACACTGGAGCAGAATTAGGCCATTCAACCCATTAAGTTTGCTCCAACATTCGATCATGGCTGATATGATTCTCAACCCTTTTCTCATGTTTTCTCCCCGTAACACTTTATCCTCTTACTAAATCAAGAACATAGCCATCTCTGTCTTAAAAACACCCAATTACTTGGCATTGAAAGCCTTCTATAGCAATGAGTTCCAAAGATTCATCACTGTTTGGCTGAAGAAATTCCTCTTCATCTCAGTTCTAAAAGGTCATCCCTTTACTCGAGACCTAATCTCTCCTACAAGTGGAAATATCTTCTCCATGTCCTCTCTATGCAGTCCTCTCAATATTCTGTAAGCTTCAGTCAGATTCCCCTCATCTTTCTAAACTCCATCAAGTACAGACCCAGAGTCCCCACCTATGCCTTACATGACAAGCCCTTCATTCCTGGACTTATTCTTGTAAACCTCCACTAGACCCCCTCCATTGCCAATACATCCTTCCTTAGATACGTGGCCCAAACCTGATCACAATATTCCAAATGCTGTCTGACTACAGCCTTACACAGTCTCAGCAGTACGTCTCTACTCTCATATTCTAGCCCTCTTGAAATGAAGGCTAACATTGCATTTGTCTTCCTAACTGCCAAATGAACCTACATGTTAATCTTAAGAGAATCCAGAACTAGGACTCCTAAGTCTCTTTGTGCTTCATATTTCGAAAGCCCTTCCCCATTTAGAAAATATTCTATGCCTCTATTATTCCTCAGAAAGCACATAACCTCACACATTCCTACTCTGTGTTCCATCTGCCACTTCTTGGTATTCCAGAGGCCCTTCCTCAGCTCGTTAACCCAAAACGTTAACTCTGATTTCACTTCACAGATGCTGCCAGACTTGCTCAACAGGTGAACTCTGTTTTTATACCTTTTACATGGTTTTTTGGAACTTTCTGTAGTTCTGACCAATCAGGGAGATACACTTAATAGTTTGAAACAAGAGTCAATCAGTTAGATGGCATGCTACAGAGATAAAAGGTACTGCAGATGCTGGAGAATCCGAGATAACAAGCATGGGGCTGGATGAACACAGCAGGTCAAGCAGCATCATAGGAGCAGGAAAACTTGACGTTTCGGGCCTAAACCCTT
>JAHRHZ010000077.1:17318574-17374345 GCA_024137785.1 Ginglymostoma cirratum | reverse complement strand
CCAAAGGGTTTAGGCCCGAAACGTCAAGTTTTCCTGCTCCTATGATGCTGCTTGACCTGCTGTGTTCATCCAGCCCCATGCTTGTTATCTTAGATGGCATGCTACTGTCGGGTTTCTTTGTGTAGCAGGACCCGGTACCTTTCTGTCTAGGTTGCCCTTTGTTTAATGGATAAGTTATTGGGGGTGTCTGTGCAGGCTAACTGATGCCTTTTACATTATGCTAATGTCATTAATACCTGGCTGCTGTGTTTGCACCGTGGCTGGTGTGTGCTTTTGTGATTTCAGAGTTTCACTTGGCCAATGTACCCAGCATCCCTTGCTGTATGGCCAAGTTGGCAATGTGTATTTTAGCAGCCAGGAGGCTGCTACACCGCCGAAGTATCTAAATAGTTGCCCATATGTTACACAGATCAATCTTAGTTTATTTCCTGGGTAACCTCAAAACTGATCCCTACTCAATTTGCCCTGTTATAACAAGCATGGGGCTGGATGAACACAGCAGGTCAAGCAGCATCATAGGAGCAGGAAAACTTGACGTTTCGAGCCTAAACCCTTCATCAGAAATGGGGGAAGGGAAGAGGGTTCTGAAATAAATAGGGAGAGAGGGGGAGGCGGATAGAGGAGAGGATGCAGACAAGTCGAAGATGAGAGAGTTGCAGTGGGAGAGAGATTCCCTGAGGTTTGTCCGGAGGGAGGAGGGTAACTTCTTCAGGGTAGGCATCCTTAGAAGAGGCTTCGCAGTGGGGTTAAAATTGTATCAGAGATGAAAGGTACTGCAGATGCTGGAGAATCCGAGATAACAAGCATGGGGCTGGATGAACACAGCAGGTCAATTTGCCCTGTCACTGCTATTACGACCAGCTAACCTTTCAATTATATGCAGACTCAAGCCACCTACCCCGATTGCTCGACTACCAGCCCCAAGTAATCCCTCAATCATCCGACTACCCCTCACCCATCTTGACCTGACAAGCCTCCTACCCTGACCTATCTGATCACTCAGATGCCACTTTACCCACTTACTTCCTAAATTACCTTTTAACGTGGTTGGATAGGCTGCCTTTTCCACCTGTTGTCATGTTCCAAAATCAATGGGCTGTTTAAATATTAGAAAGCCCAGGAGGTTTGGGTTTCAGTAACCATCTGCCCCAAGTCCAGCAACTTGAATCCTGCTGTGAAAATGGAAAGAACTGCGGATGCTGTAAATCAGGAACAAAAACAGAAGTTTTTGGAAAAGCTCAGCAGGTCTGACAGCATCTGTGAATAAAAAGTCAGAGTTACTATGAATCCTGTCGTGTCTAGTTCTGTTGGGCTTAGAGTTATAGAGACCACTTGAATAAAATCTGTGGTTGTTAATGTCATATATCACAGCCAAAATAACTGGAAACACAAATACATGGAGTAAAATGTATAGAGCTCAGTTTTGAAAATAGATGTTAAATTTGGAGTCAAAGAAAAAAACATGAGGTGGCTCAGTGGTTAGTACTGCAGCCTCACAGCACCAGGGACCTAGGTTCAATTCCACCCTCAGGCGACTGTCTGTGTGGAGTTTGCACATTCTCCCCATGTCTGCATGGGTTTCTTCTGGGTGCCCTGATTTCCTCCCACAGTCGAAGAATGTGCAGGCTAGGTGGATTGGCCATGCTAAATTGCCTGAAGTGTTCATGGATGTTTGGTTAGACATGGGGAAATGCAGTGGTAGGGGAATGGGTCAGGGTGGGATGCTCTTTGGAGGGGTGGTGTGGACTTGTTGGGCCGAATGGCCTGTTTCCACACTGTGGGGATTCTATGGTTCTAATTCAGTTTGTGGATGGAATGCTTATAGAAAGGAAATAAATTCTAACTTAACAGCACTTTAAATAGTAATGGCAAATAAAGACACCTGCGCCAATAATTCGACTGGTTATTAGGATAATTTAGAGGCTTCCTGTAAAATCCAAGTGCTTTGCTTACCAGAGTTTTGTGTTCAATTTAGTATTGCACTGTACTGGTATATCCAATGTATGGATTTTGACAGTTACTGTGTTGTTTCCCAGTTCTCCTTTATTCCATTCAGTGAAACATATGAATAGTACTGAACTCTCAGCTCATCTCGTCTCAAAGTTTTCAGCCAATTGTCATGACTATAAAGCCTCATGCAGATCACTTACATCAGCTGTAGAGGTTAAAGTACAGCTTGTTTAAATTCCTTTTAGTTTACCTTGCATTTTCAATTATATTTGTGTGCAAAATACAAAGTAAGATGATTGTTAATAGGGAATCAATCGTCTCACTTGTACAACATCACTGCAGGAGTTCATCGGGGAGTAAAAAGTCTAGGTCCAAACATGTCCAGCTGCTTCATCATAAGGTCAGAAATGGGGATGATTGGACAATGTTCAATATTGTTCATAACTCTTCAGATACTGAAGCAGTCCCAGTCCGTATGCAGCAAGACCTGGACAATACCCAGATTTGGGGTGATAAGTGTCAAGCAATGAACATCTCCAGGAAGACAAAATTTAACTGTCATCCCAATGATGTTCAATGGCATTACCACAGCTGAATCTCCCACTATCAATATTCTGGGTATTACCACTGCCCAGAAACTGAACAGATTAGCCACACAAATTCTGTGGCTAAAACAGCAGGTCAGAGGCTAGGAATCCTGCAGTGAGTAACTCACCTACATCTCGAAAGCACAAGTCAGGAATGTGATGGAATACCCTTCACTCACTTAGATGGGTCCAGCTCTAACAATTCAAGAAGCTTGACACGTTTCAGGGCAAATAAATTTGATGATTAGCACCTGATAAGTGCTAGTGAGGTTAGGAATTGGCAGATTAGGCAGTTTACTAAGTGGCTGAGGCAGTGGTGTAGGAGGGAGGGCTTTAGATTTCTGAATAACTGGGACCTGTTCAAGAGGGATGGTCTTTACCCAAACAGCGATGAGATCAATATTCTTGTGGTGGTTTTGCTAGCACTGTTGGGCGGACTTTAAACTAGTTTGGCAGGTGACTGGGAACCTAAGGGGAGGGTCTGACGTAGCTAGAGTGGGTGACGGCTCAAGGAAAGAGAATAAAGATAGTAAATAAAACGAAGCGGCTGAGCAGAGCACTAATATGAATTGAAACCAGGTAGTGACAAAAAAAGTGAGAACGTTTAAAAACAAAGGTTCTTCTGGTGCAGGTGTTAGGATTCAAAAGGTATAAAAACTAGCATAAGGGCACTTTACCTGAATGCTCACAGCATTCAAAACAAGGTAAATGACTTGGCTGCATGGGGCAAGCAATGGCCTAGTGGTATTATCGCTGGACTGATAATCCAGAGACCCAGATAATGTTCTGGGGACCTGGGTTTGAATCCTGCCACAGCAGATGGTGGAATTCGAACTCAATAAATATCTGAAATTAAGAGTCTAATGATGACTTTGAATCCATTGTTGATTGTTGGAAAAACCCATCTGGTTCACTAATGTCCCTTGGAGAAGGAAACTGTCATCTGTCTGGCACTTAGAGATGGGTAATAAATGCTGTCTAGCCAGCAATGCCCTCATCCTATGAACAAATAAAAGGAAAAGAAAATCATCCCCAATGGACATGATGTAGTGGCCATTACAGAGACATGGCTGCAGGGTGGTCACAACTGGGAGTTAAATATTCAGGTTATCAGACTATTCGGAAGGATGGATATTTAACTCAACCTTAACTGATATTTAAGGATGACATCAGGGCAGTAGTGAAAGATGATATAGGATCTGTGGATCAATGTGGATAGAAACTAGAAATCGCAAGGGGAAAAAGTCACCGGTAGGCCACCAAATAATAACATCACAGTGGAATGGGCAATAAACAAAGCAGAACTGATACATGTAGAAATGGTACAGCAATTATTATGGGGGATTTTAATTTATATATTGATTGGTCAAACCAAGTCAGTGAAGGCAGCCTTGAGGAGGAGTTCATTGAATGTATCTGCGATAGTTTTCTCGAACAGTATGTAATGGAACACGTGAAGGAGCAAACTATCCTAGATCCAGTTCTGTGTAACTTAGATCATAGAATCCCTGCAGTGTGGAAACAGGCCCTTCGGCCCAACAAGTCCACACTGACACTCAGAACATCCCACCCAGACCCATTCCCCGTAACCCATCTAATCTACACATCCCTGAACACTATGGGCAATATAGCATGGCCAATCCATGTAGCCTGCACATCTTTGGACTGTGGGAGGAAACAGGAGCACCCGGAGGAAAACCACACAGACAGTCGCCCGAGGCTGGACTCGAACCCAGGTTCCTGGTGCTGTGAGGCAGTAGTGCTAACCACTGAGCCACCGTGCTGCCCCTTTTTTTCAGAGATGTTTACTTGTAGAGTTTCAGAATTTTATTTTGCGTTCAACTCTCATCTAACCTGGTAGATGCAGATAATGGGTGCAATATTTAGAATAAAGTACATTCTTCAAGACAATTCACTAATTACTAATTCAAAACCAATCCATCATTTATGTCGGTGAACGTAACTGGCAATTAAATCACACCATATTGCGAAATCCCCAAACACCTTACCCTCCTCCCCCGCAACCTCCAACTCAGAAAGATCATTTTCTTCACTCTGTTTTCGGTCCCTTTCATCTTGATAAGTTTCTTCCCATATATTTCAGGACAAAGCACATTTGAGAAAATCTTGTTTAGAGCAGCATCAGTTCTTTTCGTTAATTCTGGTAGGCATCATTAGGTTCAAATTTTTAAAATAATGGCATATGGCTTTAAAGGGTGGTATGGGCCTTCCCACTGGGGATACGTGTGTTTTGCTTTGGTCATGCTCACGCAATTATACTATTGGGTTGATGAAAAGTCAACTTTTTTTTAAAATATGGAAGATGGACAATCTGCTTTCAAAACAAGATGGAGTTAGGAAGTCAGGTGACATCCCTTCTTGTCTGCCAATACACATGCAAGCGCACAGGGTGGGAAGCTAGCCTGAAACAGGACATTAAAATGCAAATGACCGATTGGGACATTCATTGAGAAGACATTTAAATCTAACAGATCTTTCTTTTGGATTCACCAGCTCCTCTGGTGCAAATACCCAAAAGAAAAGAGACACGACTTTCAACTATACAGACTTCTTGGCTACAGCGTGGAATTTCACGGAATGGTGGTGAGGAGAAACTCTCACAAGGAGATGCTACGTTTGAAATGTGAAACATTATTGTGTGTCAGTGTTTAAAATCACTAGGAACTGATTGTGGGGACAATGGAGAAACAAACACTAGGGTCTCTAGACAAAATCAAGTTTGTGATAGGGAATTTTGATTAACAGACATGTCACAAGAGCCTCAGTCTGAGAAATAAGGGAACTTAGAGGGAACAAATCCAGCCCAGCAAAGAAATGACCCCAAATAAAATCATGTCACAGGGAGAGAATTAGGGCTATCCTTTTACCTACTCATCTGAAAAGCTTAGCCAGAACTTTGCTCCAGGCTCGCTGCTGCACATAGACTATTGCAAAGCCAGAGACCTTCTGCTGCAAGAAGCAAGCCGCTGTGCACCTGTCATGAGAAATTTCTTATGTGAACTAAAAGCGAACCACCAGGACTGCAACATTTCAAGCTTCCATTTCAGGAATCAAGTACAACAGTGAATTTATGGATCTTTTAAAAATGATAAGTGCATGTTGCCTCTTTCATTATCACCATTTCTTGTGTCTATCCATGCCTGGGTGCATGAGTAAGTGGGTGCCATTGCAAATACATTTGGGTGTTGGAAAATAAATATTTATTCTTCCTTTTTTAAAGAATCTATGACAAATCATGCATTTTGCCATTCTCACATTTACTCCACTAAATGGGTTAAAACCCTCATTCCTTTAAAAAAATGCATCTATCTGTGGGCAGTCATGAGTTGGAAACAGGTGGAATCCATCCTACCATCTTTGCCCTGTATGTAACACATCCAAAATAAATGCAGTCCGCACTCCATTTCTGCCACAACTTTAGCCATTTTTGGAATCTTGATGAACTATTGAATTAGACTAGTGGGGCTGGTAATTCTACCCCAGCAACCCACTGCTGTAGGAGGACAATGACAATCAGTGACTTGACATTTAAAAAATACTGTTTTGTGCTGCTGAAGGGGCGTATGTTTCGCTGTACAGAAGCATGTTTGCCAAAGCTTGTCACAATCAATCCCCTACAGTTCCCATCTGACTAGAAACACTATGCTACAATTGGCAGCCCATATTCAGCTTTCAATGTAACCTATGCTCCCCTGGTTCACTTGCTATTTCATACAACCAGATCCATCCTGCTGAAAAGGAAATGGATTGGGAGTTGGGTAAATAATGAGTACGTTCCCATTTTTATCTGCAGCCATACATGCTGGAAAACTGACAGGATACATCAGCAAGCAAAGATCATTATGTACAATAATATACATAAATAACTTGCCCTCATAACACATCTCTTTTTAAAAAAATATATAATTAGCAAGTCTGACAAATATTGGAGAAAGTTGCTATAAGACAGTTTAAAAAGAAATTTAATATCTGGAAAAGACAAAAATGTTGGAAATTGTATCCACGAGGAATCTTTGGTTAGGCTATCACTGCTGATTTCTTTTGAACTTTCTCTCTAAATCTCCCTGCCTTGTTATTTCTGCCCCTGCTCTTTAAAGTGTTGATAAAAATCTTATTTTTGGTCCCTTCTAGCTCCCAATATTGCTTGGTGCTATTTGTGCTTGGGGTTTTATAATATTAAAGTTGCTATACAAATTCTCCAATATAGCTGTGGAGCAGATGATGATGACAAGATACATGACGCAAGATTCTGAGAATTCCTAAAAATATCAAGAACAGGGAACAATGCTTACAAATGGTACTTCACCCTCCTTATCCCATGAATAATTTAACATTACAGTTGTCTAGTTGTGTTCTGCACTACACAAACAACTTTTGCAATTATTAAAACAAGCAACAGAAGGAATTTAATGCAGTTTAGGTCTGTGCTGACTCCTCCAATGGTATTTATTTTAAATAACATGAAAGCCATTTAGCAATTCAAGGAGAAAGTGAAAAGCACACTTGAGCATAATCTCTGAACAACAAAACCAAAAAAGTGCAGATGCTAGAAATCAAAAACAAAAAAAGAAATTGCTGGGAAATCTCAGTCGCATTTGTGGAGAGAAAGCAGAGTTAACGTTTTGGGTCAAGTGACCCTTCTTCAGGGCTGACTGTAGCTAGGAAAAGGTTGGTACATAAGCTGAAGATGGGCTGGGGTGGGGCAGTAAACAACAGGTGAAGATGAAGCCCACAGTGAGTCAACAGTTGGGCACACAATGGAATGGGTAAAGGTCTCCTGGAGCAGTCAACAGCTGATCATTGGGACCATTAGTAGCTGACAGTGGGATGGCTGTGATAACAACTCATGTGATGACAAAGCCTGGTGTGTGGGGTTGGGGTAAGCACTTGGGAGAAAGAGCTCAGGTTCTAGAATTATTGAACTTGTTATTAAGTCCCAAAGGCTGCAGAGTCCGCAAACGGAAAATGAGATGCTGTTCTTCTAACCTGCGCTGGGCATCGCTGCAGCACTGCAAGCAAGCCTGAGTCAGAGATGTTAGCCAGGGAACAGAGTGTACATAATCCCTCCAGGCTTATTGCAGAGTGCAGGTCCTGGTGGGAGGTGGTTATGAGATTAATTTTGTTTCTGATACTTCTTCACTATCACATAATCTGTGCTTGAAAATTCATGCACTGTTGTCACTTAAGAACAGATTTGCACGGTCATAAAAACAAACAAACAGGATGGGACAATTGATCCTTTGAGCCCACACAGCCATTCCGTAGCCTCAACTTCACTTTCTCTTCTGTCCCCTGTAATGCATGACAGCCCTGACAACACAAAATCTGTCTAATTCAGCTTTGAATGTTCAAGAACCTACTCTCTTTCTTAAGGTGTAGTGGATGTGCCGTTTTTGAATATTTTTTAAAGCAGAGTCAGATAGATTCTTGTTTAGCAAGGGGACAAAAAATATCAAATGTAGGGAGGCATGTGGAGTAATCAGATCAACCATAATCTTACTGAAAGGCCGAGTAGGCTCAAGGGGCTTTCTCCTGCTCCTAAGTCATGTGTTCCAAACACTAACGATTCTCAGAGAAGAAATTCCTTCTCAGCTTCAATTTAAATGGGAAGCCCCTCATTTTGAAACTGTGACTCCTTGTACTAGATTTCTCCATGAAGGAAAATCTTCTTTCAACATCTACACTGTGAAGCCCCCTCAGAAGCATATATGTTTCAAAGATCACTTCTCATTCTTCTAAACTCAAAGTAGTATAATCTCAACTTGCTTAATCTTTCTTCATAAGACAAACCCTTCATTCCAGGAATCAGCTTAGCTATCCTTCTCTGAATTGGTTCCAAAGCAAGCATCTCCATTGTTAAAAGAAGTGATAAAAATTGTACATACTTCTCCAGCTATGATCTCCCCAGTGCCCTGTACAGTTGTTCTTATACATTTCATTCGCCTTGCAATAAAGGCCAACATTATGTTTTCCTTCCTAATTACTTACTTCACCTGCATTCTGACTTCTTGTGATTCATGTACAGATCCCTCTGTCCGGCAGTATTCTACAGTCTCTTTCATTTTAAATAACAATAAACAATAGACAATAGGTGCAGGAGTAGGCCATTCGGCCCTTCGAGCCAGCACCACCATTCATTATGATCATGGCTGATCATCCACATCAGTATCCTGTTCCTGCCTTATCCCCATAACCCTTGATTCCATTATCTATGAGAGCTCTATCCATCTCTTTCTTGAAAGTATCCAGAGACTTGGCCTCCACTGCCTTCTGGGGCAGAGCATTCCATATATCCACCACTCTCTGGGCGAAGAAGTTTTTTCTCAACTCCGTTCTAAATGGCCTACCCCTTATTTTTAAACTGTGTCTTCTGGTCCTGGACTCACCCATCAGCAGAAACATGCTCCCTGCCTCCAGAGTGTCCAATCCCTTAATAATCTTATACATCTCAATCAGATTCCCTCTCATCCTTCTAAACTCAAGTGTATACAAGCCCAGTCGCTCCAATCTTTCAACATATGATAGTCCCGCCATTCTGGGAATTAACCTAGTGAACCTACGCTGCACTCCCTCAATAGCAAGAATGTCCTTCCTCAAATTCGGAGACCAAAACTGCACACAATACTCCAGGTGCGGTCTCACCAGGGCCCTGTACAGCTGCAGAAGGCCCTCTTTGCTCCTATACTCAATTCCTCTTGTTTTGAAGGCCAGCATGCCATTAGCTTTCTTCACTGCCTGCTGTACCTGCATGCTTGCTTTCATTGACTGATGTACAAGAACACCTAGATCTCATTGTACTTCCCTTTACCTAACTTGACTCCATTTAGATAGTAATCTGCCTTCCTGGTCTTGCCACCAAAGTGGATAACCTCACATTTGCCCACATTAAACGGCATCTGCCATGCATCCGTCTACTCACCTAGCCTGTCCAAGTCACGCTGTATTCTCATAACATCCTCCTGCTTTATAGTCTGCTTTCTATACCTCCTGACAAAGTGGTCAACCTCACATTTTCCCACATTAAAATCCACTTAGCAAACTTTTGCCCACTCGCTTAACCCATCTTTATCCCTTCGCAGACTCACCATATCCTCTTCACAACCTGCCTTCCTACGTACCTTTGTACCATCAATAAATCTGGCTACAGTTTAGTCAGTCTCTCCATTCAAGACATTAATATATATCGTAAATAGTTGAGACCTCAGTACTGATTGCTGCAGCACTTCACCAGCTATAGTTTGCAACCTTGAAAATGAAAAGCTACGATCCTCCCGAGTGCACAAGAATTCTTCCAGCTGTCATCACTGCAACTTTCACAATGAGAATGGCCATACTGTGAAGCTGCCATTTCCAATGAAACACACGCTGAATGAATTAAAGGAAAAAAGTGAAATGGCACATCCTTTATGAGGTTTAATCCTATTTGTAAGCATATAACATTTCTAATCAGGCTTCGATTGACATAACCAAATAGTTTTGCCAATCTGTCCCTCAATGTCCTTAATAAAATAGCTGATTTACATATCTCATTGGGGATAGTCATGCTTTATAACCATATAATATGATTTGTGACTTACTGTGCAGGCAATCTGCATTTCTCATTAGTAAAGCAATTTATAGCTTAACATAATTTCTTTTCTCAAATCTCTGACTCAGTTCCCAATTACAGGGCATATTTTAGATCATTTATACTTGCCTCTCTCTTCGCTGAGGGCGGACAGTAGAAGAAGTAATAAGGGTTTGAAGGCACTGTCTTGAAGTGTTGCTGTCCAATCCCAAGGAATTTGTCCTGAATGATTTTATGCAACAAGGCAGGAATAATGAATGATCTCACAGTTCAGGATCCTCTCGGAAAGAGCAATCACAGTATGGTTGAATTTAAAACACAGATGGAGGGTGAGAAGTTAAAATGGGATGAGGGAGAAGTTGGCTAATGTAAACTAGGAGCAAAGACTATATGGTGGGACAATTGAGGAACAGTGGAGGACTTTCAAAGTGATATTTCACAGGGCTCAGCTAAAGTATATACCAGTGAAAAAGAAAAGACTGTAGGAAAAGGGATAATCAGCTCTGGATAACTAAGGATATAAAGGAGAATATCCAACTGAAAGCTAACACATACAAAGTGGCAAAGATTAGTGGGAAACTAGAGGATTGGGAAATCTTTAAACGTCAACAGAAATCCATGAAAAAATGTTATAAAGAAAGGTAAGCTAGATTACAAGAGTAAACAAGCTCAGAATATAAAAACAGATAGCAAAAGTTTCTACAAATATATAAAAAGAAAAAGTGGCTAAGGTAAAAGTTGGTCATTTAGTGGATGAGAAGGAGGACTAAATAATGGGAAATGAGGAAATGGCTAAGGCATTGAACAGGTATTTTTTGTTGGTCTTCACAGTGGAAGACACAAATAACATGCCAATAATCGATGTCAAGGAGGCTTTGGCGGGTGAGGATCTAGAACCAATCATTATCACTAAAGATGTAGTGTTGGGCAGGCTAATGGGGCTAAAGGTAGACGAGTCTTCTGGCCCAGATGGAATGCATCCCAAGGTACTGAAAGAGACGGCAGGGGAAAATAGCAAACACACTCGTGGTAATTTACCAAAATTCTCTGGACCCTGGGGTGGTTCTGGCAGATTGGAAAACAGCAATTGTGACACCATTGTTTTAAAAAAGGAGGTAGACAAAAGGTGGGTAACTATAGGCCTGTTAGCTTACCTAAAATGTTTGAATCTATATTCAAAGAAGAAAACAGCTACACATCTGGACAGAAATTGTCCCATCTGGCAGACGCAGCATGGGTTCATGAGAGGCAGGTCATGTTTAACTAATTTACTGGAATTCTTTGAGGACATTATGAGCGTGGTGGACAACAGGCAACTGGAAAATGTGGTGTATCTGGACTTCCAGAAAACATTTGACAAGGTGCCACAGAAAAGGCTGCTATGCCAGATAAAGGTGCATGGCATTGCGGGTGCTGTGTTAGCATGGATAGAAGATTGGTTAACCAACACAAAGCAAAGAGTGGGGATAAATAGGTTTTTTTTCTGGTCGGTGATCAGTGGCTAGTAATGTGCCTCAGGGATTAGTTTTGGGACCATAATTGTTTACAATTTACATAGGTGATTTAGAGTTGGGGATCAAGTGTAGCGTGTCCAAGTTTGCAGATGACACTAAGATGAGTGGTATGCCAAGGACATTGAAAGTCTGCAGAGGAATATAGATAGGTTGCGTGGGCATGGGTGTGACAGATGGAGTAAAATGTTGGTAAAGGTGAGGGCTTCCATTTTGGTCGGAATAACAGCAAAATGAATTATTATTCAAATGGTGCAAAATTGCAGCATGCTGCCGTGCTGAGGGGCCCTCTGAAGAGCATCCCTGCATTTTCAATGGCTAATCCATAGAACCTACACACCCCTGAACACAATGGACAATTTAGCATGGCCAATTCACCTAACCTGCACATCTCTGGACTGTGGGAGGAAATCCACACAGACACAGCAAGAATGTGCAAACTCCACACATTCACCCAAAGGTGGAATCGAACCCTGGCACTATGAGGTAGCAGTGCTAACCACAAAGCCATAGTGCCATCCTAAAAACTCAAAGCAAAAGAATGAAGGGGAATGGGCTGGGCAGTCGATAGTTCCTTGTTTGTTAACCCATTACTTATCACATCACAACTCAATGCCTGAAGAAGATCTAGACTCTCTAGACAGCAAAGAGTTCATTGCATTAAAATTATTTTTCTCTCTCTAGATATGTTATCTATGTGTGCAGACAAAAAAGACTCAAACAGGACTGGGAAGAGAAAGGTGACCATACACATTGCCTCCCAAAACTGTATAAATCTCTGCTGCAACTAAAATTTAAGACACCTCTCTTCCCTGAAGGCTCTTTACCACATGCTTGTAATATTGTCTGACTTCAGCTTACTCCAGTCCCACAAGTTTCATTACACATGTTGCACTGCAAACTTTTGTTCTTTAATGATGCCAAAGGCATAAAGGTGTTGGACCTATGTAAGGAATGATATCTTTTAAGCAATAGCCTAAATTGACACTGACTATAGTAGGACTATTTTTTAATCTGGCATAGGTTACCACATATTCATAAGAGCAAATTTACTATTGAAAACTTACAGATCCGTCCCTATTTCAGGCTGAAAATTACACATAGTTAATTCTGTAACTCAAATTGTTCTACATCAGCACTTTCTGGCAAGAGATAAGCTTAGGTACAAAGCAGTTTAAACTATAATCTAGAGATGAGCATGTATTATAGGTTGACATTTCAGTGCAGTATTGAGTGAGTGCTGCACTGTCAGATCTATCAGATGTGATATTAAACATTTATCTCAGGTAGATGTAAAAGGATAGGACAACACTCTTTAAGGAGCAAAGAGTTCTCTGTGGCATTTCTGCCAATAGCTATTCCTCAACACACACCTTAAAGAAATTAATCTGGTGTTGGGTAGTTAGTACAGTATATTTGTTTGAGTCCTTTATATGTACATTGCAGTACAATCGGAAAGTACTTAACTGATTATAAGCCACTTTGAAGCAAGAAGTGTTTAGCAGCTAAGAATGTTACAAGAAAATGTCTAACACAGAACGGATCAGAAGAAGAGGGCCTAAATAGTCTCCTTTTATCCTAGGAAAACAACAACTAGATTAGGTACAATCATCCTTACAATTTATTAAATTTTATTTAAAATTTCCCATAGAGGTAGCAAACATTGACAATCAAACCAGTTATAAAAGCCCCAAAAAGTTGCTGGAGAATGTCGAGTACACACTCTTTTTTGAAAAGGGTCAAGGCTGCAGCTGGAAATGTAGTGCTATTTCTGATGGTAGCTCACAGTCTTTCAACAAGAGGGCACAGTCTTGACAGAGCTGCTTAACCATTTCTGCTTCAATTCCTGGTGCAGTCCTACAACTTCTCACATGTGACAAAGTAGTACTGTTGATTCCAGGGTCAGGATTTCCAGTCTCACTGCTACAGTCCTGGCTTTCACTTGCAGCATCACGACAGCTGCTCACCTCTGGTTGCTTCTCTGGCAGAGTGTCCAAACCCATGTCTTCAATGCACTCCATTACATCACTGACACTGGTTTCTTTGGGGGATACACACAGATTTCTAAAAATAAGCTCCTCTTGCTGGGCAGCAACACCAAGGAGTTGGTTTACTTTGGCTAGGAGATTAGGATCACTTCCATTCAGTTGAAACCATGATAGCAATGCACTGCAGATACAGAAAATATACTGAGTTTTAATCAAGCTATATCATCGTAAGAGCATTAAGGTCAGGCATTATGAAGCAATACAAAGCAAATTTCAGGTGCGAAAGTAAAAATAACTCAAGAATATTTTCATTTGAAATGTCTGGCATAGGGCACGTTCACAAACTTAATTTCCTGATGTTACAATTTTGAGGCAGACTCTTAGATTAATAGATACAAAACCTATGTAGGTAAACTGTTCCCAGTAACATTTTAGTTGCAAGCTGCAGCTAGCTGTTATAGTAGTTCCACTCTGTCCTCTGACAGACTGCAAACAATACTTAGACCCATTACCTCAAAGAAATGGATGCAGCATCGTTTCAAGCAAGATGATAGTCTATTTCACCTGACTTGGGTAGCTGCTGAGTGCCAGGCTGTTGGGAAGTTCTTGTGTTAAGAAATAACAAGATGTAGAGCTGGATGAACACAGCAGGCCAAGCAGCAACAGAGGAGCAGGAAGGCTAACGTTTCAGGCCTAGACCCTTCTTCAGAAATGGGGGAGGGGAAGGGGTTTCTGAAATAAATAGGGAGAGGGAGAGGCGGATAGAAGATCGATAGAGGAGAAGATAGGTGGAGAGGAGACAGACAGGTCAAAGAGGCGGGGATGGAGCCAGTAAAGGTACGTGTAGGTGGGGAGGTAGGGAGGAGATAGGTCAGTCCAGGGAGGACAGACAGGTCAAGGGGGCGGGAGGAGGTTAGTAGGTAGGAGATGGGGGTGGGGCTTGAGGTGGGAGGAAGGACAGGTTAGAGAGGCAGCGACGAACTGGGCTGGTTTTGGGATGTGGAAGGGGGAAGGGAGATTTTGAAGCTTGTGAAGTCCACATTGATACCATTGGGCTGCAGGGTTCCCAAGCAGAATATGAGTTGCTGTTCCTGCAGCCTTCGGATAGCATCGCTGTGGCACTGCAGGAGGCCCAGGATGGACATGTCATCTGAGGAGTGGGAGGGGGGTGTTGAAATGGTTCGTGACTGGGAGGTGCAGTTGTTTGTTGCGAACTGAGCGCAGGTGTTCTGCAAAGCGGTCCCCAAGCCTCCGCTTGGTTTCCCCGCTGTAGAGGAGGCCACAATGGGAACAGCGGATGCAGTATACCACATTAGCAGATGTGCAGGTGAACATCTGCTTGATGTGGAAAGTCTTTTTGGGGCCTGGGACGGGGGTGAGGGAGAGGGAGGTGGTGTGGGGGCAGGTGTAGCACTTCCTGCGGCTGCAGGTAAAAGTCCGGGTGTGGTGGGGCTGGAGGGGAGTGTGGAGCGGACAAGGGAGTCACGGAGAGAGTTGTCCCTCCAGAAAGCAGATAAGGGTGGGGAGGGAAAAATTTCTTTGGTGGTGGGGTCGGATTGCAGATGGCGGAAGTGTCGGAGGATGATGCGTTGGATCCGGAGGTTGGTGGGGTGGTACGTGAGGATGAGGGAGATTCTATTTTGGTTGTTATTGCAGGGATGGGGTGTGAGGGATGAGTTGCAGGAAATGCAGGAGCCATGGTCGAGGGCGTTCTCGATCACTGAGGAGGGGAAGTTGAGGTCCTTGAAAAACGAGGACATCTGGGATGTACGGGAATGGAATACCTCATCCTGGGAGCAGATGCGGCGGAGGCGAAGGAATTGGGAATAGGGGATGGCATTTTTGCAGGAGGTTGGGTGGGAGGAGGTGTATTCTAGGTAGCTGTGGGAGTTGGTGGGCTTGAAATGGATATCGGTTTCTAGGTGGTTGCCAAAGATAGAGACAGAGAGGTCCAGGAAGGAGAGAGAGGTATTAAAGATGATCCAGGCAAACTTAACGTTGGGATGGAAGGTGTTGGTGAAGTGGATGAACTGTTCAAGCTCCTCGTGGCAGCACAAGGCGGCACCGATACAGTCAATGTAACGGAGGAAGAGGTAGGGTTTAGGGCTAGTGTCGGCACAGAAGAGGGATTGTTCCACGTAACCTACAAAGAGGCAGGCATAGCTTGGGCCCATGCGGGTACCCATGGCCACCCCCGTTGTCTGTAGGAAGTGGGAGGAATTGAAAGAGAAGTTGTTGAGGGTGAGGACAAGTTCGGCTAAGTTCTTGGTGTTGTCAGGTTTTACTTGAGCTCCTCAATGCCATACTCTGTCAAATATTGTTTGTGATGTCAAAAGCAGTCGTTTTCACATTCGCTCTTTTGCCCATTATGGGACTGAAGCTGTAATGAGGTCAGGAGCTGAGCTGCCTTGGCAGAAACCAAACTGAGTTACAGCAAGTCATTTCCTTCGTAAGTGCTACCTGGTAGCACTGTCAACGACCCCTTCATTTACTTTGCTGATAATCAAGAGTAGACTAACAGTGTGGTCACTGGGCAGGTTGGATTTATCTTGCTTGTTGTGCACAGTACCCGAGTGGGCAATTACCACATTATCAGACAGATGCCAGGGTTGTAACTGTGCTGGAACAGTTTGGTTGGGGGTGCAGTTCTGTGACACAGGTCTTCATTGGAATGTTGCCTGGGCCCATAGCTTTTGGAGTATTCAGTGTCTTGATATCATGTGGACTGAATGGAACTGGTTGAAGACTGGTAAAACAAACAAAGGCAGGACTTATACAATTAATGGTGAGGCCCTGGGTAATGTTGTAGAACAGAGAGACTTAGGGGTTCAAGGTTCATGGTTCATGGTTCATGGTTCACGGTTCATGGTTCCTTGAAAACTTGTGTCACAGGTAGACAGGGTGGTTAAGAAGACGTTTAGCACACTTGCCTTCATTGCTCAGACCTTCGAACCTACCAAACAGAACTACTTGTGTACCAAACAGCATAAGCAATAAGTGACAGACCACAGCTAAGTGATCCCACAACCAATAGATTAGCTCCAAGCTCTGCAATCTGGCCATACGCAGTCTTCAACAGTGGTGGACAATTAAACAACTCAATGCAGGAAGCAGCTCCACAAATACCCCCATCTTCAATGATGCAAGAGCCCAACACATCAGTGCAAAAGATAAGGCTGAAGCATTCACCACAGTCTTCAGGTAAAAGTGCCGGGTGGATGATGCGTCTCAGTCCCCTCCAGTGATCTACAACATCACAGTTGTCAGTCTTTAGCCAATTCCATTCACTCCATATGATTTCAAGAAACTGCTGGAGGCACTGGATACGCAAAGCTTACAGCCTCTGACAAAATTCCAGTAACAGTACTAAAGACTAGTGCTCCAAAACTTGCCATTTCCCTCGCCAGCAAGTGCAGTTGTTACAACACTGGCATCTATCCAACAATGTGGAAAATTGCCCAGGTAATTCCTGTACATAAGAAGCAGAACAAATCCAACACAGCCAATTACTACCCCAATCAATCTACTCTCAGGTTTCCATAAAAGTATGAAAGGATCTGTTAGGGTAGACTAATAAAAGATATTCCCATTTGTGGGGAATTCAAAAGTAGGTATCTGAAATATAAGATAGCCTCTAATAAATCCAATAAGATGTGAGAGAGTCAGCATTTATGGAGTACAGACCAACCGGGCCAAATAGTCTGTTCTTGCGCTATAAATTGTTTGTGCATGCTTTTTTTTAAAAAAACAAATCATGGCATCTCTCGTAAATAATTAGAGAAATCTACAAATGAGCACAATACTGAAATTTCTTCTGTTATATTCTCACCTCAGAAGCCCTTTCATTTGACCTGGAACTAACATCTTCTTCACACCCTCTTGGTAACCTTGATTGAAGCCACGTTGTAAGGTGGATTCTCGGCCAGCATTTAGTCCATCCCTATAGCCTTCCTAGAAATAAATATTTGGAAACCAGTGACTCAATCAGTGACCAATGGTTGGACAATAACACTAAGCATGATATTTGACGCATCATACACCCACAAATGGTGCTTCCAACACATGAATAAGAGCTATGAAGTTCATCTCAGCTCAGAGTACAGAAACGTAATGGCTATGCTACCTGATGAATAAATCAGAAGACGCAACTTCCCATCAAGAACTCTGATCATTTTACAAAGGGCTAGATGGCCTACTCAATAGCAACTTACTTTATGCACTGCCTTTGAGCTAGTAAAATGTTCCAAGACATATTTACATTTTAAGTCTCACAGAAGAGTTACTAAGCCACCTAAGGAAACATTAAGACAATGAGCAAAAGCTTGGTCAGGGGTAAGTGTTAAGGAATATTTTAGAAACAGAGGTATGGGGATTTAGGCCAAGAATTCTAGACCCGAGTTTCCATGCAGCTAAAGCAGTTAAAAAAAGGAATGCACAATCAGGCAGAGATTTCAGAGGGTTGAGGACATAGAAACATACAGAGTAGGAGGAGGAGTAGGCATTTGGCCCTTGGAGCCTGCTCCACCATTCATTATGATTGTGGCTGATCATCAACTCAATAGCCTGTTCCTGCTTTTCCCACATATCTTTTGATGCCCCAAGTGCTATACCTGACATCTTGAAATCGAACAATGTTTTGGCCTTGACTGTTTTCTTGGTAGCAAATTCCACAGACTCACCATTCTCTGGGTGAAGAAATTTCTCCTCATCTCAATCTTAAATGGTTTACCGTGCATCCTTAGAATTCAGTACAAAGCAGATTAGAGGAAAAGGTGTAGAAGAATTTGGGAACAAGTATCAGAACACTGAAGCTGAAATGGGGCAGTCCAGAAGATAATGTAATCAGTGTGTACAGCAGACATAGATAAACAGAAAAAGACATTCATTGGGATATGGACAGAATTTTGAATGAGTCTAGGTTTACAGAGGGTGGAAGATGGAGGCCAAACCAGAACATTGGAATCCTCAAGTCTGAAGACAACAAAAGGTATGGATGCTGGTCTCAGGAAAAGAACTAAGGTAGGGCAGAGAGAGAATATTACCAAAGTGAGTGTAATTAGAAGCTCATCTCAAGATCAACTAGGATGCTAAGGTTGTAAATGGTCTCAGCCTCGGACAGTAATCAGGGAGAGAGAACAGATTTTGTGGTAGGAACCAAAGACAATAGTTTTAATGCTATCAACACAGTTCACAGAATCATTACACACAGCAAAGGAGGCCATTCAACCTATCATGTCTCTCACAAAGACAACTCGCAGCATCACACCCGTCGTTCCCTGTAGCTCAAATTTTCCTTTTTCAGAAAACAATCCAGTTTGCTTTTGAACGTGGCATTGCATTCCAAATCCTAACCATCTCATTCTGTCACAATCGCTTCTTTTTGCCAGTTACCTTATGCCTGTGCCCTCTAATTTGTGATCCTTCCGCTAATGTAATTTATTTTCAGCTACTCTGCCAAATCTCTAAAGATTTTGAATACCACTAACAAATCATTTCTCAACCATCACCAAGAACAGTCCTAAATTCTACATTCACTGTAAGTAGAGGAAATTTTTGTTTGTCCATCAAGTTATCTGACAGAGTGTGGGAACTGATGCGAGTTATAGCAAGGCACAGATATTGTCACCTCGTCTTTGGAATATGAACAATTGATGCCACTAACAGGCAGCATGTAGATGAGATTTATGAATGATTTAATGATGGAACTTCAGGGGTAACAGTGTAAGTGGGAACAGAAGTAATTGATTCTCTGACTAGGACTTAATAAATAACAATGGAACCATGGAGTCAAGGGCAGTCCCATATGCAACCAAAGTGATGTGGTCAACATTGTCGAAGGCTGCAGATAGGTGTAGAATACAAAGAAAGAAGAAGCTTACTATGATCACATTATATCACTTGTGACACTGATGAAGGCCACTGCAGTGTTGTGGGAGGGGAAATAGTCTGTTTGCGGAGATTCCAAATTGCAGATTTGGAAAAGATGTACATGGACTTTGAGATAATGTTCAACAACTTTGCAGCACAACAGAATGTTTGCAATTGGGCAACAGTTTGAGGGAACTGATGGATCAAGAATTTTTTTTTATTGAGAAGTGGTCAATGATAGCAGATTTGAAGACAGGGAACAGCTAAAAACAGGGGCGAGAAAGGGAAGGTGATCATTAGCTGTTTTCTTTATTATTATGGGATGTGGACATCATTGAGATTGCTAAGATTTGTGGCCCATCCCCATTTGCCCCTGACTAGAGTGCTCAGCTATTTCAGAGGGGAATTAGGAGTTAACTGCATTGCTGTGGTTCTGGAATGACGTAGGCCAAACCAGGCAATGATGGCAGATTTCCTTTCCTAACCTAAAAGGTCTTTAGTGAACTAGATGTGTTTTTACAACAACAAATTAAATTTCACAGTCACAGTTAAAAAAAGGTAGCTTTCAATTCCAGATTTATTAATGGACTTTAAATTCCATTAGCTGGCACAGTGGCATTTGAACAGGCATCCACTGTGCTTTAGCCTAGGCATCTGATGATCTAGTCCAGTGACATGACCACTAAACCATTGTCTCCTCACTAGGTCAGAATAAGATCCAGAGAGCAAGAAATGAAAGCAGGATACGAGGGCAGAAAGAAATGAATTAAAGGTGGAGATTTAGAGCTAGAACAGGGGAACTTTAGTAGGAGTATGTTTGGTGGGCAGGGACAGGGAAAGAAACAGATGCAGATGAAGTGATGGTGTCAATTTTAGTGACCAAGAAACCAGTGAGTATCTTGCTCTTGAAGGAAAGGGTGGAGGATGCAGTTCATCTGGAACTGTTAACACACCTGTGTGGAGTTTCTACATTCCCCCTATATTGGCATGGGTTTTCTCCAGGTGCTCTGGTTTCCTCCCATGGTCTAAATATGCATAGGTTAGGTGGATTGGCCATGCTAAATTGCGCGTAGTATCTAGGGATGTGCAAGCTAGGTGGGTTAGCCATGGGAAATTCACAGTGACAGGGATAGGGTGGGAGGGTGGGTCTGGGTGAGTTGCTCTTCAGAGGGTCGGTGTTGACTTGATGGGCCAAATGGCTTGTTTTCACACTGTAGGGATTCTATAATTCAATATGGGTTTATGACAACAGCTTAGAATGGAGAAAAGTAGTGAGACAGTAAGGGTTTCATGATGTTTCACAGTGTGCAGTTTTGTGCCCCATATCTCAGGAAGGATGTACTGGCCCTGGAGCGGGTTTAGAGGAGGTTCATGAGAATGGTCCCAGGAGTGGAAAGCTTAACATATGAGGAATGTTTGAGGACTCTGGGACTATGGGACTATACTCATTGGAGTTTAGGGGGATGGGGGATCTAATTGAAACTTACAGAATACTGAACGGCCTGGACAGAGTGGATGTTGGGAAGATGCATCCATTGGTAGGAGAGTCTAGGACCCAAGGGCACAGCCTTAGAATAAAGGGAAGACCCTTTAGAACAGAGATAAGGAGAAACTTTGTCAGCCAGGAAGTGAATTTATGGAATTCACTGCCACAGAAGGCTGTGGAGGCCAGGTCATTGAGTACATTTAAGACTGAGATAGATAGCTTCTTGATTATCAAGGGTTACAGGGACAAAGCAGGAGAATGGGGTTAAGGAACTGATCAGCCATGTTTGAATGGCAGAGCAGACTCGATGGGCCAAATGGCCTAATTTCTGCTCCTATGTCTTATGATCCCGATGATGAACGTCTAAGCCAGTAAAATGTTCAAATCTATGGACTGAAAGAAGCAGAGATGACAGCTATATCAGTGGGAGTGGCCAGGAAGTGAGAAGCTATCATTTTAACAGGGAGTGAAGCAAATGAGGGAGGTGACACTAGATGGGTAGGCCAGTAAGCTGTAAAACTTTCATGGGGAATGAACAGCTATACAATTGAGAACTTGAAAGTAAAATCGAAAGTTTTCTTTTCAGGGCAAGGACAGAACAAAATGAAATAGGGAGGGAAAGGGGATAAAAAGAAAAAAAGAAAAAAAGAACATTTACAGAATGAAGTTGAGTCTGGAAATCCTCCTGTACAATATCACCAGAAAAAAAACCTTACAGTAGTAGTAAGAACTGCAGATGCTGGAGTCAAAGATAACACAGTGCGGAGTGGGAGGAACAGGAAAGTTGACGTTTCGGGTTGGGACAAGAAGGGTCCCGACTCGAAACGTCAATTTTCCAGCTTCTCTGATGCTGCCTGGCCTGCTGTGTTCCTCCAGCTCCACCCTGTGTTATCACAACCTTCCAGGAGATGATGCACACACTCAGGGCACCCAAGTCGAATGACTCAAACCAAGCTTGGAGGATAGGCGATGGGCGTTAGCCAGAACATTCCTGGGCTTGTTCAAATAATGCCAAAGGGATATTTTAAGTCTACTTGAAAGGGTAGATATAGCAGAGTCAAAGTCTCACTCAAGCAGCCAACGTTGTTTCGGTGGTGTCATGATCCATTCAGAGTGTTGGTTTCTGGTGGGGTGTCAGGTCAGGGTCTCGGGGATTTAAATGGGTTGGAGATATGATGGGCAAATAAGTGGTTTATTAAATACTTACTCAAAAGTTAGACTACGTATTTAACATTGAAATTCCAGGCAACTATTCATCTATCTGCTACAGTCGAGCTAATAACATAATGACTTTCCAACATCTGTATCGTGCATCTGGACTAGCTATACGCGAGGTAAACTGGCGCGCGCGATCACCAGCACGCGCATTCAGGGACCGCGCGCAGAGCGCGTGCACAAACCGACAGGGGAAACGCAGAGATAGTAGGAACTGCCGATGCTGGAGAAGCTGAGATAAAACGTTGTGGAGATAAGAGGTACTGCAGATGCTGGAGGATTCGAGATAACAAGCATGGGGCTGGATGAACACAACAGGTCAAGCTGCTCCTATGATGCTGCTTGACCTGCTGTGTTCATCCAGCCCCATGCCTGTTAAAACGTTGTGGAGCTGGATGAACACAGCAGGCCGAGCGTTCGGTCTCCTTCAGGGAGACAGACAAGGTACGATGTACAGGCCCGAAACCCACTTCTACCGGGCGGTTCCACCCCGGATACCTTTAGCCTTTGCCCCATAGAGATATTCCACTCGTTCCTGGACAGCCGCAATTCGTCCGCCTCCTCATCGAAGACGTCTTCGCTCTGATTTGCCCCCAGCCGCCACATTGCGCCGGGCCGTTGCGAGCCGCCTGCGGCGACACGCCACTCTCCGCCAGTGGCCGCCCAAGGGCTGTCATCGGGACGACGTCATTGGAAGGGCGTTGTTTCTTGGGGGCACGTGACGGCCGCGCACGAGCCCAGCCTGGGGTGCGGGTAACGGACCACCGACTGAGCCCAGGATCCCAGCCGTTTTCTGTGACCGCTTCTCTTAAAGGATGCTGAACCCTGCAGCGTACTGTGGTTCTGGCTCAAAGTCGGGCCTTTATCCGATGGAAGGCGAGCAAGCTCCACGGAAAAAGAAGTTGAAGGTGACAGTGCCATTGTTCACAGTGCCCACTAGTCTGGAATGCGCCGTGCTGTGGGGCGTTAACAAAATAAAACAGTAGTTGCTGGAAAAGCTCAGGATGTCTGGCAGCATCTGTGAAGAAACAAAAAAAATCAGAGATAACGTTTCGGGTCCGGTGACCCTTCCTCACAGCAGGGCTGTAGGGCGCGTCGTTTCCCCTGCCTCTCAAGGGAAAGTCAAAAAAAAAACTCTTGGACCAATCAAAGATGGCGCTTCGATTTAAGTTATTGGACCCAGGGATATGTTTATATCCTTTTACTGATTGATGTAGCAAGAAACTGCAGGTGTCTCACGTTGGATAGAGTTTCATATGAATATGCGAACTGGGAACAGAGTGGGCCATTTGGCTCCTTGAGCCTGCTCCAGCATTCAGTAATATGGTTGAACTGCTTGTTTTGAATTCCATAATCTCACCTACCCCAAATAATGTCCATGTCCCTGCCTAACAAGAATCTACCTACTCTGTTTAAAAAATTCAAAGATCCTGCCTATACCACCTGAGACAGAGTTTCAAAGTTACGTGACCCTCAAAAAATTTCTCTTCATCTCTGTCCCAAAAGGATGATCTTTTGTTTTGCTGTCAGCCACAAGGGAAAGCATCCTTTTCAAATCCATCTTAAGACCATTCAGGATCTTCAAACAAATCATCCCACATTTGTTTAAACTCTCAAGGAAACAAGCCAAGTCTATCCAACTGTTTCACAAGAGAAAACCTGCTCGTTCCAGGAATCATTATGAAAGGCTCCTCTGATCTGACTCCAAAACATTTAACCCTTCCTTAAGTGAGGAGACCAAGGTCTCACCAGTACTCTGGTGAAACAGAAGTGTAATATTCTTAACTTAATGTTCAGTTTCTCTTGTTTATAAAGGATGTTATCCTATTAGTCTTTTAGATAATAACTGCAATGTACGTAGTAATCTTACCATAAAATATACCAAGATTCATCTCGAGCATTATATAAACTGTATAAGGAGATACTTGACCACATGATCAAAAGCTTTGTCAAAGAACAGTGTTTAAAGAGTGTCTTAAAGGAGCAACCAACATAGAGAGGCTAAAAGGGAAGTAATTCTGGAGTTTTAGGTCTAGGAAATGGTGTGATTAAATTCAGGGATGGCCAACATGCCAGAATTAGTGGCGTGTGTGTATCTTGGAGGGTTCACAGACTCAGACTGTCATGTCTGTGTCAGCTCCCCAAAATAATTATCTCACTTAGTGCCATTCTTGTGGGTCTTTCTCCCCATAACCCTGTACATTGTTTTTTTCAACTAATTATCTAATTCATTTTTCGATGCTGCAATTGAATCTGCCGCCTCCGAGCTCAAATTATACATTCTGGATCTCAACCACTCAAATGAAAATGTTTTTCCATATACCATGTTCACATTTTTACTAATTACTTTAAATCTGTGCCCTCTCATCCCAAATCCTTTCACGATTGGGGATATTTTCTCTGTATTTATTCTACCCTGATTTCTCATAGTTTTGAGAATTTTAATCAGACCTTCTCACAGGCATCTCTTTTCCAAAATGGCATGTGGACTCATAAGCTCAGCAACCCAGAGCTTGCCTGTTCTGTCTGCTTTTACATGTTTTTTACTTATTTCATCTTTTCTTTCTCTTTTTTTCAGCTTCTGACATTGTGGGGAAGCCAGAGTGGTGTCGACTTGCTGCAGCGGTGGCAGTGAAGACTCCTGACTGCAGTAGGCCCAGAGCCTGGACTTGGTGGGTCATTGGCTGTGGTGGTGCTGGGTGCCTGGAGCGGGGCTGCAGTAGGCTCAGAGCCTGGACCCGGGAACTTGTCCGGTTGTTGGCAGCGGTGGCGGTGACACCCAGAAGAGGACTACTGGCTGTGGTAGGCCTGCAGCATGGACCTGGGGACTTGGGGGTCTTTGGCTGCGGCAGAGGCAGTGCCTGGAGCAAGGACTCCTGGCTGCGGAACCTTGCGGAAACCTTGGAAAAGCCCTGTACTTGTGTTTGTACACCCCTTGATCAGAAGATTAGCTGTATTTATGTAATTTCTCTTTTATTCCTTTTCTAATCTGGAGGCTAGGTGCCAGCGTGAATTGGGATGGAAGTAATTTGGAACTTTTTATTAGTTTATTTTTCTATTTTATTCCTATGATTTTGAACTTTTGTAATTTATTCCTAGGAATCTGGACTTAAGAATCTGTATCTAGGTACCTTGTACCTAAGATGATGCCTTAAGTGGCAACTTGTAAACTTTTCACTGGACTCATGTGAGTACATGTGACAATAAAGCTAATTCTAATTCTCCAAGGAGATCAACTGTAGCTTCTTAAATCTGTAATCATTACTTAACTTCCTCATCCCTGGAATTATTGTCATAAACCTCTTCTGCATTCTGTCCAATACCTTTGCATCCTTCCCAGAAGTGGATGCAGTACTCTATCTCAGTTTGAACTAGTGTCTCATACAGGTTTACTATAATTTTCTTGATCTTGTATTCTGTGCCCCTATTAAGCTGAGGATACTGTATGCCATATGAATTGCTCTCTCAACCTGTACTGCCATCTTTATGACATGAATATCTACACCCAGGTCTCTCTGCTCCTGCATCCCCTTTAGATTTACTGTCTTTGTAGATGATATTTATTTGGATTTTAGTGAAGCCTTTAATTTTTAAGATTCTGCATGGCAGACTAATTAATAAAGTTAGGTCACATGGGATGCAGGGTGAGCTTCCCAACGGGGTACATAACTGGCTTAACAGCAGAAGTAATGGTGGAGGGTTGCTTTTTGGACTGGAGGCCTGTGACCATTGGCATTCCACAGGGATTGGTTCTGGGTCCTCTTTTGTTTGTCATTTATATAAATGATTTGGATGAGAATATAGACGGCATGGTTAGTGAGTTTGCAGATGACACCAAAATTAGCGGCATTGTAGACAGTGAAGAAGGTTTTCCAAAATCACAAAGGGATGTTGATCAAATAGGTCAATGGGCTGAAAAATGGCAGAGGAAGTTCAGTCTGGATAAATGCAAGGTATTGCATTTTGGTACAACAAACAAGGGGTAGGGCTTATACAATTAATAGTAGGGCCTTAGATAGTGTTCTGGAACAGAGGCACCTAGAGGTGCAGGTACATAATTCTTTAAAGTTTGTGTCACATTTTGCCTCTGGTCAGCAAGATGGCGGCAGGGTAAGTCACTCCATTTGGAGCTCCACTCTGCTTGCTAGTTCTCTTTCTCTTTCTTTCTTTGTCCTACTTTTTTTTCCTCCCTTCTTGTCTCTACCTCTGTCGTAATTCTATCCTCCCCACCCCTTTTAACTACCTACCTAAGGAATCGGGAAGAAGCTGGGAATCCTAGGATAAATCACATCCGGCCCGGAGGACTTATCTATTTTCATACTTTCCAGAATTGCTAACACCTCCTCCTTATGAACCTCAATCCTGTCTAGTCTAATAGCCTGTATCTCAGCATTCTCCTCGACAACATTGTCTTTTTCATGTGTGAATACTGACGAAAAATATTCATTTAGCGCCTCTCCTATCTCTTCGGACTCCACGCACAACTTCCCAGTACTGTCCTTGACTGGTCCTAGTCTTACTCTAGTCATTCTTTTGTTCCTGACGTACCTATAGAAAGCTTTAGGGTTTTTCTTGATCCGACCTGCCAAAGACTTCTCATGTCCCCTCCTGGCTATTCTTAGCTCTCTCTTTAGGTCCTTCCTGGTTAACTTGTAACTCTCAAGCGCCCTAACTGAGCCTTCACGCCTCATCTTTACATAAGCCTCCTTCTTCCTCTTGACAAGAGATTCAACTTCTTTAGTAAACCACGGTTCCCTCGCTTGACCACTTCATCCTGCCTGACAGGTACATATTTATCAAGGACACACAGTAGCTGTTCCTTGAACAAGCTCCACATTTCAATTGTGGCCAGCCCTTGCAGTTTCCTTCCCATCCTATGCATCCTAAATCTTGTCTAATTGCCTTTCCCCCAGCTATAACTCTTGCCCTGCGATATATACCGAACCCTTTCCATCGCTAAAGTAAATGTAACCGAATTGTGGTCACTATCACCGAAGTGCTCAGCTACCTCCAATTCTAACACCTGGCCTGGTTCATTATCCAGTACCAAATCCAATGTTGCCTTGCCTCTTGTTGGCCTATCTACATACTGTGTCAGGAAACCCTCCTGCACACATTGGACAAAAACTGACCCATCTAAAGTACTCGAACTATAGCGTTTCCAGTCAATATTTGGAAAGTTAAAGTCCCCCATAACAACTACCCTGTTACTTTCGCTCCTATCCAGAATCATCTTTGCAATCCCTTCCTCTACGTCTCTGGAACTTTTCAGCGGCCTGTAGAAAACTCCGAACAGGGTGGCCTCTCCTTTCCTATTTCTTACCTTTAGACGAGTCCTCATCAAACGTCCTTTCTGCCACCGTAATACTGTCCTTGACCAACAATGCCACATCTCCCCCTCTTTTACCACTTTCCCTGATCTTACCGAAACATCTAAACCCCGGAACCTGCAACAACCATTCCTGTCCCTGCTCTATCCATGTCTCCAAAATGGCCACAACATCGAAGTCCTAGGTACCAACCCATGCTGCAAGTTCACCCACCTTATTCCGGATGCTCCTGGCAAACAAAATTTATTATCAAAACGAAACTTGTTCAGTAAAGATGCAATAATTGGTTGACATATTTGGTCAATAATATAGAAATATTCCTGTAAATATTCCCAAAACACACAAATTGTATCCTCCCCCACCCCTACCCACCCACACATACACACACATTTTTCAGGAAATGAGAAGAAGAAAACAGACATATCTGCAGAGATTGGCTTTCTGAAGAAGCACTTTGGCAAAGGTTATTCTGGAAGGCAATAGGGTAAAGTGTAAGATGTTCTGGAGTCTGTTGCTTTGAGGTTATAGAATGTGGAGTCAAGTCACTAAAGTCTTGCAAGTCACACTTGCAGACAAGCTTGTTCAGGAAGTACAATCTTTAGATAGTCTTTCAATCACTCTTTCAAAACAGCAAGTAAGTTTCATCCTGAGTTAATGGAAAGGGTTTTCTTTCCAGAAATGGGAGAGATCAGCTGGGCAGCTTATTCATTCCAAGTATCTCCACTTGTTCTTAGCAGACTTTTGTCCAACTGACCCAAATAAAACAAGTGTGTGGTTGAGTACAAATGTGTTGTTATTACTGAAGCTGGAGGAGTGCTGTAGTCCCATTACTGTTTCCACACTGTAGGGATTCTAAGAAGCCTTCAGCCCATCAAGTCTGCACTGACCCTCTGCAGAGCCAACCAGACCCAAACCCGACCGTATCCCCATAACCCTGCATTTTACCATAAAATACCTTTCTTTAAATACTTACATAAAGCATCAAATTACTTTTCCAATTACCAAGATGTTCCAATGTCTCTTTAAGCCAGTGATTGTTTAAAAACAGTCCTAATAGCGTCTGCAGCAAAGCAAACAGTTATTACTGTAGTGATTGTAACAAGGTCAGCCAGGTGGACCTCATAGAACATGAGTTCCCTGACTGGGGCTGTTAACCTTGTCCAATTGGGGACCCCTGGCTGACACACACAAACAGGAGCGTCAGACATCCTGTTCACTCTGAGAGCTGGCTCTGAGGGAACTGGATCAGTGCCAAGGACTCTGCATGTAAATAAAGGGTGATTGGTGATGGGATACTGGCCTCTGTGGAGTTATTTCAAACACCAATCATGCGATTTCCAGGAAACTATTTTTTAGAAGAATTCTGATGTTTGCTGTGAACTTTCAATGACCTCTTTTCAAGAAGTGACTTCAGATATGTTCACAAAACTTGACATAAATTTATTTTTCCCACAATCCTTCAAAATTCAAGTTTACCAAGCAATATTAAAATAAAGTGGGGTGGATTTTCCAAGGAGTGACAATCTCATGCGGATTGTCAATCACAGTTTTCTCTTTACAAAAGAAGGCAACACTGAGTTTCTGAGAGGAGATTCCGTTCAGTGCAAACTCAGAATGCAAAGCTGTACTTCCATTCTGGCCATTCTTTCATGGTGCAGAACTGTCAGAAGAAGACAAACCATGTCCTCATTTTTGCACAGCAGTCAGCTGATGTATTTTGAAATTTAAAGGTCTGACAGCTTCTTTGACAACTGCTGTAAAACAATAAATGCATAAGTGTGGCAGTACACTGGGAAGGTAGAATGCCAGATGGATGGGGACATAGGGTACTAGGTAAGTATGGCGCTTTGTGGGTAGGATCCAGTTTGTGAAAGGAAGGGTGTGTTGTCTGGTTCCTCTTTAAACAAGTTGCAGACAATTCTGACCAGAATGTTTTGAATGATTTTGCGTAAGTGTCCCATAATACCAAAGCAGTGGTCAATACGAATGCAAGTCGGTACCAAAGTAAAACATTCCCACTTTATTGGGAAACAAAATTACAATAATTTTTAATACTAAACATATTATCTCAAAGTTGATACAGTGTGGAGCTGGAGGAACACAGCAGGTCATGCAGCGTCAGAGGAGTAGGAGAGTCGATGTTTTGGGCCTAGACCCTTCCTCAGGACTGGGGAGGGGAAAGGTAGCTGGGAAATAAATAGATGAAAGAGGGGTAGAGCTGGGGGAAGGTAGGTGGAATGGCAATAGGTGGATGCAGGTAGGGGTAGTGTGGATTGGTTGGTGGGAAGGGTGGGGCGGATGTACGGGGAAGAAGATGGATAGGTTGTGTCAGGTCAAGGAGGCGGGGATGAGAAGGAGAGTTGGACATGGGATGAGGCCAAGGGTGGGGTGATTTTAAAACTGGTGCATTCCATGTTTAGGCCATCGGGCTGTAGGCTCCCGAGGCGGATTATGAGGTTCTGCTCCTCCGGTTTGTGGGTGGTGTGATTGTGACACTGGACGAGGCCCAGGATGGACATGTTACCCAAGGAGTGGGAGGGGGAGTTAAAATGGTTGGCGACCAGAAGGTGTTGTTGTCTGTCACATATAGAATGCAGATGCTCTATGAAATGGTCTCCAAATCTACGCTTGGTCTCACCGATGTAGAGGAGACCACATCGGGACCAGCGGATACAGTGGACCAAGTTGGCAGATGTTCAGCTGAACCCCTGTCTGATATGAAAGGTTTGCTTTGGGCCTTCAATGGAGGTGAGGGGGGAGGTGTAGCGGCATGTGTAGCACCTCCTGTGGTTGCAGGGAAAGGTGCCAGGTGTGGTGGGGCTAGTGTGGAGTGAACGAGGGAGTCACGGAGAGAGCGGTCCCTATTGAAAGGCAGATAGGGTGGGTAGAGAAATATCTCTTTGGTGGTGGAGTCAGATTGTAGTTGGCAGAGAATGATACATTGGATGCGGAGGGTGGTGGGGTGGTATGTGAGGACTAGGGGGATTCTATTTTTGTTTTTGTTGGGGGGATGCGGTTTGAGGGCAGAAGTGTGAGAGATGCGGTTGAGGGCATTTTTGATAAACAAAGTGGGGAAGTTGTGGTCCTTGAAGTAAGAGGACATCTGGGACGTGTGTGAGTGGATGCGGCGGAGGTGGAGCAGTTGGGAACAAGGGTTCGCATTCTTACAGGTGGGTGAGTGAGAGGAGGTGTAGTCCAGGTGGCTGTGGGAGTCGGTGGGTTTTAAATAGATGTCAACTTTCCTGCTTCCCTAATCCTATTTGGCTGTTACGGTTACAGTACTTCCCAAGTGTCTTGTAAATTTACAATCGTTCTCTCTGTGGCTCTGTCTCTGGGTCTGCAAGGCTACTTTCTTCCTCTCTCTCTTTCTCTGGATGGTCAGCTGGCCTCTGCCTCTTGCCATGCTGGTCTCATCAGAAGGCCTCAGGCATTCCAAGAGCAATTCCAGGAGAGTGGTCTGCAGGTGAACCTTACACCTTTTAGATGGTTTTCTGGAACTTTCTGTAGTTCTGACCAATTAGGGAGATAACACTTAATAGTTTGAAACGAGCCAATCAGTTAGATGGCATGCTACTGTCAAGTTTCTTTGTGTAGCAGGACCCAGTGCTTTTCCGTCTGGGTTGCCCTTTATTTATTGGATAAGTTATTGTGGGTGTCTGTGCAGAGTAACTGTTGTCTTTTATATTATGCCAATGTCATAGCACCTGGCTGCTGTGTTTGCACTGTGTCTGGTATGTGCTTCTGTGATTTCAGAGTTTCACTTGGCCAATTTCCCAGTATCCCTTGCTGTTTGATCAAGTTGGCAATGTGTGTTTTAGCAGCCAGAAGTCTGCTCCAGGTGCCATACAAGCAGGGTGCCAGAGGAGTAGTGGGTAGGATGCCAGTTAAGGATGGCAGGTGGGATGGGTGGCAGTTGAGTGGGTGTATGGTGCAAGATGTGTGTGATGCCAAGTAGGAAGGGGATAGGGTGCCCAGTGGGTAGGGTGCAAGGTGGCAAGGCAAACAATAGATTTTTTGTGGTGGGTGGAAGGTCTGGCAAGGAGTGCAGGAGATGGCTATTGGGGTTTTGGGTCCAACAGCAGGAAGTGGGGAAGGTGGTGACATGTTGGGCCCAGCGCTAGGTAAGGGCTGGTTTGTAGGATTCAGTCTGGCCAAGGGAAGAAGATGGGATTGAGAGGTGTTGGATCAGGGAGAATTGCAACTGGGGATGTCTGAAGTATTTGTATGGGGTGATTTTAATAGTTTCTCAAGTGTTAGAGTATGTATTTAATGGTCTTAAATTTTCCTGAGTGACTATTTATTTGATGCCAACCAGATATCTTAAACTGATCCTATCCAATTTGCCTGCATTTGGCTTATATCCCTGTAAACCCATCCTATTCATGTACCCATCGAGATACCTTTTAATTGTACCTGTCTCCACCACTTCCTCTGGCAGCTTGTTCCTTTCAAATAGTGATTTTCAGAGCGTTCCAGTAGTAGAGGAATTGTCTAGTGGAATCTTCAATATCCTGGGCAATTCCTTTGAGTGTGCTGCGATTGGAATTCCGCAGGGTCACCATGCGCAATTCCCATCTACACTGGAATAACAACTATCACTTCATTGTAAAATGTGAACCTAATGTAAACTTGTGAGAAAACCTATCACTGGTCAGTCCTTGACAGTTACAGCACTTAGGAAGTTAAAATACCTTCCTCTTTAAACATTGTCTTTAGTCAAGCGAGAGGCGAAGAAGTAGGAACTATCTCTATTGTGTCTCCTTTGTCAGCAGTAAGCCAGATACAGAACTGAGCTGGCAGATTTATTTTCCTAAATGGGACCAGCTTGGTTTTGTATGACCATTACCTACATTTTTTGTACCAGAATTTTGTTTTATTTCCTGAGATCAAATTCTCAAATGGTGGGATATGAACTCAAGCTGTTACCATTTCAGTAATATAGCCTTATGTCTGCCTTCTGTCCACTGACTCAGCACTGATTTCTATTGGGATCAAGTACAATTGTAAGCCTGAATATTAAAATCTGGTTTCATGTCAGACTCTTTTCGAATGTGAGCTTCAGTTAAAAAGGACGACATTATTGGTGAGCCCACATCTTGAAATGCAGTGTGCAGTCTTAGTTTCCTTAAGGAAGGTTGTAAATCCATTGAGGCAGTTCAGAGGAGGTTTACTAGATTGATGTCAGGGTTGAATGGATTGCCTTATGTGAAAAGATTGGAGGGGCTGGGCTTGTTGCCACTGGAATTTGGAAGAATTAGGGGTGATTTGATTGATGTCTTGACTAATGATCTTGACAAAGTGGACATGAAAAGGATATTTCCTCATTTGGGGACCCCAGATGCAGGGAACACTGTTTTAAAATCTCTGAGAAGGTTGTGCAACTTTGAAACTTTGTCTTAGGTGCATTCTTAATACAAATGTATGGTGTGTAAAGAACAAGTCGAATAAATCAGAGGTTCACATTCAGGTTGGAGAGTTTGGCATGGCAGCCATTAATGAGTATAAGATGGACAGGACTGAAAACTAAATATACTGTGTTGTACAGTTCTACAGGAAAGATAAAATGACTTGTTGAAGAGGAGGTGTTAAAGATGACGGCACTTCAATAATCTGGAAAGATATAATGAGAAGTAAGCAGACAGTTTGAGTGTATGGATAGAATTAAGGAATAGAAGAGAGTTTGACAGAACAGCGGATGTTGTGCGTAACCTGCCAGACAGCACTGTGAAAAGGCAGATGGTATTAAACAACCCTGTCTCAAAGTCAGATTTGCTTCCATGGGAGAGCTAAACTTTCACCTAGATTGCTATAAGCAGACCAAGCAATTGCAGAAATTCCTATTATTCAAACATAGAATCCCTACAGTGTGGAAACAGGCCCTTTGGCCCAACAAGTCCACACCAACCCTCAGAGCATCCCACCCAGACCCATTCCTCTTATCTACACATCCCTGAACACTATAGGGCAATTTAGCATGGCCAATCCACCTGGCTTGCACATCTTTGGACTGTGGGAGAAAACCCACGCAAACACAGGGAGAATGTGCAAACTCCACACAGACAGTTGCCTGAGGATGGAATCGAACCCAGGCCCTTGGGGCAGCAGTGCTAACCAGTGAGCCACCATGCCACTCCAAATCGAATGTGACTGGGATAGTTTGCTGTAAGAGTATATTTTGGCACCAACAAGGGGACATGCTATATTAGTATCATAATGAAAAATAAGCCAATTATTTGCTTAACAACAAATCTAATAGCAATCATAATATGATCAAGTTGATGCAGTGTTTGAAAGGTAGAAATGAAAAGCAATTAGTGACTTCAACACTGATCGCGCTGACTTCAATGGAATGATGCAGGAAATTTCCCCAGCAAATCCCAGCATTAGGGAACTAGACAGGTCTTTTCAGCAATCGATTATAGTTTCACGGCCACCTATTACTGCAGTACGATTTCAATTCTAGATTTAGTACCATCTGCCATTTTTACCCAAATTCTCAGAATGGGCTTCTGGATTACAAGGCCAGTGACAGCACCAAAATGCCACCATGCCCTCCACTTCCTCCTCATCAGAAAAGGAAGCAGTCTCCACCACATTTAAAGGACATGGCGATGTGAGACCCTTTAAAGAGAAGCAACATTACACACAGACACACACACACAATCTGTACAGAACATGACATGCAGGTCCCCAATCCCTGGTGATCCTAATGCATTGGCTGTCTGTATACTGCACACTCCCCTGGCCCAGACATTGCTGACCACCTCTTTGACAACACCTTTCAACATTTAGGCCAGGGAAAGTAGAAAGATGGATGATTTAAGAAGAGGTGCAATGAAGTCAGTAGCCCAATATACACCTTGTTCATCTTGCTTTCACATGCTCTAGCAGGTTCTGAAAGCAGACATTGATCCATCGTACATCTTGTGTGGACATGAAGTTAGGCATCATGCTGGCACAGTTACATTCTCGCTACATGGAGAGTAAAACAAATGTATCACAACAACAATAAATTTTATACAAATGTGAGACTTCACCTACAGTGCAATGTCACCCATGGCCCTCAATGAGTTTTCTTTCTCTACCTCATGCTATATTTCAGTGTAGTACTTGGTTCTGCAGGTGGGGTTGAGGGAGTCTGCTTAACAGTGAAGCCTGTTTGCCCCTGAAAGTTTGGTTGGGACATCCTGGGGGTGTCCTTCTACCTGGATGGCATAGATGTACTGGGGGTTTTATTGCCAAACCCTCCTTGGCTTCAACCTCCAAGGGTCAGATCCTGAGGGTGCTGGACCTGGCTCAACACGGCAGCTGCCGATCTGTCCATGGAAGTAGCCAGATGGTTGTATGCTTGGGGTGGCTGAGTCGCTATAACATTGCTGCACTCCTACAGCCTCTGGTCAATGAGGGTCTTTGTGTCCCACAAACTTGTCTGCTGCTTCTGTTCCTCCCTGTACGTGTGGATGATTGCTAATATTACCCTGTAATCTTCTCCTGCCCAGGCTGAGCAGGCGGTCTCCGGCAGTCTTTCGAATGCCAGTGGGCTGGGACGTTTCAGCCTCAGTCAGCTGCAGAGCTGTCACAGAGAGGAGCTGGATTCTGACAGATCAGACCATTTTTCCATGGAGATTGTGTTCATATTGCTGGTACCTTCAGAGGTTGCAGCCAGTAGTCGGAAGTGGTGTGCAATCAATGGCACTAACAGCGGGGTTACCATAAGAGTTGCAGTGGAGCGTAGAATGGTACTGTCTAGGTTGATACGGTATGGATTCTCCTCCCCCCAAGGAGGGAAGGTGTCTAATGGAAGGTTGCTCTCCACCCAGCTGGGCCCTTTGGGCCTTATTTTGGCTGTTTTCTCCTGGAGGGAGAGAATAGGAGGGATTGTGTGGGCTAAATGTGGGTGGCACTGCTGTTAGTGAACGTGCAGCAGCAGGTGGGGGGAAGGTGCTGAGGTGGCCTGGGTGAGGAGACAGTACGGAAGCCATGTAGGATTAGTGATGATGGAGATTGGGAATGTGTGACAGGTAGCTTCAGAAGCAGAGATAGGGTGGTCTGAGGTAGCAGAGGGAGAAGAGCATGCCACTTACCCTGATGGACCAGAGAAGGTCATTGACTGGCTGTTCTTCCACACTGTGGAGATCAAGGACCATTCTGTCAGCATTTCAATGGTGTGGCTTCATCTACTGATCTTCAAGGAAGAGGTTGGCCCTTCTTTGCATCACTCCATTCACCAAGACCTCAGGGACCCTGACAGAGAATTGTGGCACCATCTTTCCTTTCTCCAACATCTTCACCTTGGGTCTGTCAGCTTCAGAATGCTCGTGTTTATCTAGGTGCACACCAGCCTTATAAAAATGGTGCAGGTGCCAAGGATGCTGGTCTTTTGCTGGATATTAGGTAAGTGGCAAGTTCTTCTGGAAATGGCAGCAGTTAAAATGGGGATGGAATCACACATTGCGATGGGTAGGTAATAAATGAGACAAGTTAGGAAATATATGGCGAGAAATTTCACTTGGCCTAATGGTGAGAATCCCTCCAAAAAACTTGACACAACCAAAAAACGTTAAGATTCACAAGTGAGTGAGATTTCATAAATTATTTTTCCCATTCAATAAAAATAATTGGAAAAGCAATTTAACAAAGCCTCTTGCATTCTTGAAAAGAATGACCAGAGCATGTTGGAATTTGAAGATCTCATCTCTTTTATTTGAATGAAATATCTAACAGAAAGTTAAGTGGGCTGAAACTACAGGATAAGTTTTAAAATGACTAACTGTTGTATTTTTTAGAGACCTCAACAGCAGTTCTCAAAATGGCTGAACATTTACAAAACATAAATTTTGAAAATTGCAAAGCTGTCAGACAGGAATCATGCTATCTGGAAGTAGCCCACCAGGACAATCAGCTTAAACAAATATAAATGGCCTATCCCCTTGAACTTCTCACAGACATTTAGATAGACATTAAATCTGATGTTTATTTGGGAAAGTACTAGTTGCATTGAGTTTTTCATAGGGATCCTTGCCACAAAGCCCAACAAGCGTTCTCACTGTGTCTTACCAAACTCACTTCATTAATCTCCAAGGCATTGCCTATCGCATCCTCCATGTGCCCTTACCACATGGCATTCCCACAACAATTCACCCCTCAGTTGATATTCACTGAAAGACTGGCATCACTTGCGCCCGCATCATCTTTACCAGCCCCCTGTCAGTCTAATACTTCCCTATACAGTTCTTGTCATTTGCTATAGAAATGGCAGACAGAGGGAAATTGGCACTCCACCTTGCCGGCAGGGTTCTGGAGATTCTGTTGGATGGGCTGATGCAAACATTGGACTTCATCCCCCAGGACCAGCAGTGGAGGCCATGATATGGGGCAGCATGGTGGCTCAGTGGTTAGCACTGCTACCTCACAGTGCAAGGGACCTTGGTTCAATTCCAGCCTTGGGCAACTGTCTGTGTGGAATTTGAACATTCTCCCCTGTGTCTGCGTGGGTTTTCTCCAGGTGCTCTGGTTTCCTCCCACAGTCCAAAGATGTGTAGTTTAGGTGAATTGGCCATGCTAAATTGCCCAGAGTATCTAGGATGGGAAATATAGGGATGGTGTAAGGGGTAGGTCTGGGTGGTATGCTCCCTGGAGGGCCAGCATGGACTTGATGGTCCAAATGGAATTCTATGACACCTGACCTTGTCAGCCTGTCTGAGGTTGCCACCTTGGTTAGAACAGTCTCAACCATCTGGCAAAATACGCAGCAGTGTAGGAAGAAGATCAATGTTCTTCTAACTGCACCAGCACAATTGCCACCATCTTCTCTCTGCCACCTCACACTCACTCTATCGCTGCTATTGCACCCATCCCCCATCCAGGCTCATGCTCTACAACTCTCACTATTTCCCTACAACACCTTACTTCACTTGCTGTCACCCATTCCAATCTATTTACTTTCTTTGAAAATGCATAATTTTGTTGAACAACACAGACATGATGGGCCTTCTGTCCTGTAAATGTCTGAGTCTGACCCTATAAGAGAACCGGTCTGTGTTTGTTTTACAGTTGCAGCAGCTCAAATACTTACTAACTTGACAAACAACTTAATTTGAAGCAGCTTTTGTGGTCAACTGATAAGTGTTGTAACAGAAATTCGAAGGCTCAGCTCTAATGTAGGACCCTTAAGGCAATTAAGAATTCTCACTGTGAAATGAAATTGATCACTAGATTAATTCAAATCTTCTTGTGGTTTATAATACTAGGATTCTTAACCTGTTGCCTGCTGACGGATGGAACTTCTATGGACCAGAGCAAAATAATTGTGACACTTTAAAAGCCTTGTCCATTGAAGAGTAACTAATTGTAGCTAGACAAGTAAAAATGAATGTCAGACAAAAAGACTGCGAAATCCAAAATCTTTAAACTTATGGCCACTTGTTTTCATTTGAAGCTGACCAACAGGAAACCAGCATGGAGACTGAAATCGACGAGTTAGCACTAGCAAGGATACAGCTGTAGCAGCATACAGCAGAGTGGAAACTATATCGTAGCCAAATTTACTGTTAGTAGGATTTTGCCATAGTTACATGGAGGATACAAAGAATTTGCAAATGGATATAGTTAACTACATGGACAAAAACTTGACACATGGATTGTAATGTCTGCAATTAGGAGACTGTCCATCTTAGCAGCAAATATAGAAAAGTGGAATATTATTTCAAAGGAGACAGAATGCAACACACAGAGAATCTTTGGTGTCCTTGTAAATGAGCCACAAAAGAGAGAGGCTGTTGTGGCACCGTGGTACTGTCCCTAGCTCTTGGCCAGGCATGGGTACTAACATCCCTGAATAGGTTGATTAGAAAATACCTATAGGTACTGCAATTAATTAGGCAGACAAACAGATTGGTGGCTTTTATTGCCAGGGAAGCAAAGTACCAAAGTAGTCTTGTTTGATCTGTACATGTCACAGTGACTGTAAAATTCACAACTGCCATGATGGTGTCGTTATTCTTGATCTCGCAAGGAATCAAGGGCTACGGGGAAAGTGCAGGTAAGTGGAGTTGAGATGCCCATCAGCCATGATTAAATGGTGGAGTGGACTCGATGGGCCAAATGGCCTTACTTCCACTCCTATGTCTTATGGTCTTATGGTCTTATTATTCACCCTTCTGCAGTTGCCAGCCTGCAAAACTGTCCACAGGGGGCTTGGGACAATTCCAAACTTCATGTGAACACTTACCCTACCTAAGTATTACGAATGAGCCTACATTGTTGATGGTACAAGAATGCCCTCTTCTGGGCAGAAATAAAACTGCAAAGTACAGTTTCACAACAAAATAAGACAGGAACAGAGATAATCCCGCCTCTTAGACTTGTCTGCCTCCTCTCCACCCATCCTCTCCTCTATCCGCCTCCCCCTCTCTCCCTATTTATTTCAGAACCCTCTTCCCCTCCCCCATTTCTGATGAAGGGTCTAGGCCCGAAACGTCAAGTTTTCCTGCTCCTATGATGCTGCTTGACCTGCTGTGTTCATCCAGCCCCACGCTTGTTAAGACAGGAACAGAATCAGGTCATTCAGGCCATCAAGTCTGCTCCATGGCTCAATGAGATCATGCCTGGTCTGATAATGCTCAACTCCACTTTCCTCTCTTTTTCCTATAAGTTGGTTTCCTTACTAATAAATAATCTATCTACTGTATCCTTAAGTATACTTAATGACCCACCATCAACAGCCTTCTTTGATAAAAAGTGCCAGAGATTCACTACCCTCTGAGAGAAGAAATTCCTCCTCATCTCTGTTTTAAATGTGCAACCAATTATTCTGAGGTTATACCCTCTGGTTGGGAGCAGCAAACAGAGTAGACTAGGTTGAGTGAAATACAGATAAATCACTGCTTCACCTGGAAGATGTATCTAGGGCCTTGGACAGTGAGGAAAGAGGAAGTAAATGGGCAGGTGTTACACCGTCTGCGAATGCATGGGAAGGTGCTGAGGGATCTACTCTACATTGAGGAGATGAAACACAGACTGGGCAACCGTTTTGCAGAACATTGCCTATGATAGTTAGCTCAGCACGTTTGTTGAATCAATACTCTGGGCCTTGTTCTGAAAAGTTCAGTGGACCATCATGCAGTGCACTTGTGCAGTCACTAACTGGAAAACTACTTACTAATTATTGAATTTACTTTACACCTAATACACGCCGCCTTGATGTTTTGTCTCTATTGAAGTAACCATTGCAGCTCAAGTTAAATCAGGTCCATATTCTGATATAGGGATAACAAGGTGCGGAGCTGGATGAACACAGCAGACCAAGCAGCATCATAGGAGCAGGAAAGCTTGACATTTCGGGCCTAGACCCTTCATCTAGACCCTTCATCATTTTTCTGATGAAGAGTCTAGGCCCGAAACGTCAAGCTTTCCTGCTCCTATGATGCTGCTTGGCCTGCTGTGTTCATCCAGCTCTGCACCTTGTTATCTCGGATTCTCCAGCATCTGCAGTACCTATTATCTCTCCCATAGTCTGATACACTTGTTCTTGCATGATTAGTTGCATCAATATCAGCTATTCCACCACCTAGACAAGCCAAAAATCTAGATTAGTTTGAGAAGTAAAAAGCAAATTGATTTTATTCAGTCAAAGAAAGAGAAGCAGATGAATTCCCTCTGCTCTGCAGGTGATTAAAAAAAGCCAAGCTGGGGACCTCTTGAACAGAGTTAGCCATGGTTCAGTGGGCAGAACTCTCACTCACACGAATCAAAACATTCAGTGGCACACCTGGTGCCTGACCACAAACTCCAAGCTGATTGTTGAGCAAATGCTAAACTGTTAAATGTACCTTCTTTTGGATGTTTTCCCTCTCAGGTGAATTTAAAATATCTTGACATTATTTGAAAATGACTAGAAATATTCTCCCTGGTATCTGAGGTATTATATGAGGGACTATTGAACTCTTCAAAACCACATCATTTGCTACTACTTGCAGTGTCCTAAGGTCATGGAAGGTGTTGTATTAGTGAAAATCTTTCTTTCAACTAAAAATGAACTTACTATTCATAATTTCTGCAGTTTGTGGGACCTTACTATGCACAAATTGGCTGTGTTTGTCTCTAGCATAACAGCACCAATGAAGTGCTTGGGATGTCATGAAACAGTGAAAGGTGCTATACAAATATAAATCCTTTCTTTTCTTCGAGAGAGATCTATTAAAAATTCCTTTCCAATGTATGTATCTTACGAACACACAAATAAGGTGCAGGATTAGAGAATTCAGTTCCTTCAGCCTAATCTGATTGTATTCTCAAATCTACACATGTCTGTACCCTTGATAATCTTTCACCCCTTGCTTACCAAGAATCAATCCATCTCTACCTGAAAAGTGCTTAAAGATTCTGGGCAGAATTTTACCAGGTCGAAATGATGTGGGCTATCGTAAGAGATTTGGGCGAATAACATGCAAAGTTGATGGTGAGGGCAACAGATTGCATTTTGACGCTAAATTCTGGACAATGTTCGAGATAAGGTACTTGCTACTGAACAGTGGAAGGCCTATTGATGAGGATTATTGCTTATTTATTATCGTCATTAACACTGAATCACTTTGTTAACATGCAGGTTCCTTTTCCATGTCATAATGCAGCCATGCAAATACCAGCCAATGACCATCTCCAATATAAGACAATCTAAGTATTGTCCCTTGATATTCAATGGCATTACCATCATAATTTCCCCACTATCAACATCCTGGGGGTTAACATTGATCAGAAACTAAAATGGATTAGCCATGTAAATGCTATGTCTGCGAAAGCAGGTCAGAGGCTAGGGACCCTGTAGCAAGCAACTCTCCTCCTGACTTCCCAAAGTCTGTCCATCATCTACAAGGCACAAGTCAGGAGTGTGATGGAATACACTCCACTTGCCTGGATAAGTGCAACTCAACAACACTCAAGAAACTTAATACCATCCAGGACAAAACAATGCATTTGATTGACACCACATCCATAAACACCACTCCCCCACCACCATCTGGGAGATGGTGCTGCAGAAATTCACCAAAGATTCTTAAACAGCACCTTCCAAACTCATAATCACTTCCATCTAGAAGAACAGCGCAACAGATACATGGATACATCACGATCTTCAAGTTGTCCTCCAGGCCACCCACCACCCTAACTTGGAAATATATTGCTGTTCTTTCACTGTTGCTGAGTCAAAATCCTGGAGTTTCCTCCCTAACAGCGTTGTGGCTCTACCCACAGCAGGTGGAATGCAGTGTTTCAAGATGGCCACCAACTTCTCAAGGACAACTAGGGATGGGCAGTAAATGCTAGCCCAGCTAGTGACATACACGTCCCACTAGTGAATAAAAAATTCCCAATGTGAAAATCAGAGCAGGCACTTGGCAATTCCAGCTTGTTGCTTGTTTTTCAGAACCTTCATCTTGGATACAGGGAATCACCAAATCAGGAAGTTCTGCATGAGCAGCAGCTGCATGCACTCCGCATCCTTGGGCATTGGCATATGACATATGCCAGCTTCTCTTCCTCCTCATGCACATGGCAGATCCACCTACAGTCTGCCTCTGCACTTTAATGCTGCACTGTGGACCGCACAGCACCACTCATTGCAATGCTGTTGCAGGGACACCTTGGGCACAGGGTCAGACACGCTGGATCATTAAGTGGACCAGCTGCATCTCAGGGCTTCTCACTTGCCCTCTTATTGTCCACTGACTTAGCATTTACCTGGATGCTCTCAGCTTCTATGCTTTGCCTGACCTTGCCTTTTTGCACTTTGACCTCAGCCAGATTTTGAAGGCTAATAGTACTGCTGTCTTGCCTTGCAGTTTCACAGAGGCACAATGCCAGGAGGCTTGTCATTCATTCATCAATCAAGATGGTGGTCATATTGCTATACGGCACTGTTCTACATTAGTCTCATGCCTGCACCATGTGCCAGCAGCTTACACGGCAAACACACTGCATGTGCTGCAAGTAACTGGTCATGTCTCCAGGGTCTAAGTGAATTGATCCTCATTGAACTCCAGGGAGACATCTCTGTGTCCAAGGGACAGTAAGTCAACTGCAGCCTCTGATATCAGTCCAAGGGCTTAGACACAGTCAGTCAGCCATTCAGCATGGTCACATTCAGGATGATCTCCTTGTAGGGGGTGAGGAGCTATGTGTTGGACATCCGTCCTCCTGTCTTAGTTCTGTCTGTCTTATTGTGGGCCTATTTCTCCCAGAAAGACAGAGATGGAAGTGTCTGCACAACTGCTAGTGCTGGTGTAGATGGGGGAAAATGGCGAAGTCTCCCACGTGACTAAGCTTAGAGGCATGCAGGGTTAGGAATGTAGGGAGATTGGGTGGGCAAGAGTGAGCGAAGGAACATGTTGTATGGAATAGTGAGAATTTTGGAGCTTGAGCCTTGTTGGAAACTAGGTACATAAGAAAAGATGGAGTGTTTGTGAGGTAGCAGAGAGAAAGTCATGGATCTTCTTCCTACAGTGCATTCTTCCAACCAAGTGCAACTACAAGGACCCAAGAGACAACCTCAGACCTGGCAGGCGGAATTTGGTATTGTGACCTCCTCTGCCAGTATTGGAGGAAGAGGAAATCCCTTCTTTGCACCACCAGAATCACCATAACTCTGTCTGCAAAGTGGGCACCAATTCTCCCTTGTCGACCATGTTTGAAGCAAATGTCATGAGCCATCCAGGGCAGCTCCAGACTGACAACACTTGACAGGATGGCTTTTCCAAAGATTGCACCAGGGATCGCAGGGTATCTTGGGATAACTGCAAATACTTCCAACTATGGAGTGGGAGAACCAGACTGGCATTGGACAAGGGGGGTGCCATAAGGTCAGGGTTGGTATTTAATGAAGTGAGCTTGGAATGATAACATGAGAAAACTTGCTTGCCTTGCAGGGAGAAACCCTCCATGAAACTTGCCAAAAATGACACCTTGCCAAAATATGGTAGGATTCAGCGCTGTACTTTCCACCTCTTCAGGAAGAGAGTTCCAAAGGCTTACTAATATCAATGAGAGCAAAAAAAACTACCTTATCTGTGTTTTGAGTAGCTCACCCATGGTTTTTAAACAGTGATCCTTCATTACTGATTTTGCCATAAGATGAAACATTGTCTCCATACCTATAATGTCAAGACCTCTCAGGATCTTATGTTCAAAACACCCCTTACTTTCTAAACTCTAGTGGATACAAGCCTTTGCCTGTTCAACTTTTCCTCAAAGGACAACCTACCCATTCCAATATTACCTTGTTAAATTTTTTATGAACAGCTGTAAATGTATTTATATCCTTACTTAATATGGAGACCAATTCTGTACATCGCACTCTAGATGTGACTTAACCAGTTCTCTGTATAACTGAAGCACAATCTCCCTACTTCTGCATTCAATTCCTCTTGCAATAAATGATAACATTCTGTTAGCTTTCCTAATTACTTGTTGTACCTGTGCACCAGTCTTTTACAATTCATGCACTAACACATCCAGATCCATTTGCATCCCCAAACTCTACAAATTCTTACCATTTGGATAATATGTTTCTTTTCTTCCTACCAAAATGGACTATTTCACACTTTTCTACATTGTGCTCCATTTGAAAATCTTTGCTCATGTACTCAACCTATCTATAGCTCTTTGTAGCTTCCTAAGTCATCTTCACAACTTACTTCCCTCCTATCATTGTGTCATCCGCAAATTTGGCAACTGTATCTTCAGTCACTTCATCAAGGTGATTTACCTAAATTATAAGTTGAGGCTCCAGCATCAATCCCTGTGGCACACCACTGTTACTTCTCACCGACACGGAATGGCATTTATGCTCACTTTCTGCTTCCCAATCTTAGCCACCCAACCTTATATCCATGCCAAAATATCACCCAGCCAAAACACCATGTGCTTTTATTTTCTGCATAACTTTTGATATCTCAACTGATCAAATGCCTTCTGGAAATCTTAGCACAGTTCATTCATTGGTTCCAGTTTGTCACAGCACATGCTACTTCCTCAAAGAACTCCAGTAAATTGGTTAAATATGAATTTCCTTTCATGAAACTATGTTGACTCTGTCTGATTACTTTGAACTTATCTAACTTACCACTTTCCCTATAACTGACGTTAAGCTAACTGGCTTGTGGTTTCCTGCTTTCTGGCTCCCTCCCTTTTTGAATAAAGAATTTACATTTGTGATAAATACCCACTATTTCTTTCTTGTGGTTACTATTAAGAGGCCTGTACATCACTCCCACAAGTGACTTCTTGTCTTTATCATTTCTCGTCTCTACCCAAACCTTTTTTCCACATCCTGGTTTTCTAAACATAGGTAATTCCTCTATATTGTATTGGTGCCATTCTGAACTAACAGAGCACCCCTCCATCCTTCCTACCTTCCTGTTCTTTCTAAATATTCTGCATCCTTCAATATTCAGCTACTAATCCATGTCAACCTGCAGTTCATTTATTTTGTTTTAAATGCTATGTTCATTCAGATACATGGAGACTTTACTTTTATTCTTCTTTTCCTGCTTGTAATCTCTAGCTTTATCAGTTGATTTATCCCTAGATGAGTACTCCGTTTTTGTCACAGTTTGTTTATCGTTTTCCATGTTAATTTTTTTTGCCTTGTCTCTACTTCTTGATTTACCACAGCTTCCTAAATTTGAACCCTTGCTCTCACTATTTAGTTTAAAATCCTCTCTACTTCCCTAGCTACACAGCTCACCAGATTTTCAGCTTCAGCACAGTTCAGTGAAGACTTCAGTGGACAGATCCCACTTTGCAACACTGGTATCAATGCTCCATGAACTACACCCCACTCTTCTACACCCCAGTCGTTCAGCCATACATTCATTTTTCTAATCTGATTTGCCCTATGCCAGTATTCACACTGCTCAGGTAATAATCCAGAGATTATGACCTTTGAGGTTCTGCATCTTAATTTGAAGCCAACTCCTCATATTAACGATGTAGAATCTCCTCCTTTGTCCTGCTAATGTCACTAGTCCCTACATGGACCATGACAACTGGATCCTCCTCCACTGACTGCAAGTTCCGCTTCAACTCTCAGCAGATGTCCCTAATCCTGGGCAGACAACTGTGGTCTGTACTCACGCTGTTGCTGCAGAGAACAGGATCAATCCCTCTAACTATACCTAGTACTCCTAGGTATATACAATGCTATGGTGTCAACATGGAACTGTCTGAAGCAGGCAGGGGCTCCTAAGTGGAATGGTGGGTACTATAAATAATTGCCTGGGGAGGTGCTGGCAACATTTCTTTATAATCTCCTTTTTTGCTTGACAGCTTGTGTGGACTGCAGAAGCTGCTGTCAGTTCTACCATGTAATAGCAGTGGGTGCTGACAACCTCATGGTCATTAGTAAGAGTAAAATCTGGTTCGTTAGCCTCTGTAGGGCTAAAGTTAAAGTTAAGCCATTCAGTAAAACTTCAGTAAAGAAGTTATAGAGTCATAGAGTTGTAAAGCATGGAAACAGACCCTTTGGTCCAACTCATCCATGCCAATCATATATCCTAAATTAATCTAGTCCCATTTGCTAGCATTTATCCCATATCCCTGTAAACCCTTCCTATTCATAGAGCCATCCAGGTGTCTTTTAAATGTTGCAATTGTACCAGCCTCCACTGTGGCAGCTCATTCCATACATGCGCCACCCTCTGCTTGAAAAAGTTGCCTCCTAGGTCCCTGTTAAATGTTGCTGTCTAGTTTTGGACTCCCCTACCCTGGAAAAAAACTATGGCAATTCACCCTATCCATGCCCCTCATGATTTTATAAATCTCTATAAGATAAACCCTCAGCCTCTGATGCTCCAGGGAAAATAACCCCAGCCGGTTCAGCCTTTCCCTATAGCTCAAACCCTCCAACCCTGGCAACATCCTTATAAATCTTTTCTGCATCCGTCCAAGTCTAACAACATCTTTTCTACAGCAGAGAGACCAGAATTGAATGCAGTATTCCAAAAATGGCCTAACCAATGTCCTGTACAGTCACAACATGACATCCCAACTCCTATAAGTTATACTGCTTCCCAAAAGTTTGGTTGAAGTGTGCAACTCTGTCCCACAAAAATCAGTCGATAAAAGTACAATTAACGGTGTTAAATCTAAGATTAAATGATTTTGGTTTCTAGCCAAGGGCATTAAGTTGAGGCAGGTGAATAGAATGATGATACAGATCAGATTCAGAAGAGTCTTGAGAGACTGAATGGAATAACCTACTCCTGTTCCAATGTGTGTAAAATGAAGACAGGAGTCAGACTGAATGTTCAGAAATGAAAAAAGCTATAAACCCTTGAAGGCTTATTAAAGCAAAACCATTTTTCTCAGTGATAGGACACATGCCATCAAGTACACAAGCCTGGAGATGACTCATTGGTGGGTATAAATATATTGTGTGTTATCAGAGCATTTGTGAAACCCTTCTGTTGGAGAAAGATTGTGCTGCTCAGGAGTAAAGGTATAATCTGATTACTGATGGCTCGCTAATGTGGACAATACCTGGGTTACAAACAAGGCTGTCTGAGGTGATTGATATCAAAAGAGGAGAGTTCTTCCAATACATGTGCCAGTCAGATCAGTCAACTGATTGACAATGCTTCTTTGTCTTGTAAGTCTGGAAGGCTATTTTAGTACTGGATGGAAAATGCCTCTCCAACAGTGAGAAATGGAGGTTGTTGACATTAAGATTGTATAGCTATAACAGCATGTTACAGGCAAAACTAATGTGTCACTTAGATGTACAAGTTTGCCTAAAGTCAAAGGAAGTGAACTTAAAGCCAGTAAATCTAGATTCCGCTATCAGTGTGGATGATAACTCTGTCCATGTGCAGAGGATCTAGGAGGAATGGATTGCATCTCCACAGATGGAGGTTTATCAGTCTAAAGTTTCAGATGTTGTCACCATCATCCCAGAGGAATGAAGGCATTGATTTATCCACCCAGCTCTTATTATTGTACAAGTTCTGAAAACATTGCTAACTACAGGCATTTAATTTGAACTATTCAATAGCCTGTTGATATACTTCTGTTAACATATCAAGTTCACATTTACACAGTGTCCTCCTTGACCTCAGGGTATCCAGAGATCTACACAGCCAATTAAATACTTTTGAAGTGAAGTCACAGTGTAATGTTGCTCACAAATCCCTATCCTTATTCCCAGCTATTTGATGATTGCTCTCGACCATGGATTTGCAACATTTGCTGGAACTTCATTTGGCACCAGCCAGATTTCTCACCTTCCAATGATCAGCATCCCGAAGATAGTCAATGACAACTTGTTTTTATATCGTATGTTCAACACCACAAAACATCCCAATGGACTTCACAGAAATATTATCAAACAAATTTGACCTGAACCATGTGAGGGTTATTAAAAATTGGAAGTGCTGGAGAAAATGAATAGGTCTGGCTACATCTATGGAGCAAGAAAGAGAAACAGAGTTCGTGTTTCAAGTTGAATATGACTCTTTGTGATTCACTTTGTTTTGAAGAAGAGTCATACTGGACTTGAAATGTTGGGTTGAATCTTACCAGAAATCTGCTAAATTAGCATAATTTTTGTTGAGTTACATGGAGGGTTTCTCACACTACTGTCCAGCAGATTTTCTCACACTATTGTCTCAAACCTGCCTTGTAAAACTACGTGCCATGCCTCATGGTACCCCTTGTCTGATGCTCGCGTAGCTCTTCCACTTGCCATAGCAGCAGTATTCACCATTGCCGGACATCCCTGGATCTCTGGCACTGGCACCACACATAAAAGGACATTGTGCAGTCACTCAAGCATTGCCCTGTGGGTTTATGACATTTGCCCAGATTTGATAGAAAAGGGGAAATTGAAACCTCCACTTTGCAGATGGGACCTTGGATGTTCTGGTGAATGGGGTAATGCAGATGAAGGATGTCCTTTTCTGCTGGGGGAGGCTATGACAGCCTGGCCTGAGGTGCTGTTTGCACAGTCTAGAGGAATACCCAACAATGCTGCAAGAAGATTGGTGACCTTCTGTGTTTCACCAGTATACGTGTCACCATCTTTTCCCTGCTATCTCACATTCACTGTCGCTATGCTACTGCACCCACCTCCCACCAAGGCTCATGGTCTACTGCTCTTTCTGTCAATTGCAACATCTTCCCTCGCTTGCTCTTACCCATCCAATCCACCCAGACTAATAATCTTGCATTGACTCTGTGCCTCTGTCTCACGCACTTGGGGCACCCTGTCACCATTCCCCAACCTGATTCAGCAGTAATAGCTGTACCAGTCACATTCATCTTATTCAATCTTTCCCTTTGTGTTATTCCAGGAGAAAATGGCACACAACAAGACAGTGTCATGACCCATTTGAGAATTTGCACCGATACTCAAGCCACCTATTCCTGGGACTTCACAAAAGTTCAAAAATTTAACTAAGTTACACAAACTTCACAGTTTACCTGTCAGATGAACTCAGGCTAACAGGAAACACTGACCAGGTTTCTGTACTTATCAATAAATTATTATGTATCACAAAGATGCAAATTCTACCCAGAGACAAACAAAACAGTGAATAATCAACATATAACTCTACTAGTTGAAACTGTAGCCATCTTCTTAAATCTGTACGCACACATGCTGATACAGGTAAACAAACAAGCATGGAAGTTATGTGTGGAGAAGAAAATACTAGCAAAGTACGGTTCAAAGTGGTACCAGTCCATAGGATTCAATAAAGTGTCCCTTTGGCTTCTTCCTTGTTCTCTGATCTCCTTATTTCCAGTTTATGTATCCTATGTATCTGCCCTGTGTTTTCAGAAATTCCAAACAACTGTGGTAATTAAATGAAACAACAAGATCAACAAACTTTAGTGAACTAGTTGGAAAAACGCCATTTCATGTTGCTTAAAACCTATCTAGCAGTTAATGTTGGGAAACCCATCAGGCACAGTATGGCAGATCTGAAGGCCCTTTGAAAAATATTTTCCTTGGTATTAGTCAGTTTAATAAACAATTGTTACAGCAGTGAATACAACTGTAAAATTTGAAGCTCCTTATAATGAGTAGAGTAGGTTTTGCAGCGTCCACTTTAATGGAAAGGGAAAAAATAAAAATGGTTTAGAACAAGAGTGCATTGGAAATTCATAATTCTCCACAGGATTTATGCAGGATAGCTGATGTGCTGGAATGATGAAAGAGCAATGCACAATGTGATTCAGAGTCAGCTAGAAATGTGCCACCTGATACATTTGGGGTGAGGTGATCATCACATTGCAACTACAAGTGATAAAATCCTCTACACCCTCAATATGCTTCGTACAGCCATCGTCAGGCTGCTGGCACCTACAGTTCCCAAAAGCTCTCTGCCACAGGGACTTCCTCAAGTCATGTTTGAGACTGTTTTAGTCTAATTCTTCAGGATTGATTGCTCTGATTCGCCAAAAACTTAACTATCATTGCATCATACGATTAGCAAATTGATAGATGACAAACGAGTTGGATTTTGTTTCTCCTTCTTTCATTTGACCTTCTTATTCATCTTACGGTTTCTATGCTCCCACAGGGATGGAGGAGTCAGACAGTTTCATCTGTTAAGAAGGTCACTGATGTCTATTGATGAGGCAAAGAAGGTTTTCTTCCAAATTACTGGCCTTTTGTGTGACCACCTGAGACGATTTGACACTCCTGAAAAGGAAGAGTTACTATTCCATCAACACATAAATGGTGTGTGACTGTTGGCTGAAAATTATATACCTTGGTGTATGCTTCCCAGGGAGAGCACATCAAGCTTTCATTCTGAAGCAACTGAATGTAATATAGCTTTTTGAAGGAGGATGATAGATAGACGGCTGGCTCCTCAGAGACACAGTTTATTGGTTGCAACGTAATATTGACTCCTGTTGCCACAGGTACATAGAGTCATAATAATCTTTGAATTCTGCCTCAACAGATACTATTCTCAAACTTTTTCTGTAAGGTTCTGACTCCAGACTAAAGTAGCCAATATTTTTAGCTTTAAATTTTCTTCACTCAATTCCCCTATTTGTACATTCTTTATAGAGAAGGAAAGATCTGTGGTGCGGTGAGTAGTACCCCAGCTCTGAGTCAGAAACTCCGGCTCCGAGTCCCACTCTAGGTTATTTAGCCACAGATGTGTTCATATCATGGCCAAGCAGGTTGATAAACAAGCTTTATATCCTTCCAAAATGGCTATGGCAGGCAGTCAGAGCAAGAGAGTTTCTGGTCAGTCAGAACCATGTGGTAGTCACAACATAACAGCTTTCCTAAGCTTCAAGAAGGCAGCTCACCACTACCTTCTCAAGGGCAACTACAGATGAGCACTAAATGCTGGTCAACCAGCGATGCCCTTGTCCCATAAGTGAATAAAAAAACAAAGCACGCATTAAGGTACTAAATATAAAAATTATCCTTAGTTGTGTATAAGTCAATAGATTCTAGAATCATGACTCATTTTATTGCTCTTCCCTTATTAATTTAGCGAATGATGTAGTTTGTATCTTTTTAGCAATATTTAAATATAAGTAAAAAAGATTTAAATTACATGTATATACTTTAATATATAATGCTGTGTAATTCTAAGAGGGAAAGGGGTGGAACAGGAGTGGGAAATCTGTATAACAGTGATCAATTAATTCAGGGGAAATTCAAATGAGAAAAAGATTGAATTAGCCTTGCTGAGGTATCTTGTATGAATACAGAGACTGGGGAAAATGAAATTAAATAAAAAGATGTATCCTAAGCATATAAATTTTAAAGTAGCGAATGACAAAGGAATGCAAAGACATTAGGAAAGTTGTAAGAAGAAGGAAGGTAAAGTGACACCACATTTCACAAGACACATAATTAATAGTAGAATAACCAGGATAATGATAGTGCTCTAAGAAAAGCACAAGATAAACAGACAGAGGGCAGAGAAAATAGCAAAAAATATTGAATTGTTGCTTTGCCTCAATATTTTCCCGGGACCTTAGACTTTAAATGTCATTAGAAGACCAAAAAAAATGCAAAGAAACCTGAAGATAGAAAGGAGTGAGATAATTGATAAACCAGTTGAACTTGGGCTTGATAAATTTCCTGTTCCAGGAGGATTGTATTTGTACTTAAGAAGGGGAAGACATATCCGAGACAGTATTATATAGACATATATAAAACTTAAAATTTATTAGTACAGCAAATAGTGCCAGAGTTCTGGCATAGAATGAATATCATTCTCATTATTGAAAAGGAAATTAAAATAGGACCAAGATGCTGTTGACCAATTAGCTTAACATCAGTCATGGGAAATACATTGCAACCTTCACTTAAAGGCACAACAGGAAAAATCTAGAAATCAAAAATTAACAAAGAGTAGTCATAACGGACCATATTAAAAAGGCAGTCAAGCTTGAACAACATCATTACAACAGTGACTACACTTCAAAAGTATTTCATTAGCTGTAAAAATAACTTGAGCTTATGAATGGCGTTACACAAATGTGGGTCTTTCTTTCCATTAAATTATTTGAAGAAATAACAGAAAGCAGTGATATATATTTGCAATATATTTGGGTTTTGAAAAAACTTGCAATAATGTATCCATGGACCAGGTGAAGTAGTCTTCAAGTTTGATATTGAATGTTTATCAGCTTGTCTGTCATTACTGACAGAAGGGAAAGGAAGCTGAGAAGCAGGAAGGTGAAACTCAGAAAGGAAAACATGTAAAACATGTGAATAACATGTACTGGCCCATCTCCTCTTGAGTACCTCAAAGTGGAATTACATACAATCAGAGCATTCATTTCCAAGTATGAGATTTATGTTTTACTTTTTTTTTCCCTCTGGACTATTTGCAGATGACTGAAAAGGAGTCAAAGGTGAAGTGAAGAGCAAGAGTGACCGTAGTAAGGTCAATTAAGATGAAGGGAAGCGTAAAAGTCATTGAAGGAAGGTTGAATGTGACTGAAAGAAGGTTGGGGGTAATCAAGAAAAGCTCAAAATACATTGAATACAGGTCTCAGGTCACTAAGATCAAGACTATGCTGCGCTCAAAGAACATTAGGGTGTGAGCATCATTTGTCCTTTGGTGCTAGGTCTTGGTTGAAGGCCAGGTTGCCAGTGGCAGATACACCTTTGGTTTGCTTCTGTGCTCTGTTCAATTTCTGAAGGCATAATGAGTCTTGTCCAGTTAATTTTCCTGGACCCTCAGGTGGACGAGGATTTCAACAGTGGAAACGTGGTGTTGGATCAGATGCAACGGCAGCTAGAATTCCAACAAGGGGTAGGACTAGACACTGAGGCTGGTCAGGTTGGAGACAATCAGGATCCAGTATGATGACGAGGAATGGCATATCCTAGAGTTTACAGATTTTCTAGTCAACCTGTATAGAGATGTTATTACATACCTCAGGATCATGTGGGGTTTTAACCCAGGCCTTCTGGTTCAGAGGTAGGGACAATATTGTGCCACAACAGCCCTCATCCTAGTATTTACTGCCTGTATCTGAACTACTTTAAGATGTCAGTGAGACAATGTCAAAGATACATAGGGATGCGGTCATTCATCTGTGTGCTCTCCTTCCAGGGATTTGCAGCCCCTTAAACCAGGAGCGAATTCAGTGCCAAGGGCGTTAAAAACTTTACAAGTTAAAATTGGACTTGTATGTTAATGGCTTGTTCTAGGACTTTACAGAAGTCATGTGTAACATATAAACAGCCGCATTTCACTCCATCAAATAGTTTATTGATCCACCTTTTTAAAAAAAGCCAGAGAGTTTGTTCACTTCAATATGGTTCCAGTGAGCCAAGCCAAAAGATCTAGGGACTTTGGTGACATTGTTGTTTCCCACAGGTTCGGGGGATTATTGACTGTATGTATGTGATGATCAGAGCTCTCTGGGATAGGCCTGTGACCTTCATAAACAGAAAAAGATCCCACTGAGTAAATGTGCAATTGGTATATGACCACCAGGAACAATTTCAAGGTAAAAACAGACCCTTCTGAGGAAGGGTCACAGGAGCCAAAACATTAACTCTGTTTTTGACTTCACAGATGCTGCCAGACCTGCTGAGCTTTTCCAGCAACTTTGTTTTTGTTCTTGTTTTACAGCATCCGCAGTTCTTTCAGTTTTTACAATTTTATCAGTGTACGCTTTATTCTTGTCAAAGCACCTTTGGAACTGTCATGATCTGTACTTTCTCCACAACTCTCAGGTATTGATGCCAGCACATGCCTGCAGGTATGATTGTGGACAACATGGGCTGTTCTCCCAATACCAGTCAGAAATCCTCAAACCCCAGCCAAAAAGATGGCACAATTGATCTCAGATCCTAAAGAGCCACAATAGAGAAGGACATTAGAACGTTGAACAATAGGTTCTACTGCTTGATCCACTCTTGCAGAGCACTCCAATGAGTGCTTTGAAGGGTCTTGTGCTACCACCTTTCGAAAAAAAAATGTAATATTGCATTATGACCTTTGGACTAATGTCCCTTTAAGAGATCAATATACAAATGAACCCAGCGCCTGGATGTTGTGCATTACAATAGGCCACGTGCTGTTTGCACTGCAGCATTTAAGGCACAAGCTATGTCTGGAAATTATTCTGAACTATATATATTAGTTTAGCTGCAAATACACCCACCAGGGATCTTCAAGTAAATGGAATTGATTTGTGTTACATTTAGATAACACAATTCTATTATTACATGGTGTACAGCTGGGACTCTTTTTGTTTAAAAACAAAGATGGAACTAACTTTACAAGCTCTGTAGACCAAGGGAGCAGTAGCAAAGAAAATATAACATGTTTCCACAGTACAGAACACAGAAGAAAGTAATTACTATTTCTTCACAAGCTGAGAAACCATCATCTCTATGTTGGCCAGGCTTGTGCAGGCAACTGGCTGATTCAAACCCATCCTATCTAAAGGCTATTTCAAATTTGAAAGATAATTAGGAGCCAGCCCCATACTGAAGTAAGAGAAAGTGTGCCTAAATTCAAACAGCAAAAGAAAATTTGGGTTTTATTCAGGAACAGTACAAAGTCAACAGAAGAATCCAAAAATAAAAGTTGTCAAAAATTAGAAAGCAACACCAAGTATATCATTGGAAGCACGGAAATCATGCACAAATTAAATATATAGTAAAAATACCAAAATAACAACGGAAGGATTGATACAATTTCCCCAGCATTAACTGGAAAACGTTTGATCTATTGTCTAAATTCAAACTTTTAAAACAAAGAATGCAACTATGCTTCATAGACCAAGCAGTTGCAAGAGCCAGTCAGGCAAGCTGTGAAATTCTAATAATAATCGATTATGACAGATTGCACAGAGTCATTACTTCAGGCTTATTTGAAGAGAACCAGAAATATCCTGCAAAGATAACTTTTAGAAGATCTTAAAAGCCAACTTTGTAATTCATCACAAATTTGTATCCCAAAAACCATCGGAGTAAGGAGATCAATTTGTCAGTAGATATCTTAACAAGTGCAATTAATGTGTCTTTTCAGAGTTTGAGCTGTTGGAGTGGATAATGGAGTTGGTGATTGCTTTAGGTGCAGCAAACAATGTAGACACTACAGTCAGGATACAGAAAAAAGCTGTGTGCTAAGTGTAGTGTATTGTGCCCACTTGCATTCTGTAAAAGCCACATCTTTTTATTTTTCTGTATTTTTTGATTGTGAACTGAAATAAGAAGAGGATCGTTTTAAAACAAAGGTTTTCTTTTAAAAGGAAGCTACCAGCACTTATTGTAGGTGCTGTTGTTTGTTCAACTAGTGGGGAAGATTAGTTGCAGCTGAACTGGAACCTAGGGTATGTGCACAAACAGAGATTTGGCTGATAACAAGTAGCTTACTCATCTGTGGAGTTGTGACCAGTTGTCAAAGGGCTTCTGCTAGCCCACAACTGTGTGATTGGATCCCAGTAATTCAACAGCTTGTGGGTACGAACAATATAGCCAGAAGCTTTTGTATCTGTGGAAGGGGAGATGATGTCCTTTACTTTGCAGTAAAGAAAATACCTAAAGCTTGAAGAAAAACTGTATATTTTCTTTCATTTTGCTGTAAATTATGCCTTTTAACACTAAGTTAGAGTCTTTATAAAATTTGTTAACCAATTACTCTGTGCCTCCTGCATGGAAGTGGAAATCACCTGAAGAGAGAGAGAGAGAGAGAGGGGGGGGTGAGAGGGGGGGGTGAGAGGGGGGGGAGGGAGGGGTGAGAGAGAGGGGAG
>JAHRHZ010000077.1:17293275-17318174 GCA_024137785.1 Ginglymostoma cirratum | reverse complement strand
GGGGGGGGAGGGAGGGGTGAGAGAGAGGGGAGAGAGAGGAGGAGGGAGGGGGGAGAGAGAGGAGGAGGGAGGGGGGAGAGAGAGGGGAGATAGAGGAGGAGGGAGGGGGAGAGAGAGGAGGAGGGAGGGGGGAGAGAGAGGAGGAGGGAGGGGGAGAGAGAGGGGAGAGAGAGAAGGAAGGAGGAGAGACAGTTTGGGAGGGGGGAGGGGAGAGAGTTGGGGAGGTAGGAGGTGGGAGGGGAGAGAGTCTCTGTGAGAGAGAGAGAGAGAGAGAGAGAGATGGGGGGGATAAAGAAAGATTGGAACGATGGGGAGAGAAAGACAGAAAGACGGGGAGAGAGAAAGAGAGAGAGAAATTACTTTGGGAACAGTGAAGCTTGAGGTCCAATGCATTAATCCAATGTATTCAAACTGTTTAGTGCATTTAAATGATTAATTCTGACAATGAGCCACGGGATATAGGCAGACATTTTGTGGAGATGTGTGTCAAATGGAGCATGAACTATGTCCTCACTACATTACCCCAGCTCAAATAGTTTTGCTGAGGTAGTATTTCTATCATTAAATCATTCATTCTGAAGTGTAGAACAATGAAACAACATTTTTGTGGGATCACTCAGAGTTACAGTTCTGTATATAGAGTTACCATCACCGGCAGAGATCATGTTCAGGAGACATGTGAGGAAAACATTTCCAAGTGACCACTTGTTCAAATTCTCTGAGATGCAGGATGCACTTTTCAACAAACAAGGGATGTGTGACCAACATTCAGCTATGGAAATATCTCAACTATACATTGGACAAAAGGTCAGAGTCACACACCTGTCAATGGGAGCATGATCATCAGCAGAGGTTTCCAAAATGCAAGTCAGCTCAGCCTTTATAAAGTCATGACACTAATGCAGCCACACTGAAGATGAAGGGAAGCCAGCTCGGGGATGTGTACAGTACACTAATTGTGCAAAGTGAACAGGAAAGAACAAACCTAAATGACAACAGTGTGATGGAACAACAGAATAGCAATCAACAAACTGACCAAAAGTCCGCATATTAAGAATAGCCAAGAGCAAGATCCACTCTTGAAATAGTTTGCATTATAACAAGATCTGGAAAGGTTGTCTAACTGCCAAAATAATATAATTTGTTACCATTCATTAATAATAAAGTAACTCTTAGACATCTATGCTAGTAATTTTATAATCTCTATCTCTCCTTATAACTAATTTTGCTATTACCCATTGTTTGAAATACACAAAAGCCATCTTCAGAAAAAAAATCGATGTGAATTTATCACCTTTAGAATAATGTCCCTTAAAGAGATCAACATGGAAATGAGCCAAGTACCCAGATGTTATCCGCAGCATGAGTAAAAACAGCAGGTTCTCTGCACTGCAGCACCCAAGGCACAGGCTTTAAACTGGAGATTACATTATATTGTGTATATTAGTTTAATTGTAAATAAGCATATCAGAAATCTACAAGTAAATGCAATCCATGTACCTCATTTGTGTTACATTTAGATAAGACAAGATTATTATTAAACATCATGGTTGTTTGCTGTGACTGACACAATCTCACAGGATAGAGAGGGGATGACTTGCCAGTCATAGAATCCCTACAGTGCAGATAGAGACCATTTAGTCCATCGAGTCTGCACTGACCCTATCCCTGTAACCCCACATTTCTATGGCTAATCCACCTAGCCTGCTCATCCCTGGACACTACAGGGCGATGTAACATTGTCAACCCACTTAACCTGCACACCTTTGGATGTGGGAGGAAATTGGAACACCTGGCGAAAACCCACATAAACATGGGGAGATTGTGCAAAGTCCACACAGACAGTCACCCAAGACTGGATTTAAAGCTGGGTCCCTGGTGTTGTGAGACAGCAATGCTAATCACTGTACTAATGTGCTGCCCCAGTCACAGGCATCGAGGAGCCACACTCCTCGTCAGACTATAGGGAGATGCATCAGAGCTGGAATGCCTGGATGTTGGAACCATGGAGAAACACACAAGGGAGGCCTGTGAGTCCTGACTCTGAAGGGTTTCAGCAAGCATGATACCTTTGAAAGACAGTAGGGTTTAGGGTGAAGACCAAATGGACACTGCATATCCATGCCACATCAAACCACCAATGAATAAAGACAAGCCACTTGATCTTTGGAACCCCAATCACTAAGAAGTCACTAGCTCCCCTTAACATACAAAGGATTGCCATTTACCATGGAAGTAATCACCCTGGTAACCAGGTCTCACCAACAAAACCATCATCCATGCATGAATAAAGTGAACAAGACTATTTGAACAAACACATATCAACATATGCTGCAATCAGTTGCTTTTGTGTGACCTCAAGTTCCTAACATTTGTGCTATGGTCAGTATGACGTGGTTTGTCTTTGACACTGCAGTCAGGGTGGATGCAGCCTGCTGAGTGTGATGCCCCAAGGCAGACATTACCTCGATGGCCATTCTCCAGTTGCTGAGGCCTGAATAAAGCCAGTATGGATAGGACTCCTGCATGGATGTTGGTGCATACCCATTAGCTTCGGCTACAAGGGCTACTGGCAGAGAAGCTAAGTAGGAGCCGCTGATAATCAGAATGCCCTGACAGGAAGCTTTCAAACAGCTGATTGGTACTCCTCTCTCCTATTGGTGGATGATGGTGGCATGATGATTAACTGAGAAGGAAGAGGAGTGGATTGGGAGGGTGATCCAAGTGCTTCATCTCCCTCTCTTCAGGACACAACAAGATTCCCTGGCCAGAACGATGACCATCAGACCATAAGAAATAAGAACAGGAGTAGGCTGTTTGTCCCCATGAGTTTGGTCTACCATTCATTAGGATCATGGCTGATCTGACAACATTCCTCACGTACACTTTCCTGCCCTTTCTCCCTAATCCTTGATTCCTCTACTGATCAAGAATCTATCTATTTCAGCCTTAAATATTTAGAAGGGCCCTACTCCCACAGCTCTCTCTAGCAGGGAGTTCCAAAGACTCACAACCCTCTGAGAGAAGAAATTCCTCTTCGTCTCAGCTTTAAATTGGTGCCCCTTTACTCTGAGATGCTGCCCTCTGGTATTGGATTGCCTCATGAGGTGAAACATCCTGTCAGCATTTACCATATCAAGCCCCTTAAGAATCCTATATGTTTCAATGAGATCACTTCTTATTCTTCTAAACTTCAGTAAGTAGAGTCACAACCTGTTTAACCTTTGCCGGTATGAGTATGTGTCTGGCAGACACTGATGTGAAATGCTGGGCTCTCCATGATCATTGCTAAGCACTCGGAGGGTGGAGAAAACAGAATTAATGGGTGGGATGGACACTTCCATTATCTGTGCATATCTACATTATGTCTCTGGCAGCTACGCCAGATGTTTCCATGACTTGTTTTTATTTGTTGAGGGAATGTAGACTCTGCTAGCTAAACCAACATTTAACACCATCTCTAGGTCCCTTGAGAAGATACTGGTGAGTCACCAACCACTAACACAGTAGACCATATGGTGTAGGTACAGCCATAGAGCTGTGAAGAAGGGAGTTCCAAGATTTTCAGCCTGTGACAGTAAAGGAATGCTGATATAGCTAAGGTTTTGGAGTAGATCTGTAGCTCGGGTTGTGGGTGTTGAGGTTGGTTGGCTCGCTGAGCTGGTTTGTTGTTCCGCAGACGTTTCGTTACTGTGCTTGGTAACACCCTCAGTGCAGCCTCTGATGAAGCGTCGGTGTGTATATGGGGTCGAGTTCAAGCCATGAAGCATGCTATTAATAAACACATTGAACTCGACCCCATATACATTCCACTCCGGAGGAAACCAGGACGTGAGGCAATCCATCGCAACGGACCCCAGAGTTTAAAAACCAGGCGGGAAAACACACCGACGCTTCATCAGAGGCTGCACTGAGGATGCTACCAAGCACGGTAACGAAACGTCTGCAGAACAACAAACCAGCTCGGTGAGCCAACCAACCTCAACAGAATGCTGATATAGTTTCAGAACGGTATGGATAACATGAAAGTAGAAGTGCTGTCATGAATCTATGGCCTTTATCCTTCTATATGGTGGAATTTTCAGCTTTGGAAGGTGTTATCGAAAGTGCCCTAGAGAATTGCTGCAGGGTAGGTACAATAGATAGTAGACACTGCTGCCATTGTATGTTACTGATGGATGAAGTGCTGACCAAATAGAACTGCTAGAAGGTCACATGGTGACCTAATAGAGGTTTTAAAATCACTGATAGGTTTTTTTAAGGATGAATGTAGAGAAGATATTTCAAAATATGTGGGAGTCCAAAACCAGAGATCATCATGATAGGATAGTCACTAACATCAGAAGAAATTTCTTTATCCTGAGAGTGGCTAAAATGTACTACTTGCTACCACAATTGAAGTAAGTAACACAGGTGTGTTCGAGGCAAATCTGGACAAATACACGAAGGAGAAATAATAGAAGATTGTGATGATAATCTTAGATAAAGGAGAATGTTCTTTTGGGGCATAAAGGTCATTTTAGACCAGTTAGGCAGAATAGCCTGTTTCTGTGCTGAAAGTTCCTTGTAATATAACACAAGATTTAAATCGTGTAATCAGACAATTCAGTGGTAAGTGAAATGGTCATTGCTTTACAAATGTAAAGTTCCCTTTTCTCCATTAAAGCTCATCGACTTCTGCTTACACCATTTCTCAAACAAACTAATTTCTCCCTGATGAATTCATATTTCTCAAATGGAATAATGTCACTCCTCAGAAATTGGCTAATCACCCTAGATCTGTCCAGAAGTTCATTTTCACAGTCAGGCAGATGTTTTGTTCACTAGCACTTCGGAACTTGTGCAGTGAGAAAATAAAGAGCATGGGATTTATCTGTTCACAGCTCAGCTATTTTCCTTCCTGTCGTGGTATGCCCAGTGTTTCTGTTGAGGTTTGTGACTATTAAAACATATGATAGCCACTGAACTAAATTCAGACTTTGTTGTCTGGTTCTGGATTTCTGTTATCCATCTTTTTGATGAGAAGTTAAATCAAGATTCTAGTCTGTCTTCTTGGATGGATATAAAAGATCCCATGGCTCTACTTGAGGAAGAGCAGGGCTGTTCTCCCTGGTCCTGGCCAATACTTACCTCTCAATCAACATCACTAAAATAAATTACCTACTCATGATTCTCACTGTTGTATGTGGAACCTTGCTGTGCAAAAACTGGCTGATATGCTTCTCTACAGTACAACAGCACTTCAAAAGCGCTTCATTAGCTATAAAGTGTGTATCTGTACTTTCATAAGGTTATGAATGACACTTTATAAATTCAAGTTCTGTCCCTGTTGAGTATTTCATATTTGACTCAATACCCAAATGCCTGAATGAAACCAATTTTTGGGACCCCAGGTCATGTAGCTGTTAAATTTAATCCCATGGTTCTCTCTGTACCACAATTAGGTTCAAACGTTTATGAGAGTGCTCATGAGTCATGATTGGACCAGGTTAACAACCCTAATAAAGGAATTCATATTCTATGAGGTCCACCTGGCTGACCTTGTTCCAATCACTACAAATGTTCTCTGCATATTGTCAGAATTTTTTGATTATGGTGATTTCTAATCAGAACTTATGTGAGACAGAGTTATTGTCAGAATTTCTGTTCCATCTCTTTCAGATGTGTTAAAATAAAAAGAGGATCTTAGACTGGAAAAGTCTATCCAAATAGTGGTAGAAGTTGAAATCTTTAAACAGGACAAGAGCATGATGGGAACAGAAGCCAACCAGGCTCAAGAAGCTCATCAGACTTTATTAACTTTCTAAGGCATCAAAACATCAAAATGTAGACTAACACAAAAATGTCTTTAAATTCTTTGATACTAGAAAGTGTTTTGCAGATGTAGAGTTAAAAAAAACACAAAAAGAAATGATACCCAACTTTATGATAGCAATAAAACTTCTGTAATAAAAGTTTGACATTAGTAGAGAATGTACAAGAGTCAAAAAAAAACTATTGAATCGCAAAATTAATAACACTAAGATGCTCAAGAAGGTTAACACCTTACAGCAAGCATCTTTGGAAGTAAACCCAGAATACCAAGATATAACTTTTGTTGAATAAATCATTATATAATGACACGGCCCTTAGGAATGTACGAATCAACCTTTCTCTCCGGTAATAGATTGGAACCATTTACAGCAGAGATCACATAACTTAGTGGTCATGCAACAAATAAAAAACTTGACACTGAAGCAAATGTTTCGTTTTAGAAAGTTTGGAAAGTTTTACTTAGAAAACTTCCTTGGTTGAGGAGAACAGAGGGCTGCATGGCACACAGGCAGAACTTCACTCTAGATCAAAAAAATGCTGAGACTACTCTTAAAATACCAGCACTACATGGAACAGGTATATTTCATCAGAAACAAGAACTTATTCAATTATATTTCAATACAGGCAAATCTTAAAAATCTGATCATCAGATATCCTTGACTCTACACCAGTCGGAGTTAGTTAGACTGACTCCTGATGCAATTAGTCATTTAGAAGAAGCAGCACCAAAGCAGCACAGTCAGCTTTACTGTCCATAACTAAACCTCAAAACATAGCAAGGTTATCCCAATGAAGTCTTTTGTGAGAACGGAAAGATCACACGCGAGCGTGCTTTCTTAACTGCATCAAACAATGAAGATTTGCTCTTTCAAAAACACAACTCGCTTTTCTGAAGGCTGGAGGTATAGCTGAGGTGTTAAATGAGTATTTTGCATCTGTCTTTACACAAGAGAAGATGCTGCGCAGGGCAGAGGAGGAAACTCTATCACCGCAATGTACAAAATTGATAAGAAAGTAGTTGCGGATAGACTGTTGGTACTTAAAGTTGAAAAGTCACAGGGATTGAATGAGATACATCCAAGGATTTTGACGAGCCACAAACTTTCAATCTTCCCTGGACTTAGGGGAGGTGCCAGAAGACTTTGAGGTCTATTTTAAGAAAGGTTGTAAGGATCATCCCAGCAATACAGAGCAGTCAGTTTAACTTTGGTGGTGGGGAAGCTTGTAGAAACAATAATTCAGGTGACAATTAGTTGTCACATGGAGAAAAATGGATTGATTAGGAAACATCAACAGAGTTTTCTAAAGAGGAAATCACGTTTACTTGACATGCTGAGGGTTTTAGAAAGGTAACAGAAAGGTCTGGCCTCACAAACAACAGAACTTGTTCAGTTTGATCTTTTCCTTTTGCCACAAGCTGTCCCAAAGTCCATCAGTCATTCCTAGCCCACAATTCAAAACTGATAAAAGATTAAAAATAAAGATAATGAAAAATCAGCAAAGGTTCTGACTGTCTCAAACCTAGTTTTGATACAGTCCATCGGGGCCCTATACAATGCAGGCTCAAAGCCTTCACTGTGAGACAGTGGAGGAGCTTGGTGAGGGACAGACCGATAGAACAGCAGAGATGCACTGCATTCACCATTAGCATCCATGAGTGCAAGTAATGTGTTTTTGGTCATCAGAGACTCCTGTCACCACTAATTAAGAACTCAGTGGCGAGACTGTGTTATGGACAAGAGGGCAACCTTGTCATTGGATGTTGCTGAGTTTACCACCAGCCTTAGCATTTCAAAGACTCTGAATTCTTGTTGCCTCCTCTCACTGGCCGGGAAATGGCTACTCATCAAATCTATACTGTTATAAGATGGAACATAATTACCCTTTTAAGTGACGACCTGCCACAATAGTGCATGTAGCCAGGGCTGTTAGTATCCTCTCTCTGGGAAAAGTGCTTGGAGGTAGAAAAGCTTTGTAGGTACAACTAAATGCATGACATTCCAAGTTTCAACTTGCTGCCACCTCTAAAGCTGCCCTGTCAGGGTTAGGAAAATTCAGTCCCTTGGGTTATCAACAAAGTATTCTCGTAGTATCAGAAGAAGAGAAGAAATAGGTGCAGGAATAGTTATTCAGCTCCTCAGACCTGCTCTGTGCTCCATTAAGGTCAAGGTAGAACTTCTTACCTTCTCTCACTGCCCTAAAATCTTCTGGCTCCCTTGGGATCCAACAATCTGTCAAACTGCAAATTACATATACCCAACCACTGAGTATCCATCTTGTGGGAGAGAATTTCAAACCTTCACAGCACTTGAGTGAAGAAATCTCTCCATATCTCAGTCCTAAATGGTCACACACTAGTTCTGAGACAGTAGACTCCGCACCCTCCAAAGTAGACTTCCCAGCCAGAAGAATCTTCCTTCCAGCAACTATATTGACAAGTCTCTCAAGAATTTTACCTCTTTCAGGAAGTTGACCTCTCATTGTTCTAAACTCAAAGGAACATATGACTAGTCTTCATAATCTTGCCTCATAGGAAATTCCCCAAATACCAGGAATTAATCTAGTCAACCTTAATTGCACTTCCTGTTCTCCATGTATATCCTGCAGTATGGTGTTTTTTTCACCAAGGTCCTGTAAAATTGGAGTAGGACTTCTTTATTGTTATACGCAATCCCTTTGCAATAAAGGTCCGAACACTATATGTTTTCTTAATTCCTTGCTGTTGCTGCCCGTCAACCTGCTGTGAATCAAAAATGTAGACACTCAGATTCCATTTACCAATCTGTCATCATTTCTAAAAAAAATTCTGCTTTTATATTTTTCTATCACAGCAGATAACTTCCATATTATGGAAGTTTTTTCCATATTATGCAATATTCCATTTGCTACTTTTTTCCAATCACTTTATTTGTCTAAATCCTTTAGCATTAGCAACTTTACTAAAGAAGAGAAACTTTTACACTCGAATTTCACATTCGGAATGACAATGACTGAAGCTACAGAATGACAGAATGCACCACACCCAGAAACCAGAAATAGCATCAAGCTCTGGAGATATGAATGAATCTGCCAGGACTCCAGAACAGTACATCAGTCACCTCTTGAATACAGACAGATGTGGTGCCTCCAACAGTGCCACTGTAATTTCCTCTCACTGCCTACAAAAACCCCAAAGGGGAAAAATATTAATGACTACTGTTACAGTGACTGAAATTCTGTTGGGGTCACCAAATATCTCTCTGAGTCTGGAGACAGCAATTCACATTTCTATGTAATTATCTACCTTGTGAATCAAAGTTTGTTTATATACTGCTGCTGTGTAAGGGGCGATACAACACAGTCTCTCAGGTGGGATTGTCTCCTTCTTCTGGTCCCTTTCTTCCTTTACCCAAACACCACCAATGAAAAAGACACACACTGGACTGTTGACCCCAAAACCCTCTTCACAAACATTGGGGGACATGTGACAAAATTGGGAGGAGCTGCCCCATAGCAGCCTAATATATTCGCAGTCATTGAATTACTGATTCAACCACTAGTTATAACCAATGTCCCATTTATCTCCATCACCATTCCTAATTATGTTTTCTTTGACTGTCAGGACTGATTTCACTGGAGAAGGCAGAACAGTGGTATAGCGCCTGGACCAAATTCCCTGGGAGTTCTCAATATTGTGTCTGGACCCAATGAAGTCACATGATATCAGGGAACCTCATGCTGAGTACGAGCTACCAGTAACCACTTCCCCCAACATGCCCAGCTGATTAAGCAGTACTTCTCTATGCTAAACAGAGGCAAGAGTAGCAAGAGTATAGAATGTACTTTTGTTGGGGTCTTCAATGTAGATTGCCAAGAATGGTTCACCAGCATCATAAACGACTGAGCAGGCTGAGTCCTGAATGACATATCTGCTGGGATAAAACTGTATCAGAGATAAAAGGTACTGCAGATGCTGGAGAATCCGAGATAACAAGCATGGGGCTGGATCAACACAGCAGGTCAAGCAGCATCATAGGAGCAGGAAAACTTGACGTTTCGGGCCTAAACCCTTCATGTGAGAACAAACAAGAGGGCAAATCTACTTGACCTCACCCTCACCGACCTACCTTTTCATTCTGCACATGCGTCTTATTTTAAATGCACTTGTTGGACATAGCATCACTGGCTGGCCAGCATTTATTGCCCATAGTTGCCCTTGAGAAGGTGGTGGTAAGCTGCCTTCTTGAACCCACTTCTATCCATATGCTGTTGGTGGACCCAGAATGCCATTAGGAAGGCAATTCCAAGATTTTGACTTGATGACACTGAAGGAACGATGGTGTATTTCCAAGTCAGGATAGTGAATGCCTTGGAGGGGAACTTGCAGGAAATATTGTTCCTGTGTATCTACCGCCCTTGTCTTTGTAGATGGCAGTGGTCATGTGTTTGGAAAGTGCTCTCTAATGATCTTTGTTGAATTTCCGTAGTGCATCTTTTAGATGGTACACACTGCTGCTACTGAGTGTTGGTGGTGGTAGGAGTGGATGCTAATGGATGTGGTACAAATCAAACAGTCTGTTTTTTCCTGGATGGTGTCAAGCTTCTTGAGCGTTGTTGGAGTTGAACTTATCCAGGTAAGTGGGGAGTGTTCCATCACACTCCTGATTTGTGCCTTATAGATAATGGACAAGCTTTGGCCAATCAGGAGGTGAGTTACCTACTATAGGATTCCTAGTCTGTCACCTGTTTATGGTCCTGAGTCTAGTTCATTTTCTGATCAATGGTAACCTTCAGGGTAATGATAGTGGGGTTTCAGTAATGCTAATGTCATTGAATGTCAATGGCCAGCAGTTAGATTGTCTCTTATTGGAGATGGTGATTGCCTGGCATTTAAGTGACACAAATGTTATTTGTCCTTTTTCAGGATAAGCCTGTATAGGGTTGGGTGGATGCCAGTGTTGTAGCTGTATGGGAACAGCTTGGCTAAGTGCGGTAAGTTCTGGAGCACAAATATTCAGTACTATTGCTGGAATGTTGTAAGGAGAAAAAGTCTTTGCCTCCAACATTTTGTTGATATTATGTGGAGTGAATTGAATACTCTGAAGGCATTTGATAAGGTATCACCAATAATGTTGCTTAATAAGAAGAGCAGAAGGCACTGTGGGAGCACTTGGGAATTACTGAAGTAACGTTAGAGATCCCTAAAGCCAAGGGGGAAAATTCCACAGCATTGTAGGTGATGGACAGGTTTTTGCTAAGTCAGGTGAGTTGCTTGCTGCAGGATTCCTAGCTTCTGATCTGCAGACACAAATCCATTATTCTATTATAAATGTGACTTTAAGAAAATAGATTTAAACAGCATTGAATTAATGCAGCAATACAAGCTTTAGAATAACATAATTTAAACAACATTGATTTGTTGGAGTAATACAAGCATAAACAGCATTGAGATGTTATAATTTAAAACCAGTTCTAATGGAATAAAGATCATTAAACACACTATGAAGAAATGGAAGAAGCCATAATTCATCCAAAAAAGACTAAATAGCAGAGATGAACCAAACAGAACATAGGATTGGGCAACATGGAAAAAAAAACTCTTGAGATGCAGAATTGCTTCAAACTTTACAACTAAATCGAAAGCTGAACATTTCCGGAAGGCCTTTGACAAGGTGCCACACAGGAATCTGTTAAATAAGTTAATAACCCACGGGCGAGGTACTTGCATGGATAGAGGATCAGGTGACTGGCAGAAGATAGAGAGTGGGGACAAAGGGGTCTTTTTCAGGGTGGTAGCCAGTAACGAGTGGAGTCCCACAGGGGTTAGTGTTGGGACTACAACTATTCATGTTACACATTAACGATCTGGACGAAGGAACTGAGGGCATTGCCGCTAGGTTTGCAGACGACACAAAGATAGGTGGAGAGACAGGTTGTGTTGAGGAAACTGGAAGGCTGCAGATGTACTGACTAGGAGAGTAGGCAAAGAATTGGCAGATGGAATACAGTGTTGGAAATTGTGAAGTTATGCATTTTGTAGGGGGGTAGACTATTTTCTAAGTGAGGAAAGGCTTCAGAAATCTGAAGCACAAAGGACTTAGGAGTTCTAATTCCAGATTCTCTGAAGGTTAACAAGCAGATTCAGTTGGCAGTTGGGAAGACAAATACAATGTTAGTATTCATTTTGAGAGGAGTGGAATAGAAGAGCAGGGATGTATTGTTGAGGCCATACTGGTTAGGCCGCCCTTGGAATACTGCAAGTACTTTTGGGCCCCGTACCCAAGAAGGATGTGCTGGTGTTATAGGGGGTCCAGAGATTGTTTACAAGAATGATCCTAGCAATAAAGGGCGTGTCATATGAGGAGCAGTTGAGGACTCTAGGTCTGTACCTGATGGAATTTAGAAGGATGAAGGGGGATCTCACTGAGACTTACAGAGAGGCCTACATGGAGAACATATTTCCACTAGTAGGAGAGGCTATGATCTGAAGCCACAGCTTCAGATCGAAGGGATGACCCTTTAGAACTGAGATGAGGATGAATTTCTTCAGAGGGTGGTTAATCTATGGAATTCAGTGCCGCAGAAGGCTGTGGCAGGCCAAGTCATTGGGTGTCTTTAAGACACAGGTAGATAGGTTGTTGATTAGTAAGGGTGTGAAAGGTTACAGAGACAAAGGAGGGGCATGGGGTTGTGAAACATATCAGCCATGATTGAATGGTGGAGCAGACTCAGTAGCTGAATGGCCTAAGTCACCTCCAATATTTTATGGTCTTATGTTTTCCATATTTGGATGTATAATACATTATTGTATTCACTGGGTGCTATCGCTAGTGATTCTATAAATTGCCAAAAGGAAGCAAAGGCTATTTGAAGAAGTTCTAAAAGCTTATGATAATTATTTAAAATTGAGAACAAATAATATTCATGAAAGGACTTGGTTTAACAGAAGTGCTCAGCACTCAGGGTTATCTGTCGGTAGCTTATTAAATGATCTCTTTAGAATATGGATTTTTGAAAGCAGAATGTATAAGTGATAGAATTGTTACAATAATTGATTCATCATTGTCAGATTTCTTACAGAGCAAGTAGGATGGAACTTTGGAAAAAGCTATTCAAAGCATGTTGGAAGTGGAAACCAGAAAGACTCCCAGATAGATTCTGAGAAGAACACAATACCTCATGATAGTACCAGAACCTATTCACTTTGTAAGGTATGGATACTCTAAAGAGGCCTATAACACACCAACGAAGACTAAGCCAAACAGCAACCAATAAGATGCAGAGCCAGTGCACAACAACAAAAGAGTTAAAGGCACAGGCAATGCCAAGACATGACAAATTAGTGCTACATCTTTCACATTATAGATCACTTCCAGAGAATGTGTAGTCGTAGGATCAAGTGTCAGCTCAGCAGAAAGCCAAATAGTTTGCTCAAACAAGTAAGTTAATTCAATTGGATTACCTCCATTGGAAAAAGTACCCGCACTAGATGATATACCTTCGTAATAGAAAATAGCCAAAGCATTCTTAGAGGAAATCGGTGATCTAAAGGAATTGAGTTGCTATTCCTGTTATCACAGCAGAATATTTCAATGTATTCTCCATCAAATGAGAACTGTTAGTGCCAATGACAGACTTAAATAAGCAGTAACCCACTACTGTCATGATTGAAAATTTTAACATATCTAGCTCACCAGGAAGACAGCCACAAACGATAAAGGAAAATGCCAAACGCAATCAAAAAGTTGAAGCAAAGATTAAGAATAAAAATCTTTTGGAACAAAATGGAGATGGGGGCTACATATGATTCCATGGAAGCCAACTCAGCATCCACAGAAGCAAAACACAGTCTTAAAGAAGAAATTACCAGTATGAACATCCAAGAAACTACAAGAAAGAAAACGCCTGTTCACATCATAAAGCAATTGCCTCGACCAGAAATCCAGGATACTGTAAAGAAGAAAGTACTTGCCTTAAGAGTGTAGCTATCTTCCATGATGGACATTCATGAGATTAAAGGTCTCTCAAATGAGGCCACGGGCAATTACCTGAATTGGAAGTGAAGAGTTTCCCTGTGAAGGGAATTCGGGAGATTAAGGGTCCTCCAGATAAAGTAATTGTCCAACTATCAAGTTTAGCGGGAACAACATCTTCTGTCTAGGTCACTGCAGAGATAAAAGACTGCCCTCTGGAGAAATGCTTTATAGACCATCAGAATCAAGGTCAACAGTCCTCAAGTCAAAGAACTACCAATCTTCCGATTCTGAAGGGAAAGCAATTGGGAAGAACTGTGCAACCTCCACTATCCCTGCATTTCTGAAGGAACAAATTGTGTCGAGATGGGGAATTATAAATACAACAGTTGATATATACATGAATATATAAATGTTACCTAAGGGAAAAAGTTCGGGTAGATGTTACGTGAGGTAATGTTATGTTAAAATCATACTGGGTTCCACCCGATCTGATGATGTCACACAGGTGGAGAATTAGATATCTTGCATGAGACCCCTTTGGAGTGAGAATGGTCATCTCTGGCTGCTGAAAGTCTTACATAATTCTACCAAACTATTCAATGCAGCTTGTACTTATTTCAATCATGCAACAAACTGCTTTATGTTATGTAAAGTAAGTGCTTTTCCTTGTTAAGACTTATCAGTGGTCTAGATTTTAGTACTGATAACTAAACAGGTCCTTAGGTTCAGAATAGAATGGAGGATTCATGATGTGCTCTACCTCAAAGACCCAATGTCCAATACAATCGATTCTTCCTTTCCTCCAGGCCTCATAAAAGGAAATTCTCACATTTAGCTTGGCAAATCTCTTTTATTTACTGACACAGATCTGTTTCAACCTGGGGAGTAAGCTTCAGTGAATCCCTCAGGCAATCCCCAGTTAGTAACACTTGGGAATCTGTTTAGTTTTATAGGACTTCTAGATTGACATAGATTTTCAAAGCCCTATCTGCTTCCTCAACTATACCTCACACAGAACAGTTAAAATCATGAATATGGTGGGAACAGGACACTAAGTTAAATTACTGAGGACCAAACTTTAAACTTAGACGAATCGCCTGCTATTGTGATTCCACCTCCATTACTAAATTGTCAGCCTAGATAAGTTAAAAAACACATCTCAGTTCCTACAAAAAGATAGATCTAGTTCCCCAACAGAATCAACAGTGAAGATTGAGCTGCATCAGCAAGGCCTCACAATCTATAGAAATTTAATGTTAATATTAATTTAATACAGAAATTTATAGATCAATTTAAAATTGCTATCTGCCTCACCTTAATTCTTCAACATCATTTACCCTTAGTCCTCTCATTCCTCTCCCACAGCCCCCGTCAACCTCGTTCCTTCATCTTTTTCACCCATTTTTCACTTTATGAACAGGATTCACAAGCCTTTTCATATCATTTGGAAGCCACGATGTAGCTCATAACACCTCCAAATTGACTCTTCAAACCAACTACATAAACAGAGTCAAGCATTTGTAAAATGATCAGTCTGTTGAACTGCAACACAAATCCATATAACTCCCCAAGTAAACAAGTTAACTGCAGAATTACTATCTCAACAAAGTCTCGGCTGAATACATCAGAGCATTCAGAAAAGCATGAATAATTAGACATTTATCATACTAGGCTTGACTTTCAATACTGTTAAATGTATTCTACCATTTTATCCCTTTCATTTTTGAATTCATTAAATAATTTTTCCATAATTACAAGGTAATCTTTTATTTGACAATTTGACTTAAGTAATAATCCAGTAAGCATGTTGTTTAATGGATAGAGACCAAAAAACTGCAGATGTTGGAATCCAAGGTAGACAAACAGGAGGCTGGAGGAACACAGCGAGCCAGGCAGTATCTGGAGGAAAGGAGCAGTCAGGACTGGATGTGGGGGAAGGGGGAGAAAGGGGTGGAGGCAGAATGGTGGTGATAGGTGACACTGCTGGTAGGTACGACCTGGTTGGTCAATGGGAGAGATGGATCTGGTTGGTGGTTGGAAAGGAGGGTCATAAGGTGGAATGGAAGGGAAGAGGTGAGGCTGGAAGGAGCCAGGGGTTGGGTGGGAAGGTTATTTGAAATTGGAGAATTCAATGTTGAGTGCTCCAGGCTGTCGGGTGCCCAGATGGAAGATAAGTTTGTTGTTCTTCAAATTTGCATTCTGAGTCACTGTGACACTGAGGATGGACATGTTGGAGGGGAATTGGGGCTGGGAGTTGAAATGGGTGGTGACCAGGAGGTTAGGTTGGCCGTAACAGGCCAGGCAAAGATGCTTGGTGAAACAGCCACCTGGTCTACGTTTGGTCTCACCGATGTAGAGCAAACCACATCGGGAGCACCAGATATAATAGACTAGGTTGGAGGAGATGCAGGTGAAGCTCGGTCTCACATGGAAAGGTTGTCTAGGGCCCTGGATGGAGGTGAGGGAGGTGGTGTGTGGGCATGTCTTGCATCTATTGTCATTACAGGGGAAAGTACCGGGTGGGTTGGAGTGGTTGGTGGGGAGTGGGTGCGAACTAAGGAGTGGCAAAGGGTATGGTCCATGTGGAAGCCAGAGAGGGGTGGGGAATAGAAGATGTTCCAGGTGGTGGAGTCTAAATAGAATTGGCTGAAGTGTTTGAGGATGATACTTTGGATGCGGAGGCTGGTGGGGTGGAAAGTGAGGACAACGGGGACCCCATCTTTATTATGTTTGAGGGGGGCATGGTTAAGAGCTGTGGAGCGGGGTCTGGGTGACAGAGGGGGGAAAAAGAGTATTGTTTGAAAAAGGCGGACATTCAGGATGCTTGGAAGTGGAACATCTCCATGTCAGAGCAGATGAGATGGAGACGGAGGAATTGGGATAGCCCTCCACTGTGCCTCCTCCATTCCCCATTCTACACGTCATAACTACCCCTCCCCCCCCCCACTTTCTTGTACCCGAAGCACTGACTTCTCCTTTCCTCCAGATGTAGCCTGGCTTGTTTAATGGATAGTTGCATCTTCCAGTCACAGCGCTAACATAACTTAACTCAATGAACACAATACAACTCATGCTGCAAGATCAACGGTACAGGAGGCAAAACTATTTTATTTACCCGTTTTAACTTCTCTCACTTCTAATTCACAGTTCAAGCTTCCATGCAGCGGATGTAAAAACATTCAGCATTTACCTCACAGAAAAATAAAAAAAATTGTTTGCACAATACACTAATGGGCTAGAAACTGGGGTTGGATTTCCAGGAGCCCCACTCAGTTGCTGTTTTTTTTGTGCCAAATTGCTTCTATCCCGGGGCCTGAAAATTGACCCTCAATCTTTAAGGCCTGTCCCATCCCTGCAGGTGAGGCTAGGTAAAAACAACTAGTGGTGTAATGGGAGATAACAAGCATGGGGCTGGATGAACACAGCAGGTCAAGCAGCATCATAGGAGCAGGAAAACTTGACTTTTCGGGCCTAGACCCTTCATCAGAAATGGGGGAGGGGAAGAGGGTTCTGAAATAAATAGGGAGAGAGGGGGAGGCGGATAGAAGATGGATAGAGGAGAGGATAGGTGGAGAGGAGGCAGACAAGTCGAAGAGGCGGGGATGGAGCCAGTAAAGGTGAGTGTAGGTAGGGGGGTAGGGAGGAGATAGGTCAGTCCAGGGAGGACGGACAGGTCAGGGGGGCGGGATGATGTTAGTAGATAGGAGATGGGGGTGTGGCTTGGGGTGAGAGGAAAAACAGGTTAGGGAGGTGGAGATGAGCTGGGCTGGTTTTGGGATGCGGTTGGGGGAGGGGAGATTTTGAAGCTTGTGAAATCCACATTGATGTAGTGTCACTAGACCAGTAATTCAAAATTACTATTCTGGGAATGTCGGTTCAAATCCCACTACAACAGATGGTGAAGTTTTAATGCAATTTAAAAGATAATCTGGAATTAGGGGAGAAGATACTAGCCTAATGTTGACCTGTAATCACAAGCAACTGTGTTAAAAACCCAGCTGGTTTACTTTAAGGAGCGAAATTTGACCTACATGTGAATCCAGATCCACAGCAAGATGGTTCACTCTTAAATGTGCTTTGAACAATGAGGGGTTGGCAATAAATGCCCACATCCATGAATAAATAATGGAATCTTCATTGCCTTTGAATACGGTACAATAACATGACTACTAATTGAGTATTAGCCTTTAAATCAATTCAATGAAGAACAAAAGAATAACAGATCTGTGGGCTGGACTGTCTGCCCCCACTTCCCACTAAACCAGTGAGTTTGAAGTTGGGGATACATCTAAAATTCAGCAGGTGACCTTCCTGCCAACTACATGCCTACTCCTGACCTGAGATTTTACAAGAGGCAGGGGAAGTATCAGCTGGTCCCCTCTGCCTCCCACATGTTTAGGCCTATTGAGATCCCTGGCTTCCGAGTTAATAGTCACTTAGGGGGCTTATCCCAATACCAATGGTATTTTACCCAGAATAGGGGAAGACCAATTGCATATGAGCAGTTCCCCACTTTAACCTTCCCCCATGGCTTCTTTGGATCTATCCCATACGCTTCTCAACTCCTCACCTGGACAGGTTGGTATGTCTCAGTGTGACGCCTAAATCTGGATTTGTCTGGGTTACTTGCTTTCGTTACTTGCTTGTACTCAGCAATCATCACTGCTCCCTTGAGGCTTCTGACTTTGCAGAGCTACTGGTTTTCTAATTGGCTGGTTACTTTCTAAGGTGGGACTTCATTACTGGGGTAAGGGCAAACATCTCACCTTTAAACTGTTCATGCAGCTCCCAGCCTGAGATTGCTGTCAAACAGCTGTTGGGATTGTGGGTGAGCTTATCACAAAGTTTTAGCCAGGAACCGCACTGCCCTATATAATTCAGTTCATATTTACATTAGCTGATACTGTGTGCCAGATCCTCTGAGTAAGGAAAGAAGAAATAAGTTACATTTATACAGCATATATTGCATAGGTGTAGTGATCACCTCAGGACATCCCAACAGACCTTTTACAGATAATAAGCTACATTCTGAGGTATAGTTGTTGTAATGCAGAAAACATAACCAGTTCACGCTCAGCAAAGTCTCATGCATAGTAATGAGATAATCTATTTTTGGTATGGTTGATAATTAATATTTATCAGAAAGATTTGAAAATTTTGTGGCAAAACTGTGACTTTAATTTGTGTTTAAAGTTGTACCTTACCAATTTCAGAACTTAGTAGCTTGATCACTTTTCAGAGGCACTAATGAAACAATGAATATGTTTCAAACTCATTGGATTATATTAACTGATTTCAGTTCTGATGAAGTGTCACTGGATTTGAAACATTAACTCTGTTTTTCTCTCCACAAATGCTGATAGATCCGCTGAGTTTCTCCAGCGCTTTCTAATTTCGTTTGTTTCAGATCTCCAGCATTTACAGTTTTTTGTTTTGTTCTCTATTGACTTTGTGTAATTCTGTTGGTATTTTCTCAGTGTTCTGACATCATAGACTTCACAATAGACTCTAGTATTTCAGCCACTACTGATATAAGGTTAACTGATCTGTAATTCCTTAACTTTCCCCTCCCTTTTTTCAAATAACGGTGTTACATTTGACATCCTCCAACCTGCCAGGGTTGTTCTAGAAATCTACAGAATTTTGCATTTGACAACAAACACATCCATTATTGGCTACCTCCTTTAATACGCTGGGATGTGAATAATTCCGAAACAGTGAATTTATCAGATCTTAGTCTCATTATTTTCTCCACCATTTTTTAAATCAACATTAACTTTTTCTAATTTCAGCTTCTTAGTAAACCCTTGCTTCCTTAGCATTTCAGGGTAGTTAATTGTCTCATATATTGTGAAGACAGAACTGAAGTAAGTTGTTTAATTGTTCTGCCATTTCGTTGATGTCCATTCTCCACGGTAAACAGTCTAAGGATTCGGGGCAAGTCATTTAGGACTGAGATGAGGAGAAATGTCCTCACCCAGATAGTTGTGAGCCTGTGGAATTCCCTGCCACAGAAAGCGGTTGAGGCCAAAATATTGAGTGCCCTCAAGAAGGAGTCAGGTCACTAAAGAAATCAAAAGATATGTGTAGAAAGCAAGAATAGGATTAGATGTGCTGCCATGATCATATTGAATGGCAGAGAGGTTCAAAGGGCTGAATGACCTACTTCTACTCCTGGTTTCAATGTTTCTCTTATCAATTCTCCTGTTTCAGATTGTAAGGAGCCTACATTTGTCTTTGCCAATCTTTATCTTTTCACACAAGATCTTGCACTCCACTTTTACACTCCTTGCAATGCTACCCTCATACTTAGTGTTTTCTTTCTTAATTCATTTATTGACCCTCATTTGCTGCATTTTAAACTGCTTCAGTATTCAGGCTTGCTACTTTTACCAGTAACTTTATATGACTCAAGCATGTGGGCAGCCCACAGGCACAGTGGTTAGCTCTGCCACCTTGCAGTGTCAGGAACCTTGGGTGACTGTCTGTGTGGAGTTTGCATGTTCTGCCTGTGTCTACATGGGTTTCTGATGGGTACTTTGGTACCTTCCACAGTCCAAGGATGCTCAGGTTAGCTGAATTGGCTATGCTAAATTGCCCTGTAGTGTACAAGCTAGGGGGTAGGTTGGGAGACTAGGTCTGGGTGGGATGGTCATGACTGTGCACACGCAGACTCGATAGGCCAAATGGGCTCTTTCTGTACTGTGAGGGATTCTACATAATGCAGTGTTGCCTTGAAACATTTCCCTACAATTGACTGGGCTGTAGTTGCTGGCTTTATCTTTTAAGTAGAAGTTAATATTTGTAGCTTTCCAAATGTCTGGCAACACACCTATATTCCATGACTACTAGAGAACTAGGACCAGAATCTCATCAGTTTCGATCCTTACTTTCAGCAGTAACTTAATATATATCTGACCAAGAGAGTGACTAGTCTACTTTGAAGACTGACAATAGTTAAGTGCCTTTCTATTAACTATTTTTACCTAATTATATGAGATTCTAGGACAATCAGTGAGAGCTGGCAACCCTACATTCCTTCCCATTACCACAAACATTTTGGGAATATAGGTTAGAGGCAATCAAACTGCAGATGCTGGAATCCAAGGTCGACAAACATGAGGCTGGAAGAACACAGCAGGCCAGGCAGCGTCTGGAGAAAAGGAGCAGTCAATGTTTGGGTATTACCCTTCTTCAGGACCTGAATACTGAAAAGTTGACTGCTACAGGGTAAAACCCAAAACATTGACTGCTCCTTTCCTTCGGATGCTGCCTGGCCTGCTGTGTGTCTTCCAGTCTCCTGTTTGTCAACCTGGGAAACATAGGTGTCTGAAACTGAGATTTAGTACTCTACCTGGAAATGGGAAAGCATCAATCAGCTAATATTATCTTCGTAGGAACAAATGCAAACACAGGCTCACCAGGCTCCCTCCAGCATACAACAATATGCATTTCTATTGCATCTTTAACATTATTAAACATCCCATACTGTTTCACAAGTGTGCAATCAAACCAAAACTCACTCTGAGCCAAGGAAAGAGATAGTGAAGAGAGATTGATCACAGGAATGCATCTTAGAGGAGGAAAGGGAGAAAATTTATTAAATTTTCATCTGCAAAAAAAACTTAGACTTAAACATTTAACAGTTTTTTTCTATTTGTATTAGAAACAAAAGCTTTAAAAATGTTGCAAACAAGCAAAAAAAAAGCCAGTGAAATTCTTTTAGCAGTCTTGCTTTGTTTACAATACAACCCTTGCTCTGTTTAAAGTGGCAAACAGCCCTGATTTTTTTTCTAAAGACTTGGCCTTTGTCTGTCGCAAGTTCTTGCTGTTCAAACCTGAAAAGCCAATTCTGATGAAGGGTTTAGGCCCGAAACGTCAAGTTTTCCTGCTCCTATGATGCTGCTTGACCTGCTGTGTTCATCCAGCCCCATGCTTGTTATCTAAGCCAATTCTGTATTGTACTACAGATTATAAATGCATTGGACTTTAACCAGCAGAGGGCACTGAAGTATAGTTAATACGCATCTTGCGACTCTATTCTAAGGTTCATCATCAATTGCTTTTACCTCTCTACAATTTTACAGTATATATATCCTTCCAGCAATTCATCATCCATATTTTGCATTCTCAAAGTGAATCTAAACAATATTAAAAACTTCTATGAATCACTAGCTAACTTCAACTGGAGCATTGTGTTCAGTTCTGTAAAAGAGATTTACTACAATAGTACCAGGGATGAGGGACTTTAGTTTTGTGGAGAGAATAGATAAATTCGCATTGTTCTCCTCAGAGCAATGAGGGTTCATGAAGAAATTTAATGAAGAAGTGTTCAAAAGTGTGAGGGGTTTTAATGCAGTGGATACATGGAAAGCTATTTCCAGTGGCAGGAGGGTCAGTAACTAGAGGTCATAATTTTAGGACCAAAGGAATCAGAAATGAAATGAGGAGAATTTTTATTAAGCAGTGAGTTGTCATGACCCAGATGTACTGGCAACATGAGTGAGAAACAAGTTCAAAATTAAGTTTCAAAATGACATCATGTACTTGCGAAGGGATAATAAAATGAAGAGCTCGATGGAAGGACAGTGAGTTTTGGGATTGATTAAATATTTCTTTCCAAAGGGCTTGAGTGGGAAAGGTGGGCCAAATGCCCTCCTGCGCTTAAACATTCATTATCCTAGGAAATAGCTATTCAGGAAAGTTAACAAAGGAGAGCAGAGTTTTACTTTTGATTAAAATAGTCGTGCCATAGCTTTGTGTGTATACAATCTGAACTATTAGACTTTGCTATTTAAAATACCTTTCAAATGATCAAATATTTAGATACTTTGATTAACATCAACTCTGTTGCTGTTTGCATGATGTCCCACATTGTGAGCAGTCTTGGCATCTTTGCATCAACAACCATAACCTGAAATAGGAAGATGGGAGGGCAGTTATTAAAATCATGAAATGATTAGTAATTTCACCCATTGTTTATGCATGTATTTAATCATGTCACAGAGCATCACCTTCCAAATCCACAACCTCTATCACCAAGAAGGACATGGGCAGCAGGTACATGGAAATGTCACCACTAATAGTTCTTCTCCAAAACAGACGCTGTCCTGACTTGGAAATCTATTACCATTTCTTCACTGTTGCTGTGTCAAAATCCTGGAGCTCGCTTCCTGACAACACTGTAGGAATCCCTACACTACATTGACTGCAATGGTTCACGAAGATGACCCACCGCTATCTTCTAAAAGACAATTAGCAAATGATTAGTGACTTAACCACACACAACGATATGTCAAAGCAACAGACTCCAAATCTTCATACTCGTCGTCTTTTTGCCTTCAGGAATGCCACTGGTCCTTTTCTGTATTTCTGAAATATACTAGTGTGAAATATTAAGCAGGGCCAATTGAGGCAATGTTTGAGGTGAAGGGAATGCCTGTAGTTGGCCATTGTTCTTTGACAATCTTTGGCTAGATATGCTGCCATAATAGGAGTTGGGACGTCATGTTGAGGTTGTACAGGACATTGGTGAGGCCTGTTCTGGAGTACGGTGTCTAGTTCTGGTGGCTCTGTTATAGGAAGGATATTATCAAGCTGGAGAGGGCTCAGAAAAGATTTACGAGGACGTTGCGGGGAATAGAAGGCTTGAGTTATAAGGACAGGCTGGATAGGCTGGGACTTTTCTCACTGGAACGTAGGAAATTGAAGGGTGACCTTATAGAGGTCTGTAAAATAATGAGGGGTATAGATAAGGTGGAGGGCAGGTGCCTTTTCCCTAGGGTGGGTAAGCTCGAGACTAGGGGGTACATTTTTAAGGTGAAAGAAGAGAGATTCAAAAAAGACACAAGGGGCAATTTTCTTACACAGAGAGTGGGTCGTGTGTGGAATGAACTTCTAGAGGAAGTGGTGAATGTGGGTACAGTTACAATGTTAAATAGGCATTTGGATAATTCATGAACAGGAAAGGTTTGGAGGGATGTGGGCCATGTGCATGCAGGTCTGACTAGTTTAGTTTGGGATTATGGTCGGCACGGACTGGTTGGACTGAAGAATCAACCACTAATCAGACTTTGGAAGAATAGACTTATACTTGACTACATGAAGTAGTTTATTACCTAATAGTAAGATAGCAGGCTACATTAGCTTAAGATTCATTTGCTACATTGTCATGAGGTAAGAGACATAGTTATCTCCCGAGAAATAATAATTAGATCTTTGCTTTGCGACTGTAGACTGAAAAACTGACTAACGGATAGCAACAAATTGACTAGCTCCTCCCAGAAACAGTCATTTATCTATTAATGGATTGGTCTGTTCCAAATCTTCCAAGCTCACTTTTTAGGCCAACTGCCTTATGCAATAATTTAAATGTATCATTGAAAAAATAACAAGGTTATAAACAATTAGAAATCAGGAGGCAAACACACACAAAATAACTCTACCAATCCTTGCACTGAAAAGTAAAACAGACAAACACAACTAGCAGGAAACCAAAAAACACTAACACATTGAAAGGTGACGGAGAGTTCACTGAGTTAAGCATATGGATAGACAGGCTCCAACAGAGACTCAGGCACACAACAGCACATTGAAAAGCATGTGTGAGAACATGAGCAACAGATAGAATGACACTGAAAACGAAGACACAGACAACATAGGTAAACTGATTAACAGCCTCAGACACACACTTCCACACACATAACCCACAAAGTACTCCAGAAATACAAAATATAGACAAAAATTGCTGGAATCAATCAGTTGGTCAATAGCCTGAGTTAAGGAAGAAACCATGTTAATGTTTCAGTTCAGTGAGCTTGCATTGTAAGCTGCATGGCTTCTGCTCCTCTTGGGTCATCAGTCCCTTAGCGAAAGTCTGTTTCTTCTCACAAATGTTGGACAGGCTACATTAGCTTAAGTCTCATTTGCTACATTGACATGAGGTAAGAGACAGTGTTATCTCTAATTATTAGACCTTTGCTTTGTGACTATAGACTGAAAAACTGACTAATGGATAACAACAAATTGACTAGAGATAACAAGCATGGGGCTGGATGAACACAGCAGGTCAAGCAGCATCACAGGAGCAGGAAAACTTGACGTTTCGGGCCTAAACCCTTTTCTGATAAA
>JAHRHZ010000077.1:17267131-17283275 GCA_024137785.1 Ginglymostoma cirratum | reverse complement strand
TGAAGAAGGGTCCCGACCTGAAACATCAGCTTTCCTGTTCCTCTGATGCTGCCTGGCCTGCTGTGTTCCTCCAGCTCCACACTGTGTTATCGCTGACTCCAGCATCAGCAGTTCTTACCATTTCAAATTCCAATGTTTTCTTTTCCTGTTATGCAAAGACTGCACAAAATACTTTAATAGTTGAGTATGCACATAAAGGTTTTTAATGAATAAAGTATATTTTGGCAATGCTAAATAAACAAAAGTGTCTGCAGCATGAGGATCTTTGGCTCAAGCCATTGAATTGGAGACTAAACCGCAGGCATTGCACTCATCAGGGAGGGGAACGCTGTTTCAGTCAGGGTAGTCTCATCCCTGAAGTTAGTCAGAGCTTCACAGAATCATAACAGCGTGGAAGGAGGCTGTTTGGCCCATTGTGCCTGCATCAGTTCTATATCTGAGTGCCAATTTCCTGCCTTTTCCCCATATCCCTGCATACCATTACTATCCGGAAAAAAATCCAATGCCCTCTTGAATGCCTCAATTGAACCTGCTTCCATCACTTTTCCAGTCAGTGCATCCTATAGAATTCCAAAGGTTTTTCTCACACCACTTTCTTTGTTTGCACATCACTTTCAATCTATGCCAACCCGTTCCTGTTTATTTTACAAACGGGTTGGCTTCTCTCTATCGGCTATGTCCAGCTCACTCATGATTTTGATCTCCTCTCAGTTTTCTTTTCTCCAGGGGTAACAGTCCCACTCTTTTTCAATCTAGCCTCATACCTGGAACCATTCTAATAAATCGCTCCTACACTCTCTCCCATGCATTTGCATCTTTTCTATAATGTGGCACCCACAACTGTGCACGAATATTCCAGCTCAGGACTAAAAAGTACTTTACAATTTGCTAACAGTCAGGAACAAGTGGGTGTGATTGCCAGCCAAGTGGCTGTGGGGAAGCAGCAGGTCATGAAATTCACCAAAAAATCCTAAGATCCTCAGACAGCACCTCCCAAATCCACAACCACTTCCATCCAGAAGGTAAGGGCAGCAGTCACATGGGAATACCACCATCTGCAAGTTCCCCTCCAGGCCACTCACCATCCTGATTTTGAAAATATATCGTGATTGCTTTACTGTCGCTGGGCCAAAATCATGGAATTCCCTCCCTAAAGGCACTGTGGGACTACCTGTAGCAACTATGCAGCAGAGTTTCCAAAAGGCAGTTCACCACCACATTCTCAAATGCACCTGGGGATGGGTAATAAATGCTAACCTAGCCAGCGACACCTATGTCTCACAAGTGAATAAAAGATAACAATAAAACAGAAGATTATTGCACAAAAGAAGATAAAATAGAATAAACCAAGCTATTTAGATATAATAATTTCAAAGACTTCAAAATACCCAGTAAAAATGCATTTTCCATCTATCCCAACAATGACCTTTTATAGTATTAGAGAAAATTCCCTTTTCTATCACATCTATGGATTTGACTTAACTGCTGCTTTCAATTCATGGTCTTGAGAGTTCAAAAGCCTCTTACTTGAATATTTGCACAATTTAGCTTAGAATTCCACAGCATCAAGTAATTCCTCCAGGGTCCAAACCAAACCCTTACACTTAGGTAACCTTTTCCTTAACTTGTCTGAACTAACTCCTTTCTCTAGCAGAACTTCTGTGAACTGAAACTAAAAGATTTCCAAGCCATGGATATTTCCCCTAAACAAAAATGAAAAATCCCTGATCCTTCTAACTAAAAGCAGGTTAATACTTTTGAATGTTTACTTAGTTTGCTCAATGCGAACAACGAAAAGTTTTGATTAGCACTCTAAAATCTCTCACATGTTAATCATTAAACCCTCGTATATAATGTTATGGACCAGACCAAACCCCTCAACATATATTAAAAAGGTAGCCGAGACCCCAACTATTTCTTATTTTTAAAGGCAAGTGTAAGGCATTGTGTTCTGGATGCAATTCCATTGGTCAAACTACCAGGCTTGAAGAACAGCATACTTTATTCTTACACTATAGTTAAGATACAAACAAAAGACAGAAGAATTTGAATAAGTTAACTCTATTGGAAAACTCAACAGAATGATAGATTACTTAACTACTAAACAGCAACTGTTCCAATACAGTAACATCCTTGGCAAAAGCAAATTCATTAAAATAGATTAGCTCATGTACTTCTAGCAGCAGAAGAGAACCCAAGCTTTTAGCTGTAACAGAGAGCGGAAAAAATAGCTTCCACCTCCAGCTTTAAGACCCAGCAACTGCTGAATGCTAATAAATAAATCCTGGTTCTGTGGGACCTTGATCTCACCCTTTCATGCTACTTTTATTGTTCCAACTTTAAAAAAAACAAAGCTAGCTGGGCTCAGAGGTGACAGTTTGGTTCCACGTTTACAACACTTGCTTTTGAAAGAAACAAGACAGAACAATTCCTACTTAAAAGCACATCTCGTAACAATACACAGACCAAAACTGACATGCCACTGCTTCAAAATCCAAGCTCTAATGTAAATTATATTAAAGTATATATAAATCACATGTCTTATCTCAAAATACTGAAAGGCTCCACATATCAGTGGAGGCATTTGAATCTCAACTTCAGCAGCCCAATGAGCTCATCAATGGTCACTTGAATAGACCTCTTCTTTGCTGCAGTGTGATGGTTCCTCACAAGCGTGAATATCAATGTATTCAATGAGTAGCAATTGTTTTGAGAATTTATCCTTGAAGAAAAGTGAGGAATCAAAAAGATATGCTACATGGGACGGCTGACCAAAGTAAGTGTCATCGCTGTTGTGGTGTCATTTAATGAAGGTGATATGCTAAAGAGAATGTAGCCAAATGAAGAACATGTGACCAGCAGCTATTGCATAGTCTAGCTTATGGCATGTTGTGTGAGGATGTTGCAGCTGTGTTTTCCTGTGACAATATGAATATTTTCATTCTGAAAAAGAGAACGAAAAGAACAGAATGTTATTTAAATGGAGAAAAACTTCAGAAAACTGCAACACAATGGAACACTTTGTGTATGAAACGCACAAGCTAGCACAGGGGCAGCAGGTAATCCGGGAGGTGCATGGAGTGTTGGCCTTGTTTCAAGGGGGTTGGAGCATAAGAGTAGGGAAGTTTTACTGCACCCGTACGAGGTGCCGGTGGGATCATATCTGGAGTACGGTGATCAGTTTTGGTTCCCTTATTTTATGAAAGATCCAGCTTCATTTGAGAAGTATCATGAGCATGATCCCTGGTGCAGAGGGATTCTCTTATGAACAAAGGCTAAACAGGTTGGAACTCACCTCATTGGAGTTTAGAAGAATGAGGGGTGATCTCATTGAAACTTATAGAGTTCTTAAGGGCTTGACAGGATAAATTCCGACAGGATATTTCTCCTTGTGTGAGAGTCTGAGATCAGAAGGTATAAAGGAGTGTCAATTTAAGACTGCGATGAGGAGGCATTTCTTCTGTCAGAAGGTTGAGAGACTTTAGAACTCCTTGCCACTGAAAGCAGTGGGGGCCAAGTCCTTGTGTATGTTTAAGGCTGAAATAGATAGATTTCTTGATCACTAGGAGAATCAAAGGTTATGGGGAAGAGGCAGGAAAGTGGATGTGAGGAATGTTGGATCAGCCATGATCCTATTGGTGGATAGGCTCAAGTGGCCGAATTGTCCACTTGTTCCTGTTTCTTGTGGTTGAATAATTTTGTATATCTCTTCAAATGAACAGACTCTACATTTGGTTTAGCAGTCCTGGTAAGTTTGTGCTGAGCAAATGCAGAATCACAATAGAGAGAACTTAGTATGTACCTAAAGGATCCACTTTCAGTTGCAGTTGAACATTGATGAATTGGAATTTTTTCTTGTTGATGAAGACTGCTGTCCGGTCCATGGGATTGTTGATGGCCACTGTGTGGAATTGATGCTGACTTGCACCTGGGGAAAGCCAGCAATGGCCCTGAAGGCTACGGGCCTATCTTCCTGCCAGTCTGCATCAGTGTAGTAGTGAACATAGTCACTGACCATCTTTGGTTATTTCCTTGATGCCTCATTTCTCCTGTGGATGCTGGAAAAGAGTCAAAGGCTTATGAGTTGAGAGTCATGCTGATCATCAGAGCTAATAGCACTGGATGGCCATTGAACCTCATGGATCTCTGTTGATCCTGGGGCATGATTCTGTTTCAGCTGCCCCTGGCTGAAGTTAACATAAAATGACTGAGGAGGATTTTTAGCTCAAACATCAGGCTTCCATAGAAAGGATCTTGCGATATGCATACGGCAGATTTCTGTTGAATGAGGAGTGAACATGCAGCAACGAAAACAGAAATTGTTGGAAACGCTCAGCATGTCTGGCAGCATCTGCGGAGAGAAATCAGAGTTAATGTTTTGGGTCCAGTGGCGCTTCCTCAGGACTTCACAGATGCTGCCAGATCTGCTAAGCTTTTCCAGCAGCTTCTGTTCTTGTTTCTGATTTCCAGCATCTGCAGCTCTTTCAGTTTTTATTTAGTGAAAATGCAGTTTGATAAGGAACATCTTTGAGAAATGCTGATAGGAATCCTCTTTTCAGGCTAGTCCAAAGTTTGATATTTAGCCTGAGATAGAAAAGAAGGGACACATTTACATCAGTTAAGACCCTCAGATGATTATAACCACATGTTTTTACGTACATACACACATATATATATATATATGCATATATAATGAGTTGTAAAGTTATAAGCGTTACAGGATTTTACTTTATTCCCATTGAAATTCAGTCTAATGCCGTAAGACTATTAACAAGGAAGTGCTGAATAACTGGTACAGCAGCTAAAGTTTGGAATGTGGTTGAATAAGATGTATTGAGAAGGTGCAAGATGAGTGATAATGGAAACTGGTAAATATCATGGGATGGCTTAAAGCTGTCATGGACTGATCATGCAGTCACATGATTAACTTGATTGGATGTGTATGTAATCAATTAATAATACAATTGGTTTGTGATATCCAAAGGTGAGTCAAAAGCAAATGTATAAAAATGTATGTCTCCCTATGTTCACAGGATTGCACAGAAGCTTTCTTCCCATTTGTGTAAAACAATAAACTCCTGGACATTGGAAATGTACCTGAATGTTGTGTGATTCGTTCAGTCATCTGCCCTAACAATGCTGAAATCAGTGATGACATTGGAGAATGTGAGTCTGTATTGAACACGACGTTCAGACATCTGCAGTTAGTTCACACATTTACAGTGTACTCTTCTGGTTTAATGTCCAAAGTAATGGAGCAGAGTGTTGGTGTACCTTTCTGTGCCCTTCTCTGGTGTGCCCCATCTGGGCAATGGCCCTCTACCTGTACCTGGCATTTCTATTGGTGCTGAAATCTCCCTCCCACAGAGCTGCTGCTGCTTCTTCTTTTGGGGAGGCCACAAAAAATGAGTGGACCAGAGCTATGGCAGATGAGCTTTCTTCTCATCCTGTATGTTCTTCACATCGTACCTCTCCCATAGTGTTTCCTTGCATAGTACTCTGGGAGTGAGTCAACTGCCCCTTGCAGTACGCCTCCTCTGTCAACCCTAGCACCTTTATATGCTCCTCCATTAGCAGTGCCATTTTCCCATGCCTACCTTTAACTGCTGCCATTTTTACACTCTTTGGTCACCATCTGTCATTGGCCTCAGTTGATTAGCCTCCTGTCCACTGCATGTTCACTCTCAATTACTGGTCTGGAAGAGACAGTTCTGAACTTATAATTCTAAAAGTAATAAAATTCATGTTAATTGCATCCTACTGAGAAGCCTGCGTAAAATTTATAAGCATTATCATGACATTGGATTTCTGAGTGAACACATTCAAAAATTATTTTGTGGTTATCTTCATTACATCCCACCACTGCTGACCCTTTACTCAAGGTGAAAACTTGGTCCAAACCTGGATGTACTGAATCCACGCCTAGCAATGAGGTTTCTGCACTGACTTATGCATTATCCTTACAATACCATCAAAGCAAAGCACAGTGTGATGGCTGCATGCATCATGATATATCTGCACCCTAGGACTTCAGATGGATATAGTAGAGTGAACATGGTGGTATTCAAGGACAGTATATGCCAGACTTGAAGTCTAGACTCCAACATTTCCCCTCAAACATTTGGCAATTAACGAAGTGGCTACATTTGAAAGACAGTTTTTGTTTGAGGAACTGAAATATGAACCTCACCATTCCTGGATTGGAACTCTTTTCAAGATCATGTTTTGGCTTCTTTGGCAGGGCATTGGGGGGTGGGGCATTGTCCTCAGCTCGTCATTGTGAAGTGAATTACACAGATCCACCTGACCCTGTGAGACTCACCAGTGCCTGGATTGGAAGTCCAGTGCTGGGGCATCTTAGCTTCACAAAGCACCTGCCTGATCTTCAAAGCATTTACAATTTGTACTTCAGCACCAGATTGATGGAGGCCATCTTGTCCTCCCACACCAGGTTACTCAATCATCCTTGCAATCACGCCTAGGCGATAAATTGGTGCGGGGGAGAGACAACTGGAAACAATTTCTAGCACATAGGCTAATGCAGTTTCCTTTTAAAACCATTTCATGTTATGAGATATCAATCACCTCCACAGACCCAGCGACATACAGCCAACAGTCGAGATAGATTAATAGGCCAGGTATTAAGGTACCACTCATTCTCTATCATAGTGCCAGTAAATGTGATTAATAGTCAGGAAATAGTAGAAACAAATGGAATTAAATGAATTTCAACCAAGTTATTAATGTTAAAAAGATATTTAGTGTTTGATTAATGTTTAAAATAGTTTAGAAAATCATAGAAAATACTTAAGAACAGCTTGTGTCCAATCTCATTCAACCAGATAATGACGGAGGTAGGGGTCTAACCGATAGTGATAGGAGTAAAATGTGAGAGTGTATGTAAAAACTAACTGCTAGCTATGAGTGTGAGGAGTGGATATCACTTCTGGTGACTAAATGTTAATCCTAGTGACATAGGAGAAATAATAATTAAAAGAACATTCCACAGAAAATAATAAAATAGCATACTCTTTTTGTGGCCACAGCATATTTTTCCACAAAAGGAATTCAGGTGCACGAAAAATCCATTAATTAACTAATTAACCATCGATCATCTGATTATCTTCTGGAGTGAAACCATCATTATTCATGTAAGGAGTTCTTTTATCTGTTATTTCTTGTGAATTTAGAATCAGTTCCAAAAAGATAGAAAGAAATTTTGCTTAATGGACCAAATTGTGAAGACCTATCTCATGACAGTTACACATCACAGTGCCTAACAACCACAAGAATTCCCAACAGTGTTTCCTTGATTTTTTTAAAAGTAATTGTCCCCAGCCTGTTCACAGTAACTTTAAACTTTTGCACGGCCATGCATGAGGACTATTTTGAGGGAGGGAATGAGATCATATGATTCTACAATAAGGGAATGTGAGTATATGAATCATTGGAGATGGAGTGGGTTCTTATGATAAAGCAGGGAGAAAATAAATATCCACAATGCAAGGAGGAAAGTATGTGTGCTTTTAGATAGAATGGTGTTTCCTAGAATGAGCACTTTTGCTCTTGTGAAATGAATTCATAAAACTGTAATCTATGAATGGTTTCATAACTTAGTTGCTCAGAGAGGCAAATCTCACCCACCATCAGTTAACATCAGCTACAGCTTTTGCAAATAATATGAAGAACATGAATCAGAAGGCATATCGTGAGCCAGAAAAGTAATCAAGTTGACCCAACAGCAAATCCATCACCTCTACCACATAGAACTAAGGCAGCTGATGCATAGGGTCACTACCGTCTGCAAATTTCCCTCCAAGTCACAGACCTCCCTGACTTGCAACAATTTCACTTTCCCTGCACTGTCACTGGATCAAAATTCTGAAACTCTCTTCCAGACACAATTATGGGTATGACTACCTCTGGACTGCAGCAATCCCTTCTCAGGGATAATTAGGAGTGAGCGACAAATGGTGACCAAACAAGTGATGCCCACATTTTATGATAAAATAATAAAACCCTGTTCCACTCAAAAATATACACTTAAAAACTTTAAGAACCTAAACCTGCAAGAGCAAGGCTAACTAACAGTAAATTCATTAGTGCCCTGCCACAGCAGATTAGGGCCCTCAGCTGCTTCTGGGCAGACACATTTTGACCTGGAAGCGGAAAAGAGTTAAGATGCTTATTTGCAGATGTAAATACAGAGAACAAGCTTCAGGCATGTGCCCATGATGCATACTTCTGCTCCTAGACCAATATGATGTACCACTGGCTTGCTATACACAGGTAAATCTGTCTGCTATACTGGAACCTTAGTGGGTCACTTAGAGCCTGAACATTGGCTTCATGGTAGAACGCATACCTGTTTATTTTTTTGAACCTTTTGCTATAAATGCTATATGCTTTTAGTGGATATACATTATGCACCTCCAGGAGACTGCACTGGCTCACATCAATCGTGGCATTTTTTAAACTTCATTCATAGGATGTGGGTCTCTCCAGCTGGGTCTGCATTTATTGACTCTCCCAATTGCCCAGAGGACAGTTTAAAGTCAACCACATTGCTGTGGCAATAGCATGGCACTAGCATCAGACAAGAAGGGTGTCAAAGGGATGTTGTACCTAGTTAACAAGGTGAGGTGAGGAAGATGGTAAGAACTGCTGATGCTGGAGTCAGAGATAACACAGTGTGGAGCTCGGGGAACGCAGCAGGCCAGGCAGCATCAGAGCAGCAGGAAAGCTGATGTTTCGGGAAAGGGTCCCAACTCGAAATGTTAACTTTTCTGCTCCTCTGATGCTGTCTGGCCAGCTGTGTTCCTCCAGCTCCACCCTGTGTTATCTTGAGGTCAGGGAGATCATGTGAGAAATCTTGCTAAGCCTTTTGGAAGTAAACCTTCCATGAAACTTAATGAAATTAACTGTTTTCTGATAAGATTCAGCCCAATACAAGCCAAGACATACAGCATGAGCCAAAGGTGACAATGTAAGTCAGAAGAGACAATGTGAACCATCGAGCAGCAATGTGCACCAAAGGAAACAATTTGATGCACAGGATAGAATGTAAGTCAGGTGAAATAATGTCATCCTGGAGAGGCATCAGAATTGAAAGGAGACAAGAGCCAAAGAAATGTCAACCAGAGGAAGTAACGTTGGATAAAGGAGACAATGTGAGATAAAGGAAAAAAATGTGAGATAAAGGAGACAATGTGATACCAAAGAAACAATGTTAGATGAAGGAGGCAATGTCCGATAAAAGAGACAATGTGAGACAAGGAAGACAATGTAAGGTAAGGGAAAAGTGTGAGATAAAGGAGACAATGTGAAACAACGAAGACAACATGAGATAAAGGAGATAATGTGACATAAGGGATACAAAGTGAGATAAAGGAGACATTGTGAGATAAAGGAGGCGGTGAGATAAAGGAAACAATGTAAAATAATGGAGACTGTGAGATAATGGAGATGCTGTGAGATAAGGGAGGCAACGTGAGATTAAGGAGACAATGTGAAATATAAGAGGTAACGTCACCAAGGGAGGCAATGTGAGGTAAAGGAAAAATGTGAGATAAAGGAGACAATGTGAGCTTCAACAAGAATTGTGAACTAAAATAATCAATGTAGCTAAAAGGCAACAATGGAGGACTTTAGCCAGGAAGGAGTAAATAGGGTCAGTTTCCCCAAGTAATGTTTGTTGCGATATTGTAATTTTTAAAATTTTACTTCTATTTTTCATATATTGATGGGAACATTTTTTACTATGTTAATAATGTTACCAGACCGAAACCAGAGATTACAATTAAAAGAGAAAGGGGAATGTTTTGTTTCATGATTGGTCTTAGGATAACTGCTTTTGTTCAGATTTCACAATTCTTTTAATAACAGGGATGAATTTGTTTTTGTGATGGTTATTTTAGTTCAATGAAACTAAGTCAGACCACAAAAGAAAGAACACACTTCTTTAAGCTATTTAGATAGAAGTCTTTAACTACAGAAGATTATTATTTTAATATTTCCATCTATGCTTGGTAAAATCAAAGTTTTTTTAACAAAAGAAGACATTAGGTAGTTATTAATATTATATGGCTCCAAAGGGCAAAACAAAAATCACTGCTTTATTTTTGGAAATTGCGCTTTATGTTCTGAGATTTTATAAACACTAGAGAGACAAACTTCACCGCGCAAAATGCACTTACCTTGATGAAGTGCATTTACTATAGGTTTACAACAATGGTCTGGAGAATTCTTCCTGTACACAATGGAATACTGGGCTTTTAAACAGAACAGGAGCAGGATGCAGTCCAGAAAACCACACCCAGCTTTCTTGCTGAGAGCAAAAAACAAATGAACAGGTCAAGTCATCTGACACATTTCCGTCCAATTTGTACAGTAGAATGTGTTCATTTTCAGCCTAATGGCATGTCATTTTTGGTCAAGAATAAATGTTTGAATCAAAACAGATTTTCCAGGGAGCAATCTTCCATCAAGTATTGATTTTTTTTACACTCTTGGAGCCTGTACTATCTAATTTAACGTGACAGTATGTTGCACAATGGACCGAAAGTACCTTGGCAACTCACAGATTGACTTGGAGCAGAAAGAATTTAGTGTCGTTATTCTGAAAAGTGAAAAACAAAGCACTTCAAAACAGATCCTCCTGAGAATTTGTGCCATACAGTGTTACTTCTAATTACACGTGAATGATTGAAATCAACTATTCTACAAAAACTAACCCAGTCATTGGGAGAAGTACCCAGACAAGATGCTGAAGCTGATCAAAAATTGGTTTTTGCTGATCATACTTTCATTGCACTATTGGAATGAATGGGGAAAGGAGGCAGATATGCATTACAGAGAGGTCTGTGCCACAAATACAACAAGCTAGGTTTTACACTGCTGAAGTTGTCAGTGGTTAAAGGACCTCTGCTTCTGAAAGAAAGGGACAAGAGTGATCAAACTAACACAATGGAGACATGCAGTCACGAACCATCTTACCCTATTTTACTATGGCATGTGTGTATAACAGCTAAATGTATCGACTAAATATGCCAAACTTTAACCGGTATGCATTTGCTTATAAAAGTTACATATTTGAAAAAAATTCCAGTACCCCTGAACTTAGAATGCATGCCAACATTGATCTTATATATGAAAGTGTATTAAACTCCCTGCATTGTATATTGCATTGCGTCATTAAAATATTGCAATAGGAAGGAGAGCGAGAGAGAAAAAAAATCTCTTGAACAAAAGTGAATAAATATTTCATTACAAAGGTGGAATTTGCTTCGCATCTTTTAGCCTCTGTGGAATTAAAGTCAAGTTGTTAATCCAATTTGGTTGATAAAGCAAAGAGCAAGTACCATTAGGATAATAAAAGTGTACCTTTTTCATAACATAAAGTAGCTCTGAAAGAATCATCAGAGCCAAAGAAACAGAAACATAAAATATTTAAATACCTTATAGCTGTGTTATCAACAGCAGCAAGAAGTTTCCTGACAGGTGTGGGGATTTGCAATCGAAGTTTGATAACAATCAAAAGTAAAGCAGTTCAGTCATCAGTTAGAATTCCAAAATTCTTGAGTCCATCAAATAGTTGCAATATATATCATGCAAAAGGTACACAGGGCTTATTTGTCAATTAAACTTTTATTTAAAACAGATAGGGCCAAGCTATTAATGTAACTGCTGATCGTTGATGTCACAATCAAAATTGCTACAGACTAACTCGTCAATTCAGCATGGGTTGCCGAAAGAAAGGTTTATATTTATATATACAATTTTTAATGATCCCATGATATTCCAAAAAGCTTCACAGCCAATTGAATGTATTTTGAAGCTTTGCCACTGTTACAATGTACTAAATGTGCCAGCTGACTTGTAACTAGTACAGTCCCTTGATTAACAATGAAAAATTGCCCAATGAATCTGGTTTAGTGAAGTTGGTGGAGAAGTAAGGTAAAGTTACCATGATTCCACTCTCTCATTAGAGTGAGGGCTGTCACACCTCATTTGAGGTCAAGAAGACAGGACCCTCATGGTGATCTCAGCCAGTACAGGAACTGAACCCATGCTGTTGGCATCACTCTGCATCACAACCAGCCATCCATGCCAACTGGGCCCCATTTGAGGAATAATGTTGGCTAGCACACCAAAAGAACTTCCAATTTTTTCTTCATATAGTGTCATGGCATCATGTCATTCCAATTGAGATTACAAATGAGGTCTTACTTTTGGTTCAGGCAGTAGACATTCATGAGGAAATGTTATGGAGTCCAGCAAGAACAGGAAATATGTATGGGGGTGAATTAATTAGGCTGCATGCAAAATTACAATTTCACAAAGGCAGGTTACTGACCAGCAATTATGTCAATGGCATGTTTGCAGCATGTTGAGCTTTATGTTGGCCTGTGGCATGTTCATAATTGCAATCCATTAGAGTACCACAAATACTCAGCAATCTGAAACAGTTTTCAATGAAGTTGCATTTCAAGACAGTGTCAGTGGTACATGACAGACCCATATTACCTGGTTTATGATCATTTAAAGGTAGCTTGTGACAGACCGCTTTGTACAGTTGAGATTGCTCAACTGTACAGTACAGACTGATGGATTGCTTTGTTTAACTCCACAACATGAGGGTGGGGACTAGGAGAATGGGCTGGAAGCATGGGACTGACACGAGTGTGTCAGTGAAATGGGTTGCAGAGTGAGAGGAATTGAAGTGAGTAGGAGCTGGTATTCTGGATACAGAGGGAAAATGAATTGTGGACACAGTCAGTCAAGTAAGAAAATGAGTGATTCAAAAGGGTGTGTCAATGTTGTCTAAGTTTATGTTCATCTTGGGGTGTTTGCTGGCAGAATCCTTAGACGGCTTTATGTTCATTACAACATTTCAATTGCCCCCTCTAAGATGACTCTTGGACAATTTACTTTACCATGCATAGAAGGGAGGATCACTTGAGCCTGCAAGTTCAGCTGTGTCCTGCAGAATGTGAGTGCAACACTGCATACTAATATGAACTTTCAATAAAGACTAAACAAAAAGCACAACGTTTTTTCTTCCACCAGAAAAGAAGTGTACCTAGCTCCCTGTAATGATCAATGTGTGTGAACGTTGAGGTTTGTCAGCACATCTGGTACTTTCAACAAACAATGATGACGCACGCAGGAATAAAGTACGTCTAATGCAAGCTAAGAAATTTACAAGTGAAATTTAATGTTGAAAAACACCTGCTCCACCTTTGTACTAGGATAAGAGATAATAAGGTATAGAGCTGGATGAACACAGCAGGCCAAGCAGCATCAGAGGATCAGGAAAGCTGACGTTTTGGGCCTAGATCCTTCTTCAGAAATGCACCTTTGTAGTCTCAAGTTTTATGTCAATGGCAATGGAGTTGGGCAGGAAAGTTGTGGTCACAATGCAGACACCTGTTTGTTTGGAATCTTTAATGGACTTCCTATAGTTGTGGGCATTGTCAGTAGATGGCAAATTTCTTCAACACAAATTTTCCCCAACTGCTAAATCAAATGTGTTTTGTATTAACACTGCTAATTCCATATGGTTGAACTTGATCTATATTGGTGATGGTAAATATATATTTTACTCAGTATCATTGTGACACAATACAGAACTGGAGCAATTGTTTATAATGTGCGATCATGAGTTACATTATATGTTGTGCTTTGGGGAGATAGTAGCAATTTCCTGTATGAGCTAAATACCCTTTCGTGATTGAAGAGATATGTAGGGGATACTTCCATTGGCTATCCTTGGCTACGTCTGCTGGTGACGCTCAAGGTCTGTGGTAAGGGGAATTCCTTCTTATATTTTCTTCATACAACAAAGTTGATGGAGATCAGTTTAATCCAGTTGTGGACTTACACCTGACTTAACCCATCCAGTTACAAAGTTGCCATGTACCAACAGGCCAGATCAGTATTTCATGACGCCTTGACATCAGCCCATTTTTGTATTCCTGGACCCTAGTGCAGATTCGCCTCTGCACATACATTGCAGAAATATGGGGCAGGACTTTTTAGATGATAAAGTTTCTCGCCCACAACTAGAGCAGTTGGTAGGGAATGCATCCCTACTAATTATGGTAGCCCCACAGCTATTTGACACTCTGAGGAACTTTACTTGGATGGTGGCAAGATTTTTTCCCCTTATTCAGTCAGAAGCCTGGCCTCAGAGAATTGTTAGTGCATCAGATTAGTCAGCAGCTCAGTCATCCTGCCAGTACCATTACCAGTGCCAGCAGTGGCCATGATTGGGACAACAGGCAATCCCCAGATCTGAAGTCCTGGGGTTCTGGGCCAAGTGTAGGGCCTGGACCTCTTCTGACACCCACTCTCCTCATTGCTGTGAATATGCAGATGTCTAATGTCAGGGAGGGGAAGTGAGGGTTAGAGTTACGCTCAAGGTAGGTGTGAGGAAGAGTATAGAGGTCCTGGTGGAGAGGGCAGTGAAAGAGATTTATTTTTTAAGTTCCAGACTAGAAGTATTTAGTTAAAACGCAAGGGGTTAGGTGAAGCTGAGAAGATCTAAGCTCAGTTGTACGAAGATTCAAGGAAGGGCAATCAGATTCTCAAAACTGGGGAATTGAAACCACAGCTAAGTAAAACTCTATGTGATATAAATAAAAGAACGCTCTGTCTGGTGTGAGTATTATGAAGGACTGTTTCTGGGCTCAGTGGACTTAAAACAAAAACAGAAGTTGTTGGAAAAAACTCAGTAGATCCGGTAGCATCTATGGAGAGAAATCATTTTGATTTCAGTTAAATCCAATTTCTCTCCACAGATGCTGCCAGATCTGCTGAGTTTTTCTAGCAATTTCTCTTTTTGTTTCTGATTTCTAGCATCTGCAGTTCTTTCGGTTCTCTGTTCAGTGGATTTGAAGTTTACTGATGTTTCAGAAATTTTAAATGTGTGGTATGTGTAAACATTTTTGATTTGTTCTATTTTATCTTAATTTCTTTAGTGCGATAAACTTCTGTTTTTTTTGGTTAAAACCATATTTGCAGCATTATGCCAGATTTTAGTCTGGCATCTGAAATGTCCATAATGGCATAAGTTGGGATCATAACAGTACGTTCTCATGAAAAAAGCTGTGGCAGTTTCTGCTCTGGTCATATTTTAGCTGCTCTTTTAATTTAATTTATCTAGCCATATCACCTGTTACTTCTTGGTTAAGTATCCTGCCTCTTCTGCTAGCCTACTTGCCTAAACTTGTCCATTTCTGTAAGATTTGAGAGTTTCTTGGTTCACACAAAGGTGAAACAAAGCAAATGTGTATGTTGATTGATCGTTTTACAGGGTGGTAACAATTACATTTCCTAATTGAACATTTATCTTAATAAGTAACTACCGAATGCACTAGAAATTCTGAGATACTGTAACAAAGATATTTGCAGCAAGTACAGTTCACAACAGATGAATGGATAAAAGAAAACTAACATATCTTTTACCCTCCTTGCAGCACCAACCAATGTGACAACAGCCCGGGATTTTGAGAGGCAAAAGTTTGTGCAAATGCAAAACCAGAGAGACAATCGGAAAAGCCACCTCTTTGAACAGAGTGCACTTGCTCCTACTCAATCTCACTTACATTAACCCTTAGGCATATCCGTAATGATATGGCAGCATTGTGGTATTGTAACTGGGCTAATAATCCAAAGGCCCTAACTAAAGCTTTGGAGATTTGAATACAAATTCCCCCTTTGCAGCTCAAGGACTTTAGATTCAATTAATTGATAAATCTATTACAAAATGATATCCTCCGCAATGCTGCCCATAGAAATACTGGATTATTGTATAAACACATTTGTTTGTCTAGCGCCCTGAAGGAGACAAAATCTGCTGTCATTACCCTTATTACTTTTAAAATTTGTTTATGGGATACGGAATCACTGGTAAGGCCAGCATTTATTACCGCTACTTATCCAGAGGGCAGTTAAGAGTCAATGACCTTGTTTGTGGGTCTGGAGTCACATGTACGAAAAACTAGACTTTTTTTCAAGATGGCAGAGATGGCTATAGGTAGTGTCTGGCTCCTGGCCAGTCCAATCCCTTTTGGCTGACTGGCTGCATCCTTTTTCTTTATTATTTCTTAATTTCGCCTTTTATATCAAATTCATCTTTTTG
>JAHRHZ010000077.1:17210717-17247131 GCA_024137785.1 Ginglymostoma cirratum | reverse complement strand
GGCACAGGCTTGGAGGGCCGAAGGGCCTGTTCCTGGGCTGTAAGTTTTCTTTGTTCTTTGTTCAATAGTTACTGAAACCTTGTGCTTCAGAACAAGTGTGCCTTTGGCCAAGCTGTTCCAGTAAAGCTACAACAGTGGCATCTGAGTGGTAATGTGGAAAATTGCTAAAGTGTGTCCTCTCCACAAAAAAGCAGGACAAATCTAATTAAGTCACCTAGTAGCCTATTAGTCTATTCTTGATTGTGAACAAAATAATGGAAGTGGTTGTTCACAGTTCATAACTAGCATTAGCTCAGCAATAACCTGTTCACCGATGCTCCAATTCCACAAAACCACTCAATTCTTGACTTCATTACGACCTTATGCCAAGCATGGACAAAAGAGGTAAACTCCAGAAGTGAGGTGAAAATGATTACCCTTGACATCAAAGCAGCACTTGACCAAGTGTGGCATCAAGGGAAAACTGGAATCAATGGGAATTAGAATGAAACCATACCTAGAAGAAAGGAAGATAGTCATGGTTGTTGAAGGTCAATCATCTCAGTCCTAGGATAGCAGTGCAGGAACTCCAGAGGGTGATGAGGTCAATAGGCCCAACCACAACCATCTTCAGTTGCTTTATCAATGACTTTCCTCCATTGTAAGGTCAGAAGTGGGGATGTTTTCATTATTTATGACTCCTTGGTAGTAAGTCTTCATATGCAGTAAGAACTGGACAACATCCGGTCTTGGGATTTATTTGACAATGATCACTATTAAACAAGATTTAATTTCAGATTTACTGATAGAATACAAATTTCACCATCTGCTGTAGTGAGATTGAACCTGTTTCCTTACACTACTGTCATCCCTACATTGATGAGGCTGCTTAAACTAAAAGCAGGTATCCAGAATTTACAAATAGATTCAGAATACAAAACAAATAAATGATAAACATTTATAAATTGCTGGACTGGTGTATCTATTTCAGAGAAATACGTCATAGGAAGAAGTAGAAGATGTTGGAGAGGGTGCAAAGGAAATTAAATAGAACTGCGGCATGGATGAGGTGCTTCAGGTCTAGTAGAAATCCTGGAGAATCCAGATGTGTTCTCTTTAAAAAAACAGGAGGTTCAGGGGAGAATCAATGAAGGTGTCGAAAATTGTGAGGTTTTGAAAGAGCAAGTGAGGAGAAACTGTTTCCACCAGCTGGAATGTTGACAACAAGGGGAAACATATTTTTATTGGCAAAGAAACCAGGGTAAATGAATTCTATAAACAATGATGCTGTGGTCGTCAGTTCATTTAGTGGAAATGGCCTTGAAAGAGGAATATATTGGTTGAGATCTTTTTTATAATCCTCAGCCTTTACATGCTTTCAAAAAAATTCTTGTCAATGTTGTCCTTTAAATTATCATTGTCAATGAATCATAGATTTATTGACTGCTACCAAGATCCAAAGTCCAAGCTGGTGTCCCTATTTAATTTCATTCCCAAGAGTTTTCTTTTTCCTGTTGTGGGATGTTGGCATTGCTGGCAGTGCCTTTATTTTTTGCCCATCTCTAGTTGCCCTTGAATGCCTCAACCATTTTACAGGGAACATAAGAATCAATTACTCTGCAGTGGATCTGGAGACACACGTAGCGAGGCCAGATAAAGATGGCAGGTTTCCTTCCCTAAGGGGCATTAATGATTCAGATGGGTTTCTAAATCAAAAATGATAGTTGATCTCAACTCTTGAGATTTGCTTTCAATTCCAGATTTGTTTAATTGAATTTAAATTCCACCAGTTGGATTTGAATCTATTTCCCCAGCATATGATCTTAACACCCTAGATTACTAATCCGGTGACATTACCACTACACCAGCATCATCCCCTATCAAGTTACTGATTGGCAAATAAAGCCGTTTGATGTGTCTCTCAGAATGTTTAACTTACTGTAATTGAATCTTTTGTTTGGATATTTATTTACGTTGAGTGTACGGTGAAAGGTATTTTCTTCATCTCTAATCTGTTCATCACTTACCAATATTGCAAATGTGGCCAAAAGGCATAATTATTTTCACAGGTATGATTCAGAACCAATTCAAGCAAGTTATCTTAATTTTACTTCAAGAATGAAATGTAATAAATTGAATTCAGCGGAATGGGCTTTGTGAATTCCACTGCAGCTCCACAACATTAAATTGAAACTTTTGATTTCTCCTCATTTGGGGGATAGGATTAATATCACTGCACCTTGGAGTTTGCAAATTGTACCAGAATGCACTCCTCAGTTTTCTCTTTAACTGGGACACCTTACACTGGAACACATGTAGTGAGTTGAGATCAGCTAACATAGATCAACGGTCTTATTGATGTCATTGCTTCTTGGAACTAGCAGTGGAGGTACCTGACCGGCACCTTACTTACTTGCTGGAAGTACCTTGAGTCTCAAATGCATCAAATGCTCCTGCTGGCTCAAAGAAACAAATACATTGATGGTTCCTCGGAACATGTCCCACAGGACATTGCTGCTGCATTGCTGGAGAAGGTAATTATTCCAGTGTGGTGACTTCAGAACTATTCAAATGTGTAGAGAAAGTAATTCCCCTAAGAAGCCAGGAAAATTATCTGTCATGCCCTTCTGTTATAGGTTCTAGCTCACATCATTCCCTTTCCTAGGTACAAATGAAGAATGTGGACTCTGCTGACTTGGGAATTTTGTGACCAACCAATCTGAACAAACTGATTCCATTTATGGATATGTGTCAGGCCATCCAGATAAATGCAGCTTCTTTTGATTTACTTTGAGCCAAACTAAATAAAATGGAGTGGTAATAGTCTTCACAGAAACATCTTGCACTAGAAGTTTGTTGAAGACAAAAGGTGAAATTGTCTAGCACATCTCATGAATACTGGTGGGAGAGAGTACCTTCATCCTGACAGCAATGGGGTGTGCAATAGGGCAGCCAATAGCCGGTAGCCAGAGAAAGAAAGCTGTAACAAAAAGTTCAGGGCTTTAGTAGTTAACAAGCACAATACCAAATAAAGTCAGATTCATACCATTCTGTTTATCATGCTAATTAACCTCCCCAACACCATCTCCCCACAAAAAAACTTCATAAAGTCCTTTCTCAGCAAAGACTCCTTCCTATTTAGTTCAGAAGATGAAATTTACAATCTTACTGATATCATTCAACTTCCAGACCTCGTAAACATTCACAGAAATAAACTAAAAACTTGATGTGGGCAATGTTTTCTTTGAGGAACGACATTCACCTAAATATTCTCAATCATTCAAACACTTCATCCATAATAAAAACCAAAAGAACTGCGGATGCTGTAAATCAGGAACAACAACAAAGTTGCTGGAAAAGCTCAGCAGGTCTGGCAGCATCTGTGAAGGAAAAAACAGAGTTAACGTATTGGGTGCAGTGACCCTTCCTCAGAACTATTCTGAGGAAGGGTCACTGGACCCAAAACTTCATCCATAATTAGTCTAACCCTGCATCTACTCTTCGTGCCAGCTCACTTACTTCTCTTGCTCATACCTGAATGCTGTGAGTAAGGTGAATTTGAGCAGTGGTTGGCTGGGAAAGTTTCCCAGAAGCCACAGAAGTTAAAGGCAACAAACACAGAAAGTGCTGAAGAACCTTAGTGAGTCTGGCAGCATACCCAGAGAGAGAGGACAAAGCTTGAAGTACAATGACTTCTCCAGAAGTCTGAAGCGACACTTCCCTCAGTGAAGCAGCTGGCAACAGAGATGAATTTCTGCCAGTCCTGCTCTTAAACTCTGAAAAGGAGTGATGCTGGTGACCAAAATAACTCAACAGACATGTAGAAACTAAATGCCTTGCCTTTTTCATATACAGAAGGTTGTGTGAAACTGAACATGCCAGACTTTAAACAGTATTTGTTCTTATCACATTTGCTTAGAAAAACTTGTTCCAGGCTTAAAAACACATTTATAACATCCCTCAAACGTGACAATATTAGAAGGAATGTCAAAATTGATATAAAAGTGTATCAATCTACCTGTGCCTGGTATCTGTTAAAATATCAACTGGAAGGGAAGTGAATTCCCTTGAACAAAAGTAAATAAATAGTTCCAAAGTGTTGGCAGAAAATTTGAATGCTCCCCTCATGTTGTGTCCCTGCAATTTCCACTGCTAATGTAAAAATACAGACTGTCTCATGACACATCATCATTGCTTACGTTCATAAACTATTCTCAAAGTGCGTTGGCAATTTTACCATTCAATAATCCTGGATAATCTCTCCTCTTCCTCTGTCCTTGGGGAAGCTGCTCTAGGAAGCAGATGAGCAGCAGTTGCAATTTACTGGCCCACAAAGTTCACTACTTCCAAAATCTTCTTAACTGTTCTGCACTAGTCTCTGATAAGCACCAGCTCAAAGACCTTTCTTCGTGAGGGCGAAGGAGAAAACATGTGAGGAACAGAGTTTAAGTGGCGAACAGTGAGCTTGCAGTCAGGAGTTAATCTTTGTTAGTAAAAAGAGTCATTGCTACTCAGTTTCAAAACCATCGTCCACTAGATTTTATGTAACCAGCATGCCAGGAGGCTGGGAAGTTGTCCCAGAACATGGCACAGTTGATGAATTAGTTGTGGGGTTCATCTTAATGGAAATGTGAACAACCACACAGTTCCTGTGAAAAAGAACTTCCCAAAGGAGGCAGTGGTAGCTTTTTCAAATGGAAACTGCAGCTGCTGTAATCAATATCACGGATTAATGAAAGAGTACGAGGTTATCACCAAGGGTACCAATGTTTGAATAGCATCAGTGTTTGCCAGCCAGGCAAGAGTTTTTTTGCTAGTGGCTTGGTATTTGTACTGGTCACAATAATGCTATCTCTTGGTATACAGCAACATGTGACCTTCCTGCTAACAACTCCCAGATGCCTTCATTTATGGGATAATGTAGCTCACAAAAGGCTTATCTTGCTGCAGCAGAGGAGGTGGAGCCTGGAATAGGTCCTTCCTGCTTTCAATAAAATGTCACCTCAGGCACCCAAGGATCCTGCTACATGGACACCTCAAAGGTCTGTCACTTAGGGAGCACCATGAGATATAGGAGGGCAGGTTCAAAGGGAAACAGCAACTGTAGGCATCAAGGGACATTCCATTGATAAACCAGCAACAAAGGTCTATTTAAATAATGGAGTCTACAGAGAATTAGTTGATGAAAAGAGGGCAGGTGGGGAGATGACTTCAAGACAGGTAGCTGAGGGTTTTCCAAACAGAAGTAGTGGAGAACATAAGACTTAGTTACAGAAGAAGCCCATTTGGCCCTTTGTGTCTGCTCTGCCATTCAGTATGTTAATATGTTTGAGCTTCGAATTTTATAGTCCCAACTAGGTCCAATAACCATTGATTCCACTGCCTTACAAAATTCTATCTACTTCAGTCTCAAAAATATTGAATAACTCTGTCTCCACCATCTGCTGTGTCAGAGGGTTTCAAAGTGCACAATCATCTGACAGAATAAATTTCTCCTCATCTCTGTACCAAAAGTATGGCTCCTAATTCTAGAACAGTGCCCAGTAGTTCTGGACTGGCCCACACAGGAACTTTAATTTCTGCATTCAGATTGTAAGGCTGCATAGGATCTTATGTCAATCAAGTCACCCCCAGTGGACACAAGCCCAGCCTGTTCAAACTTTCCTCATAAGACAACTCACTCTTTTCAGCTATCAATTTTATAAACTTTCTCTGATACATCGACATTCATTCCCAAATAAGGAATCCAAAGCTGTACACAACATTCAAAATATCTCAATTATACTCTGTACTACTGAAGCATCCTTTCTGACATGTTCACTTCCTCTCATAATCAAGGATAACATTCAATTAGCTTTCTGAGTTACTTGCAGTACCTGCGTACTAACTTTTTGTGGCTAATGCACTAGATACCTCGATCTGCCGGCACTTTGGAATGTGTTCCAAAATGGTGTTCCATTTAAGTAAAAAGCTTCTTTTTTATTCTTCTGTCAAAGTGAGCAGCTTTACATTTTCCCACATTATCTCCATTAGCCAGATTTTTTGCCAATTGACTCAACCTATTTATATTGGTCTGCAAACTCCTTATGTCCTCTTCTTTTTAACAACATACTTTCAACACAAATGTCAGCATATGCCTGAAATGATGTAGTTGTGGAAAGTGAACGTGATGCAGCTCTGACTTTTGTCGTGGGCAATTAGCATTTTTACTGAAAATGTCACATTCATTTTTGGCATTTACTTCATTAATGCAAAAGGAAGTGTTGTACTTTTCTGTACAAGACTTTGGCTGCCTCCTGGACCCTACTGACCTTAGTTCCTCTTTGTTCCAGGGATTGTTAAATCAGTCAACCTTGCTCACAGAGAACTTCCAGAGGGATCTATCCAGGGACTAGGAGTGCGCCTTCAGAATTTTCTCAAAAGTAATCCTACTGCCCCCACACATCTCCATCTCCCCCCACCCACCATATCTAAGACCTCATTAACTGATGAACTGAATGTTGAACACCATACAGAAGAAGCACTGAAGGGAGCACGTACACAGATGTACCCTGGGTGGGAGATTTAGCTGTCTTCATCTCTTCTGACCAAGTGTAAGAGGCAAGGCTGAAACATTTGTAATCATCTTCAGCCAGAAGTGCAGAATGCAAAATCTAGCTTGTGCTCCTCCTGAAGATTTGGAACTTGAGACATCAGACTTCAGCTAATCCCATGTGATTAAAAGACAACTGGATACAGCAAAGTTTATGAGCCCTGACAACATAGATCATAGAATCCCTACGGTATGGAAACAGGCCTTTTGGCCCAACAAGTCCACACTGAACCTCAGAGCATCCCACCCAGACCCATCCCCCTGTAACCCACCTAACTTACACACCCCTGAACACTATGGACAATTTAGCATGGCCAATTCACCTAACCTGCACATCTTTGGACCGTGAGAGGAAACCGGAGCACCCTGAGGAAACACATGCTGACACGGGGAGAATGTGCAAACTCCACACAGACAGTCGCCCGAGGTTGGAATCAAACCCGGATCCCTGGTGCTCTGAGGTAGCAGGGCTAACCACTGAGCCACGACATCTGGGCTATCGTATTAAAGGCTTGTTCTCAACCACTGAATGTCCATCTAGCCAAGCTATACTGGCACAGCCATAACATTAGTACTTTCTCAACAATGTGGAGAATTGCCCAGGAATCCACTGGTCCCAAGAGCAGGCCAATTAGTGCCTCATCAGTCCACTCTCAATCATCAGCAAAGTGATGGAAGATGTTATCAGAGATAGGGTCTAGGCCTGAAACGTCAAGTTTTCCTGCTCCTATGATGCTGCTTGACCTGCTGTGTTCATCCAGCCCCATGCTTGTTATATCGAAGATGTTATCAATTGTGCAGCCTTCACACAGCAATAACTAACACATTGATGCTCACTTTGAGTTCTTCTTACACCTTTGATCCAAACATGGACAAAAAAGCTGACGTTAGGGGGTGAGGTGAGAATAACGGCCCTTGTCTTCAAGACAGCTTTTGACTGAGTGTGGCATCAAGAAACCACGGAAAATTGAACTGAATGGGAATCAGGCAGTGAGCTCTCCACTGCTGGGAGCACAGGAAGATGACTTTGTTTACTGGAAGGCATTCATCTCAATGCCAGGACATTACTGCAGGGGCTCCTCAGGATAGTGTCCAAGGCTCAACTATCTTTAGCTGCTGTAAAATGACTACCTTCCATCATGACGTCAGAAGTGGGAATGTTTACAGATGATGGTAAAATGCTCAGCAATATTCCCCTCAGATACTGAAGCAGTGTGTTCCCTCATGCAGAAAGACCAGGACAACTATTAGGCTTGGCTTGATAAGTCGCAAACAACATTGATGATACACAGGTACCAGGCAATGACCATTCACAAAAGAGAATATAACCATTCCCACTCCACAATTGAATACAATACCACCCTACCCCCTACCTTCAACAACATGGGGACCAGAATATTACCTGGACCAGCCATATTAATACTGTGGATACAAGAGGCTAAGAATTCTGTACTGCACAACTCACCTCCTGACTCTAGTCCGTCATCTGCAAGACACAAGCATGGGACAATCTTCAATTGTCTGGATGAATATACCTCCAACAAAATGCAAGTAGGTCACCATCATCCAAGAAAAAGCAGTGAGGTACCATCTACAAGATATACTGCATAAACTTACCGACTCTCTTTCTGCAGCACCTTCCAGATCCACAATCTCTGCCACCTAGGAAGACAAGGGCATATTCTCAAAAGCAATTACAGATAAATAACAAATGCTGGCCTTGTTAGTGATAGTCACATCCCATTAGGGAATTAAGAAAAGACAGGAAGGTACCTAGAACAAAATGACCATTGCCAATACTCTGTCTGGCTCCTACTGCCTAGCAACTATCATGGATGTGGTCCAAGAATATTAATAGGAGGAAATTCCACATAGCAGTTTTTTAAGAATTTTATTTCATACAGAATGGGGAGGAACATGGCATGATTGTAGGCCACTTACTGTTTTTTGTGGAGGAGATAAAAGGCATTAAATTATAACAGGGCATCAGGTTGTGGACTAGTGGGGATTTGAACCTTGGTCCTCCCTTCCTATAATTTCCTCTGTTGCATGTCCAAGATCCAGCAGTAAACATGAGGAAAATGTAGGCCAAAGTTTACTCTGCTACTATTCTGATTAAAAGACAAGCTGTTTTGTCCATCTGATCTTCCACTTGTTGCAACACAAGGACTACACTAAGGGCAGGAAGACTGAAGAGTCTAGGCCCAAAACATCAGCCTTCCTGCTCCTCTGATGCTGCTTGGCCTGCTGTGTTCATCCAGCTCTACACCTTGTTATCTCAGATTCTCCAGCATCTGCAGTTCCTACTATCTCTGACTACACTGAGGATTCACTGTAATAAACAAACTTTTGGAAGTTATTTCTTAACTTTGCTATTACTGGTAATGTCAGGAGCAAGCTAATAGACTAGTTACATAAAGCTTTTAAGCTGCTTCTTAGGTACTTTTCCCAATGTTTCCAAGATTGTACTCCACAATTTTGTTCTAGGCTGCGTAATAATGGTCGAATTTTGTTTAGGACAAATGGATAGTTACAATTTTCAAGAGATCGGTGCCATTTTGTAATCAAGTTCCTGAAAGGTGATTGGGGGAACAGGATAGAAGATAACAGCCTCCTCAAAATGTGTCCATTTCTTGACCTTCCTGACCTGAAGTAGAGCTTATCCTGCAGCGTCAAGACGTCCTGAAAAAGGATGGAATAACCCCTTTTAACTGCCGTTAACTTTGCCTGAAAAGTAACAAATTCTCATTAAACTATACATTATTTTTAGTGTAATTTCATATCACTAACCAAAAATGGCAATAATTTTCACTGTGCAGAACGATGATTAACAAGTCAACACTTTATTGAAGATTTCCTGTTGAACTCTGACAAACTTTGAAGAAGTATTGAGCAAACTGAAAAATCTGAAAATCTTCACAATTAGAAATGATGTGTAGATGAAATATACCAGTGTTATTGTTTCTGGAAGACGGTGGGAGGATAAAAGCTGTCTCTTAGATCTGAGACACCAGGTTGTCTATTTGTCAGCTGTAGTTCACTGATAGTACACGACTCTGAATCAGAGTTAAACATTGAAACCCCATAAAATCTAGGTTGACATTTTAATGCAGTTGAGGGAATGCTGCACTGTTCCACTGATGTTAAACAGAAACCTAATTTCTCCTCCGACTTGCATCTAATTTCAAAAAAACTCTCCCTTGGACAATGAACCAGCATTGTTACAATCACTGTCACACTGCTATTCGCAGGACTTAACAGAGTAAAATTCCTTACATATTTCCCAACATATGAACAGTCACCCCACATCAAAGGCATTCCATCAATTGTAAAATAAAGTTATGAAGGAGGCTTTATAAGCGCAACTTCTTTCCTTATTTTTGTTTGCTCATCTTAGACTACAGAAAACATAATCAGCACGAATAATTCTCTCCCTTAACTGTGACTTGATGTTATAAATGTTATTACCTGCTAAAAGACAGTAATTAATAAAATGAAAAAAAATTAAAGAAACTGGCCCAATTAGTGTCACACTCATGATGTTCACGCAACGTTAGTCAGTTGAATAGAGCTCCTTCCTCTCATAAAGTCAACAGCTGTCTATAAATTTGGTAGCTGCTACAGGAGATCCATGACAGATCATACTTACTTGGGTCAATCATTTCCCCTGCAACCACTCTGCAAACATCTTCTCCACTCTGGGGGAATCAACATGAAATCACACAAACAGCAAAACCAAAATGTCCGTGAAATAATCATTTTTTAAAAAATATCATTTCAAATGTTTTGTTTATTTTTATGGTACAAAGTAAAAGTGACAGATCTGAAGCTGTTCAGATATACACAAAGTGCAGCTTAACTGACCATACAGATATTGCTGTAGATAAAGTACAGTATTTTCAGTCTATAAAAGGTGAGCAACCTGTGCAGGTAAGTCAGCTTTGGTTTAAGTGTCTGAGCAGTAAGGATCTTGACCTGGTGAATTTGGTCTCTGGCTCCAGTTTGTAACCTCCATTCCATTGAATTTCCAACAGGATAATCTTCTTACTGTCAGTGTAACAGTGGTGTGTTTCACACCCAAACTCTCTGCAGCAATTTATTTGAGTGACCCTGGCAACAATAGTATAGCTTTTTGCAAAATGTTCATTTGCAAATGATGTAATGGACACTGTGCTACACATAGAGCTTCCTTAATTTATAAACAAGCAAACACATGACTTTCACATTCAGCTCAGAACAATGCAAACTTCAACCCAAATAGATTTTACTCAATTGATCAAAGTCTAACAAGGAATTTAGTGGTTTGAATGTTGCAATTTAGGGTTCTAGAAGTAGAGTGCTGAGGTAAAGCATTTATAAAGAGATTTAAAAAGTAACAGTTTAATATTGTGAGATTGTCTGTAATATCGAGCCACATCTATACAATGTGCATATACCTATACCCATATATTCTGAGCTTTGGTCCAGCATTGATAAGATGAGCAAAGGCATTTTGATTCTATATTTGGTTACAGCTTGAGTTACATTAAGCCTCTACTTATCTTCCTCAGTTCCATTCAGTGTGCCTCATTTCCATTAATGTGGTAGAAATGAGTTAAACCTTTTCAAATATTAGGTTATTCAGAATTTCTTAGCTTGTAGCTATACTTAAACAAAGATGCTGAAGGGGACAGACATATACAAACTAGTATTGAAAAAAAGGGTAAGAAATGTGGAGTTAAGATGGAAGATGAATGTAAACAGCAGCTATCTGAACTGCAAAGTCTCTCTTGATGGCCAGTGGTAGTCTTGTAACATTGGTTTACTTCTCTTTACAAATGGTTGTACAGTTTGTCCATAATTGGACTGCTACATCATAGAAAAAAAATCTACCTATGATTCAAACGGAAAATATAATCAAAGGATTACTACTAGGTAAGTAATCCTGTCTAGCAATTATCTTATCAGTCCCATTCTCATCATGAGATTTCTGTATGATACAGTTCCATAAGAACATCCTAAATGGTAGCGCCTTATGAGGCATGATGTCATTTTGGAGCAAGTTATGACCATTAAGCCTTGAGTAGCACATGGTTAATAAGACCTTCAAGTGGCAGTGAACTTAATGCCCAGAGAACATTATCATTTTGTTTTCCTCAGTTCTGTATTTATGATTTTCTCTCCTCTGTTATGCTGGGTGATGTCCTCTTTGAAAAGACATGTCTCCTTTTGACACATATTTGGTTTCAGACACCCAACACTTTCCTAAAATGTTCAGGGTCCTCCACAACACTGTCATCCTATTATATTCATTATTTGATCTATAGTATATAATTGTTGTCCAATCCTATTCAGCATTTGGATAAACAATAGTTCACCAGATAAATGTCTGTTACAGCGTTACAAGTATCCCTCATAGCCTGAGCCATCTTGTACTTACTGTCTGGAACTCCGTCTCTGAGCCCTTACACATTTAAAGACATTCTCAAAACCAGTCATTTTGATCAAGCCTCATCCATGTTATCCTGTTCTCTCCATGGCTTGGCACCATACTCTCTGTAAATGACTTCTATTTAGCTCTTTAGCACGCTGGGTGGCTTTGAATCATGACTAAAATTAATTCCCTTCAATGAATATACTTGTTAAGTTTGTTCAATATATAAATATATGTTTGTACCAATTCAGCTGGGTAGAATTCTACTTGATGTGGAATAATCATTTTGGTTTTTGTAGTTATCTTATTTGATCTTGAATTAAGAGAGCATGGACAGTACGTAAACTGCAGTAAGAGTTACCTATGTATTAAGGAACTTTGGTGATTCAAAATCAAGCATTATGTGGGTCACAATTTCCACAAAAAGATTCTTATTGTTCATCCATTGTGGAAGTGCACTGATGACAACTTTATATTAGAATCAAGATCAAATACATTTAGAAAAAGATCTAGTTGGTGCCAGGAAATTTGATTAAAAACCATTATCTCTACAATATACGCAAACTGGTTATTTACCCTGCTTGATATTTTCAATATTCACATGACATCTTTGTTCTTCATAAAATGTTCTTAACCAACCTGTGTGGACTTGTTATGACATATATTCAGGGTAGGTGGGACTCAACTCAGAAGTAAGGACACTATCACTAAGCGTCAAGATCCTACTTCAGTCTCTCCATGCAAACCGAAACTTTCAAGGTTTGGCCTAAGTATAATTGGCAAAATTCAGAAAAACAAAGCAGCTGAATACCGCAATGCAAAATAATCCGGTGTCATTTCTGTCTTTGACATTTCAAGTTGGTAATCTTTGTGGAAAGAAGATTCAAAAAAAATGCTACAGACGTGTCACTAATTCATCTGATGCACTAAAGGCCTCGTGCTACTGGAAGATAAAGACTTGGAATTCATTCTCAATTCTGTGTGTGCAATGCTTTCTTCTATAAACTAACTTTGGTCATGAACACTGAGCACTGTGAGAATCAGTGTTCCCGTGACATAGTTAAAATCCTTTGTGGTTTAAGCACTTTGTATGCCTTTTACACATTTGCTAAATTAACTAAGTAATATGATTCTCAGATGATGTCTTTTTAGCATGGTTGAATGAAACAGAAGACACATTAGATTTATAATTAAAGAATATGTGTATATATCAATGTGTCAACCTGTTTGTGTGTCTGTGTGTAAATGCGCATGGATGCTTCAATTCCTCTTTAGATCTGGCAAACTTAGAAGCGTTCGGTAAGCTAAAGTTTAAGATACATGTGAGCTGTAAATGATCTGGTTAACAGGCACTGTAACTCTGTGCTTCAGTTTAGACACTGCTGTGATACATCCTCTGAATAAATAAGTCTGATGATAGAAGCAGCCCTTAATATGATCACGTCCCAGTCCTAATTTCTCACTTAACCTTTGTCATTTTTCACTTAAACAGTATGATACTGAAATTCTTTGGCAAACAGGCTTTGGAAAAAGATTGCTTTGCACACAAAATTTACACTGATGTCGCAATTACACAAACAACTGAGGTTGTGGTACAAGACTGCTAAATAGAATTGCTTCACACTGGTGGCCATTTTTGTAAAGAAGGGACAACCAACATTACATTACTGGCAATGTGCACAATTCCCTTTTGTTTTGCACTACTAAAATACAGTGCAATTTAAAATCCATCACACAGAAACACTGGCAACTGCCAAATTACATAGAAACTGTTGGCATACAAACATTTCTGGTCTTACAATAGCACAGAAGAAAGACAAAGTGACAACCTTATAATAATGGCTCCTACAGTTGTGTTATCCATACACGACAAATGGACACGATCTGTGAAAGGGAAAAAAGTAATTCATCCAGTATTTTTTTGTAATTACAAATGTAAAAATTTTAACACAATATACACTCAAAAACAGTAGGCTATTAACTTGATTCTGGTGCTTTGCTTCTGACTTTGGTTAACAGATTAATATTAATGCAGCACTTTGTACCTGACAATGACAGGCACTAATTCAGATGTTGTTCTTGTGTGAAATACAGAGCTCTCTGTAACTCATAGAAGGTTTTTTTTCAGTCAAATATTTTACAGTACATGAAATGTCTATTTGGTTCAGTTTCAGTCTGCTAAACGACTGGGTATTCTTTAACTTCATTAAAACTAATTCTACCGCACAATAATGTGTCACGTTGTTTTCTTCAACAGTAAACTCAATGGACAGTCTGGAAATGTGTCAACAAAGCAGTTTGCAGTCTTTTTCTCGCAGGAGATGTACAAGGACTTTCCCAAAGATGTCTGCTTCGTGAATTACTGGTGAACCTTTTGTTTTTAGTTTTAGGAGGCTTCTTCAAAAGAGTCTGTGAGTGGTTCCATGGCCAACCCTGTCGAGGACTCGGATTGTTTTAAGCGTTTAATTGTGTTTTTCAGCGCCTGTCTCTTGTTGCAGAACCAAACTCTAACTACCTCCCGATCGTAGTTCAGTTTCTCAGCAATTTCCGTCATTTCCTGCCCTGACGGGTGTGTATTCTTTTCAAAGTGGGCATTTAAGATCTCCAGGGCCTGGGGAGTGAAAGATGTCCGCCGCTTGCGCTTTTTGGAGGGTTCACTGCCGATAAATTCAGTTAGATTCTGCATTCCTGCTCGGTGGCGGGCCTCAGCCTCAGCCATCCACCGTTCAAGAACAGGCTTAATCTTCTGGGCACTTTTAGGGGTGATATCCAGCTTTTCGAACCTGGCAGGATACAAAAGGCCAGGGTTCAGTTTGGCTGTCAGACTGCTAGCTATAGAGCTCTCTTGGGCATCCTGTGGTAGGAAAAAGTGGCTTCTCAGGATGGTGTGTCTGAGGAAAGTTGAGAAAGAACAGTCTTACTCTGATGCTCTGCCAGGGTGGGATCCTACTGATTAATTAATGGGCAGAGACGTTTAGAACTGGCCCTGCAAAGTTACACCATTTGCCAGTACGAGTCAATATTAAAATATAATTTTAGCAAGTTCACAATCAACTTACATCAGCTTTATGCATGTACAACAGTTATCAAAATTCTTTTCCAGAAATAGAACAGACATAAGCATTTATGTAATTCTTCCACTTAACAGTGTTTCTACATCGTTTACACAGTTAGTCACACAACAAATGGCATTAAATCTTATTTCAACTTGGAAGGAAGAAAAAAGAATGCAAATAAGAACAAAGAAGAAAACACTTTGCTTTAAATTACTCATCACAATGAGACCAAAGGCTCAACTGATCCTTCAGACACTGGGCAGGCGCTCGCATTCCATCCACAGTAATCAGGATAGGAATAGTAAAAGGCAACTCTGTTCAGGGCAGCCCCTAGTCTCCAGCTCAGTGCATTTTTGACTAATTCTGTCTCTTCAGCACTGTAACAGAATGTATCTCCATGAGAGGCTCTCCAAATGTCCATAAACTAACTTAATCACCCTCTATCAGGCAACTGAATCACTCTTAATGAGGGTTTTATACTGTAATATTAAAATATTATGGATTCAGCCAAAACAATATGTTTATGAAACTTAAAATAAATTAATTGTACTAGGTAGAGGTGGAAAAGAAGATACTTTCTTATAAGCTTACTGCTTTTATTTAATCTAAAACAAGTGCTATTTAATTTTTAAAAAATCTTTAAATATCAACAATGGACGTTCAAAGACCAAACTTAATTCTATTGTCAATCATGCATTCAAAACATTTTACAAATTAGTAAGAGCTGGTAAAATGGACCTTTTAATCCTGATTTAGTTTTTTTGCTTTACTTGATAGAATTGAAATTGGCAAAAGTTTTGATGAAATGGACAGCTTAATATCAGAAAGCTTGTTATATAGAGAGGACAGCACATTCAAATGGGCAACAAGTTTGCAGGGAGATTAACACTACAGCAAGAATATCTTTAATTTGAACTCTACTGCAAGAACAATTGCAGTTAATAAGTTTATGTTTGAGCCTGTGGCAAGTTCTCCTATCAATCCTGTGCATGGCTTAAGCGATTAAAAGCAGTTCACCTCTGCAAACTGGAACCAGAACTGAAATTGACTGGCATCCCTGGCACCTGCACTGTATTTAAAATCCCACTGCATACTGAACAAGCACTGTCAGTCTGGAGCTGGCCTGCATGGTTCCTTGCATTTACGCCAGACAAAGACAAATTGGAGTCCCACTTTACAGGCTGAAATCTGGAGGTCCTGCTGGATGGAATTGTGTTGATGAGGGCCTTCCTCTTCCTCTTCCAGGACCAGCAGTGAAGGCCACACCACCAAACCATGCCAGCTTCTCTGAGGTTGCCACAGGATTAAAGCAGTCTCAACCATCTGGAGGAACGCCCAACGCTGAAGGAAGAAGGTCAGTATCCTTCTCCACTCTGCGCGAGTATGTGCCACCAACCTCTCTCTGATACATTCTCTTGCTGCTACTTTATCCACCTCCCACAAAGGCTCATGCTCTATCACTCTCACTCATGCCTGCTGCATCTTTTCCACTCGCCGTCACCTACCCAAATCTGCGACACCACTCACTCTGCATATTGTCCATGCTGCCTACTCACTCACACAGGAAACCTCCCCACCTCCACCAACAGCATTAATTCTGCCACCCACCACCATCTCCCGTAACAGCTGCCTCTCTCACATTCCAAGGGCGAAACATTCGGGCAGAAAGAGTCAAACCATGTGTTGCTTGTCATTTGGTTTCTCACCTTTATATGTGGATGATCATGACTCTGACCACCCTGAGCAGGGCCTGGAAGAGCAAGGGCCAGCTCTATTGACTGGACTGGTAACTGTGGCAAGCTCTCTGGCATTCTTTCTGTGCTAAAAGGCACAGCGAGAGAGAAATAATATGAGCCTGCTATCTCTGGCTGCAAAGGCACAGCGTAGAAAAAGGCAAAGCAACACAAGGCCATGCAAGGCAGGGATGTTGTGAGATCCAAGAATATTCAGGGTGAGCGAACCCTATGAGAGCAAGTGAAGGGCCTTAAGATGCAGTTCATGTGCATATCCCTGAGCACAGCATTGCTGCAGCATTCCAATAATAGCTGCTAATGTAGCCTGAGGTACGATCATTGAAGTCCAGATGCGTCCTGTAAGTGGATCCGACATCTTCCACGAGGGTGGTACATGTTATACACCAATGTCCGTGGATAAGGGGTGCCAGTGCTAATGGAGTGTGTCCAAGATGTTACTGCTGACTGTCTAACATGTAGTCTTTTGGAGAGTTGAACCCACTAGTAACCTGCTTTTGTTTCCATGTTGAGTTTTCCTGGCAGCTAGTTTATATGGTGAGTAGAAATCATCATAGGCCTACTGGACCATAGGGCTGCTCTCTCATTAGAGAGAGTTGACATGGTGGTTTGACCTAAGGGTCAGCACACTTCAGGCAATGGGAGAGGTGGGCAGGAGAGTCCTTCATTGTAACCTCAGCCGATGTGGGAATAAAACTCAGGCTGTTAGTATTACGGTGCATTGCAAACCAGCCGTCTATCCGACTGAGCTAAACAACTGCCATAACCTATGGGCAATTCCACTGCAAACTGTGTGTCTGACAAGCAATCATCAGTGTCAATTAATAACTTGTGGCTGCCTGGTAAGCATTTGCCATATCCAACTTGAGAAAAGCAAACAAGATGTAACGAGATAGTCTGATGTCAAGATAGGCCTCACCGAACATCTTGCCCAATTCTACCACTCATCTTGCCATGGCCTACATTGCTCAAAGTCTGGTAAGATTTTGCCTGAGATACTGATGATCTTGCCCCAAATTATGGTTTGATCACTGTTAGAGAATTGTGTATAGCTTTCAGCATTATAGAAAAGATATTAAATCTGGAGGGAGTTAGCTATGTGGCTGATGCCAGATGACTACAGAATTGCAAATATTCCCTTTCTCAATAAAGAACAAAGATAATCCCAACAACTACAGTGCAGTTAGTTTAATCTCGGTGGTTAGAAAACTTCTGTTTTGGCATAAGGCCCTCTGTTACCAGTAACTGATGTCAACAGGCCTGTTTGCGCACGAACAGTTGGCCATTTGGACAGCCATCTTTGCATTTAGGCCAATTAGTGAGAATTGATAAAGTGACACAGAATAGGCATATCAGCAGGGTTGAAGCCCATGGAATAAAAGGGACAGTGGCAGCATCAGTGTAAAGTTTGTTAAGTTAAAATTTGTGGACTGAAGGAAGGCCTATACTACAGTTCACCTGGGATTGATGCTCGGATCACTGCTTTACTTGTAATGTACCAATGATTTATATTTGGATGCACAAAATTCAATATTTTTAGATACAACAAACAGAGAAGTAGACAAAATTAAAAGGACAAAAGGCTTGGTGGAACAGGCAATGTTAAGCAAATCATAGGGAAAGAGAACATAGTTGTGACACTGGATTAGCTAAAAATTGATTTAAAAAAGTATAGATTGGCTGTACATAAAGTTAATAAATCACCAGGATCAGACGAGATGCATCCAAGAATATTGAGAGAAGTAAGGGTGGAAATTGCAGAGCTACTGCCCATACTTTTTCAATCTCCTTAAATAAAGCAAACAGCCTGGAGAACAGCAAATGTTACATTCCTGCTCAAATAAGGCTGAAAGCCCAACTAATACAGGCCAATCATCTCGACCCTGTCAGTGGGAAAACTTTTGAAAACATTAACTCGAATCAAAATTAACTGTGATTTGGACAATTAGTTAAGAAATTTGTCAAGGGTAACTCATGTTTTACTAATTGGTTGGAAATATTTTGATTTGGTAATGGGATGGTTTATGAGGCTAACTTTGTTGATAGTGTGTACGTGCGCTTTGAAAAGCTACTTCACAATATGCCATGTAACAGGTTTGTCAGCAAAGTTGAAGCTCATGGATTAAAAGGAATAGCATCATGGGTACTAGCATGACTGAGTCACAGGAAGTGAGCGGTTTTCACTCTGGAGGAAGCATATAACAGGTGTCAATGTTTACATCACTGCTTTTCTTGATATCTGTTAATAAGCTGGGTATATAGGCACAATCGTAGAATTTGCAAATGATACAAAATTTGGAAGTTTTGAGCTGTCAGGAGGATAGTAATAAACTTTAAGAAGGCATAGACAAACTGATAGAATGGGTGAACCAGTGGGAAATGAAATTTATTGCAGAGAAGTGTGGAGTGATTTACTTTCGTGTGAAAACGAAGTCAGAAAACATAAAAATAAGGGCACAATTCCAGAGGTAATGCAGGAGTGGAGCGGCCTCAGATTATATGCACAAACCCACTGAAGGTAGCAAGGCAGGTTGGGTAAGCATTTAATAAAGTTTGGAGGACCCTATGTTTTATGAATAGGCACATACAATAAAAAAGCAAAGAAGTTATGATTGATCTTACAAAACCCTTAGTTCAGCCTTAGCTGGAATATTACATTCCATTCCTGACACCATACTTCAGGAAGGAAGTGAGGGCTTTCACAAAGATTCAGAAAAGATTTATGAGAATGCTTCCAGGAATGAAGGGCTTACTTTGAAAGATTTGAGGAACTGGAATTACTATTATTTGGGAAAGCAAGGTGTGTACTAATTTGATAGCGTTGCTGAAATCACAAGGGGTCCAAACAGAGTAGATAATAGAGGTCACTCCCATTGGCACAGTGTTGAGAACCAGAGGTCACAGATGTGAAGGATGAACAAAAGAACCAAATGTGACCTGAGGTAAATGTCTTTGTGCAGAGTGCAGTAATAATCTGGAATCCACTGCCTGATAGGTGGTGGAGGTAGATTCAGTTGTGGCTTTTAAAAAGGAATCGGGTAAGCATCCACAGAGAGAAAAAAAATGCATATCTTTGGGGGGAATACAGAGAATTGGAATTAACTAAACTGCTTTCAAGAGAACACAGACTCAGTGGACTGAATGGCTTCTCCTTATGCTGTAGTCATTCTATGCATTTTGAATCATCAGGAACATATCAGGATAGGAAACTATACTTATGAGAAGAAACCTGTGATACTGGAGCAGTGTTCACAGAAGTATAGAAGACTAATGAGAAGACATTATTGAGGTTATTTTAACTATGGATATGAAAATACTGTTTCTCTGATTAGGGAGTCAGCTCAGGGCTGAACAATTTGAAATAATCTCTAATAGTCAGAAGAGAGGTTAAGAGAAATTAATAAAATTAAGAGAGATATTAGACCATGGAATGCTTTGTTACAGGGAATGGCTGAGCCATACGTGTTGCATCTTTTATGGAAGGGTAGCTAAATATTTGAAACAGAGGAAGTTTTGGAAAAGAGCAGGGAAGTGGGATTAGTTTTGGGCTGCTCTGGCAAGAGCAGGTTTCGGGACAGACACGATGAACTGAGTAACCTCCTGTGCTATAATAATTCAGGCTCAATGATCTCAATGAATGAGATGGTTGGATCATTTTCAGTGTGTACAGTGAAACCTTGATGCTAATGATTTGAGCTTGTGCAGTTTTGCAAAACAACTTTACCTGCAAAAAGATGAAGAATCTAAATATTATCGCCAGAAGAACAAAGGCAGAAATGCAGGGATTTGTACACACAGATGGTTATAAGATCTAAGAATCTTTTACCACAGATAAGGAAAAAGAAATGGGAATAGGATATATACCTGAAAAGAAATTTAATTGCATGACCATGGGGACAGAGTAAGGACATAGACTAATTAGATTGCTCTTAGAAAGAGCTGATGCATGCACAATAGGGCAATTGGCCTCCAGTTAAATTGCAAAATGCTACGATTCCATGATTGAAGCAAATACAAAATTATATTTGAAAGAAAATTATAAATATTTGAAAAGGAAGGATAGGTAATAATACGGGGAAAAACAGGGAGTCCCAGTTGAATATTTGGTGCTAGGCCTGACCTTTTTGCGTACTGCAATTTTTATCATCTGGATTTTAACACAGGTCAGAGCTATAATGACAGGGTGGAGCTGGAGGAACACAGCAGGTCAGGCAGCATCAGAGGAGCAGGAAAGCCGATGTTCTGGGTTTACAACCTTCGTCAGGACGGGGGAGGGGGAAGAGAGCTTAGAAATAAATAGAGGGAGTGGGCTGGGGTAAGTTACCTATCTGTCCCACACTTCCCCTGACCAATCTCCACTACCCACAACCTGCATCCACCTACCACCATCCCTTTATTTCCAAGCTCCCTTCCCCCTCCCCACTCCTTTGCAGATGATACAAAATTGGAAGGTATCATTGATAGTGAACAAGGTTATCAAAAATTACAGAGGGATCTTGATCAGATGGGGAAGTGGGCTGAGGACTGGCAAATGCAATTCAATACAGATAAGCGTGAGGTGTTGCACATTGGAAAGTTAAACCAAGGTAGGACTTGTACAGTAAATGGTAAGGTCCTGAGGGGTGTTGTGGAACAGAGGGACCTAGGAGTACAAGTATATAGTTTGTTGAAAGCGGCATCACAGTTGGACAGGGTGGTGAAGAAGGCATTTAGCATGTTGGCCTTCATTGGTCGAGGCACTGAGTATTGGAGTTGGGACGTTATGTTACAGCTGTCTAAGTCAAATATTGCGTAGAGTTTTGGTCACCTTGCTGTAGGAAAGACATCGTTAAACTGGAAAGTGTGCAAAGAAGATTTGGGAGGATTTTGCCAGGACTAGTAGGCCTGTGTTATAGGGAGAGGTTGGACAGGGTAGAATTTTAGTCCTTGGAACATAGGAGAATGAGGGGTGACCTTATTGACGTGTATAAAATCATGGAGGGGCATAGACAGGCTGAATGCATATAATCTTTTTCCCAGGGATGGAGAATTGAAAACTAGAGGGCATAGGTTTAAGGTGAGACGGCAAAGATTTAAGAAGGACCTGAGGAGCAACTTCTTCACAGAGAGAGTGGTGTGTATACGAAATGGGCTGCCAAAGAAAGTGGTTGAGGAGGCAAGTATAATAGCAACATTTAAAACGCATGTGGATAAGTCCATGGATGGGAAGGGTTTAGAGGGACATGGACCAAATTCAGGCAGTTGGAACTAGCTGAGTGGGCACCGTGATCAGCATGGACCAGTTTGGGATGAACAGCCTGTTTCCATGCTGTATGACTCTATGGCTCTATGACTCCTGATGAAGGGTGTAAACCCTAAACGTCGACTTTCCTGCTCCACTGTTGCTGCCTGACCTGCTATGTTTCTCCAGTTCTACACTGTATTGATTGATTCCAGCATCTGCAGTTTTTGCTGTTTCCAAGAGCTTTAATGACATTGCCTCCTCTCCTCTCCACCCGCCCTTCTGATTTCACTGGGAAAAGGCCCAGCTGATTGGAATAGCCGGGCCACATTTGCATTTTCTTCTTTAGTTTCCCTCCTGGCTAGAAACAGCAGCTGGTTGACAGACAGGAGCACCCTAGGGTGTCAGGAGGTTGCTCCCAGGATCAAAGAAACTCGCTCTGTGAGAGATAAGAGGACAGGGAAGGCTTTCACAAGGGTCTCGTGACCCACAGTGAAAGGGACCTGTGGGAAAACAGCACGACATTGGTAGCCAAGTCCTATGAATAATTTTAGTTTCCCATCAGTCCTCTTTATGCTGAGTGGCCAGGGTATAAACCATCCCAATAAAACTCTAACTTTGAACTGTATATTGTAACTCACTGCCTTGCTTCTGAGCTCAAGAGGACAGAGTAACTAACTCGCAGACCATATTAGTCAACTTTCAAGTTGACCATCCATTCCAATCTTACACACTTGTATCATTGTCACTGCATATAGTGGCCTGCTCTACCTTACAATATTCAGCAATCTGTCTGTCTTTCAAATGATGATCGTTGAAGTCCTTCTGTAAAAGTGACCGCACTGGTATCAGTGCTAATTTGTAGAAAGACTAGATACTGCACTTGATGTCACTATTATTCATCCAGGAAGGTGGCTCATGGATACAATACTACATGGGTTTGTGTAAGCATATTATCTGGTTCTGCACTACATTCAAGTGAGCCCCACATCTATAGCCAATATGGTTACTCGTCTGCTTAAACCATCTTAAAAACCCAGTTAAGAAAGGAAGCAGCTAACTGAATATTGTACACTGGACAAGAAATGTCCTGTTTTTGATGCCTCAACATATTGACATACAGAGTGGGCAGCTGTAGTGATTGTGTAAAATAAGTAATATTCAATTTTGTCTCCATTTACACCATATGTAAAATGGGTGACTCAATCTGGCTAATCATTTAGCAGGCGTGGGGCATATTATACATGAGGTGTATAGTGGGTGAGCTGTATAGGCGCAGTATCTATGTTTGGGGGTATAACAGGCAGATCTGTAGGTATAGATGCATAATGGTCAGGTTGTAATGGTAGGTTTTCATGGGTGCAGTACATATAACGGCTGAAGGTATAGTGGGTAGGTTTCTAGACGCAGGGTATACAAACATAGAAAACAGGAGGAGTAGCCATTCAGCCCATTCAGCCTGTTCTGCAATTCAACATGATCATGGCTGATCTCTTATCCAAATGCCATACTTCCATCCTCTTCCCACATCCCTTGACACCTTTAGAACTAAGAACAAAGAACAAAGAAAATTACAGCACAGGAACAGGCCCTTCGGCCCTCCAAGCCTGCGCTGATCCAGATCCTCTATCTAAACCTGTCACCTATTTTCCAAGGATCTGTATCCCTCTATTCCCTGCCCATTCATGCATCTGTCTAGATACATCTTAAATGATGCTATCGTACCAGGCTCTACCATCTCTGCTGGCAACGCGTTCCAGGCACTCACCACCCTCGGCATAAAGAACTTTCCACGCATATCTCCCTTAAACTTTTCCCCTCTTACCTTGAAATCGTGACCCATAGTAACTGAGTACCCCACTCTGGGAAAAAGCTTCTTGCTATCCACCCTGTCTATACCTCTCATGATTTTGTAGACCTCAATCAGGTCCCCCCTCAACCTCCATCTTTCTAATGTAAATAATTCTAATCTACTCAACCTCTCTTCATAGCTAGCGCCCTCCATACCAGGCAACATCCTGGTGAACCTCCTCTGCACCCTTTCCAAAGCTTCCACATCCTTATGGTAATGTGGCGACCAGAACTGTACGCAGTATTCCAAATGTGGTTGAACCAAAGTCCTATACAACTGTAACATGACCTGCCAACTCTTGTACTCAATACCCCGTCCGATGAAGGAAAGCATGCCGTATGCCTTCTTGACCACTCTATCCACCTGCGTTGCCAACTTCAGGGTACAATGGACCTGAACACCCAGATCTCTCTGCATCAATTTTCCCCAGGGCTTTTCCATTTACCGTATAGTTTGCTTTTGAATTGGATCTTCCAAAATACATCACCTAGCATTTGCCTGGATTGAACTCCATCTGCCATTTCTCCGCCCAACTCTCTAATCTATCTATACTCTGCTGCATTCTCCAACGGTCCCCTTCACGATCTGCTACTCCACCAATCTTAGTGTCATCTGCAAACTTGCTAATCAGACCATCTATACCTTCCTCCAGATCATTTATGTATATCACAAACAACAGTGGTCCCAACACGGATCCCTGTGGAACACCACTGGTCACAGTTCTCCATTTTGAGAAACTCCCTTCCACTACAACTCTCTGTCTCCTGTTGCCCAGCCAGTTCCCTATCCATCTAGCTAGAACACCCTGGACCCCACGCAACTTCACGTTCTCCATCAGCCTACCATGGGGAACCTTAACAAACGCCTTAGTGAAGTCCATGTATATGACATCTACAGCCCTTCCCTCATCTATCAACTTTGTCACTTCCTCAAAGAATTCTATCAAGTTGGTAAGACATGACCTTCCCTGCACAAAACTGTGCTGCCTATCACTAATAAGCCCATTTTCTTCCAAATGCAAATAGATTCTATCCCTCAGTATCTTCTCCAGCAGCTTCCCCACCACTGACGTCAGGCTCACTGGTCTATAATTACCTGGATTATCCTTGCTACCCTTCTTAAACAAGGGGACAACTTTAGCAGTTCTCCAGTCCTCCGGGACCTCACCCGCGCTCAAGGATGCTGCAAAGACATCTGTTAAGGCCCCAGCCATTTCCTCTCTCGCTTCCCTCAGTAACCTGGGATAGATCCCATCCGGACCTGGGGACTTGTCCACCCGAATGCCTTTTAGAATACCCAACACTTCCCCCCTCCTTATGCTGACTTGACCCAGAGTAATCAAACATCTATCCCTAACCTCAATACCCGTCATGTCCCTCTCCTTGGTGAATACCGACGCAAAGTATTCATTAAGAACCTCACTCATTTTCTTTGACTCCTCGCATAACTTCCCTCCTTTGTCCTTGAGTGAGCCAACCCTTTCCCTAGTTACCCTCTTGCTCCTTGAATAAAAGGCTTTGGGATTTTCCTTAGCCCTGTTTGCTAAAGATATTTCATGACCCCTTTTAGCCCTCTTAATTCCTCGTTTCAGATTGGTCCTACTTTCCCGATATTCTTCCAAAGCTTCGTCTGTTTTCAGTCGCCTAGACCTTATGTATGCTTCCTTTTTCCTCTTTGCTAGTCTCACAATTTCACCTGTCATCCATGGTTCCCTAATCTTGCCCTTTCTGTCCCTCATTTTCACAGGGACATGTCTGTCCTGCACTCTAAGCAACCTCTCTTTAAAAGCCTCTCACATGTCAAATGTGGATTTACCCTCAAACAGCTGCTCCCAATCCACATTCCCCAGCTCCTGTCGAATTTTGCTATATCATAGAATCATATCATAGAATCCCTACAGTGTGGAAACAGGACCTTCAGCCCAACAAGTCCACACCGAACCTTCAGAGCATTCCACCCAGACCCATCCCTCTATAACCGATCTAATCTACACCTCCCTGAACACTACGGGCAATTTAGCATGGACAATCCACCTAGCCTGCACATCCTTCGACTGTGCGAGGAAACCGGAGCACCCGGAGGAAACCCATGCAGACACGGGGAGAATGTGCAAACTCCACACAGACAGTCACCCGAGGCTGGAATCAAACCTGGGTCTCTGGCGTTGTGAGGCAGCAGTGCTAACCACTGAGCCACCATGCTGCCCTATAGTTGGCCTTCCCCCAGTTTAGCACTCTTCCTTTAGGACCACTCTCGTCTTTATCCGTCAGTATTCTATAACTTAGGGAATTGTGATCACTATTCCCAAAGTAATCCCCTACTGAAACTTCAACCACCTGGCCGGGCTCATTCCCCAACACCAGGTCCAGTATGGCCCCTTTCTGAGTTGGACTATTTACACACTGCTCTAGAAAACCCTCCTGGATGCTCCTTACAAATTCTGCTCCATCTAAACCCCTTACACTAAGTGAATCCCAGTCAATGTTGGGAAAATTAAAATCTCCCATCACTACCACCCTGTTGCTCCTACATCTTTCCACAACCTGTCTACATATTTGTGCCTCTATCTCACGCTCGCTGTTGGGAGGCCTGTAGTACAGCCCCAACATTGTTACCGCACCCTTCCTTTTTTGAGCTCTGCCCATATTGCCTCACTGCTCGAGTCCTCCATACTGCCCTCTTTCAGCACAGCTGTGATATCCTCTTTGACCAGTAATGCAACTCCTCCACCCCTTTTACCTCCCTCTCTATCCCGCCTGAAGCATCGATATCCTGGGATATTTAGTTGCCAATCTTGCCTTTCCCTCAACCAAGTCTCAGTAATAGCAATAACATCATACTCCCAGGTACTAATCTAAGCCCTAAGTTCATCTGCCTTACCTACTACACTTCTCACATTGAAACAAATGCACCTCAGACCAACTGTCCCTTTGCATTCATCATCTGCTCTCTGCCTACTCTTCCCCTTAGTCACACTGACTTCATTATCTCGTTCCTTACAGGCTTTCGTTACTACCTCCTAACTGTCCACTAACCTCCTCATTTGGTTCCCATTCCCCTGCCACATTAATTTAAACCCTCCCCAATAGCGTTAGCAAAAGCAGCCCCTAGGACATTGGATAAAAACCAAAAGAACTGCGGATGCTGTAAATCAGGAAGAAAAACAAAGTTGCTGGAAAAGCTCAGCAAGTCTGGCAGCATCTGTGGAGGAGAAAACAGAGTTAACGTTTTGGGTCCGGTGACCCTTCCTCAGAACTTCCTCAGTCCTGAGGAAGGGTCACTGGACCCGAAACGTTAACTCTATTTTCTCCTCCACAGATGCTGCCAGACCTGCTGAGCTTTTCCAGCAACTTTGTTTTTGTCCCTAGGACATTAGTTCCAGACCTGCCCAGGTGTAGACCGTCCGATTCGTAATAGTCCCACCTCCCCCAGAACCGGTCCCAATGTCCCAAAATCTGAATCCCTCCCTCCTGCACCATCTCTCAAGCTACTCATTTATCCTGCCTATTCTTTCATTTCTACTCTGACTAGCACGTGGCACTGGTAGCAATCCTGAGATTACTACCTCTGAGGTCCTACTTTTTAACTTGGCTCCTAACTCCCTAAATTCTGCTTATAGGACCTCATCCCGTTTTTCACCTATATCATTGGTACCTATATGTACCACGACAGCTGGCTGTTCACACTCCCCCTTCAGAATGTCCTGCAGTCGATCTGAGACATCCTGACCCGTGCACCTGGGAGACAACAGACCATTCGGGAGTCTTGTTTTCGACCAAAGAACCGCCTATCTACTCCCCTTACAATCGAATCCCCTATGACTATAGCCCTTCCACTCTTTTTCCCGCTCTTCTGTACAGCAGAGCCAGCCACGGTGCCATGAACCTGGCTACTGCTGCCTTCCCCTGGTGAGCCATCTCCCCCAACAGTATCCAAAATGGTATACCTGTTTTGGAGGGAGATGACCGCAGGAGACACCTGCACTGCCCTCCTGCTTTTTTCCTGTCTTTTGGTCACCCATTCCCTTTCTCCCTCAGCGATCCTAATCTGCGGTTTGACCAATTTGCTGAAAGTGCTATCCACAACTTCCTCAGCATCACGGATGCTCCAAAGTGAGTCCATCCGCACCTCCAGGGCCATCATGCGATCTAACAAGAGCTGCAGCTGGACACACTTCCTGCACGTGTAGGAGTCAGGGACATCAGCCGCGTCCCTGAGCTCCCACATTGAGCAAGAGGAGCATAACAGCTTCTAGAAATCTATCTATTTCTTTTGAAATATGTTCAGTAACATTGCTTTTGTTTCCACAGCCTTCTCTCTTGGAGAAGTCCACAGGCTCATCATCCCTGATTGAAGAAATGTCTTCTCATTGCAGTGTATAATGGCTTTCCATGTATCCTGAGGCCCTGACCCCTTGTCCTAGAAGCCATCTTGCCCTCCCCCCATAGCCAAGGGAACCATTATCTTTGCTTCCCATCTGTCCAACCCTGTGAGAATGTGATATGTTTCAGTCAGATTCCCCTCTTATTTTTTTCCCATTTCAGTGAATACAGGCCAATTCAAACCCAACCTCTCCTCACAACCCTGCCATTCCAGGAATAAAGGGTGGATTTTACAGATTAAGGGTGTGTAAAAGTTGGGTTCTATAGGTAAGTATACTGCTGACCAGTTGCATGCTTAGCAAATGGGCTCAAATTCAATCCAGGCAAGCATGAATTACAGCTAGCCTACACTTGTAAAGTGGAAGCACATTCTGGCTATTGCATGGGACTGGCACTGTTTATAGAGAATCTTCTGGGAAGGAGGAAAGAAGAGCAACGGATCAGCAGGTCAGAGAGAGAGCTTCCCATTCATGGATATGGTGCAAGTTTAAGAGTGGAGCTGGAGTAGAGGAGAGAGGTTATTTTTCCAAGCACTTGAAAAGGAACAGGTTCATAGTCACTGAGGTCAATGCATGGTGATTAAAGTTAGTGAACGCATCGTTAAACACCATTCACATTCCACTACACCACTAACCTCTCACACCATTCAACATGCCACAGCCCAATTATCAATTTCTAGAAATCTGAAGTCAGGTCTAATATTCATTTGCTCTATTTCATCCTCACCCACTTAACATGGCTGCCAGCAACACATCTCACTGTTGTATATCTCTCACTGTTTCCATATACCTTCAGCTAATAACCTATGATAGCAATGTCACCCATGCAATTTGCAATAGACTCATCGACATTCTTCCCTATCTCTTACAGGACGAAGAGACACTTAGAGGTGAGAAGCAAAGAACAACTGGGGAAACTTGACTGTTGCTACCTCTCAAGCTCATTGAGGTCATCCTGCTCTGAATTATTGAGACAATAGCCGTTGTGACTGATGATCCAAGATCACGGTATGTTCCTGCCTTACTCACCTTCTTCAACTTCACTTCTCCACAACTCCACAGTCTGGTATTAAGTGTCAATGGTTGATGCTGTAACATCACACTTCTTGTTTTCCATTTAACCAGCCATCCCTCAGCCCTTTATTCCTTTATAATTTCAGATATCCAAAGACTTGCCACCTGGTCAGCCACTCCAGATTGACAGTGAAGAACAAAAGCAGGAATAGATGCCTGATGAAATACTGTCCTTCGATCTGATAGTTGTAGCTACCAGTTACAGGAGATAGAGGGCTTGGTGACGTGGTGCAATGATAACAATCTGTCTCTCAACATCGGCAAAACTAAAGAACCGATCATTGACTTCAGAAAGAAATGAGGAGAACGCACCCCCTTCTACATCAACAGAACTGAGGTTGAGAGGGTGGAGAGCATCAAGTTCCTTGAGTGACAAAAACTGACAATTTGTCCTGGACTTCCCACGTAGATGCAATGGTCAAGAAGACACAACAACGCCTCTTCTCTCTCAAGTGGCTCAGGAAATTTGGTAGGTCCAATAAGGACCCTCACCAACTTTTACAGATGCACCATAGAATGCATACTGTCCGGGTGCATTACAGCTTGTAACTGCTCTGCCCAGGACCCTAAGAAACTGCAGTAGGTTGTGCGTACAGCCCAGACCATCATGGAAGCCAACTTTCCATCCATGGACTCCATTTACTCAGCTCGCTGCCATGAAAAGGCTGCCAACATTATCAAAGACCCATTGCATCCTGGTACTGCTCTCCTAAAACCTCTTCTGTCCGGCAGAAGATACAGAAGCTTGAACACGTGCACCAGCAGGTACAAGAACAGCTTCTTCCTGCTGTTATTAGACTGATGAATGAACTGTCTAACTTCAAATAATGCTGATTTTGTTAATGTTGATCTTGCCTAGCACACGTCCTGTGCAGTGTAATCTGTACGCCTTACTCTGTCCAAGTTTCTTTTTTCACTCTGTGATCTGTATACTATTGCTTACTATGAACTGTTGGCACTGCTTGCAAACAAAGCTTTTCATTATGCCCAGGTACATGTGATGATAAATCAATTCAATCAATCAATCAATCAGCTCCTATATTGGTATTTAAGATACTTCAGAGGCAGGATCTGCAAATGGTGAGTCACTGGGGACAGATTGGTGGCTGCAAGTCTCAGGACTGAGCTCCTGAGACAGACAGTGGCTCTGTGGTGTGCAAACCTGCAGTTTCACTTTCCCACCACTAACGCTTCATATGCGCCTTTGCGGCTGTCTCACAGCCAGTCCTGACTGCTCCAAAAGGACAACTTGTAAGCAAGCTCCCCATGAGTATGGGATCACATGGATTCTGCTGCAGAGGATGTGGAGGACTTTGTCAGAGCGTTAAACAGCAAAAGACTGATGGCCATGCTCACAGGAATGCCTGGTGCATCGGCTAGGCTGCTGTGGAGCCTGTTATTCATTGTCAAGGAGCATTGAGGACGCCAATTGCAACTTGGGAGAAGATTTATGAGAGCTTAGAGCCCATCCTTTCCAATACGGAGGGTATTGCCATTGCCATGGCAGCATGGTGGACTCACTGTAATGCAGCATCTGATGACCAATGTTTCAGCTTCCAGTACAGCATAGGCAGAACGCTCATGGGGTTTCACAATAGCCAATGACCTGTGCTCCAATACATTAGGACTGAGCTCCTGAGACAGACAGTGGCTCAGTGGAGTACAAACCTGCAGTTTCACTTTCCCATCACTAACGCTTCATATGCGCCTTCGCTGCTGTCTCACAGCCAGTCCTGACTGCTCCAAAAGAATGTTTGTCCAGACACTGGAAATCTGAAACAAAATAGAACATGTTGGAAATACTCAGCAGGTCAGGCAGCGTCTGTGGAGAGAGAAACAGAATTACTGGCCAGAGCCGCCTCCACCCTCACTGCATCTCTGGGAGTGGGGGTGGCACCTGGCAGTGAATAAAACTGGTTGGCAACAGCTGTTTCTGTTGCACCTGCCTTCCAAACACCTGACTGGTCTTGGTGAAGCCTCTTGATGTACCTTGATAACCAGCCTCCTCCATGGCTCCTCGATGGAGACTGGCTGTAGTCCCAGCAATGGCTACAGCTCTTGATGATAGGGTTTTCTACCAATATATACAAGCAGAAGTCACCTTCTCAGGCAATTAGTTGCCAGTGGGTGATAAACCATGGTAGTAAGTTCCCATCCTCTCTTGTCTTTTGATCCAGCAAAGGGGGCAATCACCTCCACTAAAAAGCCTGGCCAATGTTTTAATTCAATGATGTTTCGATGGGAAATGGTTTGCTCCGTGACAGTGTTGGTTACTACATTGTTTTCCCAGAAATGATGTCTATGTGCGGTCATCTAGCTAGATAGCAGGTAGGTTTTGTTGCCGTGTAGCCATTTTTGGCTTCAATGTGACTTTTAGAATGGTTGGCTGATACAAGATAAAAGCATCATGATTGCTACCAAGATAGTAAACATTCACCAAAATAATGCTTTGTATGTGGTTCTACACCAACTGTACAATGAGTGAGTGCAACGGTTTGCAGCTCTGGTACATTTCCCCATTGAGATCCACAGCCCATAAAGCTGTATGTATGTTTGTGCAGCCAATGGCTCAATGGATCTCCTACTTCTCTGCTCAGGCAGAAAACAGTGGAAAATTCTCTTTCATAACCACTTAATGTCTCAATGAACTCTGAAGTATAGTCATTGTTGTATTATAGGGCTGAAGTTCCCTCTGCTGGTGTACAGGCCTTAGTGATCTCCCTGGTGCAGCAGTGCAGAATGAACTGAGAGATGTTAGTGCTGTCACTGGCATCAGTCTGGAAAGATTCTGATATTTAGAAATTGATGATCTTTAAGATGACTGGCAGCATCTTCCAGCCTCTGCCCTGTGGTTGCAGGGGCTGTTAGAGGAAGTAGCATTGTTCAGTGAAGCACAGTCATATCAAACACTCCTCCTGATTGAAGTGGAGATAGGAGAGATGCTCACAGAAGCCCCTGGTTGGTTATGACCTTCAGATAAGAGGCCTTCTCTTCCTCCTTCTTCAGACAGCTTCTCCTCTCTGCTGCCTGTTCAGTCCACCTACAATACCACAGCCCCAAGAGGGACTGCAATTACACCCCCATGGCTGGGAGGAAGCTTTCTGTTTGGGGGATTTAAAAATCCATTCCGCTCCTTGTGGATCTAGTCCTACTCACGTCTAAATCTAAGAACTTGCATGAGCTCCACCTACAAAACAATCAACAGTAGTTATACTAACTTTGCACGAGAGAAACAAAATCAAAATCATTTCGCCTATAATTTTCTGGATGATTTCTTAAAGTAGCGCTCATGGGGTCAGCCTTCTTGTAACAGAATGCAAGTACAGCCATGTATGTTTAAGAGAGGGTGTTAACATAAGAACATAAGAACATAAGAAGTAGGAGCAACAGTAGGCCATTTGATCCAACAAGCCTGCTCTACCATCCAATACAATCATGATGAACCTTCAGCTTCAACACTACTTACCCATCTTCTCCCTATATCCTCTGATTCCCTGATCGACTAAAAATCCACTTTTTTCTCAGCATTAAATATATTCCACATAGCACCATGAAGCATCTATAAATCCCTGCAGTAGAGAATTCCAAAGATTTACAACCACTGGGCAAAGAAATTTCACTGAATCTCAATCCTAAAAGATGGCCGTCCTTATCTTTACACTCTGTTCCCTTGTTCTAGATTCTCAGCCAACAGAAAAAATCTCAGTGTCCACCTTGTTAAGCCATTTCAGAATTCTGTATTTTTCAATGAAATCTCCTCTCATTCTTCTAAACACTAGAGAATCAGGGAGTCCAATCTACTCTTCACAGGACAACACTCTCATCCCAGGGATCAATCTAGTGATCCCTTCATGAACTACCTCTGAAGTTAGTATATCAATCCAAAACACGCACACAATACTCCAGGTATGGTCTCATCAATACCCTTCACAACTGTAGTAAGAATTCTTTATCTTGTACGCAAATACCCTTGTAATAAAGGCTGATATCTCTATTGATCCTACTTGCTTAATGCATATGCATCCTGACTTTCTGCGTTTCTTTCCTAAGTATACCTCAAGTGACTCTGACTTTACAAGTTTCACATTGTTTAAAAAAGTTTCACTTTTTCTATTCTTAGTGAATATCCTCCCCTTCCATATATTATACCTCATCTGTCACTCTGTTGTCCATTCAATTAACCTGTCTATTGCTCTTTGCAGCAACTTTGGGTCCTCCTCAGTTTACACTCCCACAGAGTATTGTTTAGAAACTTAGATATATTTCTCTGCCTCTTCATCTAAGTCATTAATTTATATAGCAAATAGCTGAGGTTCCTTGCAGCTCTCCACTAGCCACAGCCTGCTGACTAGAAAATGCCCCAGTTATCCCTTTTCCCTCTTTCCTATCCATTAACCAACTCTATATCCAAGCTAATACGTTATTCCTATCTCAGTAAACTCATATCTTGCACATTAACCTTCTGGGTGGCATCTTACTGAATGTCTTCTGGAAATCCACGTTTACTGCATCTACTGTTTCCCCTTTATCTCTTCTACTGGTTGCATTTTCAAAAACATCAAAAAAGCATTATCTCCCTTTTGTAAAACCAGGTTAGCTTTGTCTGATCATACTATTCTTTTCTAAGTGCATGGTAAGATTTCCTAAATAAATGGTTCCAGCACTTCCTGACAACAGTTGGCAGGCTACTTGAACTATACTTTCCCTGTTTCTCTCACCCTCCTTTCTTGGAAAGCAGAGTTAGATTCAACAAGATCTGCTAGGTCCAGAATAGGAGACTAAATGTGGATACAATGTCAGGTGCTGAATGGCATCATTATTTGCCGACTCTGCACACTTCTAACATGTGTACAGGATTCCTGTGCTATCACTGGTCTCGAAATGATGTATGTTACAGGCCACATTGGAAAATGACGAGGACGGCCGGTGACATTTTTTTGAAGACTAGCTTCCTAAAGCATTACAACCAGTGACAGAAATGAGCCAAATTTTGTAGTCATGGACTGAAACAGGCAGGATGAATTATGACAAAGGTCTAAATAGGGGGTTTAATATTATAGGGGATATAATAAGAGGGACGAATTGGGGTCTTATATGGATAACTGACTCAAACAATAATCATTGCATGTGCTTAACATCAGAAGAAACGCAAACTTCATCGCCCCTAACCAAATTGTCGCAATATAGCCACAATACTTGCAGCCACACAATAAAGTGAAAAATCACAAAACTATGTTCTGGCCATAAAAATGCGAAATTAAACTAAGATCAATTACCACCCCTTTCACACTTTTCACAAATATTAACAAAATGATGGAAAGTATCATTAACATTGCTATTGAATGGCACTTATTCAATAACGACCTGCTCACCTACATTCAGGACAACTGAATTAGAACCATAGAATCCCTACAGTACAGGAAGCGGCTATTTGGCCCTTCGAGTCTGCACTGGCCCTCTGAAGAGCATCCCAACCAGACCCAACTCTCAATCCCATCCCCATAACCCAGCGTGGGGTTTTTACCATGGCTAAGTTACCTAATCTGCACATCCCTGGACACTGCGGGGAAATTTTTAATATGGCCAATCCACCACTGTACATCTTTGGACTGTGAGAGGAAACTGGAGCACCCAGAGGAAACCCATTTCAGCCTTGCTCCAAACATGGACAATAAAGATGAGGTTGATATCAAGGCAGAACTTGACCTGAGTGGGACATCAAGCATCCTGTGCAAATCTAAAGTTGGTAGTAATCAGGAAAAGCCTTTCAATGATTGGAGTCATCCCTAGCACAAAGGCTGTGTTGTTGGAGGCCAATCATTTCATGGCCAAGATATGATTGCAGGAATTCCTAAGGGTAGTGTTCGAGTTCAATCACCTTAAACATTCACTCCCTCCTCCAATGGAGCACTGTTCCAGCTATACAATCCACAGGATATACTGCAGCAACTCACCAGCATCACTTCCCCACAGACAACCTATTAACTTGAATGGCAAGGGCAACAAATACATAAGATCAGTTCTCCTCCAAGTCACATGCCACCTGACTTGGAAATGTGTTTCTTTCATTGTCACTGGGTCAGAACCCTGGAATTCTCTACCTAATAATGCTATGACCATCACAACATCTTAGGCTGTGGTAGTTCTAGAAGGCAGCTTAGAGATAGCTTGTCAAGGCCTTTAGGTCTGGACAAGATTTCACTTGCTGATATCTTTACTGTAAAAAAATGACTAAATTCTACATAATTCAAACATTAATTAATCATGTGAAAGATATTTCAAATGAAAAGATGCATTTTGCTTTAAATAGTTGATACAACAAAGAAATGCCATTTTTTCAAGCATTTGCATTATTTCCTTCACAAATGTTACATCATGCAAAATATCACATTTTTTGAACTCAGCCTTCATTTTGCAACTCAACCAATATTTTGGTCCTTGGATCCCATTCACCAACAGATGTATTTCACCTGAAATCTCCAGATAAAATTACCACTCAAAAGGCAAACATCTGCAAATCCATTCCCACTTAGGTTACAACAGACCTGATACCACTAGAGACTCCTTTTTCTGTCCCCTTTAAACAATCCGTGTGCTCCAACTGCGGCAATGGGTATTGTCTAATCCACAATCTCTTGCTTTTCCTGTTTTCGGAGTTCTGTCCTATCCAACTGTGTAACACATAGTAACTTAGTCCCTGCTGTATTCTTAGGGACCTGCTTCAGTACCAGGATCTTTTTGAAGATTGCCAAGTGGGAGGCACTGATTCAGAGACAGCCTAGCTGGCTTTCTCTTTGCATGAATTCCTCATCTTCAGAAGTGCTAAACAGAAAAAAAAACTGGCTGACTCTATTACACTGCGATTACCCTTTGCTTCTTAGTTGTTCGTCCCCATGACGACGCCAGGTCATGTGACATTTCTTAGAACCTAATGATATCATAATCAGGAAACCAATTCACCCTCTTTCAAAGTGTCCCCCAGCTGACTAGGTTCTTAAAAGACATCAGACAAAACAAAATAAACACTTTTCTAAACTTTTAGGACATCAGATCAATGAAAAAAGGTACATATATTCTTATGAGATAACAAGCATG